>CM077479.1:9053219-10253219 GCA_039654755.1 Calcarius lapponicus
TTTCTCCCACTAACACATCCAGCTCTGAAGTATTTCCCACAAACATTGCATGAGCAGCTCGTCCCAAACTGCCTGGCACAAAAGGATGGGGTGACATCCACGTCCCATCAACAGGAATCCCATCTGGGCAGAAGATGGAGGAAAAAATCAGCCAAGAAATGTTGAGATCCAAAGAGCCATGGAAATGGGAAATTAGGTTCAGTTTTTAGTTTCGTTTCAGATGTTTCAGTTGTTTTGCTTTACAGGAACTGTAAATATCTGGGGTTATATCCCACACCACTGCCAGGAGCTGTTCAAAGGAGGAGGAGGAGTTCTTTCAATGCAAACAAATAGTAAGGTTTAGGTTTAAATGCAAAGGTTTAAATTTAGGTTTAAATGCAAAGGTTTAAATTTAGGTTTAAATGCAACGGTTCAAATTTAGGTTTAAATGCAAAGGTTTAAACTGAGGTTTAAATGCAAAAGTTTAAATTTAGTTTTAAATGCAAAGGTTTAAATTGAAGTTTAAATGCAAAGGTTTAAATTTAAGTTTAAATGCAAAGGTTTAAATTTAACTTTAAATGCAACAGTTCAAATTGAGGTTTAAATGCAAAGGTTTAAATTTAGGTTTAAATGCAAAGGTTTAAATTTGGGTTTAAATGCAACGGTTCAAATTTAGGTTTAAATGCAAAGGTTTAAACTGAGGTTTAAATGCAAAGGTTTAAACTGAGGTTTAAATGCAAAAGTTTAAATTTAGTTTTAAATGCAAAGGTTTAAATCTAGGTTTAAATGCAAAGGTTTAAATTTAGGTTTAAATGCAACAGTTCAAATTGAGGTTTAAATGCAAAGGTTCAAATTGAGGTTTAAATGCAAAGGTTTAAATCTAGGTTTAAATGCAAAGATTTGTGAGCGTCACAAATGTGAACATGGAGATGGGACAGGGGAAATCCTGCCACAAATGGGCCTTGGAGAGCCCAGCCCTGAACCCCCTCAGCAAGAAGCCAGCCTGGAGCTTCCCTGCGAGGATCTGCAGTCCCTGCACTCCCACACTCACAGCAGCCTGCTCTGCCAGGGCTGGGGCACAAAGGGGGGCACAAACTGTGGGGTACAAAGGGGGGCACAAAGATGTGGGGCGTAAAGGTGTGGGGCACAAAGTGGGGCACAAAGCTGGGCAAAAAGTGGGGAAAAAAGGCGTGGGGCACAAAGTGTGGGGCACAAAGGAGAGGGGCACAAAGTGGGGCACAAAGGAGAGGGGCACAAATTGGGTCATAAAGGTGTGGGGCACAAAGTGGAGCAAAAAGGGGGGGCACAAAGTGGGTAGAAAATGTCTGGGGCACAAAGGAGTAGGGCACAAACTGTGTGGCACAAAGGAGTGGGCACAAAGGAGTGGGGCACCAAGTGGGGCACCAAGTGGGGCACAAATGAATGGGGCACGAAGCTGTGGGGCACAAAGTGGGGCACAAAGTGAGGCAAAAAGGTGTGGGGCACAAAGGAGAGGGGCACAAAGTAGGGCATAAAGGAGTGGGGCACAAAGTCGGTAAAAAAGGTCTGGGGCACAAAGGAGAGGGGCACAAAGTGGGGCACAAAGGAGAGGGGCACAAAGGAGAGGGGCACAAAGTGGGGCACAAACTGTGTGGCACAAAGGAGTGGGACAAAAATTGGGGCACAAAGGAGAGGGGCACAAAGGAGAGGGGCACAAAGGAGAGGGGCACAAAGGAGAGGGGCACAAAGTGGGGCACAAAGGAGTGGGGCACAAACTGTGTGGCACAAAGGAGTGGGACAAAAATTGGGGCACAAATGAGAGGGGCACAAAGTGGGGCAAAAGGAGAGGGGCACAAAGTGGGGCACAGAGCTTTGGGGTGCAGCTGGTGCCACTTCACTGGCAGTGCCCCAGGTGCTGACACATTGGCAGTGCCCATCCCACCAGCCTGGGGCACCTCTCCAGGCTGGGGTTGCTCTCTGCAGGCGCTTCCCTCTCCATGGGCAGTGATTCCACCCAGGCTCCCCTGGCAGGGAGGGATGTGCCAGGCTGTGTTTTCCTCCTCTGCCCTCTTCCCTGGGCATCATCCCAGATGCTTGTGGTGCTAGGGAGAGGAGGAGTGGGCAGCCTGGCTGCAGAGGAAGGCTGCAGTGCTGCCAGGGGCTCTCCTGTCCCATCCCTGCTGCTGAGCAGAGGGGACAACAACGATTCACCCTCCAGCCTTTGGGAGAGGAGCTGCCTCTGGCAATTCATTTGAATAATAAATGGCTAAATACTCTCCATACATCAAACCTTCCAGTTCAGCCAGCTGGGGTTGTGTTCTTAAAGGGAGAAATCATGGCATGGGCTGGGTTGGAGGGACCTTGAAGCCCATCCAGTGCCACCCCTGCCGTGGCAGGGACACTTCCACTGTCCCAGGCTGCTTCCAGCCCAGCCTTGGGCACTGCCAGGGGCAGCCACAGATTCTCTGGGCACCCTCAGGGCCTCCCCACCCTCCCAGGGAAGGATTTCTTCCTGGCATCCCATCTAAACCTGGTCTCTGTCAGTTTGAAGCCATTCCCCCTTGTCCTGTCACTCCAAGCCCTTGCAAATAGTGTTTTTTTTCCATCTTCCTTTCAGGCTCCCTGCAGGGACTGAAGAGCACAATTAGTCCTTGCAGTGGTGTCAGTCAGCTGAGCAAGGCTGTGATTCACTGAATCACAGAACTCAGAGAATTCACAGAATCACAGGATTCACAGCAGCAGCCACAGACCTGCTGCTTTTGCACATGCTGAAATGTCCTTTTCCCCACTGACACCCCCAAAGAACACCAGGGGTGACTCCCCACTGCTTCATTCCAGCGCAGTGAAAGCCAAATTTTCACTGGAAATGAGAGGAGGATTTGGGGTTTGCCACATGCTGGCAAAAAAAACCCAAACAAAAAAAAACCCAAAAAAACCCCCCAAAACCAAACCAAACCAAAACAAAACAAAAAACCAAAAAAAAAAAAAAAAAAAACCAAAAAAAAAAACCCAAAAAAAAAAACCCCAACAAAACCAAACTGTTTAATAATATTTCACCTTGAGTATTGCAGAGGTGAGAGGAGCAGCAGCAGAAGGGATTCCTGCTGGGGGAGAAGATGCAACACCATCGACAGGGAGGGACTGGAGTGGCTTCTGCTGCAGAGCCTCAGGCTGCTGCTCCTTCCCCAGGCAGCTTGTGGAGCACAGCAGAGGATAAAATGGGAAATAAAATAAATAAAAAGAGAAATAAAATAAATAAAAAAGAGAAATATCCCCTTTTCTCCTCAAGTTTTGTAAGTGGGCATGGGAAAGAGAGGGAAGGAGAGTCTGTGTGGGTCATCTGCAAGAACAAAAGAGGAAGTTTTGCCCTTAATTTTAGACAATTTTTCAGCAAATGCCAGACATGATGTAAGAAGGCTGGTGCTGCCGAAGCCTTGCTCAACTTGTACCCTGCAAATCCTGGTGTTAGTAACACTTTGGAAATGCTGATTTCACTGAAGTTCTTTCCTTTGCTTCCCTTTTCTTTGGGGAAAATGGAGGCTAGAGCAGGAACCAGTCATCAATTCCCAGCTGCTCCCACCCTTGGATTCTGGATCAATAAAAGAGAAACAGCTCATACAGAAAAAAATGCAAAATATTCTGCCCAGGCAACCTAAGAAAGATCTGTATCACTGATAGATGCTGGCTTCTCTTCCAAGAAAAGCTGAAAACAACAACCAGGCACCGACTGGGGGTGTGCAGAGGAGCTGAAGCTCCCGTGGGGTGGTGGTGGCACTGCAGGGACAGTCTGAGGGTCACTCCCTGCAGGTGAGTTATTCACAGCTGCTGTCACCCCCCAAACTTCACTGCAATATGGTGAGCTTGGAAGCAGTCACTCAGCCCCTGAGCAGCACAAAGGCTGCCTGGGGCACTGGGGATGTTAAATGAAATGTCCTTCTCCTTTTTCCCCCTCTGGATCTGATAGAGGTGGCTTTTTGCTACGTCAGAGAAGTTGGTTGTGTTCCAGGCTGCAGGTGACAACAGAGAGGACAGGACAGCACCTGCAGCCTGGCTGAGAGCCACCAAAGCTGGCCTGGTGCTGGGCAGGACAGAGATTGGGACATCAGCAGGGATTTGAGCTTTAGGATGCTGCCTGTCAATGGGCAGGATCCTGGGAAGGGCATCAGCATCTTTTATACAGTCAAATCCACTACTGGATGCTGGGGGTGGGAAAAACTCACTTTGGGTACTGCTGGGTGCACAGGATCTCGTGCTTCCTCCTGCTCTGCAAGTCCTAAATTAATCAAAACCAGTCTGCACTGATCAGCATGGTCTTGGTTTGGAAAGACAGGAGTCTGCTAAGCAAGGCAGGAGCCTCCCCTGAAATGGAAAATGTAAACCCTCCCCACCCCTCTGAATTGCTATAAATATTGAAATTAAAGGGCCCTCAGGCAAAAAATATGGGAGCAGGAAATAACAGTTCTTTATTAGGGAAAGGAAAAACAAATAAAAGGATAAAATAAACAGTGCAGTGCACTAGAACAACACTGACAGAGTCAGAACACAGCCTGACACCCTGTGGGATGTTGGTGGCAGTCCCATTGGAAATGTGGCTGCAGCCCTCCTGGAGTGTCAGGGCTGGTACTGGTGGAGCAAGGGGGTCCTGTAGAGAAGGATGCAGTCTTCCTCTGAAGATCCAGGGGAACAGGCAGTTGCTGTTCCTCTGGGGAATCCAGTGGAGAAAAGCTGTGCTGGTGTTCCAGGATCTCCAGATTCTATCCAGGCAGGAATGCTTGGCTGGTGCTCCAGAATCTCAGATTATATCCAGGTAGGAATGCTTGGCTGGTGTTCCAGAATCTCCAGATTATATCCAGGTAGGAATGCTTGGCTGGTGTTCCAGAATCTCCAGATTCTATCCAGGTAGGAATGCTTGGCTGGTGTTCCAGAATCTCCAGATTCTATCCAGGTAGGAATGCTTGGCTGGTGTTCCAGAATCTCAGATTATATCCAGGTAGGAATGCTTGGCTGGTGCTCCAGAATCTCCAGATTATATCCGGGTAGGAATGCTTGGCTGGTGCTCCAGAATCTCAGATTCTATCCAGGCAGGAATGCTTGGCTGGTGTTCCAGAATCTCCAGATTCTATCCAGGTAGGAATGCTTGGCTCCTCCCTCTGGGCTCACATCTCCCAGTGGGATGCTGTAGTTCTTATCAGCCATGCAGTGACATTCAATAGCTGTTATCAGCAGATGTCCCCTCCCAGGGAGGTGTGAATGTGGTCACTGAAGGCAAACTGCCCACCTGACAAAGGTAATTGCCATGCAGATGGGAATTGAAAACATCTTGCATTGCACTCTTCAACAAGCACCATCTTAGCGGGTCACTTTATTTCCAGCCATTCAGGCAGGGAAATGGGATTTATTCAGGTCCTGGATCTGCTGTCAAACATCTCCTGCCTTCCCCTGCAGGGCCTGGGAGCCCTCCCTGCCCCAGGAGCAGCAAACACAACCTGCTGCTCACAGCTGGGAGTGCTCAGCCTTCAAATATCAACTGTGTGGAGCTGCCAGCAGAGCCCCAAGCCCAGGTTTGTCAGATCCAGTGCTCAGAATTCATTGAAGCCAGAGCTGGGCAGAGGCAGCAGCTCAGGGCAGGGACTGCCTCCCCTGCTCTCACTGGGGATGTTTGGATTCCTTATTTTAGAGTCATCTGCTGCCTGTTTATGAGCCCAGGCTGAGCACTGATCTGCCATGGAGCACTCCACAGCCTGGGAATGGCAGGAGCTGCTCTGAGCAAGAACCCAGAGCCCAGGGAAATGCTGCTTGTGGGAGCTGCACTCCAGCAATGCCTTGCTCCTCATGCGCAGGAAAAAAAAAAAAAAAAAAAAAAAAAAAAAAAAAGCAGAGAGAGGCAATCCAAGAGCGCCTGAAGTTATGCACAAATAAAACACTACTGCAAAAGCTTGTGGGACTCAATTCACCTGGGTCACAGAATCACAGAATTCACAGAACTCATCACAGAATTCACAGAATCCCAGAATCCCCAGGTTGTCAGAGACCTCCAAGACCATCGAGTCCAGCCCAGCCCCAGCCCCTCACCCAAGCCCTGGCCCCCAGTGCCACATCCAGGCTCTGTTAAACACACCCAGGGATGGGGACTCCACCACCTCCCCGGGCAGAACATTCCAGAGCTTTCTCACCCTTGCTGTAAAACACTTTTCCCTGCTCTCCAACCTGTATTTCCCTTGGTGCAGCTGGAGGCTGTGAGCTCTGGTTGTGTCAGTGCTGCTGGAGACAGAGCCCAGCCCCAGCTGAGCACAGGTACCTTCCAGGAGCTGTGCAGAGTGATAAGGTCCTTCTTATCAATTTGATCAAGTAATTCCCATTTCATATACACTGAGAACAGTTCAGCTGGTGTCAACACAAGTGGACAGTCAGGTGGAGGGGCCAGAAGTACCTCCTGCCATCACCTGTCCTGTTTTAGAGGGCAAACCCAGCAGGGGATATGCAAGAGCAGATTCCTGCCCCATTTCCAGGCAGAACAGATTCCTGCCCATTTCCAGCCAGAGCAGATTCCTGCCCATTTCCAGCCAGAACAGATTCCTGTCCCAGAGCAGATTCCTGCCCCATTTCCAGCCAGAACAGATTCCTGCCCATTTCCAGCCAGAACAGATTCCTGCCCCATTTCCAGGCAGAAGAGATTCCTGCCCCATTTCCAGCCAGAGCAGATTCCTGCCCCATTTCCAGCCAGAACAGATTCCTGCCCCATTTCCAGGCAGAACAGATTCCTGCCCATTTCCAGCCAGAGCAGATTCCTGCCCCATTTCCAGCCAGAACAGATTCCTGCCCCATTTCCAGGCAGAACAGATTCCTGCCCATTTCCAGCCAGAGCAGATTCCTGCCCCATTTCCAGCCAGAACAGATTCCTGCCCCATTTCCAGGCAAATTCCTGCCCCATTTCCAGCCAGAGCAGATTCCTGTCCCGTTTCCAGCTGGATTCCTTACCCTCCATGGTCACCTCTGCTCCCCAGCAAAGGGACCAAGGTCAGCTCCTGCTGCCAGGGGACAGCCAGGGACACTTTGGGCACAGCCCCAGTGCATTTTGAATCCCTCCAGTCAGTTATTGTGCAATCACTGAGTTACTTTAACAGGAAGGAAGAGGCTTGAGCACCCAAGCTACATTCAGCATGCAATGAGGTGTTTTGGTAAATCAAAAGCGTTGCAAACGTGAAGAAATTTCATTTCCTCCTGGAAATAAATCCTGGAATGTGCTTTTTTTCCACTTCTGCTCTTCCCAGCACTTCAGTCCAAAGCACATCAGGGTGGTGATGTGATCAGAGCCCAGGATGGTCCAACACCACTGACCCATTCCTAAGAAGAAATGATTAGTTATTTATAGGTTATTATTTCATAGAATTACCATGCAATCATGGAATGGTTTGGGTCAGAAGGGACCTTAAAGCTCACCCAGTTCCAGCCCCCTGCCATGGGCAGGGATATTTTCCACTAGACCAGTTTGCTCCAGGCTTTAGTACACAAAAGCTTCACCAGCAGCCCAGGTGAAGGCAATGCAATTACACCTGTAATATTTGGATTATAAACCCCAACAAATGTCACTTGTTAAGCTGAGTTCTAGTTGGGCTTGGTTTTACTCCTCAGGTGGCATCTCAGGAAACAGGATGCAAAAACAAAAAGGGAAAAAAAAGGCTTTAAAAAATTTTGGATTTCAAAGTCAGTGGAACATCCCAGCATTCAGCTGGTGTGACTTTTCCAGAGTGAAAAAGGGACAGGCAGGACCTGGAATGCACAAACCAAGTGGAGCTGGCACCCAGCAGGTTTGGAAGGGTTTCAGTGACCAGAGGTGGCTCTGGGAGCCTCCAGGCCCCAGCTCAGCCCCAAAACCCACAGAGAGAATTCTGCACTCCTGGTGCCTGTCAGCAGGCCCTGCACCAGTGCTGAGCTCCAGCTCTGCAAACTGGGAGGAGCTGGGCTCAGCATTTCTGGGATTTAGTGTCCCAGCCAAACCCAAGGGCTCTTGTAGAAAAAGAAGCATTTCAGGCCTACAAAACCTGATGAGAAATCAATGTTTTGCTGCAAAATCCTGCTTCATACTGCAGCCAGTGAGCCTCTTCTCCTGCAGGCAGAGGCTGGCTTAGTCAAAAAGAGCTAAAAAAAAAAATCAACTCTGCTATATCAAGATCCATAATTCATAGAGCTTTGTCGCAGAACACACCCAAGTGCCATCAATATTTTAAATATTGAGCACAAAAGTGGCTGTCAAGTGCAAGTCAGCAATTTCCTGGTGCCTCCCTGCTGGGGACAAGCAGAGCCTGGAGGAGCCTTCTGAGCAGAGTTTGTTTGACTCTGTTACATATTTGATTTGAAACACAAGATGTGTTTGCAGGAGCAAATCAGCCAGGCTCAGCCAACCTACAAAAAGAGTCAGCTGGCTGCCTGTGCTCATTAATAAACAGAAAAAATGATTTCATCACACCGACATGAGGCTGTATATGTTTATTCATCATCAGTACTTTTGTACACAAGGCAAATATTAATAGCTGAAAGGCAACACTTTTGGAGAGTATGTACAGAGCAATGTACAAGCAAGTGTAAGAGGTTTGAAACTATGAATTGATTTAACCGTTTTATAAAAAAGAAGTGATGCTTTTTCTTCTAAGACCTCCCTTAGAAATAATTTATTGCCAATCTTAAACTAAAGCAAGGAGAGAAAAAAAATTTACAATAAAAAGTAGTCCCTGGAAAGTTTATAAAAAGTTAAACATATAAAATTGTAAGCCACAAACATTTATACAAAGCTAATACAAATCTTGGTTTTGTTAAAGATCTATGAGGTTGTTATAAAATATATTTTTACATAAAGGCTTCACATAAGGTAAGCTCTCACTGCTACTGAAAGCGCAGGAAAGCAGTTTTAAATAGTCTGCAATTCAACTTATTTTCAAGTACAACGCAAAGAAATTGCAAAATGGCACTGTATTGCAATGCTGTGTAATTAAAAACTACATTAATGGTACCATCAGAGAGACAAGACCTGTAAAGTGAACTGGTGAACCATTTGCAGGAGACTTCCCCAGGGTGTGGAACAGGAGTGGGGCTGGAGAATGAAAATGAACCTTCTGCAATCTCTGCAAGAGGAACTGCCAGGGGTGCTCTGGGGCATAGGGACAGCTCAGATCCACCAGGAACCCCCAGGGTGTGGAACAGGAGCGGGGATGGAGAATGAAAATGAACCTTCTGCAAGAGGAACTGCCAGGGTGCTCTGGAGCATAGGGACAGCTCAGATCCACCAGGAACCCCAGCCCAGGAACACCCACCCACCTCATCATTGCTGGATAATGCTGAATTTAAAGCTACTCACAAACAAGCCCCATAAACACCTTTGAGATCAACTGGACTTTTTTTTTTTTAAGAGCAGTTATTCTAGAGAAAGCTGAAGTTTCACACAAACTGATGGCTTATGCTCCCACGTACAATATATATAAAAAAAAGAGTAACATTTTTAAAGCCCTGATGAACAGCCACAGTTTTTAGGTATCAATCATCTCAGCTGAACACTCTGCAGCAGGGAACAGTTGCTAAAACACCAATTTCACCTTCAAGTACAGCTTGTACAGGACAGTGGTTTATCTCCATAGGGTCAGTGATCTTTAGAACACAGCTCACTCCAGCAAAGAGAACTAAAGAATTTTGGGAAACTTGATTTTCTGGGACATTTCACTTTCTATCTGCTTTCCCACCTTCATTAGGAATACATCCCAACCTTGTACCACAGACTGGTTTCCATGAGGAAGCTTCACTCCCACCAGCAAACTGCAATTCTGGTTGTTTCAGGACAAAACTCAGCCTGCTCAGAGCATCCACCCTTCAGCTCTTGTCCCAGATTTATGTCCTGCTATAAACAAATGAAATGCAGGAACAAATCCAACAGGAAATACAACAGCCCAAGGTGTGCTCCACTCAGGGAGGGCATGGAGAGTGAGCCTGAAGATGGACAAGGGCGCTGCTTTGGGGTTTTTGGCTGTAGGGTAACACAGGAACCATGTAAACAGAACATCCAGGTGCATTCCCTCACCCCTCTCAGCACTGGGAGTGGGAAACCCAAGTGATTGGACTCAGTTATTTCATTAAAACAATTCATTTCTGCCTGAGATTCATAGAGTGCTTTATCTACCAGGGCCTACAAGTGACCCAGCACTGGGGTCCCCCTTGCTCTCTTACAGGCCCTGGGGTTCACAGGGAGAGTGATCTGGAAGGGTTCAGAACAGGGATTTTTGTGGTGCTTTTGGGGAATTTCCCCACTTCAGCCAAGGTCAGAAGTGCCCAGAGCCCTGGTGACCCTGGCTACATCCTCAGACTGACATCAGTTTTGAAGATCTTCAGTAAATTAACAGGTTCCATTGACAAAAAAAATCATCAATACTTCACATAAATTAGTTTAGACAAATCCCTGGTACTCACCCTATCATCCACTACCAGTCTTTAGTCTTTTCTGCAATCATCTGGTCTGACACCCCCAAAGCACCTACTGCAGACCTCTCCAGATCAACTGTTTGAATCAGATGTTAAGTCTCTGTTTTGAAAAGACACTTGTCAGCAATGGAAAAACCAACCCAACTCCTCCTCCTGTTGACAGCCAAGGGCAGGAATTTGTTTTCTGCTTTCCAAGACTGGACCTGGAGGCCACCAGAGGTTTGTGTCTATTCTTGGAGCATTTACAGCCCAAAGGAGAACTTCTGCTCCCATCACAGGTGTGCTGCTCAGTCCTTGAAAGAGCCTCACCAGCCTTTCCTGAGGTCTCTGCTTCATTCTCCTTCCTGAATGCTCACATATACCAAATCAGAAATCATCCATGTCCAGTAGAGGCAAAACCTATATTAAATATCCCCATCCAAGATTCTTTTAACCCTCCTGACATCAGTGCTGCATCCAGACTTTAGGATTATGTTTAGATTCTGCACTGTGACTTCTCCCAAGCTCTTTTCAGAATTCTTTCCTCCCCAAACAGTGCCTGATGGCCAGAATCACAGACTAACCTACGACTATTCACTGGATGATATACAAAAATAGAGGTTTTTCAAAGCACCTAACTAAATAAAAATACACTATTCCCCTTCTACTGCCAGGAGAACGAGGTACAGAGATGTTAATACAACTTACAGTCACAGTAAGTAAAGGCTAAGTTCAGGAGACAGGCAGCTTTCCTATGTCCTGGCAGGGCCACTGCTCCTAGCAGTGACACCACCATGTCACCCCTGGCTCGTGGGATGAGAATAAAGAAATATTCAAGGACTGGCCACCAGCATGATCCACAGGAATTGGCCAATCCCATGGGGGAAAGTGGCAGCTGAGCTGCCCACACCACTCCAGCCTGGGGGAAACGTGGCAGGGACACTGATTTTTCTATCACAATCTCATTCTCTTTTTGCAGTGTGCTGTGGGGTACATCAGGATTGCTTTATTTTCACTATTTTTCATTATTATTATTATTATAATTTCTTCTTTTAATCACATGACAACACTACCAACTCCCCATAAGAAATGAAACAAAACTGCAAAAGGACTTTGGGTAAAACAGTCACAAGCAGCACTCTGGAAGATGCTGTGCAACATTATTTGGCTCAAGTACACTTAGGATTGCTTAGACCCAACTGGAAAGTCTCAGAAAGAACCTGACCAGCTGAAGCACATTCTGCTGGGACAAGGTCTTTAATTTTTTCAGAAGAAAACATTCATCTGCACGGTGTCAGCTACACAAGGCCTCTGCTGGGAATTGGTAAGGCCACTGAAAATGCCAGAGGAGGACAGAACACAAGGAGGCACTTAGGTTTGCAAGTCCTTCTCTCCATCAGCAAATGCTCCTGACTCAGAGGAGGCACCTGGCAAGGAGGCAGGGAGTTCAAATAAAGCAGTGCTAAGTTAAAGAGCTTCCAGAACAGGTGACCCACAGGTAACATCTGCTCAGTGAAGGTAAAAAAACACAAGCTGGGCTTGCTCCCCTCTTCCCACACCAGAATGCCAAGATTGATCAGAGTGCTCTGTGCTTTGCCATGGCTCCAGGACATGTGGATGCCTCTGGAGTGAATCTGTGTACTGTGCCAACAATCCCTCATCACTGGGCTCAGCACTTCCTGATAGATATGTCTGAAACTCCTGATTTTCCATTTTTTTGAAGCATCACCTATTCCATCCCAATGCCATGATTTATACTTAAGCAGTAAGTACGTTACACCCAGGAATGGGCTGCAAAGAGATGATTCCAGCAAGGGATCTGATGGGATTTCTAACCAAAAACAGACCTGAGAAATCATAAGTCAGCTATGGTATCACAGTCTTCACAATGAAATTAGATGTGAGAAGTTTCTCTCTCTCTTCCCTCCCACCTTAAATTACTGCCACAGTCTAATAATTGCAACAATTTCACTGACGTTTCGACTTGGAATTCTGGATTTTCTAGGATAATACACATGTTGGTAAAAGGTCAAATTTACCACTTTACAGGTAACTTAGACATAGGTCTGCTATAAAATTACAACTTGAGTCAACTTGAAGCTACACTGGAAGAAATTAAGCCTGAATTTCTGCAGAAATTGGCAATAATGTGTTCAGCAGCAGCTTTCAGCCACGTATCAAGAAGTCTGACAGGATCTGGATTTCTCTACTCCTGCTGTAAACTTCTAGTTAAAAAAACAACACACAAGAGTTACTGAAACAAAGCAGTCTTTTTGCACATCACTGTAACATCAGCTGCTTGAGGTTGTCGTGCAGGATGGTATCTTTAACATCACGGAAAACTAGCCGGATGTTCTCTGTGTTAATAGCAGTGGTGAAGTGGTGGTACAGGGGCTTCTGCTGCTGGTCCCGGCGTTTCGTGCGAAAACAATCCACCAGGAATTTTTGGACATCTGTTAAGCAGTGGGGATCCCCTTCAAACTCTGGGAAATAGTCTTTGATGCTGACTTTCTGTACTTTTTCCTCGAGCAAGTCCGTTTTGTTCAAGAAGAGGATGATGGAGACGTTGCTGAACACCCGGTTGTTGACTATCGTTTCGAAAATGTTCAGGGACTCCGTCAGGCGGTTTGTCTGTCTGTCCTCCATCAGCACTTGGTCAAATTCACTGGAGGACACCAGGAACAAAATGGATGTGACACTGTCGAAGCACTCGAACCATCGCTTCCGCTCCGACCTCTGGCCGCCCACGTCGACCATCTTGAAAGGGACATTTTTGATTTCAAAGTCGTACTCGTGAATCCCTTTGGTGGGCCTTCGTGCCAGCAGGATGTCTTGCTGAGAGGGAAGGTAATCCTAGAAAAATAAGGAGAGTTTTGTGATTAGGATGTGATAATGGGTATGGGCACAGCTGAGCTGCAGTGGAGAGAGCAGCTTGCACAAGAACAGGACAAGGTTTGCAATAAAAAGACATGGATGTGGATTTCCATGCTAGGAAACACACCCAGTATTAAACCAGAACATGGTTTTCCATGCTTTTGGGAAAGAGCTGGAGGCCAAAGCAGGAAACACATTCAGTATCAAACCAGAACATGTACCCCAAAGAACTCAAGCTTTCCCTCTGCCACGTGACAAGGACCCATAACCAATTTCAGAGATGAACCAGCAATTCCTCCTGCCAGTTTCCCTCATTCTGGATCACTTCATGCCTCCTTCATTCCCTTCCCACAATGCTGGCTGCCAACAGAGTTTTGTGATTAGGATGTGATAATGGGTATGGGCACAGCTGAGCTGCAGTGGAGAGAGCAGCCTGCATGGGAACAGGACAAGGTTTGCAATAAAAAGACATGGATGTGGATTTCCATGCTAGGAAACACACCCAATATTAAACCAGAACATGGTTTTCCATGCTTTTGGGAAAGAGCTGGAGGCCAAAGCAGGAAACACATTCAGTATCAGACCAGAACATGTACCCCAAAGAACTCAAGCTTTCCCTTAGCCACATGACAAGGATCCATAACCAATTTCAGAGATGAAGCAGCAATTCCTCCTGCCAGTTTCCCTCACTCTGGATCACTTCATGCCTCCTTCATTCCCTTCCCACAATGCTGGCTGCCAACAGAGTTTTGTGATTAGGATGTGATAATGGGCATGGGCACAGCTGAGCTGCAGTGGAGAGAGCAGCCTGCATGGGAACAGGACAAGATTTTCAATAAAAAGACAGGGATGTGGATTTCCACGCTAGGAAACACACCCAATATTAAACCAGAACATGGTTTTCCATGCTTTTGGGAAAGAGCTGGAGGCCAAAGCAGGAAACACATTCAGTATCAAACCAGAACATGTACCCCAAAGAACTTAAGCTTTCTCATGGGACAAGGATCCATAACCGCCTTCAGAGATGAACCAGCAATTCCTCCTGCCAGTTTCCCTCACTCTGGATCACTTCATGTTTCCTTCATTCCCCTCCCACAACACTGGCTGCCAATACTTTTGTGATTAGGATGTGACAAATGGGTATGGGCACAGCTGAGCTGCAGTGGAGAGAGCAGCTTGCAAGGGACCAGGACAAGGTTTTCAATAAAAAGACAGGGATGTGGATTTCCATGCTAGGAAACACACCCAGTATTAAACCAGAACATGGTTTTCCATGCTTTTGGGAAAGAGCTGGAGGCCAAAGCAGGAAACACATTCAGTATCAAACCAGAACATGTACCCCAAAGAACTCAAGCTTTCCCTCTGCCACATGACAAGGATCCATAACCAATTTCAGAGGTGAACCAGCAATTCCTCCTGCCAGTTTCCCCCAAAGAACTTCAGCTTTCTCACGTGACAAGGATCCATAACCGCCTTCAGAGGTGAACCAGCAATTCCTCCTGCCAGTTTCCCCTCACTCTGGATCACTTCATGTTTCCTTCATTCCCCTCCCACAACACTGGCTGCCTTTTGTGATTAGGATGTGATAATGGGCATGGGCTCAGCTGAGCTGCAGTGGAGAGAGCAGCTTGCACAAGAACAGGACGAGGGTTTCAATAAAAAGACATGGATGTGGATTTCCATGCTAGGAAACACACCCAATATTAAACCAGAACATGCACCCTAAAAAACTTAAGCTTTCTCACGGGACAAAGATCCATAAGCAACCTCAGAGGTGAACCAGCAATTCCTCCTGCCAGTTTCCCTCATTCTGTTTCACTTCATGATTCCTTCATTCTCTTCCCACAATGCTGCCAGCTCTACAATGGGTTCTAAAGCAGCTTTCTCAAACCAGTAACTATGGGATATCCCATGCCAGCTGTGGGTTCTCCATTGCCCCCATGCTGTCCTGCAAAGTGCATGACTGCTTCCAGAAACAAACCAGCTGCTCCACTAAATAACTTTGAAGCAATCAATTATGCCTGAAAACTAAAACCTAAGCAACTTCCTGTGTTTGTGCCATGCATCTTTGCATCCTGCTGGATCAGTGCATAGTGGTGAGCTCACACTGTCTGGCTTTGCCCAAAATTTACTGTGCAGTGAGTAGAACAGGGGAAGAAACTGAGATCTGGGGACAGTTCTTTCCAGTTCAGTTTTTTCCAGCCTGCAGGGCACAGACAGCTGTATCCTCAAGTTCTCCAGCCCACCTCTCCCCAGAATTTAAGAGGCATTCAAGAGACTATTTTTTTTTGATTGTTATATGAACATGATCAATGGGTGCAGATGAAGAGGAATTCTTATTAGTCAGCTTTTGATAGCATGAATTCAACACTCAGACTGGGGATTTCTTCATTCCTAGAATTACACTTTGGTCTATGGTCCAAGTCTTTCTGTTATCTGCAAAGTGCATTTTTACCACAGCTGCCTGTGCTGGACTTTAAAACCTTGTTGTTCACTTATTATGGAAACTCTTCCTCATATTTTTCCAGCATTTCTCACCCTTTCAGGGAGCACTATTTAGGTTTTGGAATTTCAGTCTCTTGTTAAAAACTGAATGATCTGTGATCTTCCTTTGACAGTGCCAGTTCCCACACTTGGAGCTTTTATAAAGACATGTAAGAGCAAGGTTCAGAAAGTCTGATTCAACCAGTCAGCTGGGTGGGGGAACAGGCACACAGCACCATGGCTATTTCAGTAGCTGTGTCCCAAGTTTAAGGCAGCTGGGAGAGCTCAAACCACAAAAATAAAATTTAAAAATCATGAAGGGAGCACAACACTTCAAAAGCTCAAGGATCACTTTGCTTTACCCTGTAAGTTCCAAAGTGAAACCAGAGAGAGAGGGCTTTGTGTGAACTCTGGGTTCCTCTTCCCGAGCTGCCCATGACTAAGGCACTGATTTTTATCGTGGCACAAATTACAAAGCAGCTCTGAAGCACAGGCTCCCCACCCTGCAGCCTTTGCTGCAGCACTGGACACACCAAACCCCACAGCACCGAAGTCTGGAGGGGAGGAGAATTCCTAAAACAACATCAAATTCCCTCCAAACTGACCAAAAGAGGTGCTGTCATCCCCTTGACTGATTAATGGACAACTTTAAAGGGTGATAAGACTTTTCCTTTTGTTAAATGTATCTTGGGTCTTTCCTACTGAAATTAGAGAGAAGAAAACAATCAGCAAAAGCAGTGCAGGGACTGTATGAAATGTCACTGGGCACGTGGGAAGGGATTTTGAGCAAAGCTGACTGTCAACATGTAGGCAAGAGTGTCACAGGTTCAACACTCATTCCAGCTTCCAAATGGGAATGTATATATTCTTTTGTTTTTCAGGAAGTTTGTCTCAGCTGCTCAGAACAAAAGCAACAAGTCTTAGGAAAGCTCAAGAGTGACTGAAATTATTAAATTATGTAAATAAATTAAACCAACTAATATAATAGGCAAAACCACATGCACCTTCAATATTGAAACAAGGGCACAAAGTAAACTCTCCTGGGAGTTGGCCTGTAATGTTTACTCAGTCAAGCTTTCCAGAACAAGCTTATCCCCAGAATTCCTGACAAATTCCCTCTCGAGTACTATTACTCATTGAAAATTCCTTCCACACTTGCAGCCACAAAGAGAATCCTTTCAAGTGCTTTCTACTTCTACATTCTACCATGGAACTGGGTATCTTTAGGGTCCCCTCCAGCCCAAACCACTCCATGTTTTATCCTGGATATTGCCTACTCTGATCCACCAGGCAGCAAATGAGGGCTATGTGAGTTCAGTGCTGGTATCCAGCCACCTTCTGGCTACAGGAGACCAAACACAACAACTCTCAGGAACTCTCCCAGTATTTTAGTTCTCTTTCTGAAGGACAATTATGTTTTCTCCCTCATGCCTATATCCTTGTGATCCCATTCTCTACGTGTGAGAGCTTGCAGTACCAGGTGAGTATTTTCCTTGAATAGCACTGAGCATTATTTTTCAAGTTCTTTCATTGTTTTGCCATTGCTAATAAGTGTTTTCTTCCCCTCAAGCATCCTCACATTGACACTGATTTGGAACACGTGTTTTCTTCCTGATTTTCATATCTCCTTTCCTCAAATTCACTGCAGTCTGCTTCTTCTAAATGAGTTCCTTCGCTTATCAGCAGCTCTTTCGGCTATCACATCACTGTTTGCCTAGCTCAAATTACAATTTAAGGCATGACTAAGATCCAATCACAAGATGGAAAGCCAAGTCTCTCTGTGAGGTATTTTGGATACACAGAGTCTGCACTGGCAGTTGAAATAGCAACACAGAGTTGCAAGGAATCCAGGAGATCCCACGCATGTCTGCCTGTCAGATACTCTTATTCTGCTGATCTGATTAAATCTGAACATAAAGTTCTTTTCCCTCAGTGCTGTTATCAGCTCCCTTTTGGCAAGAGGCACGTGAGTTGCAGATCTATCTGTTTATAAGCAATTTAGCTGCAAGTCAGCCCAGTTGCATCAGATAAGAACAAATATTTTTATTTACAATTTGGGGAAACAATCATTAGATAATCTTGCATATAGATAAGAATAAACCAGAAGACCCTATCAAATCTTTCACTAACAAAACTTAGCTAGTGCTTTTTCCCTCACAGATTTAACATTTTTTACAACAGCAGATCCTGATGAGTCTCTCTGATTCTCAACACCAACCTGAAGCCAGAAAAGCTGTAATTCACAGCACTGCCACAGGAACATCAGACCTGCAGTAAGTGTGTTTATGTACAAAAATGTTAAAAACCCAATTGCTGACTAAGCTTCACACTTTAATCAAAGACTGGACCAAAGTTTCTCCATGAAGAACTTTGAAATGGAGCTGCAAAACTTTATCCAATATTGTTGGGGAAAATTCCAAGTCCTTTGAAACTGAAAGGCAATGGATTCAAAGACCATGAGAAATCCCCACTGGCAGAGAGTTCAGCAGCTCATTACAGCAAGTGCAGATCCCCTCCTAAGTGCAAGTTTCATATCTTGAGAACAAATCCAAATTCAGAGACCATTGCTGGAGTTCTCAAGCCAGAGATCTGGCAAGCACAATGACCACCAGTGCTTTAGTTAGAACAAGGACAGTTCAAAGCAGAAAAATAGTCTGGCTTAAAATGTAATCTGTTAAAAACAAAAATGAAATTATGCATGATGTAACAGGGTTTCACTGAAGTGGTTTGGATTCCTTCATTTGTTACCATCAGCTGGGAATGACCATGGAGAAACTGTCTCCCCACAGAGTTCAAGCACCATATTAAAACTCCTGTTTTAAAGGCAATTTTTCCACATGCCATTCCTGCAATCCACAGCTGATGAGCATCAGCAGATACCTTCATTATTCAAGTGCTAATTAACAGTTCTATAAAAAAAGTATTTTAGAGAAATTTCAGGTTTTTCTCCAGAGAAAACAAGACTTTACTGAGTTTATGTTCAAGTAGATATTTCTGGAAGGTACCACTGACTTGTGACTGATTTAACTCAAGAGTTCCTAACTGGACACGTAACCCCAAACCCAGTAGTTTTTAGATGTCATTTAGTCTTGAAAAGCTACTTTAACAGTCTCCTGCCTGGCCAAGCACTTGTAACTTGTTTTTTGTTCGATTTTGACAGATGGTTTATTTCCAGAAAGTCTCCTGGCCCTTGCATTGCCCTGTGTTTTTGACATGTCAGTGATGAACTGCTGAGATAATGCGACAGTGCGAGTTAACTGAAGATAAAGTCATTGGAGCAGACACTAATTACATTTCATCTATTTAAAACCCAGAGATCACAAAGACTACTTCAAACTCAAGACTGGAAAGAAAAATAAAAAAGGACTTACTTGTTCTCCAAGTTTATCCAAGTTGTCCAAGAAATACTTTACAGATTCCCCCTAAAAACAAATCAAACAGTTATTTAAATAAGCGACATCCTTGATCCCAATAGTTTACATTCTGAAGTCCAGATAATTTATCAGAAACCTACATTTAAGCATTGTAAGCTTTAATCACTGCCCTTTTTAAAAGCAGCTATCCTAAGAACACAACTGATGATTTATTCTTAGGGCAGTTAATATTTAAGCTTAAAAGCATAAAAGGCACATTTAGAATAGCCACATTCTTTCCATGTTTAGACTTGATAAATAAATCCAAGTGTTATCCACGGGGAGCATCAATGAAGCAGCCACACCTTCGTTATGAAAAGAAACATTCAATTCCTCTGAGGCTTAGCAGAGTGTGCACACACAGGCATTCAGGTGCAGGGATTAATCCCCAGAGAAAGTTCATTTCTACTGCAGTGCCACAGGACTCATGCCCACAGGGATGAGAACACAGGATGAGAAACCACAGCACACAAATTATTTTACTCAAGTTTCCCCTCACACACCAAGCTGGGCCAGAACATCTTACTCTGAGTGATGAGCTGTGCAGGATATCACATTTATTATCCAGGTTTATCTTCTGGATTCAACTCATCCCTGTCTTGGCAAAGGGTAACTGCAGTTTATAATCCCTCCAGTAATGCAGAACTAAAGGCTTTTTCATGGTAAACCTGAACCACAGTCAACCCTGCAGAACTCCATCAGGGTGCTGGGATTAAGGAGGAATTCTGCCATGGATCCTGCTGCACCTGAGCTCCTTACAATAGGAATGTACTGATGGAATTCACTGCAGAGGAAAACACCTTTTTAAGGTTCTCAGCATCCTCACAGAAGCACAAATCTGCTTCCTTTTGGAAACTTAATTACCAGCTGTAAATAACTCATTTTACAGTAAGTGCAGAGAAGAAACCGCCTGTGTTTTCACTCTGCAGGTGGAAGAGCAGGAATTCTGACTGAGCTTTCTTGATGAGAAAATCAAACAGCATGTGAGGCTGGGGTGACTACACCTAATCCAGACAAGTGAATTAGGACAGGAGCTACACCCTGATAATGACTTCCCCTCACTTCAATCTGAGCTCTGCAAGCTTATCTAGGGAGAATATAAACCTCACTGTTCAACTGTGTCATCTAAGCACCTACCCTGAGCAGAGCAGGGTAAATAAAGGCCAAAAAGGGTTCTGGCAGACACATCAGCAAGGTACCTTTGCAAGTTTTCCAGGCACTAAAATAAGTTACATAATACAAGTAGATGCCACACCTTTAAGTGTGCAATTTGATCTATGTTTAATGAGGCAAAACTGGGGCTCTGGTTGGAACATGCCTCATGCTCAACACACCTGCAGGAGAGAGCCCAACACATCTCTGCTGCTTTATTTTACCTCCTCTTTGGCTCAGCTGTCCTGATTTTCTCTGGGGTGACAAAAACACCATTTTAGTAGCACACAGCAGCAACTGCTTGCAATGATAGCAGTATTGTATCTTTTCCATCATCTGTTCTAACCTCAATCCTCTAAGGAAGGTACACAGGGAAGAGCATTCCTATTTCACAGAAAATAAACAACCCTGATGCACGAATCCATCAAGCTTCCCAAGAAGGAGTACCAGGATCAGAATTCAGGCCTTCCAAGTGCTAACGCCACTGTCTGTAGCTGAATCCTGAGGCAAAATAAAATTTAAGGTCAGATTTAATTTCTTTTTTAGGTGCCAGTAGGAGCTGGCAACCTTCCCTTCCCCACAAGGCTGGCTACATACCAATCAGGCAGATTTCAGACTCAGAAAGCACAGGTATTTACTCTGGAGGTTGAACTTGTGTGTGTGCATACAAACATGCATTTTAATCTCAGACTTACAGCAATACCTGCTCCCTAAAGAAGCATTAACTCTGCAGTTGATGTGGAAGTTACTACCTCTCCTGTAAGTCCCAGGGCTTGCAGCTACTGCAATGCACAGAGCAGTTGGAGCAGACAAGCAAACCACAGCCTGGAAAGGTCACAAAACATCCCCACAGGCAGCTTTCCAAAAGAGGGGATTTCCTGAAATCACAAACGCAAAATGCACAGGCCTGCAGCGACAGCAACACTCCAGAGCCACCCATCCAACACAAAGTCACCCAGTTCCACTTTTGGGCTGTCACCTCTCAGAGTCAATGGCACACAAACATCAAGGTGGCCAGGCTGAAAGTGAAGAGACTGAACTATTAAATCCATCAGTTCCAACATAACACGGCTCATTAAGCTGAGACATTCCAGCTTCCCTCCTCCACACCGTGGGCTCAGCTGCTTGGGCTCTCCCCTCATAAAAATCTGTTCAGACAGCAAGTGCTGTGGACATGACTCAGCTCTGTAACCAAGGATAGACGTTGTTCATTCACTGTTTTTTACCAATCTGCATACCAATTAAAAACCTAGAACAGCGTCAAACTCATCATCTCTTCTCCCATCCCATTCCAGCCACAAGCCAGGGCCCTGACCAGTGGTAATTTTCTGTCTGCCCTGGACATGTTGCTATCAGCAGGCTGAGCTCTGCTAACTACAGACACTCCTGAACAGATCTTTATCAGAATGTACTACTGGAGAACCAGAGAGTTTTGACCCATTTAAACAAGCTTCAAAGAGGCAGCATTACAAAGCAGCCAAGCTTCAATCCCTTCCCAAAGTGTGAAGTTTTTTATTTCACCCAATAATGAAGAGAAACACATTGAAAAACTCAGCACACAACAACTGAGGAAAGCCTTAATGCCACTTATTTTTAAAAATCAGTTAGAAAAGGACCCATTCACATCCCTGCACAACAGCAGCCCCAAAACAGCTTCTGTGTTAGGCTGCTTTTTCTTGCTAGATAGAGAACCAGATCCCAACTCAGTAAATCCATGACAGTGACCATATTTAAATAGCTGTATTCAACAGCTGTCACCTAAAATTTCCTTTCTGACAAACTGTAAACTCTCTGGTTTACCCAAGATGACTAGAAAAAAGCAACTGGGTTTCCCCACTCTGTGCCACTAATGCCTGTGTGGCTCACCATGTCCAGCCCTGCCACGAGGCTGCTCAGCAATCAAGCTGTGGTGTCACACCACAAGGGAGCCACACCAAGGGCAAAATGGAGACAGAAACGAGAAAACTGAAGGATCTGCCCCCAGGAAAACCCCCACAGTTCTCCATTACACTCCTGATGTCTTCACACCCACGTTCTGTGAGTACATGGGACGGAAATTTAAAGATTAGCTAAAAATACAGAGATGTGCCCAGGACAGGAAGGACCTTGACCTGTTGGAAGGAGTCCAGAGGAGGCCACTAAGTTGATTACAGAGATGGAGCACCTCTCCTAGGAGGAAAGGCTGAGAGAATTGAGAATGTTCAGCCTGGAAAAGGGAAGACTTTGAGGTCACCTAACTGTGGCCTTCAGTACCCAAAGGAAAGCTGGAAAAACTATTTACAAGGGTCTGGAGTGAGAGGACAAGGGGCAATGGCTTCACACTGACAGAAAGTAGGTTTAGATTGGTTATTAGGAAGAAATTCTCTACTTTGAGGGTTCTGTGGCACTGGCACAAGCTGCCCAGAGCTGTGGATGCTGCATCCCTGGTTATGTTCAAGGCCAGGCTGGACAGGGCTTGGAGCAGGCTGGGATAGTGGCAGGGGTCCCTCCACACCATTCCATGGCTCTGTGTGACAGCCTCAAATCAGTCCCAGGTGAATCTTCTTTTTCAAATGCAGATGAACTCTCTAAAGTCATCTGTACAGCTGAGCAGTTTGGAAATGCAAATCTCTGAAGGCTGCAGTGCCACTGCAGGAACCAGCCATGCCATGGAGCCCAACTCATCCCCTGCACTTCAAGTACAGCCCAAAGATGCCAATACAAGCACAAAACCCAGCACAGGCTTGGGCACACATCTCAAATGAATACTGAGGTACTGCAAGAAGCAAACTTCTTGAGCACACCCCAATACAGCAGAATGAACAACCCACACAATCAGCTTCAAAGGCTTTCTGGAGTTACAGGAGGGTGCTCTGGCTGTTTTAAACTTTGTTCAATTCTATCAGGGTATTGGGTTTTGAAGCCTGAGGAAGATGCCCTTTTTTGTTCAGATGGAATATACATGTCTCAGCTGTGGCCCTTCAGCCTCCTCCTGATTCAGAAATGCATGTAAACCACAGGAAGTTGACTGTTAAGTAACTTTATTCATAACTGTCAACTATTCCATTTTCAGAAAGGTTTGAGTCAAACCAGCCTGCGTCTCCTGGAGCCCTCTGATCCTCCCTGAGAGAGCCAAGCCACTTCAAGAAAATACTGAAATCTTACTCCTGTCAAGGTGACTGACACAACAGCTTCCCCTACAACTTTGCATGAAACTACTTGTTAAATGAAATATCTCCAGTTCTAGAATTCATTATTTTTCCTAAGACATTTTACAAATTCATGCTTTTTCCAAAGCAGAGGTGGTCATTTAGCTGTAGGCCAACACCTGCTGGTGTGGTCATCTGCAGCAAACCAGAGCAAGTATCTTTTCTAAGCAAAACACAGCACAGAGATCACTGTCTGGTTACTGCCTAAAGCAAAGTAACCACAACAATATTTTTGGGGAGGGAAGAAAAAAAAGAAAACCTACATGAAATACACACTAGATGAACACATCTTTTAAACCCAGGAAACACCAATTTATTTGGTTTCCATGAAAACAATGTCAGCAATCTAAATATGATTTGTTGAAACCTTAGCACAGCCAAATGGCTTTTTAGCTCTTCAAGGGGATCAGAGAAACTGCATTTTTTCCACTAGCAATTGCTTAAAAAAGAAAAAAGAGATAGAGAAAAAGCATCAAATAAAGATTTAGTCATCACAAGGTTTAAAGAAAGAAACAATTTATCAAACCATCTAGGTTTGGCTGCAAGTTCAGTGGAACATACTGAACTGACAGGGCTTATTAAGTGTCTGAAATAATAAATGTGATACTTTAAAAAAATAGGAGATAAAACTTAGTAGCTCTATATTAGAACTCTAAGAACCACCAAACATTTTCTCTTCCTGACCTTACTTGAATTTCTTGAAAAACAGAAACAAATATTTCCTATTTTATTTAATTAAAACCCCACAAAAACACTAGAAACAAAAACACCACCAAAAATAAGCTTTTTTACAAGCCTAGTTTAGAATAAGAACAGGTAATTGCAGTGTTTTTAGGCTGGTGTGTAGATGCCTAAATATGCAAACCAAACCATCCATAACTCTGGAGAATCAGCATGAAGGAAGATGATGGAGACATAAGCAGAGTCTGAAAATTCTGCATTTTCCAGCACCCTAGTAATGCTTATAGCACACACCTCATTATGTACAGGGTGTTTTTCTGTTAGGGGCTTAATCCAGGAAAATCCATATCTGAGCATTTTGGCAAAGGAAAGAATCTGTAGAACCTTTTTTCCCTTGCCACCCCACCCCACCCTAAGCTGATTTAAAAGACTGAGTACAAATCAATAGTGCTGCCACTGAAGGTTCAGCAGATGTCTCCTGAAATGACAGGAATAAACACAGGGTTAATGAATGGAGAAACATTTCCATCAAATCAGTCAATGCACATTCCCAGAGGAAGGGAGATTGCAGGGCACAACTCCTCCACCCAAACAGGGAACATCCTCAGCATTGCACAAAGGAGGGAGATGATCCAGATGATATATTTATGCCATGAATGCATATCCTAATTACATTAATGAGCTCAAATCCACAACTGCCTTGATTTAACCAAGTCTCATGTCATGACATTCAGCTGGTTTGGTCTCTTTTGCTGGTCTCACACTTGGAGGTAAATGAAACAATTTCCTTCACAGCTTTCAGGTTTCTGAAATTTCTCTTTCCAGTCACTCCTCCCAGTGCTTTTTGAAGAGGATTCCTCTTTTAAAGATGCCTCAGCCAATAGACTAGGACAAAACTTTCCCAATTCATACCTATAACCTGTTTACTCAAGGAACTAAACTTTAAAAATATACTTTCCCTGTTTTATAGCAGCAATCCAGCAACTTGATTGGTCCCTCCTAAAGTGAAGGGAAACAATTCATTTCTGAATTGTCACTCCATACTCTAATACTTGATTTAACACTCATTCTTCAAGCACTCTCAGCAGCATTCTGGAAGTTTACAATAAGCATATATAATAGATGCAAGTTCAGTGGAACATGAAACTAAATTTTTAAAATTTAAAACTAATTTTTAATAATGGTGTTGAAGGGATTTGAGGAAAAAAGCCCAGGTAAGCAGTAGTATATTTACTTCCCAAATTGAAAATTGAGGTCAAAATATTTGAGTGTGCACTAACACAAAACACATTTCCCTGTGAGAGGTTTCCTTTCTCTAAGTGTTAATTATGGCCAAAGCACAGCAGTCCCCACTTATGCCCACACGAGCAGAGCAGCCAAGTGTTCCATGGGAAATCAATCCCAAACTCTCCAAAACCAAAGGGCAAACTGCTGGAAAATGGCCCTGCTGCCTGTGGAAGATGAATGGAGCAGCCTTCCAAGGGCTGGGTCAGGATCTGCTGGTACAAGCTGGGGGGATGCTGGTTCATGAAGTGATCTCAGAGTGCAAAAAGGGAAACTGATTTTTGTATATGTGTGAGTTTGGACTGTCTGGGAAGGAAGGTTCTAAGAAGAACCTGCCAGGCAGATTTTGTCTCTTCACCCACCCAGGGAAGCAAAGGGACACACACAGCAGTGTCTCTTAGAGGCTGAAGCACAGACAGTGCGTGTCAAGACCAGACATCTCACACCTCCCAGCTTCTCTCTCCAGCATGAATGGAGCAGCCTTCCAAGGGCTGTGTCAGGATCTGCTGGTACAAGCTGGGGTGATGCTGGTTCAAGCTGGGGTGATGCTGGTTCATTAAGTGATCTCAGAGTGCAAAAAGGGAAACTGATTTTTGTGTATGTGTGAGTTTGGACTGTCTGGGAAGGAAGGACAACCTGAAGTAACAAAGCAGAACCTCCCAGGCAGGGAAGCACAGCAGCAGTGTCTCTCAGAGGCTGAAGCACAGACAGTGTGTGTCAAGATCAGACATCTCACATCTCCCAGCTTCTTTGTCTCCAGCTCACAATTTGAATAGTCACTTAAACCTGATCTGCCCATTTCCAGAGATAAAATTCAGCACATTGGGGATTAATTCCTGTTTCTTTGCAAGAACACAGAGTTCAGCCACAGTTGCTGATACAGAGTACAAAATAATGCTGCTGCTCATCAATCCACATCCCAAATGCGTCACAGCTCAGCCCAGCTCTCAGAGCTCAGCCCCATTTCCCCTTTGCAGTGCTCTGTGTGCAGCTCGAGCTGTGTTTGCCTTTTTTCAGAGCCATCACAACTGCGTCACGCAAGGTAGAAGTGAAACCTGCCTCATGTTTGGTCCCACAAACTCAGTGTTTGTCCTACAAAAAGGAAAGGTTCAAGCCCTGACTCACAGAAGCCATCTTTTGTAAAACCTGATGGTGGCAGAGCAGAATTTGTGTTTGCCACAGCTGGATCACTTTGGCTGGAGGGTGCTCAACTCCAAAAGCACCACGAGAGGAGTCAGCCCAAGTTTATTTCATGAGTGACATTTTTATCTTGCATAACAGCCTTAACAAAGAAAGGTGAAGGGGTTTAAGAAGGGGTTTAACCCAATAATATCCCTTTAATCTATTATCCCCTATTTAGTGTAATCCAATTAATCCATAATTCTCAAAATGTGGATAACAAATGGAGGGAGACAGAGCACGCCAACCTGGGGGCCTGCACTGTGACACCTGCAAGCTGGGGACATCTGCCATACCCTGCCAGTGACAGAAGGATGTCACCAAGCCAGCCTGGAATTAAACACTCCAAACAAGGCTCCAGCATCAGCTGCTGCTCCTTCCTGCACCCAGTTCAGCAATGCTCTCCCTTCAAAGTGCCAGACACACAACTCACACAGATTCTCTCCCATCAGTAGAGCATTTACACAGTTTCATATATACCATGCCACTCCAATTAAATTAATTAAAACATGATTGAACTGCAAAAAGAAGTTAATCTGCATACCAGTATACCACAGAGCAAACTGTTCCAGTTTTCAATTACTTTCCTAAGAAGGAAGAAATCCATTTCAGTTTTCTTAGTTAGGTATCCCTCCCCTCCCCTGGTGGAATTTAATTGCTGAATTCTTAATTACTCAAAAATATGCAAAGTCACTACAGCTCTTAGGTAGGAAACAGCATTCCACTAAAGCCTCCAAAACTACAATTTCTCCACACCAGGCATTCTGCTATTGTATTTCCAATTCTGAAAGAGTGCTTGGAAATCAGGATGTGACATATTCTAGAGACAGCTGAGACTCCTTCCAACAATTAAAAACCCTCAGAGTCCACAGCATCAATCTTGGAGTGAAGAAATGCTTCCCTGTGAGGTCCTGGCACAGGCTGGCCCACCCCTGGAATGTCCAAGGCCAGGTTGGACAGAGCTTGGAGCACCCTGGGATAGTGGAAGGTTGGGAGAGGAACAAGATGAGCTTTAAGGTTCCTCCACCCCAAAGCATTCTGTGATTCCACGATTTTCCTTAGGATCACCATCAAATAGGAAGTAAACTCAAAGTTGTTCAGCCCCTTCTGGAGATCAGAGCCAGGTTGAGGAACACATGGGACAACCACAGAGCATCCAACCAAAAGGCTGCTGCTTGCCAGAACCTGAACAGAAATTAATCTGTGAAAGCAAGGATCAGGTGAACTTTGTTTCTTCAAAGGTCTTTTTACTCCTTCTCTAAGTAGCTGCAATCCAAACTCTTCTTCCACAAAGTTTCCTTTAGGGAAGACACCAATACCTTGCAGAAGATTTTCAAATTTCATGGATGAAACCAATCCTCCAAGGCCTAGAACACACAGCCCTAGCAATCCTATGAAAACATGGGCTGACCAAGGAGAAACTGCCACCTCCCAGTTACTATTTACACTCTGGGCAGCATCTCTATAAACCTCAGATGTTTTGCACACAAAACAGCCTGGAACCAGACTGTAAACATTTGCTCTTCTTTCAGAGCACTGACCCACTGGCTCCATGACTTCATGTGTTTGCAACTCCAACTGCATTTCATCTCATGCTGGAGCAGTGGTGAGGCTGCAAATCTGCCATCCATCATTCAGAGCTTTACTTGCTTCCAAGTTGTAGAAGACCAGCAAAGGCTCCCAAAACTATGACAAATATTTGGCATGTGGAAATGGATCAGCACTAAAACTGGCCATACTGAACTTGAAGATACTTGAAAAGTCCATTATTGCATAAACTCCGCACTAAATCACAACATTTCAAAATCAGAGCCCTGAACTGGATCCCAATGCACTTCTCTAGATTCAAAGTACATTTGGTTCCTATTTCAGCCTCATGAGAAATCCAGATGACCAAAAGCTTTTTAGTTCCTTCCTCTGTCTCAATTAGAAGAATCCATTTCAATTAAGTTCTGGTATTTGTTTGCAGCCAGTGATGCACTCACAAACCAGCTCTCCTTCCGAGCTGACAAGTTCCTGTGATGATTTGGGTCTAGTGAAAGATCTACCTGCATCATTAGCTGAATAGTGGTGCTTTTAAAAACTACTAAAAGTTGTGTCTAAAAGAGCTCAAAGTAACAGTGAAGTACACAAGACACCCTAAACATTTCATGTCTCTTGTAGAATTTCATACTATGAATTAACTCAAACTAGAAAGAAATAGAAATCAATTACTAGAGCAACTATACGTAGGAGTCCCAACAGCACCCACTTGTAAAATTTTAGCATTACTTTTTTCCCCCCCACAATTTTGTGTAGGTATTTTGAAATACAAATGTTTCCACCCCTGGAAATTCTGCATCCTCTTGATTTGGTCACCAGTGGATGATAAAATACCATCATGTGCCCAAAGAGAGAAGTGCTCCCAGGCTGGCTGCAGAGATCCCAGCATCTTGTTTAAAATTATTTCCTTAGCATCTTTAAACAAAGGAAAAAGAAACAGAAACTCCTGTTGTATTACACATTCCTGTACCCTTGAGCCATAAAAAGAATTTGGGGTCTTTCCAGTTCCTTGGTTAGGTCTCTGAAGAGGAGAATGATATTTCACTTATTAACTGAGGAGACTCTGAAGGAAAATAAATTTAAGGCAGGAATGACTATGATGGAGAGATGTGCAGCATGGTACAGTGAATTGAGTGCTGTAAAAGGCAGCTCACTCCCTGTTACTGTTCAGAAATTTTCTTTTCTGAAGTAGCTGGTGTCAGTTACTGTGATGATAATTCAGGGTGTTTTCTGTATTTAAAACTCCTCAACTTTTCCAGCTCTATTACCTGATGTTTCTTGTTAATGCAGACATGCAAGTTAAGAAGATACAGGAAGTAACTTAGGACTTTTTTAGCTGTTGATGTACTCTTAGACATTTTCTTTATCTTTAAATTCAACCCATCAGGCAGCTCTGGCATAAAAATGTTAATAAGTGTTAATCTCCGGGATTATTCAGATTTTTATTTGAATTAAACACATTTTATTTACAGTTTGAGGCTGCCAAGTTAACCAATATCATGTTCTACAACTCATTTATTCACCTTTAAGATATAAATAAAGGCCTCATATTCCAGAGTAATACAAGATACCACTTGGAATCAGGCAGCCTCCATCAACACTGTGAGTATACAGCTTGTTATTCTGTAAAAGGGCAGGTTCTGCACCCTCAAACTTCTCAACTGAATTTGATAATTCAGATCCTTAGCAAAGGAAAGTGCCAGCAGACACAATGCTGGCACAGAGATTATCTTGCTTTCCCACAACTGCAGTTATTCTATTGCTTTTCTGACGCAGTGAGTGAGGTCAGCTGCATTTGGTTTTCTCACATTTTCTTAAGCAACTTCCTCAGCCACCACAAGCTGAAGTTTCCTACTCCCTTTGCTAGTTCTGTGTAAGAGGTGCAGCCTGAACCCAGAAGATATCAAAGCATTCAAGAACTGAAATCTGGGACAATAAAGAGCCAAAAGAGTCACCCAGTACAAGCCAGGTACAATAAATACGTGCTTGGTGAGAGCAGACTTCACCAGCCTCTAAGGCTGAAGCCTTGTTCCAGCAAACTCCAATTAGGGAACAGCAGCACGAATCAGCAGTGCCTCTGGCATGGCAGCTCAGTCCTGAAGGATTCCATATTTACACATGAAAAGATCCCTCTCTGCTGCTTGCCTCAGGTGCAGAACACAGGCATGGAAGATGACACTGCATTTATCCCACACAGATTTGCTGACAGCCCCGAGCCCAGGGACCGTGCAGGGTTTGTGTTCAGGAAATCGGCTCTAAATGGACCCAGAAGGGGTGCAGCCAGGGCTGTTTAAATTCCAAAGGTTGTAAGGAGACAGCTCAGCAGGTACCAACATGCAACACCTTGCAGGTGAGCAGAGAGCACAGAAATGAGCGTGCAATAAATATCTGCACCAAGGGCTCAGTTTACACTGCACAGCAGAAGCAGCAAAAGCTCCTCTAACACATTTGCAGAGATTCAAAACCTGCTGAGAAGAGGTTCACACGCTCAAGACATGAATATTCATATTCATATTCAGAAGGGCACTTGTATTTTATATTTCTTTACCCACAGTTACAGAATTCCCTTTTTTTTTTTTTTTTTGCAAGAAGTAGGTCACCTTCTAGTCTTCTGCAATAAAATGTTTAGGAAACTGAGGCACATGACTATCAACAGGACACAGCTTGTTGGAGATGGCATATGTATAAGAACACATCCCTCTGCTCCCACACTGCATTGTACAAGTGTGCATTTTAAAAGCAGTGGTTCCCCATAAACAGATCACAGAAGGCCAGAATGGTTTGGCTTGGAAGGGACCTTAAAGATCCCCTTTTTCCAAGCTGCTGCCATGGGCAGGGACCCCTTCCACTAGAGCAGGTTAGTCAGGATCTGGATTGGGTTTGAATTAGGAATTCCATTCTGAGAGACTGCACTGAAAACATGCAGAAAACCGAGGCTTGCAGAAGCCAAGTGTAGCACACAGGACTCCAAAGGCATTCCTGCCTGGAAGACAACTCATCCTGCTTCTACATCAAGACAGCTCCTGCTGAAATGAAAGACCTCTCAAGTCCACAACCACATTTGTGCTTAATAGCAACAAAAAATAAAAATATATAAAAAAAAGAAATATAGCAACATCCTGAAAAAAATACAGCAACATTCCGAAAAAGATACGGCAAAGAGGTTCTCCATTAAAACCAGACCAGCACTAACTGGAAATAAAGACCAGTCCACTCTCCAAATACTTCAATATTTTGTTGCTAATAAGAAAAGTTAGCAGGCAGGAAAGGAAGAGTGGTGGGAAGGGAAGAAGGCAGTCTCAGAAACAGCATTTCAGCTCTCAGAAGCTGAACCACAAATCCCAATCTCAATTTGGAAAAGGATAAAAAATGGCACTTTGTGTTAAATTAGTATAATTCACCTGAAGATCACTCAGCTTGACTGAAGTATTACAGTCAATCCCCACTACCAAAGCACTGGCATTCACTGAAGGGTTTTTGGTCACAAATCTGGAGTAAGGACACTCAAGCCTCTACTGCTGGACTCTAGAGTTAATCCCTATAAAGAGCCTTATTAATACTAATTGAAAACCAGCATTATCTTCTCATTTGGGCTGGAAAAACAGCAAATCTTCAAAAAATCCAAGTCTCTTTTGAGGATTTGAATGGCTCATTTTAAAATATAAATTTGTAAAGCACTTTTCTTTCCATAGTTCCAGCAATAATCTTTGATAAACCCTTTTCACCTGAAGACCATGGGATGGCAAGTAGCCTTTCCAAGGGCTTTAAGGAGTCATGCTCACTGTACACAGGCCATCCTTAAATCTGATGTTTGGCAGAGTACTGATTAGAGAAAAGGAAAAAAAACTGTTCATACTTCAACATATCTAAAGCAGCAGCTTTTTGGGTTTCCATATAGAAATTGAAGCAATAATCAGTGTAATTGCAACACTATATTTCAATAAACTCTGAATTATGTGTTCAATGCCCAATGTTCAGAGAAATGCTGGGTGACTGGACCTCATGTCTGTAATGAAGATTCTCCTGTCAGTCTCAGGAACCTCCTCCCAACACTTCATGCACTCAGAAGCAACTCCTGCACCTTTCAAGCAGAGTGGGAGCCCTGAACACCCAATCCCAGATGCAAGAGGAGATCCAAGGGGAAAGCCATGCCCTCTTCCTAAGGTAGGGACATGGGGAGGTTAAAGAGACAAACACTGCAGGAAAACCAACACATTGCAGAAGCTGCTGAAAGGCTTCTGAAAGCCCCTGGCACAGAGTGTGGACACTTCCATAAATGACAGGTAAGACACTTTTTCCAGCTCTACACTTGTGACTTCAGAGGGACTTTGTGCACTGACCTCCCAGCTGTCCCATAAGATGGAAATCCACCCTCCAAAAGGGGAAAACCTCAACATCTGGCAACTTAGCCTGGCTTCACACACAGCTGACCTCTGCAGGATCAGCCTCTACAATCAGGTACATTTCAGGATTTGTTGAAGGAACAATAAACTTTCCTAATATTCTGCAGTGTTTATTTGAGGACTCATCCTTTCAGTAGAGCTTAATTAATATTCTTGTGTGTACAACAGCCTCACTAATATTCAGACAGAACCCTGAAAAGTCCAAGGACAACAAGACAAAATACAATAAGACAAAAAACAATAAATCTCCCAGTAAACCGACCAATACTTGCCAAAAATATTTGTCTGCAAAACAAAAATGCTACATGGAAGCTGCTGCAGAGCTATCAGTGTAACTTCAAGTAGAACACGCCTTTTCCTGTCCTCTATAATCTGATCTAGCACTTGCAGACATGTCACAGAAAAAGTTGTGATCCAGAGGTGAGTGCACATCCTATAATCCTTATTGTATCATCTGTGCCTGTAGTTCTGTGCAGATATGGACAAAAATAAAGAGTCATCTCACATGAATCTCACATCTCTGCAGCTTTCTGGCTTTAAAGTACCCAAAACCATTCACTTAAACTGCAAGTAGGGCAATAAGTATCTGTCTGCAGATCAACAACTGCTGGTAGCAAAGATCAAAACCCACCCAAAAGTTACCTTCAACAAGAACAAACGCTGAACACATTCAAAGCTTATCACACACCTGAGCAACTCGGCTCTCATCACACTCTTCCATTCTCAGAGAACAATGAGACTCCTGGAGAATACTTCAAAATGCTTCTCTGTTAACAGCTCTCACAGCAAGTTCAAGAAATGACTGACATGAGAGGGAAGCACAAGGCTGCTCTCACTCACAAGAGCCCTGCTCAGTGTTCCACAGCACCAAAGGCTGCTCAGCTGTCGGTGCCCCTGAGCAAACAGCACACACTGAAAGCTCAGCAGCACAAACAGAACCAGGAAATGCTCAGGTAAGTCAGGCTGCATGCTGCAGAGCTGACAGAATGGCTGTGTTTATCCAAGTCACCTCAGATTTTTACCGGAAACCAAGCACTGAGGGGAAATGTGAAATGTTAATGAGGTGTCAGGTGCTGGGCTGATTCAGACTCAATCTGTAACTCAGCCCTGGCAGCCTCCTGAGAGGCCAGAGGAGAAACAAGCCTGGGGGATGGAGGAGAGGAAGCCTGAGGATGACCAGAATCTCCAGTGGAAGTTACAGAACTGCCTCAGCTGCAGAGCCAGGCCGGTGTGCAGCTACCTGTGCTAAAGAACAAGCACCTGAGTGAGTCTGGTTTGTAATAAAATGTGAGGGATTATAACATCAAGCACCTGGGAAGCACTGAAGTGGCACATATTGCACTAAGCTGTAATTAGCTCTTTCCAGTTTTAAAGCACTGCACAAGCATGACCTAATGAATTTTCATAAATGCTGCTGCTAGTGGCCAGAAGGCCCCTATTTTTATAGCAAGGAAAATAAATCATATTGGCTATCCCATGACCACTTGAGTTAACAAAATGAGGAAGGACACTCCAGTGAACTAGACATGGAAATGCTGATTCCTAATTCCATTAAAATACAACCAAGTTCTTTTTTTTTTTTTTTTTTGCTGCTATAAAAAGATCTCATTGTTTCCTTAGGCTCCCAACATCATCAGTAAAAGATCCTGGAGAAAAACAAAAAAGCAAGAGCAGCTTTACAAGCCCTCACAAACGTACCTATACGTTGATGTTTTAACCATATTCTTGCAGAAATCTCAATTTTAAACCTTTTTTCCTCTACCCAGGCTACAAATGGCTTCTACACTACACCATCTTGCTGCCTTTCCTCCACAATTTACATGCAGATTTTGACATTTTTCACTCCTTACCCATCACTGCTCCATTTTCCATTTGCTCACCTCTGCCTCTTTCCCAAAGTGTCCTATTCCCATGGCAAACACTTCCCCACTGATTCTGCCCATGCTCTCTTAGTATGAGCCATGTCTTTCAGTCCAGTGAGAAGTTAAACTCAGTCAACAGTCTGAAAAGAATTTAGAGCAGGTACAGCCCGATAATGCTCCTCTACCACGTCAGGCCCAGAGCTTTACACTATGTTTGTGTCACTTTTCCCTCCCTCCTACTCATCGAATCACTGCTTCTATCTCTCATCATATTTTTTTGCCACAAGCAGCTACACTGGAAGCAGAACAGTATTTTCCTCTTTTTCCCCATTCTACAGTGTTAAAATTTTTTAGTCTGGAGCCTTCACTTCAAGAGTCAGTACTTGACACGCCTGAACTGTCTGTGTCTCTCCCAACTTCCCCCTGCTCTGCCTCCTGACTGGGACACGCCTGTCACTCCCTCCTTAACCATTTGTGTCCTCCTCTGGTGTCACAGCACAGGAACTCTCTGAGCACTCTCCTGCAAAGCCTGGAGCAGGTACAGCAAGAATCCACCTCTGCTCTGCTGCCCACATGGAGCTCTGGCAGAAGTGAAGCTGAAGCTTACTGGGGTAAAACTGAGACTTCATGCTTGGCCAGCACAGATCACAGTGCCTGCACTCAACACAATGACATCATTCAGCTGCCTTTTTTTTTTTTCTTTCATGTTTATAACTTGGCATAAATATGTCCAGCTGAGATTTTGAAAGGATTTAGGAAATAAAGTAATATAAGAATAAATAAAGCAGTTACCTTGCTTTCAAAAATTATTAGGATAGTACTGAACTATTAAGAGCACCTAAAAAATATTCCTGAGTTTTACCTGAAGCACAACATGATAAATATATATATTTTTGCAGATAATTACACAGAAGAAATCAACAGCTTTCTTTCTGTAAGGTCCAGAAGAACAAATTCTTCACAACCCTCCTCACAACCCACTCAAAGTGAAACTCTGCACATGTTTCAGTTATGGAAAGAAGCCACTTCCCAGGGCCTCAAGATGACAGAACAGTAATTGCTCCCTTCCCTTTGCTACACAGCCTCAAGTCACTGAACATGTTTCATCGAAGACAAAACTATTTTATTGAACAGATTTTAAGCAGATCCCTCCAGCACAGCAATTACACCACTAGAAGTCACATCTGCACCAGAATCTTGACTACAGAAGAGCAATTACTCCTTTATGATCACTTGAAGGTGAAACTCAAGGAGCAACAGGTCTCCTTAGGAACTTATTTACAGAGCTCAGCCCAGGGCTGGGCAGGTGATAGGCCACTGCAGCACCTGCCCATTCTGCAATCTGCAGAAGACATTCCATGATCAGGGCAATACATATTTATAGAATATTTACACAACCTCTTTAAGTCAGGCTATGATTACACAACCATTTATAATAGCTCAACAGGACACATCATGAGCTATTGTTTGGATTCACACTAACACAAAGGTTATTTTTAAGACATAAAAACACAAAGCCACTTATGTTTGAGAGACCTACCAGAAAAGATTTAATCTATTTTAAGGTTCTCAACCCCCACCCCCACAAAACCCTATGCCACTGGTATACACAAGTCTATGAACCAACAATCAAATTTAACTCAAAAATGTTAATTTCTTTTTGCAGCATTTGCATGGGAATGGAGCAAAGGGAATTCAGCTGTCACAGACAGTTTGAGCTGCTGCTCAAGAATCAAGAGATTTCTTTTTCCTTTTGCAACCCCACTACTGAATTGTGTACTCCATCTCTACCCTACTAAAATAAAATTGTGAATTCCATTATATTTCCATTCCATTTTGTTACATTGAAGCTGAGAACTTCAATGCAACAAAAATCTCATTACATGAGTATTAACACAGACATTCAAAATTAAACAGGAAGTATACAGAGGGAATGTTTGCTAGATTGCTCAAACTGGAATAGAGAAGGGAGTGGTTTTTAAATTCTTCCCATTAACCCATGCATATCTTTTCTTCAAAAATCACATTACTATTAAGCCTGTCTTTTTTTGACAAACCTTTTTTTTGTGCTTGGCTTGGTTAAGTTGATGCACCAGTTAATAAAAGGGTGGTAATAACCATATAGTAAAAGTACTGTGCTTTGTTACAAAACTTAAAAGCCCTCAATACTTCAGCTTTCCCACATATGAAATGAGGACGATTACGTCAGAATCTCTTTTATTACTATTTAAAAAAAAGGGGGGGGAAGTAGCTAAATGCAGCTGTGTGCAACACCACAGAGTAACAGCCAACCACTCAAAAACGCGCACGGAAGCGGCCGGGTCGGCGTTTCACAGAGAAGCAAGGCAGGAACACAATCACACTTAAAGACACTGAAAGGCAAATCTTACCAGCTGGAACTCCCTGCGCCTGTCATAGGCGTGCTGGATGCCACTGTCTGCCCACAGGGCTCGGATGGCAGGCAGGTAGTCCAAAAAGACGCCGGTCTCCACCATGCCCTGCGCCACGGTGACGGCGCGCGTGTCGAAAGCCATCACCTTGTCACCGTTGCTCTGGTTGGCAGGATCCCCCCAAGGGATGTGGAGCTTCTCTCTGGCATCCACCAGGACTCGCACACCTGCAATGACAAGGGAAGGCACTGTGAGCAGTTTCTCAGCATCTCCCGTTTCAGCAGCGCACAGAGGAACAATGCACCTACTCTGCACATCCCAAAAACTGACCCAAGCCGCTACACTTACAGGTAACAACAGGTTACAGCAAACCCCAGATTTGCTATCTCAAAAACATGACTACCATCACCAGGATTATCCCCACAGTGCAAATTCAATTCCTGAAAAAGTCTAATTTATAATTACTAACTTTATCCAACTTGTGCTACAAAACTCTTTCGTTTGGCTTGAGTACAAAGTACATTTAAAAGTTTATTTCAAAATATGTTGAACCACCTCATTTCTTGCTTTAAAGTTCTCTAGGTTTTGTGTTCTTACGAACTTGTTGTCCAGTTATACCAAATTATACAAAGAATTTCTATCACTGACAGTATTTCTATGATTGCCTTTAATATTTCCAGAGAGACTAAAACAATTATTGCACTCACTAAAAGTATGTTTCTATAGCTTAAGTGCAGAGGAATTGTATCACCTAAAGGCTTTCCTGTACTTCTGTGGCTGTTTTGGTAAATATTCTCTAGAAGAAAAAGAGTATTTTAAACTTCTTTTTAAAGTCCTTCTGAAAAACATAAAAACCCACTGTGCTCATATTGATAAGGTAAATGCAGGAGATGATTTCCAGTATGAAATTTACTGATGAAAAAATAAAAGTAAAATTTCAGAAAGAATAAGCAACTGTAAAGGCACAGGAAGAGATATAAGGAAATTAAGATGGGGCAACAAATGACTGTTCAGTAACACACTCATTCAGTGTCAAGGTGTTTTGTCAAGGTTCACTCCCTTTCCATGGTTTTTCTCTCTGTCAAAGGTAGGTGTCTGTCAAATCTATCTGTGACTGCAGGAAAACAGCCTCCCAGACAGATGTGCAGTTCCTACGTGTATTCCTTCACAGAGCAGCAAGTAGCCTTAACAATAAACTTTAACCTGGCTGAGATACATGCAAACTTTAACCTGGTTAAGATACATGTATGCAATTTCTCCTGCCTTCTACTGCTATTAGTAGCTTTTCCAGATTTGATTCATCAGCAGGTTTGTAAAACAACTCTCTTTGAGAATTGCTGGATTTTCAGGGGCTGAGTCTGGCAACACTTTGCTGTTTTGAGAAACCACATTAAGATTTTGTCCAACTATTACGCAGTCCAAACTGAAAATCCAAGGAGCAATTTAGATAAGAGAGAAAATGAGTGAGGATGACCAACGAAGTCAAGATGACAGCAGTGAAATCAAGCGTCCACTACTCCCCTAAACCATGTGTGGAGGTTTTGGCAAAGCATCTATGAGAGAGGCTCTGCCTGCGGGTTGCAGTTAATTGATGTGTCAGCCGAGTTTCCAACACAACGGCAGCGATTCTTCCACTGCAGCGAAATGCTGGAAGCACAGGGCTGGGCTCCTCCTCACGCACTTCCAGGTGCATCTTCCCCCCATCCATTACCGCTCATTACTGCACTCGCATTACCAGGAAATCACAGAATCGCGGAGAGATTGGAAAAGACCTCTGAGATCATTCAGTCCAACCTATGACCGGACACCACCTTGTCAACCAGACTTGCCATGAAGCGCCACGTCCGTTCTTAAACACCTCCAGCGACAGTGACTCCACCACCTCCCTGGACAGCCCATTCCCGTGTCTGAAGTGAAGGAATTCTTCCTGTCCCCCCATCCTATCTCTGGTTCCCTGGGAGCAGAGCCCGACCCCACCTGGCTACAACGTCCTTTCAATGGCCGTAGCGAGAGATAAGATCACCCCTGAGCGCCCTGTTCTTCAGGCTGAGCCCCCCCAGCTCCCTGAGCAGCCCCTTCCCCAGCTCCGCTGCCCTTCTCTGGCCTCACTCCAGAGGCAGAGCCCCGCTCCTCCCGGGCTCAAAGCGCTGCTCCCGGGGCCGGAGCCGCCCCGCGGGCCGCACCCGGGCGGCGCGGTGACAGCCCCGCGGGCGCGGAGGGGCTGCGCGCCGGCCCCGGGGGAGGCTGAGGCGCCGGGACAGCGCGGGAGGAGGCGGCGGCGGCGGCCCCGCGGCTCCCCCGGCCCGCGGGACCCGCCCGAGCCGCCTCTCCCCGCCCCGGCCCGGCTGGGCCCGGCGCTCGCAGGGCGGCCCGTGCCCGCCGCCCTCACCCACCCTTGATCACGTTGCTGTAGATGGTGGCGCGGAACTCCTCGCGGGCCGCGCGGTCCCAGTCCTGCCCGTGGATGATCCGCATCTGCTTGAGGAAGGTGGACTTGCCGCTCTCGCCCGCGCCCAGCAGCAGGATCTTGACGAGGCGCTTCACGTAGGTCTTCTCGCGGTTGAGGCACTTGTCGATCTCCTTGGACTTGCGCTGCTGCTCGGCCTCGCCGCTGGTGAGGAGGCAGCCGGGGAAGCAGCCGGACAGCGCGGAGCGGGACGGCAGGAAATCCGCCATCTTAGCGAGCGCTGCCAGCGAGGGGAGCGCCCGCCCGCCCGCCGCCCAGCGCCGCGCGCGCCCCGCACCGCGCCTGCGCGTCCCGCCACGCCCGGCGCGTGACGGGCGCGTGCCCCGCCCACAGCGCCGGCTCCGCCCCCTCACAGGAAATGGCGGGAGCGGAGGGCGGCGGGTCGGTGACAGGGACCCCGGGGAGTCACCGACCCGGGACCCCCGGGAGCCGCCAGCCCAACCCCCGACCCTGCGCACCCCTCCCCGGCCCCTCACAGGAAAGGGCGGGAGCGGAGGGCGGCGGGTCCGTGACAGGGACCCCGGTAATGACCTACCGGGACCCCCGGGAGCCGCCAGCCCCACCCCCGACCCTGCACACCCCTCCCCGGCCCCTCACAGGAAAGGGCGGGAGCGGAGGGCGGCGGGTCGGTGACAGGGACCCCGGTAATCACCTACCGGGACCCCCGGGAGCCGCCAGCCCCACCCCTGACCCTGCACACCCCTCCCCGGCCCCTCACAGGAAAGGGCGGGAGCGGAGGATGGCGGGTCGGTGACAGGAACCCCGGTAATCACCGACCGGGACCCCCGGGAGCCGCCAGCCCCACCCCCGGCCCTGCACACCCCACCCCAGCCGTCCCTCAGGTGCCTCACAGCCTCCGAGCGCTCCCTGATCTCTGACAGGCAGAGCGCTTTTTAACCGGACTGATAATTTACTTGTAATACTCAGCCGTTTCCTCAAGAAATGCCCCGAGTCGCTTTGAATTTGGGATTGAAATCGGGATTTTTCAGCACCGTTCCTGGAGGAGATCCAGGCTGTGCCTTTCTGGAGTGTTTCTGAATCCTTTCTGTACCTCCTGGCTGCTCACGAGGAAGCACAGTGAAAGAACATTCAGGAACAGGGTGCTGCTGTGTAATGGAGTTAAAGGTTTATAGATGCACATGATTATAATTTGCTCTGTAATAGGAAATAAAGTTAAGGTGGAGAATGACTTCATGGAGTCATAAAGGTTTGGAAGAGACCTTTAAGATCAAGTCCAGCCATCCACCCAGCATCCACAAACCCACATCACCCAGCACCAAGTCTGGATGTTTCTTGAACACCTTCAGGGATGGTGACTCCATCACCTTCCTGGGCAGCCCCTTCCAATGCCAGACCACCCTAACAGTAATGCAGTTATTTTTATTTTTTTTTTTTCTAATCTAATCTGAATTCCCCCTGTCTCATCTTGAGGCCATGTCCACCTGTCCTCTCACTGTAGGCAGGCAGAAAAGACTAAATCATAGAAACACAGAATCAATTCGGCTGGAAAAGATCTCTGAGATCATCCAGCCCAATCTGTGACTAATCACCTTTGTCAACTGGACCCTGGCACCAATTGCCGCATCCAGTCTTTCCTTGAGCACCTCCAGGGTGTCTCCATCACATCTCTGGGCAGTCCCTTCCAATGTCTAATTACGCTTTCTATGAAGAAATTTTCCATAACATCCAACCCCAACCTCCCTTGGAGCAGCTCGAGGTCCTTCCCTCGTGTCCTGTCTCTTGTTCCCTGGAGCAGAGCCTGACCCCCACCTGGCTGCACCCTCCTCCCAGGGGTTCTAGAGTGAGAAGGTCCCCCCTGAACCTTCTTGTCTCCAGGCTGAGCCCCCAGAGTTCCCTCAGCAGCTCCTGGTGCTCCAGCCCCTTCCCAGCTCCATTCCCTTCTCCAGACATGCTCCAACCCTTCCATCTTCTTCCTGAACTGAGGGGCCCAGAACTGGACACAGGAGCTGACACAGCCACTCCTGTCCCTGTCCCTGTCCCTGGCTTCTCATGAGTATGTTTAGGAGAGAAGACTGAGAGGAAATCTCATTAATGCATATAAATACCTCTAAGGTGAGTGCCAAGAGGATGGTCCCAGACTCTTCAGTGGTACCCAGCAATGACCATAAACTAAAACATGAGAAGTTCCACCTCAACATGAGGAAGAACTTTCCATGGAGGGGGCAGAGCCTTGGAACAGCTACCCAGGGAGATGGTGGAGTCTCCCTCTCTGGAGACATCCCAAACACACCTGGACCTGTTCCTGGATGACCCTGCTCAGGCACGGGGGTCGGGCTGGATGATTTTAGGAGGTCCCTTCCCATTTTAACCAATGTGGATTCCATGGAAACAAGCCCCAGGCTCAGCCAGCTCTGCGGCTGCCGGGCAGGCGGCCCGGGGAGGTCAGCCCTGGCTCAGGGGGGCAGGATGGTGCTTGCCAGCCAAGCAGGTTTTGTTCTCGCTGCAGTAAGAGAGTAGTTGTGTTAAAACACTTGGAAAACTCGGCATGTCCTTCCTCTCTGCCTGGCTGAGGAGAGCTCCCCGGTGCTGCAGGGCTGAGCAAACAGCCTGGGGCCGAGCTGTCCCGAGGCACAGCGAGCTAAAGAGAGTGGGACTCTTTATCTGATACATATTTCAATGGTAACCCTGCATGTGAAGGGTAGAACAACCCATGGGCTGAGGGACCTGCAAGGACTGAAAATCCCAAGGGCTGAAAATCCCACACTTCATTCAACCCAGCCCTAAGCACAGCTGTTCTTTTAGGCATTTGTTTAATAAATTAGCTACCATCAGTTCCACCATCATAGTGCAGCATAAAGCTCCTCTGGTGCAGCTTAACACTGTCCCCTCATCCTATCTCTGGTTCTGGTTTCCAAGATTGCATTAAACATTTGTGTCTCCTTACATCTCCTAATCTTTATCTGCTGAGTTTTCCACTCATTTTTTTTTCTGCTTTTTTTCCCCAGCATTAATCATAACTTAGAAAAAGGAAGAAATAAATGTGAAAACTGTGAAGTGAGTTTAGAACAAGGAAATGTCACTTGGCCCCAACTGGAAGGACCTTCAAAATCTGCAATGGACATCAGTGTTCTGAAAGGGGTATCAGTGTTCTGAAATGGGTATCAATGTTCTGAAATGGGTATCAGTGTTCTGAAATGGGCATCAGTGTTCTGAAAGGGGTATCAGTGTTCTGAAAGGGGTATCAGTGTTCTCACCTTACGTTGGTCCCACACAGTGATAAACTGCATGGGAATTATTTCATAGGGCCTTACCAGAAAAACAAACAACAAAAAAAAAAAGCATTTCTTGTAGGAGAACAGGATGTGGTACAAAATTAATACAAGGAGCACATCCTGGTGTTCTTGGTACAGATGTGGAAGCCAGTCATTCCTGAGCTCTGGTCTCAGTTTTAAAATGAAGTTTTAAGATATTTGACTCAACCCTCATCTCACCTCCTGAGCTGCAGAGGACTCCTGAGTTTCTACAATGGACTCAGTTGAGTGTTGGGGAGTCCTTGACCTCCCTTTGCTCTCCCCTTCACTGGGGAGCTCTCCAAAGCTCCATTCCTGTGTGCCTGGATCTCAGCCTGGATCTCAGCCTGGCTCTCTCAACTGCTGCCCTGTGCAGGGGCTGTTCCTGCCCTGTGTAGGGGCTGTTCTGCCCTGTGCAGGGGCTGTTCCTGCCCTGTGTAGGGGCTGTTCTGCCCTGTGCAGGGGCTGTTCCTGTCCTGTGTAAGGGCTGTTCCTGCCCTGTGCAGGGGCTGTTCTGCCCTGTGTAGGGGCTGTTCTGCCCTGTGCAGGGGCTGTTCCTACCCTGTGCAGGGGCTGTTCCTGCTCTGTGTAGGGGCTGTTCCTGCCCTGTGTAGGGGCTGTTCCTGCCCTGCAGAGGGGCTGTTCCTACCCTGTGCAGGGGCTGTTCTGCCCTGTGTAGGGGCTGTTCCTACCCTGTGCAGGGGCTGTTCTGCCCTGTGCAGGGGCTGTTCCTGCTCTGTGCAGGGGCTGTTCCTGCCCTGTGCAGGGGCTGTTCTGCCCTGTGCAGGGGCTGTTCCTGCCCTGTGTAGGGGCTGTTCCTGCCCTGCAGAGGGTCTGTTCCTGCCCTGCAGAGGGGCTGTTCCTGCCCTGCACAGGGTCTGTTCCTGCCCTGCAGAGGAGCTGTTCCTGCCCTGTGTAGGGGCTGTTCCTGCCCTGTGCAGGGGCTGTTCCTGCCCTGTGCAGGGGCTGTTCCTGCCCTGCACAGGGTCTGTTCCTGCCCTGTGCAGGGGCTGTTCTGCCCTGTGCAGGGGCTGTTCTGCCCTGTGGAAGGGCTGTTCCTGCCCTGCACAGGGTCTGTTCCTGCCCTGTGCAGGGGCTGTTCCTGCCCTGTGCAGGGGCTGTTCCTGCCCTGCAGAGGGTCTGTTCCTGCCCTGTGCAGGGGCTGTTCCTGCCCTGTGCAGGGGCTGTTCCTGCCCTGCCAAGGGTCTGTTCCTGCCCTGCATGTCACTGTTCCCTGGAGAGGGCTCAGCACCACCCAGCTCAGCTGTGAGGCCAGCTGCATCCTCCCACCCCACAGCCAGGCTTCATCTCTGAGGCAGGGTGCATAAGGTCTTTCTCTGCTTGTCTTTTTTCCTTCCTCTTTGCCACTGCTTTCCTTGGCTTTCCTGGAAAGCCCACGAATGACGGGAAACAAATGCTGCCCGTTTGTGCTCGCAGCTCTTCCCGTGAGGCTGCTGAGGAAACTTCTCATTTGGAGCGCTTGTGCCCCACCAGGCAGGACAATGGACTCTGGAGATATTCCTTTAACCATTGCCTTGCTGGCAGAGCTGAGCTTAAGTCACGCCTCTCTCTATGCCACAGTTCACACATTTTTATTTTTATTTTTGGCAAACTGCTTTGAAATCTTCCTGGAAGGAACTGCGTGCTAAAACCGAGCCCCCACTTGTCACTTGCTTCACTTACGTTACCCCTTCCTTCCCCTCAGGGCGCCCCCAGCTTCCTTACATAGAAAGGTGGCTTACTCACCACATGCCTTTTGTGTTGGATGATTCAACTTTCTGATGTGTGAAAAAGGGGCAACCACGTAGGAAATGTGACCTTTTAAAGACAAGGGGGGATTCCCTCGGCAGTGCTTTCCACCAGAGAAACTCTGGAGAATTGAGAGCGGATCTGTTGAGAGCAATCGCAGCTTGTGGGGCTGCACAAGGAGACCAGAGGGACAAAATCCAGCTTTTAGCAGACTTTCTCCAGCCTGGATATGCTCTGTGTGAAAGGCTGGCAGGGATCTGTGGGGTCTGGAGAGCCCGTGGACACTCAGCATTGCCCTGTGATGATGTGATGTGATGTGATGTGATGTTTGCATTTCCACTGTAGCATCATTCACCCTCTGTGTGGGGTAGAACACCCATGGAAACTTGCAGCTACATAAATACCACTGCATTTACCATACAAAACAGGAGGTTAAGGGGACTCCCCAGGGAATGTCATTATCTGGGGAGCAGAAAGGCCAGGGTGAACGTGGGGAGTCAGAAACCTGGAAGGAGCCTGCATGGCTGCTGCTGGTGCCCTCCACCACTCTTCCTGCTGTTCAAGTCCCTTGTTTTCTTGACCAACAAATTCACACATAAGCCAGCCAGGCTGTGTCAAGGACTAGAGAATTCTTTGCTTTCCACAAGTGTGGGTTTCGTGATTAGAGGCCCAGGAGTGTCTGCCCTAGACAAGCCTCTATAATCTGATTTAAATGCCTCGTGCTTCATGTGGCAGATCTGCCAAGAGCATTAACTGCTGGGGTGGTTCACCTGGGCACAGGTGAAATCTCAGTTCATGTGTGTTTGGTGCTGTGGGTCACTCACTGATGTTAATAAAGCTGAATTTACCTTGGACGTGTTGTGGAAATTACCCAAAGTAGCTTTATAATAGAGGAATACCCATAAGCTTCATCACAGCTTGTCAGAGAAGACTAGAAATAGAAAAAAGCCCACACCTGACCTGTGAGGGGGTGTCTGGGGGATCGGAAGGATTTAAAATTATCGGAATCTTTGGAGCTCAGCGAGGCTGAAGAGCTCACACCTCAGCGTGAGCTTCTCAGGGCTATTTTTCCTGGATCTCCTGCAAGACCATTTTATTTTTGAACTCACTTGAAGACCCAGATTTCAAATGTGTCTCTTATATTCCTCAGTGGAACTGTTAAAGTCAGCATTTTGGGATGAAATGACCATTTTTATTCCTTTAATACGTTGGAAAGTTGTTGGTAGTTAATCCTTTACTTAGGCCAATGTTAGCACCACACCTGGAGTATTTCTGAGTCCTTTTACCACCACTTGTGTAACAGACCAAGTTTGGTTTTAAACTGGAAATGGTTCAGAGGAATCCTTGTAGACTATGACAAGTTTTCCTATCAAACCAAGAAAATGAGCTACATCTTTTTATGTGCTCCTTACTCTGATATTATCTCCCAAAGCATTCCTTGCATGTACTCCTGCCACTGTCTGTTTGTCTAAGAGATGGAAGCACTCTAGTTCACCAGCATCATCAAAATGCCTGCTTGCCTTTGCTGTCCTTTCTGTTGCTTCCTAACTCCCCTCTGAACTCCCCTTCTCCTCCCTTTTGCCTCCAGGACCATCTGTGCTATGGAGTTTGTCACCTTTGGCCTTTCAGAGGGGCACCAGGATCTGAGCTTGGTTTGGCAGAACCAACCAGCACTTCAGACCCTGAATTATGAGACACTGCAACCATGAGGAGCTCCCCTCCTGCTCATTTGGCCATCAGCTGATGCCTTGAAGCATGAGGCAGCATATCTTGGGTACCAGTGTGGAATGGCAGGTTACTCATCTGAGAGGAGCAGAGTGTCTGATCAGCAGCTGCTGTGATTTGCAGGGGAATTCCACATGGGAATGTCTGAGCAGACACAGGGGAAAAGCCTTCCAAAGCACTGGCTTGTCTGGGTGCCATGAAAGAACAGGGCTAAAGATAAAACATTTCCACAGAACAGCAAAGCAATTGGGAAAGCAGCCTGTGCCTTCAGGGCATTACTGTTCATGGAAAAAGCTCTGCTCCAGCTCAGAGCCAGCCTGCTCCCTTCAAGTGTGAGAACCACAGATCCTAAATCCAGAGAGCCACAGATCCTAAATCCAGAGCAGTCACAAACACCATGGTGGGGAAGGCACTGCCCTGAGAAACAGCTGCACACGTGTGGGGTGTGAGTGCTCCCCGTGTGACATGGACACGTGGGTGTGGGGTGTGTGAGGCACACATGGCTGGGGGTACAAATGTGCCTGTGCAATCTGTTCCTGTACATACACACATGGCTGGGGGTACAAATGTGTCTGTGCAATCTGTTCCTGTACATGTGTACATGCTGGGGGTACAAATCACAGAATCACAGAATGATGAGGTTGGAAGAGACCTCTAAGATCATCAAGTCCAACCTATGCCCTAACTGTTTAACTAGACTCTAGCACCAAATGCCATGTCCAGTCTTTTTTTAAACACATCCAGAGATGGTGATTCCACCACCTCCCTGGGAAGAGCATCTCAGTATTTTATTATTCTTTTGGTGAAAAACTTTTTCCTAATATCCAACCTCTACCCTCCCTGATGTAGCTGGAGCCTGTGTCCTCTGGTTCTGTCAGAGACCAACCCCACCTGTCTGCAGCCTCCCTCAGGAAGGTGTAGAGAGCAATAAGGTCACCTCTGAGCCTCCTCTTCTCCAGGCTAAACAACCCCAGCTCCTTCAAATGTTCCTCACAGGGTTTGTGTTCCCAGCCCCTCTCCAGCCTCGTTGCCTCCTCTGGACGTGCTCGAGCATCTCAACGTCCTTCCTGTGCCTGTGCAATCTGTTCTGTACATACACACATGGCTGGGGGTACAAATGTGCCTGTGCAATCTGTTCCTGCACATCTACACGTGGCTGGGGGTACAACAGTGCCAACAGTGTTGGGTGGGATCAGCTCACAGAGAGAGAGGTGTGAGTGCCTGCTCAGGACGTGTACAGGTGGCACTCCGGGCACACGCAGGTGTGAGCACACACTCTTGTGTGGGTGTTCTCTGGGGTGTGCAGGAGGTACTCACACATCTCTCTCTGTGCTTTTTGGCTGGCAAGAATTCCTGGGAGTGCATCATCCAAGCCCTGGCACAATCAGGTTCTGCGTGGTGAGGACTCAGCCTCTCCTCCTGCCCAGCTGTGCTGGTAGCTGAGCTGGGGGCAGCGGAGGAAACTCTGCCACTTTCTGGAGGAACCAGGCAAAATCTTGCTGGAGCTCTTGCTCTCCAGCGCTGCCAGTCAGGTACTGTCCCCTGCCAACCCCTGGCATGAGGCAGTTCCACTGTGAGGAAGAACTCTAACCACGTGGCCTTCCTCTGGTCACTCTTCATCACAATTTCCCTGTGTGAAGAAGTCACCAACTCCCCAAACCGCTCATCTGGCTCCTGCATCCACAGCTGAGCTGTCTGAGGCTGGTGCCATTCAAGGGGCACGTGCCCAAAGCTCAGCCCTCACACACACACACACACACACACCACTCAGCCACAGCACCTTGGCCTTAGCTTGTTTAATGCGACTTCACAGATTCCAGAATGTTCTTGTGCCTTTATTTTCTCCCTCACTTCAGCACAAGCTGCCCCCCCTAGCCTGACCCCCAGGGTCTATAGGGCTCTGCAACCAGTCATGACCCAGAACTCTGGGGGCTGGGGCTGTCATTCCTTGGAGCCTGCATGGCCCAGGAGGATGCTGTGACCATGGATCATCTCCTGGAATGCTGCCCTGGGCACTGCATCACCCTTCATGGACAGTCAGCCTCCATCGCTTTCTGTGCCTGCTCCAAATCCAGGCCCAAGATCCTGGCCATTCTATCCCATTCCATTCCGTTCCTTTCCATTCCATTCAATTCCATCCTGTTCCATTCCATTCCATTCCATTCCATTCCGTTCCATTCCGTTCCATTCCATTCCATCCCATCCCATTCTGTTCCATTCCACTCCATCCTGTCCCATTCCGTCCCATCCCATTCTGCTCCATTCCATTCCATTCCATTCCATTCCATTCCATTCCATTCCGTTCCGTTCCATTCCATTCCTTTCCATTCCATTCCATCCCATTCTGTTCCATTCCATTCCATCCTGTTCCGTTCCATCCTGTTCCATTCCGTTCCATTCCATTCCATTCCATCCTGTTCCATTCCATTCCATTTCATTCCATTCCACTCCATTCCATCCTGTTCCATTCCATTCCATTCCATTCCACTCCATTCCATTCCATTCCCTCACATCCCATTCCATTACATCCCATCCCATTCTGTTCCATTCCACTCCATCCTGTCCCATTCCGTCCCATTCCGTCCCATCCCATTCCATCCCATTCTGCTCCATCCCGTTCCATTCCATTCCATCCCATTCTGCTCCATCCCGTTCCATTCCATTCCATTCCATCCCATTCCATCCCATCCCGTCCCATCCCATCCCGTTCCATTCCGTTCCATTCCATTCCATCCCGTCCCATTCCATTCCATTCCATTCCATTCCATTCCATTCCATCCCGTCCCATCCCGTTCCATCCCGTTCCATCCCGTCCCATTCCGTCCCATCCCGTCCCATCCCGTCCCATCCCGTTCCATTCCGTTCCATTCCGTTCCATTCCATTCCATTCCATTCCATTCCATCCCATCCCATTCCATTCCATTCCATTCCGTTCCATTCCATTCCATCCCATCCCGTTCCATTCCATTCCATTCCATCCCATCCCATCCCATCCCATCCCATCCCATTCCATTCCATTCCATTCCGTTCCATTCCATTCCATCCCATCCCATTCCGTTCCGTCCCCTCCGCGCTCTCCCACGAGCGCCCCCAAGCGGTCGCCCCGCTCCTTCATGCAAATGAGCTCGGGGCGGCGAGTGCTGATTGGCTGCGGCGCGCGGCGGTGGCGCCGCCCCCGGCGTGTGGCGGTGTGGGCAGCCAGGTGCGCCGGGCCGGGGCCGCTCCGCTCGCACCGGCACCACCGGCACCACCGGCACCGGCACCACCGGCACCACCGGCACCATGACCGTCACACGGCTCGACCAGGGACAGCGCTACCGCCCGCGGATGGCCTTCCTCAAAAAGGTGAGGGCTCAGCAGCGCCGGGGGCAGCCGCACCATTAAGGGCGCGCCGGGCGATGCGGCGCGGTGCGGTGCGGTGCCCAGGCAGCGCTGGCCGTGCTCGGGGTGATGCCGCGTTCGGAGCATCTTGCTCGGCCACCGCTCCCCGGGCACCTCCGGGTGGGGTCCGAGGGGGGACAGCCCCTGCCCGGGAGTTTGGAGCCGTGACCTGTTGCAATCTGTTGAATCTGTGGAGAGCGCCGTGGATCCCAGCTGGCTCGGGGGGCAGCGTGTGCTGAAGTGATGGAGAAAATAGATCTGTAATGGTATTTATCTTTTGTAGCTTATCGCAGCTGAATGGTTGCCCTGACACGTTTTCTCCCTCTTCCATTATTTTTTTTTCAAAGTCCCTCAAATCTGCGCCGTTCTCAGGGAAAAACCCATCCTCTGCAGCGCCAGGCCACCCAGTGTAGCTGTGCTCCAGTGGGTCCAGTGTGTGTTCCCAGTGCTTTCAGCTGATGTCCACATTCAGAGGGTGTATTACAGCCTGCTCTCTGCCTCCTTCCAGTTTCTCAGACACGAGTGCATTTGTGGCCAGAAGCAGTAGAAGGAGTGGGATGATGCATGCCCACGTTTTTGGGTGTAATGTGTAATTTTGTGCAGCATTTGGTGGGCTTTTTCTGTAGCATTCATTCAAAGCATAGCCAGTTGTAGTGTAGCTTGTACTGCAGATTTTAAAAAGCAGAGTGTTAAGCTAGCTTTTCTCCCACCCACCTCTCCTGAGTGTGGCTTATCCTGTTGGATGGAATTAACTGAATTTCCAGTGACAAGTACAGCCAGCAAGTTGCTGTTTGAATTGAAAGCTGTAGTTAGCTTTCCTCAACGCCCACTACCTAAGGAGGATTCCAGGGGTAAAGGGAGGGGAATTTGGGGATATTCAATGCTAAGGTATAAGCCTGGCAGTCCTTACTACACCAGAGGAAGCAAAGAGGGTATTTTCTTTGGTGCTGTGTCTTGCAGGGTAAATTTGGCTGGGGGGCCCTGCCAAGAGAAACACTCCAGGCCAGATTCTGTACTGAGTAATACTCGGTGGAGTTGTGTGCGGGGGTGCAGAGGAGGAGAAGCTGTGCTTTGGGAAAACAACTGCCTGCAGCTGTGGCTTCAGCTGCTCCGTGGGAGTGCAGCAGGCTCTGCACAGCACTCCCAGTTCCTCAGGTGGGAAGATCAGTCAAAACACAGCGAAAGCACCACTCACACTGAGAGCAGCCAGGGGGCTGAGCACTTCCAGTGCTTTGCAAGTCCAGGACCTGTTAGCAGCAGGAAGGGAAGCTCCTGGTGGTCAGTGGAAGCCCTTGGCTCTCATCTCCACTTTCATTCCTGCTCTGTTTTTTCCAGACCTTGGAGAAGCCGTGGAGGCTCAGCTGTTCCACGGCAGGGTGGTCTGTGTGCAGACAGCCCCATTCTCAGAGCTCCTGGGAGCACCAGACACCTTTACTGCTGCCCATGGCAGGAGCTGAGGATGCTCAGCCTGCACAGCGAGCACCTTACAGGCTTAGACCCGTGAGGAGCTAAAATCCTGGAAAGGAGCTTTGTTAATTGCTTAAGCCTGTGCTCACGCTCTGCCCCCAGCTGACACACGCTGTGCCTGGGCTGCTGCAGCTGCAGGGAGAGATCCCTGCCAGGCTGCCAGCCCTGAGCCCTGTGTGCATCCACAGCTGCAGGGAGGGATCCCTGCCATGCTGCCAGCCCTGTGTGCATCCACAGCTGCAGGGAGGGATCCCTGCCATGCTGCCAGCCCTGTGTACATCCACAGCTGCAGGGAGAGATCCCTGCCATGCTGCCAGCACATCCCTGTGTGCATCCACAGCTGCCAGCCCTGAGCCCTGTGTGCATCCACAGCTGCAGGGAGGGATCCCTGCCATGCTGCCAGCACATCCCTGTGTGCATCCACAGCTGCAGGGAGGGATCCCTGCCATGCTGCCAGCCCTGTGTGCATCCACAGCTGCAGGGAGAGATCCCTGCCAGGCTGCCAGCCCTGTGTGCATCCACAGCTGCAGGGAGAGATCCTTGCCAGGCTGCCAGCACATCCCTGTGTGCATCCACAGCTGCAGGGAGGGATCCCTGCCATGCTTCCAGCCCTGTGTGCATCCACAGCTGCCAGCCCTGAGCCCTGTGTGCATCCACAGCTGCCAGCACATCCCTGTGCTGCCTCTGCAGCAGGAAGATGTGCCCACAGCAGCAATCCTGCCATGGGGCACAGGGAAAGGCCAGGGGGTCGCTGTAGGGGTGGTGGGCAGTGCCCTGCTCTTGCTGTGAGGCTGCTCTGAATGACTCAGGCTGGATGTGCAGCTTTGTGGCTGAGCTATGAGGGGATCAGAGGGCCCTGTAACACCTGCTCACCATGCTAACACTTAGGTTGTTTTATTCTGTTTTTTTCTTCCCCTTCTAAACCATTTTGGCTGGAGGAAGAATGACCCAAAAGTCTGTTGGGATAGCAGGCAAGCCTCTAAAATGGATTTTGGCTGGATGCTGTGAGAGTTTGAATGAACCCAAGCTCTTGGTGCCGGTGCCTGCTCCAGCAGCCAGCTCTGGCTCTGCTGGGCATCAGCTGGCAGAGCTGGGCTGTGCTCTCAGGAGCTCCTGGGCTGGGTATTTTTCCTTGCTGAGCTGCACTGTGACTCACACCTCGTGGGTAGTGCTGATGGATGCCTTCTTCCCTGCCTCCTCCTCACTCTGGTCCCTGCTGGCTTCTCCCAAGCTGTGCAGCAGCCAGGGAGGGGCTGTTTCAGGGTCGGGGGGCTTTTCCAGCCTGGCTTTGCTTCTCCAGGCTTAGACTTTCCAGCAGCTTCTGGGTCTCATCTTCCTGGGCATTTCCAGAAGTGTGTGAGCAGCTGAATTGTGTTTTTGCTGGAATCCAGCAGATTCCTGCTCTCTGAGGCCCTGGGTATGGCTGAAACTGAGCCTTAGGCCGAGCTCAGCCTCATCCCATCCTCCCTTTCCTTGTTCCAGGCTGGGAGATGCCAGTACCACATCTTTTTTTAGGAAAAAATCCCGTCCAGACTGGGAAGAGCCAGCTACAGCCCTGCCCTCCCTGCTCACAGATTTACTTCCTTTAGCTGAGGCATCACTCAGTGGGAACAAGCCACTTCCTCTCAGCTTTAATTAAGAAAAAGCAGGAAGTTTTAGCTGGTTAACAATGGATTTTTTTTCGTTTCTTCTTTTTTTTCTGATCATCCATCAACGTGCAAAGCAAGGCTGGTAGTTGTAGACCTAGAAAACAATTGAGTGAGCCTTCAGAGGCCAGAGTGGGGATAAGGACTGTGGTGTTACCTTGGAAATCAGAGCAGGTAGGGCTGATCCTTGCAAACAGCAGCAGGCAGTGAGGGGGGCTAGAACCAGGCAAATAGCATGGAGAAAGCAGCAGATGTTTCATTACAGCCCCAGGACTGTGCACTCAGCTGGGAACTGAAAATTCCTGCTGGGAAAATGGATATTTCTTATGTGTGAAGCAAAGCTGCCTCTGTCTGGGTTGATGCTGAGAAGGGCTGAGCTCCTCACCTTGGCAGTGTTCTGCTGTTGCATTTGTGAGCCTCAGCACCTGGAGTTTGTTTTTCCTGCATTGTGGATGCGCTGATCCTGGGGAGCTGGTGGCTGCCCAAAGGGTAAAACTCAGGGCTGGGACCTGCAGCCAGGGTAACTCAGCCAAGCAATCCATCACTGCCCCACTGCTCCATCCTCCTCCTCCAGAACCATGGGCACCCCATCAGCTGGTGGCCATTGGCCTCTCTGTCTTGGTTTGAACAGACAGGTGTGGGCTAAGCAAGGCAGGAGCCTCCCCTGAAATGGAAAATGTAAACCCCCTGCCTCCAAATTGCTATAAATTTTAATTTAAGGGGCTCTCAGGCAAAAAATATGGGAGCAGGAGGAACAGTTCTTTATTAGGGAAGAAAATAAAAAGATAAAATGAACAATGCAGTAAACTAGAACAACACTGACAGAGTCAGAACCCAGCCTGACACCCTGTGGGTCAGGGTGCTGGCACAGCCCCATTGGAATTGTGGCTCAGCCCTCCTGCAGTGTCAGGGGTGGCTCTGCTGGAGCAGGGATCCTGGAGAAAGGTGCATCTGCCTCTGGAGATCCAGGGGAAGAGGAGCTGCTGTTCCTCTGGGAAATCCAGTGGGGAATGCTTGGCTGGTGTTCCAGAATCTCAGATTCTATCCAGGCAGGAATGCTTGGCTGGTGTTCCAGAATCTCAGATTCTATCCAGGTAGGAATGCTTGGCTGGTGTTGTAGAACCTCCAGATTATATCCAGGTAGGAATGCTTGGCTGGTGTTCCAGAATCTCCAGATTATATCCAGGTAGGAATGCTTGGCTGGGGCTCCAGCATCTCCAGATTCTATCCAGGTAGGAATGCTTGGCTCCTCCCTCTGGGCTCCCATCTCCCAGTGGGATGCTGTAGTTCTTATCAGCCATGCAGGGACATTCAATGGCCTCTTAACAGCCCAGTTGTGGAAGAGATAAGGAAAACTGCCCACTGAACAGCAGACAGCTGCCCTACAGATGTAAATAGATACAATTTGCTTGGCAATCCAGGACACTCTCCCTGGCTTCCCACAGGCTCCTGAATCCAGTGTTGGTTTTTCTCACTTTATGGGAGTTTGAGTTCTGCTTTGCACTCAGTGTCTCTGTGCAGTCAGAGAGGGGACAGACAGCTTTCCTGTTGTCTTCTCTGTGCCTTTCAGAGTGAGTTCACCTCCAGGCAGAGATCCCAGCTGATCTGGAGGGAAATCTCCAGGGAGCTCCTGCCTTGTGATGTCTGTGTGTGTGAGATCAGCTCTCCCTGGAGCCCGGCTCCTTCAGCCATCCTGATATTTACCTCTGTGTGCATCCCCACCCATCAGCCAGTCAGGAAGTGGCTTCTGGCTCTGCAAAATTCAAACCAGACAGCTCTTTCCTGGCTGAAAGCGTGACAAAATGTACTAGAGCCCTCAGCAAAGCAAGGAAACATTCCTGCTGTGTGTGAAGCAGCCCTGCTGGCCTCCCTCTGGCAGCCTGGTGCTGATAGCAGCTCCTGATCCTGTAATCCACTGTTCCCTTGGGAGAACAGACACAGACAGGCTGAGGTTTGATAAGCAAGGTGGATGCTTTGCAGCCAGAGCCAGGCAGCTCCTCGCTGTTTAATGTATTTGTCATTTCTCCAGTGACAAGAGGGAGCGTGGCAGAGTGTGAGCACCAGTTCAGTTGAAGAATTGCTGGTTAAAGGAAGGGAACATGCTGTCCTGTGAGGTTGGGGGGGGGTTTCTGAGCCAATTCCTGTTGTCTTATATACCATGAGTTCTCTGATCATTATAGTGCAAGGATTCTATATCACCAGAGCCTTGGAGCTCCTTGATGTCTCCTGCAGGCAGCTCCTCTAAGCACTGACTCTTGTTGATCCTTGCAGCAGCCCTCTGACTCCTCATCCCACCAATCCACTCTTTTATACCACTTGTTCTTATGGACTACAGGTGTGGCCTGTTAAGATCAGGCCTGCTCCTAATCTTTAGTAATTGGTCCAGCTGCAGCTCATTGGTGGTAAGATGACATTCTGTCCCACCTCCATACTGTACCCCCTACAGATTCCCTGCTCTCAGCTGGTTGAAGGTGTCTCTGGAGCCCACCTGGAGAGCAGCACGTGCTGTGCTGCCTGCCCAGAGCACAGATCCTGCCTGGATCTGCACAGGGACAGGGGGATGAGCAGGGCTGTGTTTGCCCCCAGCATCTCTGTGCTCTGGGAAGGGACTGTGCCACCACAGGGAGTGACTTCCCAAGGTACCTGGGTTTGCTTACAATCCCAGTTTCCTGAAGAGTGCTCTGCCTGCCTCACCTCATCCCACACAGCTGAGCTTCCTGAGGTTGAACTTGTGAGTTCTGTTAAAAGATCTAAAAAAAAATGTCTCCAAATTCCATCACTTCTGCTCTGATTTTGCTCTTCTAAAATATTTTGTAAGTATTTATACAAATATTTATGTTAAATTTTACCGGGCTTCTCCATTTTAGCATTAATTTGTCAGTGCCTTTAAAAGCAGTTGAAAATCCAGTTTTACTGACAAGCCCAGAGTGCATCTTGTCACTACAGCTTAAATCCTCACAGAACTTGGCAGGACTTGGGACCAAAGTCACTGTGGTGCCTGTGAAGACAATACCCTCCATTATGTGTGTGTGTCATCAGCTCACCCTGTTAAATCATCTGCTCTCAGTTAAAAAGCTACAGCCTCACCCAAAACAAATGTGTGGAGAGACCAAATTGGTCCTGTTGGACCAGTTTTGATTTAATAGCCCTGGAAGCAGAAGACAAAAGGGAGAACATCCTCCCCAAAGCTCTCATGGCACTCAGATGATCAAAAACGAGGAGATGAGGAGTGTGCCCCAGCTCCATCCACCTGAGCACAGATCCCAGGTGAAAGAAAAGCTTTGTGCTCTGGGAATGGTGCTGGTAGGAAGTCAAAGAGTTGGAAAATACCTTTGAAAAATCTTTATCTTTTAAAAAAGAAATAAAGATAATTGGGAATGAGGAATAAAAGATGTCTGGCCCTGAGTGTGAGACTCATCCTGTGTTAAAAATAAGTCACCAGGATCCCTGAGGAATCCCAGATGAGATGCTGCCAGAGAGGAGGCTGTGCCTGCCCCATCCCTGGGGGGCTGAGAGCTGGCTGGGGAGTGCAGCCCTGCACAGGAATGGCCAGAGAGCCCCTCACACACTCCCTTGCCCCTCCTGACAGAAGCACAGCTTTTATTCCCTCCCCATTTTTTCTTTCTAAGTGCCCAGTGAGCCAGAGAAGAACCTTTCTGGGTGTAGTGGGCTCTGGGTAGCAGAGATTTTATTTTTTTTTCCTTAGCTCTCATGGAGTGGTTCCATGGTGTCCCTCCTGTGCCAGCCCTGGCTGTGTGTGTGTCCAGTGTGAGCTGCCATGGGCTGGAGGTGGCACCTCTGGTGCCAGGGGAGGTTCAGAGAGGGCTGGGGACACTGCAGGCGTTGCTGTGGCACACCAGGGTGATGGTGTTCACAGGACCAGGGGAGAGATGAGAATGTTGACTCCATGTTTCTGAAGTCATTAGATATAAATATATATACACACACATATATATATGTAATATATATAATATATATGTATTATATATAATATATAAATATATAATATATAAATATATAAAATATATAAATATATTATTTTAATATATAAATATATGAAGTAATAATATATAATAAACATATTAGTATATATTTATTATATATTATTATTTTATTTTTATACATATATTTTTTATTTTATTATATATAATATATTATTATATATTATTTTATTATATATATATTATTAAAACTATAGTAAAAGAATAGAAGAAAGGACTTCATCAGAAGGCTAGCAAGGAAAGAAGGAATGGAATGATGATAAAATCTTGTGACTCTCAGATAGTCTCAGACAGCCGGACTGTGATTGGCCATTAATTAGAAACAACCACATGAGACCAATCCCAGATGCACCTGTTGCATTCCACAGCAGCAGATAATCATTGTTTGCATTTTATTCCTGAGGCCCCTCAGCTTCTCAGGAGAAAAATTCCTGACAAAAGGATTTTTCATGAAATGTGTCTGTGACACACCAGTGCCCACCCTCTGGAGTGCTGGCTGCCCTCCTGCCCACTGCTGACATCCATCCCTGGTGAATTTGCAGGGAGTGCCTCGAGGAAGGAAGGAAGGATGCATCTGACTCCATCCTATCAGAAGGCTAATTAATTACTTTATTATGTAAATTATAAAATAGTGTAAATGATAAATTTATATTTAGAATTATTAATATATTTATTATTATTAATAATATATTTGTATTTATTATTTTATATTCTATTACATCTATATTACATTGCATCTAAACTGAATCTGCCAAGCGCTCACTCTGCACACAACTGCACTGTTCTTGTGACTGTCACCCAACAGTTCCCACACACACACCTGGCTCTGAGACACCAAGGAAACAAAACCCCATCACTTTGGGTAAACAATCCCCATATTGCATTCTACTTTTGCACAAACACAGGCACAGCAAATGATAGGAATTGTTTTTCCTTTCTCTGAGATTTAGAGAACGTGAATCTCAGAAATACCCTTGGGAAGAATTGTGCCTTGCTTTTCTCTGTGAAGAGACATTTGCCTACACATCCCATCCCATCCCCTCCCTGCTTTGCAGATTGAAGCTCTCATGATGGAGATGCAGAGCCCAGACACAGGAATCAAGACACAGCCCCAGCCAGTGACGGTCACCAGCATCCCCCACGCTGTGACAGGTAAGAGCTGCCCTGGGGCAAGGGACTGGGCCCAGCTCAGCACAGAAAATCTGCCTGTGCACCCCTGGCTGTGTGCTGGAGCTCTGCTCCCAATAAATATCAGCTGTTCATCATTTGAAATGTACCTGCTCCCTTGATCTGCTTCTCACTCCTGTCTCATTTCGTTCCTGCCCTTTGAATCAGACAAAAAGTTGATCCCCAGGCACTCCCAGCTGTCTCCTGGGGTTAACTCAAGTGCCCTTGCCTTAGCCCAGAGGTGAGGACATGCTGCAGCCTCCAGACCTCTCGTGCTCCCAGTGAGGCTGGATCCCAAATAAAGATAAATATTAAAATCCAATTAAAACAAGCAGCCTGGAGGCAGACTGAAAGCTGGTACTTCAGAAACGAGCAATTAACAATTAGTCTTCCTTTTCATGTTTACTGCTAGTAATAATTTTTCTTGAGTAGGCAGGAAAAGAACAAAATACTCAACCCACTTGTGTGCCTGTAAATGACAGCTTTGCCTCCCTCAAGGAGGCTGGAGGAGCAGCAGCCAGGAGCTGAGCTGTGTCATGTGCAGTGTTCCAGGCAGCTCTTATCACAGCCTCCTTGTGCCTGCTGCTCCTTTCACCAGGCACCAGCAGCACTCTGCTCCCCTGCTCTCCAAGCCTCCACAAAAGCTCTTGTGAGGAATCCTCTGCTATAAATATTCACACATGCTCCATATCCTCCTCCTGCTTCCATCTTTCTCCAGCACTTGCAAATTCAGAACAAAAACTCCCACTGAAACAAAATGAGTTTGCTCCAGGCAAGTCAAGAGAATTCCCTCACTGTGTTTGCAAAGCCTGGCTGGCTCAGTGTGTTGTTTGCCCCATTTTTTTTTTAAATGAGGCTGCAGAGGCACTGAAGTCCCTTGCTCAGGGAAGAGGCAGTGAGTGTAGGGATTTTTCATAAAATATCATGGTGACAGTTAAATTCAGAGAAAGTCAGTAAGATGGCTCACAAATAAACCATCTTTGGGGGAAAGTCATCACTGCAATGTCAAGAAAGGTCAGCACCTCAATCTGCATCCTGGGGGAGGTTTGGAGGAAAAGGCCAGCAACTGGTCAGGGAACAAGTGCCTTTTTACCCTCTTGAAATGGAAGGAGGTTCTGAAATTTGCCCCCCAGACTGTAAAATTAAATACTAAAACATAAAACTAAATAATACCAAGTGATAATAAATAATATTAAAGCATAAACCATAAAATACTAGAACATAAAACTAAAACTGCTGGAGGTTTATGCTGCCTATGGTGGGTACAACTGCTCACAGTGCAACAAAAGAAGTGGGAGAGATAAAATGTGTGTGAATTTGGTAAATCCTGTGACCACTGCAGCTTGGATCTGAGATTTGAACATCCCTTCTGCCCATTAAGGGACTCTGTGAGGATTCATTTTGATGAGGGTGTGGTGAAGATATTGGAGCAGGGGACACAGATCCATTGGAGAGAGCCTGGCACTGCCTGTGCAGGAACTAACTAGTTAAATGTGGTGTTGTTGGGTTTCTAGGACGAGGTGAGAGATGAGAATCTGACTTTAAGTTCTCAGAAGGCTGATATATTATATTACATTATATTATATTACATTACATTATATTATATTATATTATATTATATTATATTATATTATATTATATTATATTATATTATATTATATTATATTATATTATATTATATTATATTATATTCATTGTATTATAATAATTATATTTACTATATTATATTTATTATATTATATATAATATTATTATATTATACTATATTATACTATTAGAAATTATATACTAAAACTATACTAAACTACAGAGAAAAGAATACATCAGAAAGCTTGGAAAAGATTGAATAATAAAAACTTGTGACTGACCAGAGAGTCTGACACAGCTGGACTGGGATTGGTCATTAATTAAAAACAATTCACATGGAACCAATCAAAGATGCACCTGTTGGGGAGCAACCTCCAGACCACATTCCAAGCAATCAGATAATTATTGTTTACATTTCTTTTCTGAGGCTTCTCAGCTTCTCAGGGAAAAAATCCAGGTGAAGGGATTTTTCAGAAAACATCACGGGGACAGTTAAATTCAGTGAAAGTCAGTAAAATGGCTCACAAATAAACCTCAGCGTTAAATGTGCACCTTTGGGGGAAAGTGCTTACAGAGGGAGCTGTCTAGAAATGAGTGATGAGATAATCCTTTAATTTCATCTATTTCAGGAAGCAGGCAGGAGGATAAGAGCTCTGAGCCCCTATTAGAAAGTTAAGTCATCACTGCAATGTCAAGAAAGGTCAACACCTCAGTCTGCAGTCCTGGGGGAGGTTTGGAGGAAAAGGCCAGCAACTGGTCAGGGAACAAGTGCCTTTTTGCCCTCTTTAAATGGAAGGAGGTTCATGAAATTTGCCCCCCAGAACATAAAACTAAATACTAAAACATAAAACTAAATAATAAATAATGCTAAATAATACTAAACCATAAAATGCTAGAACATAAAACTAAAACTGCTGGAGGTTTATGCTGCCTATGGTGGGTACAACTGCTCACAGTGCAACAAAAGAACTGGGAGAGATAAAATGTGTGTGAATTTGGTAAATCCTGTGACCACTGCAGCTTGGATCTGAGATTTGAACATCCCTTCTGCCCATTAAGGGACTCTTAGAGGATCAGGCACTGCTCTTCTACAAAACTGAGACAGGACTGTGTGTGACTGGGCGTGTTCACAGGGGTCTGAGGATGAGGGAAGAGACCAGGATCTGACTCCGTGTTTCAGAAGGCTTGATTTATTATTTTATCATATATATTACATTAAAACTATACTGAAAGAATAGAAGAAATTATTTCAGCAGAAGGCTGGCTAAGAATAGAAAAAGAAGGAATGAATAACAAAAGCTTCTGTCTAGGACAGAGTCTGAGCCAGCTGGGCTGTGATTGGCCATTAATTACAAACATCCACATGAGACCAATCCCAGATGCACCTGTTGCATCCCACAGCAGCAGATAACCATTGTTTGCATTTTGTTCCTGAGGCCTCTCAGCTTCTCAGGAGGAAAAATCCTAAAGAAAGGATTTTTCATAGAAGATGTCTGTGACACTGTGCCCTCATGGGATCCAGAGCACAGTGAGGGGTGAGCACTGGAGAATCTCTTTTCCCCCTGTGGCTTTGGGCACACTCCTGATTTCAGTGCCTGACCTTTGCTTTGTTTTGCTTTGCAGGGAATGATATCATGCAGTGGATCCTTCAGCGCTTGAAGATCAGTGCAGAAGGTGGGTAAAAATGTGAAAATTGAGCCTTTCCCAGCTTCCAGTCATAAAACGAAGCTCTCAAGCAGCAAAACCTTTTAGTTGAATTCTCCCCCTGCACGAGAGCTCCCTTTTAATTCCAGTGAAGTGTTTCTGTGCAATGAAAACATCTGCATTCTCCATTTCCAGAGGCACTCCACCTGGGAGACCTGTTTGTCAAATATGGATATATCTACCCTCTTCAGGAGCCAAAGAACCTCACCCTGAGGGCAGATGGCAGCCTCTACAGGTTTCAAGTGAGTTGCAGCTTCTCTAAGCTGTTGAGAGGGAGTTCAGCACTAGTTTTTAATAAAAGCAGGCAGCTGGGGCACTTCCCAGGAGCTGTGTAGCTGTGCAGGAGGAAGGAGAGGACTCAGAGAAGTCTGAGATTGCAGTTTACAGGGAAACTGTGATAGTTTCTTCAATGAAATTAGTGTACTTGTTCAACCTAAAAATAGCTGTGCTTTCCTCCAGAGAGTGTTCCCTTCCAGATCTTAAAGCAGCAAATGGAATTGCTGGTTGGACATAGATGATGTGGGGGCACTGAATAATGAATATTCAGAAAGCACAGTAAGAACAGGATGGTATTGAGGTTCATGGCTGGACTCTTTCCACCGCTCTCAGTGGGAAATCAGGGTATTCCTGGCACTTGGAATGAGGAATCCATGAGTTCAGGGATTGTGTGCACTAACAGGAGGCTCCTTTCCTTGCAGACCCCTTATTTCTGGCCAGTGCAGGGCTGGGCTGCTGATGACACTGACTATGGTGAGTGGTGGCACTGCACGTGCCCAGGGTGTGGGTTTGTCCCACAGTCCAGGGGTGCCCAGGGGTATCCAGGGGTGTGAGTTTGTCCCAAAGTCCAGGGGAGTGAGTTTATCCCACAGTCCAGGGGTATCCAGGGGTATCCAGGGGTATGGGTTTGTCACCCAGTCCAGTGTGGTGGTGTTTGCAGGGGTTTCAGGACAAGGGAAGAGATGAGAATCTTGACTCTATGTTTCAGAAGGCTGATGTATTATTTTAGGATATATATTATGTTAAAATAAAATTATATACTGAAAGAGTAAAAGAAAAGATTTCATCAGAAAGCTTGAAAAGAAAAGAAGAATAATAAAATCTTGTGACTGACCAGAGTCCAAGACAGCTAGACTGATTGGCCATTAATTAATTAACCACATGAGACCAATCAAGATGCACCTGTTGCATTCCACAGCAGCAGATAATCATTATTTACATTTCGTTTCTGAAGCCTCTCAGCTTCTTAAGAAAAAAGATTCTAATGAAAAGATTTTTCATAAAATATGTCTGTGACAGTCCAGGGGTGCCCAGGGCTGTGGGTTTGTCACCCAGTCCTGCTCCACACCTGCTCTTCCTGTTCTTGTGCTGCATCTCCACTCACAGTGACCAGCCCTGGCATTTTTTCTCCGTGCTGTTTTGTGAATAATTCTCAGTAATGGTGAATTGAGGGTGTGACCATCTTGTGGTGGCCTTGATGAGAGGAAGTGCTGAAGCTCTTCTGTTCCACCAAGATCCATCACACAGGAGCACATCTGAATTACCCTGCTGGGCAGGGAAGGCTTTGAACACAAGATTAGATTTCCCTGAGCAGTTAAATGTTTTCCTGGATCTGAGCCCAAGGCTGTCTTCCTGTAGGTTTGGATCAAGCCCTGCATTCAGAGATGTTTTTTTATTTGTAGAAAGCACAGTGGCTTCCAATATCTCCTGATGGTTTTTTTTCCATATAAATCTCTTGTTGCCTTTATGATGCTTTTTTGTTGTAGAGCTGATCATGAATCTTGGGCTGATCAGCTGGGTTTGCTCCTGTGAGCTGTGCAGTTCACAGGCTGATTTGTCCATGCCAGGGCTGTCCTCTGTGGCTTTTACCTGCATTATGCTGTAGATTTTCCAAGGAAATAAAAAGCCTGGTTTAGACTGGAATGTTTTTATTAGAATTTGAGCAAAACCCACTGGCCTGTGCTCAGAAAACTTGGAGGTCAAGCTCTCCTGAGCACCTGGAAGGTTTGGTCCAGTGTCCCTTGACCTGTGGAAGCCTGGCTGAGCTCCCCAGGGAAGGGTGGCAGAAGGCACACACTGCCTGTCCTGCCAGGGCATCAGTGACATCCCAAAAGCACCAAGTCCTTTCCACTGAGCTTTTGTGAGCTTGGAGCTCATGCCTGGGAAGATATTGTAGCAGATAAATGCTCCTGTGTTTGAAATGCGGGTAAATTTTTAATTATTCTTGCACTTGTATAGCTGACTGCTAATTTGCTTCTACCTCCACAGCAATTTATCTAGCAAAGAAGAACATGAAAAGGAAAGGGGTTTTGGAAGAATATGAAAAGGTGAGGAGACACTGCACTTGTTCCTTTACAAGACCCTCATTTGCTACAACTTAAGCCCTTTGTTGCAAATGAGTGGGGCACAGCAAAAAAAAATCACCTCTTCAATTGCATGAGGTGTTCCTGCAGCTGTATCAAAAGCCAACATTTTGCAAGTGAAAAAAACCACCAGTACAGAAAACTCCTGTGAAGTCAATTATAATTTTAGCAGGGGTAATTGCTCTCCTTGCCATGGTATTTTTGAACTGTTGCAATTCTTGTAATTACGTGCAGAACAATCCAGATTTCTTGGCTCAGTGGCCAGCCTGGCCTCGTTGAACTATGGAGAGTCAAGAAAACCCCAGCATGGGAGTGCCCTGGTCAGAATTTTCACACTAAACTGCTTTTTTATTTTTATTCCAGGAACATTACAACATGCTCAATCAAAAAATAAACTACAAGTGGGATTTTGTCATTATGCAGGCCAAGGAGCAGTATAAGTGAGTCGAATTGCATTCCCTTGTTTGCATCACTGGGGAGGGTGTGAGGAGCAGAGCTTGGCTGGCTTTAAGTGCACAGTTCAATCACACATTAAAAACACCAAAATGCCCTTAAAATCGCTTGGGGTGGAGGTTTAGGTTTTGCACTTGATGTGGTTCTGTGAAGAAGCTGGGTCCTGATGCTGCAAGCCCTAATTAGAAACAACTTCATTTAGCTCAGTGTTCTCCATGAGGATTTGTGGATCAGGCCCTGGACTTTGGGCCTGTTGCTGGTCTGGGTCAGGAGTTTCTGGCACATCTCTCAGCTGAATGGAGAATCAAGAAGCAGTAAATGGTCCCAGCAGGGACTTCTGGAGAAAACTGAAGTGCATACTTCAGTACCCAGCTAAAATAACTTGATTTTAGGAACTGAAACATGCAAATTCCCAGGAAACTTGGTGAACACGAGGTGGGAATATTCTTTTAGAGATCTTTCCTGCTTCTTTGGACTCCTCTTACCTTCCTTTACTTCCTGGCAGGGCAGGCAGTGCCTGTGCTGCTCAGCAGCCTCTGTGTTCCCTGGGCTGGCAGCCAAGTCCTGGGAGTGCAGCTCATCAGATAACTCCCATTAAACACGAGACTGTTGTTCTTGTAAATTGAGGTCAGACTTGGGCTGAGAGATGCCAAATGCAGTTTCAAAGTTAGATCCCCAGCCTGTGTCTGAAGCAGTAGATTAAACTTGTCTGAGGCTGTTTGATGGTGCTGCTGGGGCAGACTGGTGCAGAGCACCCACCCTGTAACCACAGCAGGGAGGCCACATGCAAACAGCCCCTTGGGAATGTTCCCTTGCCCATGCTAAATCCCAAATTGTGCTCAGGACTTTTCTGGGAAAGAATGAGTTGGTCCAAGCCCAAACCATGCTAGTGCCTCTTCTGTTTAATTGTGGAGGTGATTTGGGTTTTAGTGCCTGGGAACCCTGCTCAGAACCATTTCCAAGCAGTTTCTCTGAGAAATGCCTCTACTGAGAGACAGGGATGAGGCATGTCCAGGGTGGCAGTCCTTGGGGACATGGGACAGGGACAAAGGTGAAGCAGCAGGGCTGAGGGCAAGTCAGCAGAGAGCTCCCAGAGAGCCTAAGCAGAAGGGTGTGGTGGTGTTCACAGAGGTCCCAGGATGAGGGAAGAGATGAGAATCTTGACCCCATGCTGCAGAAAGCTGAATTTTATTATTTTATGATATATATTATATTATTTTATGATATATATTATATTATTTTATGATATATATTATATTAAGACTATACTAAAAGAATAGAAGAAAGGATTTTATCAGAAAGCTTGAAAGGATTATTATTTATTATAATACTTTCAAGGATTATAATAAATAATAATCCTTTTATTATTATTGTTTTATGATACATATTATATTATTTTATTATATATATAATATTAAAACTATACTAAAAGAATAGAAGGAGGATTTCATCGGAAGGAAAGGAAAAAGGAGGGAAAGATAATAAAATCTTGTGGCTGGGCAGAGAGTCTGAGCCAGCTGGGCAGTGATTGGCCATTAATTAAAAGCAACCACATGAGACCAATCCCAGATGCCCCTGTTGCCTTCCACAGCAGCAGATAACCATTGTTTGCATTTTGTTTCTGAGGCTTCTCAGGAGAAAAGATCCCAAGGAAAGGATTTTTCATAAAATGTGTCTGTGACAGAAGAGGATGTGCCTGCTCCCAGCTCAGCTCAGGAAGATGATGAGTTCTCAGAAGGCAGAGTCACGTGTGGCCATGTGAAGATGATGAGCAGCCCAGAATTAGCCAGGACAGGATGTGGGCAGGGGTGGCATCAGGGCAGAGATGGCTCAGTCAGGCTGGGACCCACGGGGCACTGCAGGCTGGAAGTGTGCCCTGCTTCTCATCCCACTGATTTATGAGGGCAAAATTGCTGAATTCCCCTGTTCTTGGCTTTGCAGGGCAGGGAAGGAGCGGAAGAAGGAGGACAGGTATGCCCTGGACTGCCAGGAGAGAGCCTACTGGCTTGTGAACAGAACTCCTGTGAGTAGGGGGGACAGGGTGACTGCAGTGACTCGTGGTGCCCTCCCTGCAGCCACCTGGGACAAGCTCCCATGTGGAAAGGGCTGAGTGCCAGGGCAGGGCCAGCCCAGACCTGCCCTGAGTCCCCACCACCTCCCCTTGATATCTCTGGCTGGGGGCTCTGTACAAATCACAGATGGGATGGGACTGCTGGGAACAGCCTTGAGCTGGTTTATTTTCCAGCATCACTCTCATTACATGGTTATGACAATGGGAAGATGCCAGCAGCTTACATCCCAGGCAGCAGACAAAAAACTCAATGTTACAACTCACTTTATAAGTTTTTTGACCAATCCCACAAAGCAAAAGCACACTGACAGTAGTTCCATCCAACCACTGTAAGCACAGGTACCTTTGGTTAAACAATGCTTGCTTATTTCAAATACAATACCTGCTTGTAACCCTTCAAACACAATGCACAGAGCTCCATTATTAAGCTTCAAACTTCCTAATATCTCACCAGATAAACTTTTCTGTAGCTTAGGGAGTTATTCTAGACAAACATTAATACACAGACCATTGTTCTATTTGTCCTTGCTTTTCTACTTTTTAAATAATTTTTCTGCTGACCAATCTCATGGCTGCTGCTTGGCTCTAATCACAGTTCTGCTGTCTCTGAGCCTGCCTTTTGCAGCTTTCCCAAAACCCTCTGATTTTGTGGATTCCCACAATTGGTTGTTCCCAAAGCTGCAAGGGACAGAGGTCCAGCTGCAGCTTGGAGAGGGGCATTCCCAAACCTGGGGGTTCCCAAGGCACTGCTGGCTGGGAGCTGCTGCCAGTGGAAGCCTGGGGATCTCCTCCTGCATTTGTGCCTTTAAACCAAATGAGTTCCAAAGCTCTGTTTGTTGTTCACCACAGCCAGGCATGCTGAGCGCCCTCGAGTATGGATTAGACCGAGTCACAGACCCCAATGAAAATAAGGTAAACCAGGTGAGACAGGGCTGGGTTTTATTTACACACCTACTGAATTTGTCTGGGAGGACCCAGAAAATGTCCCTGGGGTTGTCATTTTTTGGGCACTGCAGGCTGAGTGTGACAGCTCAGCTCTAACAGCTGAACAGGGCAGAGGTTGAGGCTCTCTCACCTGGGAGGTGAGGCCCTCAGAATAGGCTTTGGCAGCTTCTTCTGCCTTGAAAAGGCTTTGTCAGCTTTCCTGCCACACCAGCTAGTGTGAGTGCTTGGCTGCAGGACATGTTTTCTTTGCTGGTGAAGCTGAACTGAGGAATCCTCTGTCTCCAGGTGCTCCTTTGTATGAGTGCTGAATGAACTTTGTGGGGTGTAAAGGGTCAGTGCAGAGACCCAGGTTTAAAATCAAATTACAGAGGGTAATTAATGTGTGGTAAGAAGATGAAGAAGTTGGTGTGGTGGAGACAACAAAATGTTTTGGAGACACAAAATGTTGCCAAAAATGCATCTTGTAGGCCCTAAAGAAACAGAATCAGTGAAAGGTGATAACTGGGTGAACTGGTCTGAAATCACACAGATCCAGTCAGTGGATGAGGAGCTGGAGCTGCTGTTCCCTTTCCCCATCAGCCCTCTGAGATGATCCTGTCTTTGTGCCTTTAACAGTGTTATTTGGAAGCAAAGTCAAAACATCTCTCAGCAATTCAATGCAAATGTTTCTGCCATCACCCTCACAGTGCTCCCACAACTTCCCATTCCTGCAGCAGCCTTTAAACATCTCCAGCCAAGGCAGGATAATTGCTTTGGCCAGCTGTGTTCTGTTGCTATAGAGACTGAAAAGAAGCAAAGTGTAGGCTTGGGGTGTATTTTATTTTTTTTTCTTGCTGTAAGTAGCAGCTGCTGAAAAGCCTTTTTTTCTTTTTTTTTTTTCTTCTTTTTTTAAGAGTAAAGAAGTAGTGGAAAGGGAGAGGGGTAGAAAGAGGAGTGAGCCAACTTCTCACCCACAGTTTTACAGCTGCCATGGAAGGGATTTTAGGTTTGCAAACGATCTGAAGAGCTGCCAGTGCCTGGTAGCACAGGGGGAGGGAGCTGAGGGATCTCTGCCACTTCTCCCCTGGCCATAAGAGACAGGGGCAGCTCCCCCATCAGGGGAGGCTCCAAGAAGGGCAGAAGCCAAAGGAAACAGCTTTGGGGTGACTTCCCTGCCCTTCTCCTTCTCTGAGCTGTGCCTTCCCTCTGGAGGCTGGGCTGAGGAGGGAAGATTCTCCTTGCTCCTCCTTTTGCTTTTGAAAGAGTGATTGAAAACACAAGAGACAGCCAAGAGCCCTCATGGAGCCACCTTTGGACCAGCAGCTTTATTTTTGTCCTCTGCTCTCAGCAGCACCTGTGGCTCAGCAGCCTTTGGAAGAATAAATGGGCCAAGCTCTGATTTGTGTCTCTGCTCAATCTACCCTCACTTCATTGGCCAAATGATGGAGTTTTTTATCTTGGCAGTTGAGAAGGAAAGAAAAGAATGAATTCCTGATTTCTTTGAGGCTGACATGAGCATGAACATCTCTCCTTCTCTTGCTCTGATCCTTTGGTGGGCTGCTCCTCCCTCACAGATAGAGTCCTCTGGGGATAAACAGGTGCTCAAACTCCTTTGAAGGACTTTTATTGCTAATCCATGGGCAAAGCTCGTGGTTGCAGTGAGTTAGGGGTTGTGGATGGGCAGGAGGAGTCAGGCAGAAGTAACCACCCATTGAACAGCTAATTAAGGGATATTTTAGCCTTTTTTTGCTGGCTCTCACCCTCAGTGCTTGAGAATGAGCCCTGAGTGCCTGCAGGAACCTGCACAGCCTCTGCCTCTGGAACCAGAGTCCTTCTGAAAGAGCTTTAACTTCCCCCAAATCCCTGTGCTGCACTCAGGGGCTGCTGAGGGAAGTGCTCTGGTTTGTTGTGTGCAGCAAATCAGCCACAGATCAACGAGTCTTTGCTGGCCTTTAATTTCATAAATCCTGTCAGTTTGCCTGATAAAGTTCTGCTGCATCATCACAAGTTTGGAAAGCACAGGGAGATAAACAGGGGGGAAATGGCCATTTGAACAAAGCTGGGGGCAGATTTGATTTCCAGCTGCAGGGCTGGATGCACCAGCACAGTGGAGATGAATGTTGGGATAATCCAATGCCAAAGTCAGGATTTGCCTCTGCAGGAAGAGTGGAAGAGCAGGGCTGCACTGAGCAGGGGGGTTGGGGTGTGCAGAGGCAGCTGGGGTGCACTTTGCAGGGTTGGAGGGGCAGATCTTCATGTCCAGAGGCCGTTCTTCCTTACCCAGAGGCAGATCTCCCTTGCCCAGAGGCAGATCTTCCTTTCCCAGAGGCAGATCTTTCTTCCCAGAGGCAGATCTTCCTTTCCCAGTGGCAGATCTTCCTTTCCCAGTGGCAGATCTTCCTTTCCCAGAGGCAGATCTTCATGCCCAGAGGCAGATCTTCATGCCCAGAGGCAGATTTTCCTTACCCAGAGGCAGATCTTCCTTTCCAGAGCTCTGGAGGGAGGCTGGGCTGGCTCTCTGACCAATTCCCTGCACAGGATTCCTGGGATCAGCCTCAGCTTGCCGAGCTCTGTGCATGGAGAATGAGGCTGGAACTGCAGTGTCCTCATCCCAGACAAGCTCTGCACAACCTTCTTCACTCCCAGCTCCTCCCAGGCATCCACCCAAAGCTGTTTCCAGGTGTTGATGAGCTCTGTAAACAGGGAGGTGAAAACACCATGACCATCATCTCCCCAGTGTGGTCAGGAAGTCTCCCACGGGCAGAGGAGCAAACAGGAGGCTGGGAATGAGCAGAAATCCCAGCTCTTGTAGGAGCTGCTGGGCTCAGCCACGGGGATCAGCTCCAGGCAGGGCTCTGAGCAGCTCCTGCCCCTGCAGTGCCCGGGGAGCTCAGAGCTGGTGGCACAGACAGTGCCCAGGGCACTCAGGGGTGGCACAGGATGTGGCACAGCTCGTGGCACTCGCTGGGGACAGACTGAGGCCTTGCAGTAATTGCCACGTTGGTTTGGAGGCTGCAGTAATTGGGATAAGTCACTCGTTAAGGGCATTGCAAAATTAATCTCATTATGAGAAACCACTCTTTTGTTCCAGAGATGATTTCCTTCCAAATGAGGCAGAGTGGGTGGGTGGTGCAGTCAGCAGTGGGGGTCAGGGAGGGTGGGCACAGCTGGCAGTGCTCAGTGGCACATGGGGAGTGCCCAGCAGCAGCTCTGAACTGGGAACTGGGGGCACTGGGAGAAAGGGAAATGAAATTATGGGCAGCTCTGTGGTGAAATAGCTGAGATTCCTCCCAGTTTCTGCTGATTTGAGAACTGGAAGGGGCAGAGCACAGCCAGCACCTGCAACCTCCCAGGGTGCTCAGCACTGGGCTCCCCTTGGATTTGCTGCAGTTCAGTTTGTGCTGAGCTCAGAGATGCTCAGCCCCTTTCTGGGGGAGCTTTGGCAAATCCCCTCCCCACCTGCAGCACCCCAGCAAAGCCCCCCTTGTTTTCCCAGGAGCAGCTGCCCTCCACACAGACTGTGCCAGGAGGGCATCCTTGCTGTGTGGGGCACTTAAAAAAAAATAAATCTTCCCTTGTTTGCTGATTTTCCTTCACCCACATATAATTTTCCTGTTGTGATGGTATTTTAATTGACCCCTTTCTGTCTCTGTATAACATTTCACTCACTGTGTTCTCTTTCTCTTTCCCACAGCTGTTTGTCTGGTGTGTGTGTGGTGTGCTGCCAGCCTCTCAGACCCCTCTAGAAGATAACACCACTTTCCTGCCACGTGAGCTGCCTTCAAGCCACTGTGCCAGCACCCACTTCTCCTTCCCCACTGCACCAGGCCTGTCTGAGGCCCCAGTTGACAAAAAAAGTGGAAGAAAATCGGGTTTTTAAAATGATTTTAACGTGTTGAAATCACTGCTCTAGCCACAAGTTCCATCAAATGGAGCCCTTCAGCTGGCACTTGTAAATCTGATGAGGCCTGGTTTGTATCTCACATTCCCCAGGGAGACAGTGAACTCCTGTTGTGCAGGAGGGCACAAACACAGCTCTCCAAACAGGACACTTCAGGGCAGTAAATACAATAAATTTCTCTGTGCAAACAGGTGATTTTTCCCTTCCATTTCTGCAGTCTGTCTGAACCAATGACACTGTAGAAATGAGGGGAAGAATTGGAAGGTGGCCTGGAATCAGGAATGCAGCTGAGAGCAGAGAAGGCTGAAAAGCTGTTCCTCAGCTCCTCCACCATTTACCAGGGTGTCCCAGGAGCTTGTGAATCAGCAGGGGAGGTTGTGAGCAAGGATCCTGCTGTCCTAGAGTTTTTCTGTCCCCTGATGTGTCATTCCTTTCCCCCTCTCCCACAGGGGCCAGCACAGCATCACTGCTGGGTTTTGCTGCCCTGTTTGTCCTGCTGGGATGGGCTGTGCTGTCCCTCAGAGCTGCTCACGGTATTCCCAGCAGGAAAAGCTTCCTCCCCTCACAACACCACTGGGAGGACTCTTTTTGGTGGCCAGGCTGGGGCTGGGTCAGGGTCAGGGCTGGCTCTGTGGTGGTGCTGTAGGGATTGGGCTCTGCTGCATTTCTGGCTCCTGCTGCTGAAATGGTGAGTGGGCATCTCAGAACCAAAACTGGGGGTGTTTTTCTGCCTTGTGGAGAAGTTTCTCCCTCCTGAGCAGGATGGTGATGATGGTTAAAGTGCAAAAGCAGATCAGTGTCCTCACAAAGCAGCCCTGGGGGAGCATCTTGCCTTTCCCAAAGCAGGGGCAGTTTGGGGTGCAGGTGAGGGGAGAGCAGAGCTGCCTCTGCCATTCAGTACCAGAATCTTCATCCCTCATCCCTCACAAACTGCACTTCTCCAAGGCACTCTGCAGACCCCCACCTGCCACAGGGTTGGTTTGATAGAATAATTGTGGGGTGCAGGTCTTGACTGAAACAGGAGCTGAGCAACTGAAACCCTGCCTGAGCCTTTAAAGGCTTGCTGGGAGCATCCCTGACTTATCCTGTCTTTCCTTCTCCCTTCTGCAGTTTATTCCACACAAATAACTGTGCTTCAAAGGAAGCTGTGTGAATAAACACCCTGCAGTTAATTCCTTGCCTTCGATTGCCTGCTCATTTGTGGATGACATGTAACATAGGCTGAGTTATTCAAATCACAACCTAAACACCCTTTGCACAGCAGATACTGCTTCTGAGGCTTTTAATTGTGGTGTTTATATTTTGCAATGTGTTGGTTCCTGTCTCCTTTAGCTAATATTGAATGATCTAATCTGTGTCTCGTAAATGAATCTATTTTAGCTCCATTAGAATAACCCCTTAATTGAAGGCATACAGGCAGCCTGTGATGGGAGAAGCATTGCTAAACAGTAAATACAGCTAATGGGACAATTTACCGTGTGGGGATGCTCTTAGCTTTGATGATCCCCTGATTAGCTCAGCTGCTGTGTTTGATTTTAATTGTAATCAGAATTAATTGGAGAGTGCTGCACAACGGCAGCCCTGCAACGGTGTTTCCATGTATAAAAAAAAAGAAAAAAAAGAAAAAAAAGGCAAGTGTAGGCACCCATCCCAATTTAATGATTCTTTTTTGGTTTTTTTATATTTTACAGAAAAATACTATGCAATTCTATAGGAGAGAGGTGAGTGGTGCTTCCCTCATTTCTCAGTGTTCATCCTGTGTGGCTCAAAGCCCTCTGTGCAGGGGATGGGCTCTTTGAAAAGCAGACTCCCTGCCTCTTGGAGCTTTTATCAATGTAATTTCAGGCCATTCCCTCCCACTGCAGCTCTCCCAGTGACGGGAAGGCTCAGGCAAGGACAGACACCAGGGCTGAAATCCAATAGATCAAAATTAGTGGTGGGGAAATCACGGTGGCGCCAGCACAGAGACAGCCAAGAATCAATGATAATTACATGCTAAATCATCCAGAGCATTGGTAGGTGCTGAGGATGGTAGGATGGTAGCTATTATTCAATTTCTATATAACATGGGGAGTGCTTTTTAATTACTTGCACATTGCAAAGTGAGTTTCTGATGTTTGCAGTGAGCTCAGTGAAAACAGACATTTTACCGAGACAATTCAGGGATCCTCTGGTTCCTTGGACATCCAGTAATTAGGGAAGAAGCAGTCCCTGCTGTAATTAGCCCCACTACCTGGGAAGAGAACCTGTTTGAGGTTTAGATAGGCCTTATCTTCAAACCTCTGTGCTCCTAACCATGGCCATGTCTGATCCCCTCAGATCATGTACTATCAGCAGGCCATCCTGAAGACCAGAGTGAAATCTTCTGTCTCTCTTGGAGGGTAAGTCCTGATTTCCTTCTGTCCACACATTAATTAGTCTCCAGTGCTTATCTCCTGATGAGCTGATGAAGCTGTCTGCTCTGGCAGCTGGTGACTCAGCCAGGGGATCCATGTGGTGGCCCAGTGCTGTCTGGGCTGTCTGGGAGGAGGAGGAGGAGGAGGGATCAGAGTCCCAGCAGGGTGAAGAGGCCCCCTGGGAGCTTTGCTGCAGAGCAGCACCAACCTCTGGCTGAGAATCCCACTGAAATCAGGAGATGCTGACACTGTGATGCCTGGGAGGATCCAGCAGTGTGTCTGTCCTTCAGGAGGAGCAACCAGCAGGACAGACTGACTCTCCTGTCACTGGTCCCCACCCTGGTTGTCCCTGCCCCATGGTGGTGCTCACCTCTGGCTGTGTAATCCTGGTTATTCTGCGCTGCAGAGGGGAACAGCCTCCCCATGAGCATCCCAGCAATTAATGAGCAATTCCCCTTCCCAGTGGGAGTGTTTCCTGATCACATCCTTGATGAAACCTCCAGCCCTGGCTTTAGGCACTGGTGTGTGTGCCAGAGGCATTCCTACCTGGAACCTCCTGTGCTGACCAGAGCACCTCCTGGTGCCACCAGGGATTCCTGTCCCATCTGACATAAACAGGGTGCTCAGAGCAGGTCCCTGGGGAATAATCTTGGATGGATGGAAGGGGTGGAAGAGAGAGTCTTGTGAGAGCTACAAGGTGCAGGGCACCAGGGTTGGAGGGCAGATCTTCATGCCCACAGGCAGATCTCCCTTGCCCAGAGGCAGATCTCCATGCCCAGAGGCAGATCTCCATGCCCAGAGGCAGATCTCCATGCCCACAGGCAGATCTCCCTTGCCCAGAGGCAGATCTCCCTTGCCCAGAGGCAGATCTCCATGCCCAGAGGCAGATCTTCATGCCCACAGGCAGATCTTCATGCCCAGAGGCAGATCTTCATGCCCAGAGGCAGATCTTCATGCCCACAGGCAGATCTCCCTTGCCCACAGGCAGATCTTCATGCCCAGAGGCAGATCTTCATGCCCACAGGCAGATCTTCATGCCCACAGGCAGATCTCCATGCCCAGAGGCAGATCTCCCTTGCCCAGGGGCAGATCTTCATGCCCACAGGCAGATCTCCATGCCCAGAGGCAGATCTCCCTTGCCCAGAGGCAGATCTCCCTTGCCCAGAGGCAGATCTCCCTTGCCAAGAGGCAGATCTTCATGCCCAGAGGCAGATCTCCCTTGCCCAGAGGCAGATCTTCATGCCCAGAGGCAGATCTTCATGCCCAGAGGCAGATCTCCCTTGCCCACAGGCAGATCTCCCTGCCCAGAGCTCTGGAGGGAAGCTGGGCTGGCTCTGCCCCATGCTCAGTGGCCAATTCCCTGCACAGCTCAGGGAATTATTCATTTTGTCACTGACTTCCAGGTCAGTTAAAACTCTGCTGCCTCAATTCTCCAAACTGTGAGCTGGAGCTGGGGACCCCTGGCTGCTTTCCAGGAATTTTGTGGTGTTTCACTTTTGGCAATGGGGCTTTTCTCTCTTTAGTTCTGGTGGGATGATGCTTATCACCTAGATCAAAAATCTCAGGAACTTTGGAACTCCAAAGTGTCAGCTGCAGGGTTGGGTCCAAATCAAATTATTATAAATGAGGATATGAGCAGCAAGTGGGCAGTGTGCATGCTTCAGAGCATTGCAGTGATTTAGGAGAAGCTGCAAAGCTCTTCAGGACCACACAGCAGTGCTGCCTGAGCTGACAGGTTTAGATTTGCTTGATCATGGGCTGGAGTGCCCAGTGCAGGTGCTGGATGCCTTGGCATTCCCAGTGGGGAGGGAGGATGGAGCAGCTGGGTGCCAGCCCTGTGGTTTGCTCTGTAGAACTGCAGGATGAGTGCCAAGGGGCCTGTTAGCAATGGGCTCCTGGACACTGCACTCCCAGCTCTGAGCACATGAAAGCACTTTGGCCTGCAAGGAATTTTAAATGCAGAAACCAGAGGATTTTTTTTTCAAGAATGAAAAAGGGAGCTAAAATTCCAGGACATTAGTGAAATCAGTTGTAATTAGAAGTCTGGCCAAGTTAGAAGGTAGGAGAAGTGTTTGTCTGGTTCCTGATGGGAGAGAGACAGCTCTGCTCTGTGCCAAGCCCTCAGAGCCACTCGCAGAGGAATGAGCCCTGTGGTGGGTGATGGAGGAAGGGAGAAGCTGGGATGAGCCTCAGCATTCCCTGACTTTCCCAGAGCTCCCTGGGTTCTCCCATGGCCCATGGGAAGGCTGAGAACCCACCTGGGTGAGCACAACCCCTGTGTTCCTTTCCCTGACACTTTCCCCCCAGAGCAGTGCAGGATCAGGCCCTGGCCAGCTGAGAACAGGAGACAGAAACTCTCCTTAAGAGTCCTAAATCTCTCTTCCTTAAAATGAAAAGGCAGAAGGAGGTGATGGAAGAGAGTCTTGTAGCTCCTTGTATTTGAATTGACAAATTCACTGCTTCCAAAGGAGATTTCTGCTGGGAAATGGAAAAGATTACCTGAGCTAATGAATTGATTTTTCTGGGAAGGCAGAGGCCACCTTCCAGATCCCTGTGCTGAGAGTCCTGCACCTCTGAGGAGATCTGTGGTCTGTAGTTTGGCTATAATGGGGCTGGCTGTAATTCTGCCTTCCAAATTCATGTTTTGATTTTGGGTTTGTTGCAGGGTTGTGAAGTACTCCGAGCAGTTCCTCTCCAATGATCCCATCCTGTCTGGATGTCTCCCCAGCAACCCTTGGATATCAGATGACCCTGACTTTTGGGATCTCAATGCAAAGCTGTATGTATTTCTGTTGTTTTGCCAACCTGTGGTTTACAGTGACCTTTATACTGATAGAAATCAGGAAAGGGAACCACTGATTTTCGTTGTGGTATCTGATCTGTGCTCATGAGCAGAGATGTGTTCCCTTTCAAACTTATTTTGAAATGGGGAATACTCCATGTTGAACTTTCAGCACTGCCTTCTTCAAGAGGAGCCTTCCTTAACATCACAGAAATTCCTGAGCTGATGATGGGAGTGTCAGCTCCTGCTGGGTGGGTCTGGTCCTCCCTGGATGAGTGAAGCCCACCTTGACCAGCCCTGGAATGGAACAGGAGCAGCTCAGGGTTCAGCTGCTCCCCTGGCTCTTTGCTTCCTTAGGGGAGGCTTTGGGTTGGAGGCACACACTGGTGGTCCATCCCTTCTCTGAGGCCTCCCTTGGTTTTCCCTTTGGATGGGGTTTGCTCATTACACGGTGGCATCTTGGGGCTTGGAGCATCCAACAGCTCAGTGGTTCTGAGAGCAGCAATCCTGGACTCACTGTATCCCATCAGACATCCCCAGGGGATGCCTGCACTGAGTGCCTTTATGAGAAGCAAAGCTCTGGGCAGCAAGCAGTGCCTCCTCCAGGGTGGGACTGAGTCAAACCTCAGGGCAGGGCTGGGCTGTCACTGAGGGCTGCAGAAATCCCAGTTAAATCCTCATCCCGCTGCAGCTCCAGGTGTTTAATTACAACTTACTTAGTGGCTTGACTTCAGGAGCTCATTACACCACTCTGGAAAACAAGAGAATGCTGAGAAGTCCCTTGGCACTGCAGCAAAGGGCATTTTGGTTTTAATTAATCTGCTAATTAGAGGAAGCAGCGGTGCTGTGTGTGTTCTCCCCGTGCAGGGTGGAGGTGCCCACCAGGATGCGCGTGGAGCGATGGGCCTTCAACTTCAGCGAGCTCATCCGGGACCCCAAGGGCCGCCAGAACTTCCAGATCTTCCTGAAGAAGGAGTTCAGCGGTGGGTGGCAGTGTCCCTGTGTCCCCAGGCTGAGGTGACACGGCTGCTGCAGGCGGTGCAGCCAGGGCAGGCGGTTCCATCTAGTGGCACAGGACACACGGTACAGCCCGCCGTGTCCCCACCTGGGGACAGCCTCGGAGGGTTTGGATTGCATTGTAGGAAGGAATTCATCCCTGTGAGGGTGGGCTGGCCCTGGCACAGGGTGCCCAGAGAAGCTCTGGTGTCGCCCTGATTTTGTAAGATTTTCTAAGCCTTCTGATGTTTGCATTCTTGTAGCAAACTTTCTCACACGTTTTCTGTAAATAACTCATTGTTTTGCATTCTTTTATGGAAGAAGAGAAATTTGATAGACTGTTAGTTTGTCCAGTGTCATTGGAGAGGTGGCACTGTCACCCTCCAATCCACTGTCACTTTTGGAAAACTATAAATGTTGGAGTCAGAAAACAAACTTCCCTTTTCTTCACCTTGAGAGCAGCGGTATGTGCGCTCGTGTTGTTTCGTGTCCTATAGTGACACTCTGGCTGCCCCTGGATCCCTGGAGGTGTCCAAGGCCAGGTCAGACAGGGCTTGGAGCAGCCTGGGATATTTGGAAGGTGTCCCTGCCCATGGGATTGAGAGGGACTTTCAGGTCCCTTCAACCCCAGAGCATTCCATGATTCTCTGACTGCTCCCAGAGAAGCTGGAACTGGCGGAGCTCACAAGTTCTTAGAGGTGTCAGTGGGCAGAGAAAGGGGAAAGCTGTTCTCTTTCAGTCACTGGAGAGTGATTTTCAGTCAATTGGAGAGACTGGTTTGGGGCCAGCAAATTGTGCCAGACAAATCCAGGAGTTCATAAATGGGATTGTGTTTTCCTCAATCTCACTCTCTGCTGATTGTGTCCTTGTCATGCAGGAGAGAATCTGGGTTTCTGGGAAGCCTGTGAGGATCTCAAGTATGGAGACCAATCCAAAGTCAAAGAAAAAGCAGAAGAAATCTACAAGTGAGTTTGAAATTTTTCCACTCTTTAACTCTTTGTGCATGAGTCCCATCACCTTCCACAGGTTCTCATTCTCCAAATGATTTATTCCTAAGATTTTTACATGTAGGCTGTTATCAGTTGTGGCTGTCTTTTGTCCCCACACAGGAAAGGAGCTTTTGGAGATTAAAGTAGAAGTGTTTTTTTTAATATATGTATTTACTTTTCCTCTCTGTTCTCCGTTACATTTCAGTCTTAGGATGTAATTTAAATATTGGCATGGAATAGCAAAGTTCTTGAGGCTGCCACAAGCAAAGTGGGGAGAGGCTTTTTGCTTCCAGCGAGCTAAAATTTGGCTTATATTATGTGCAAGAGGAAGTGAGTGCAATCTGATGAAGAGAACATTGATTGCCCAAGATCAGGACAGCAAACTGCAGCAGGGAGCTGAAGGGACTTTTCCTTTAATGTGTAGACAGGAGTCTGTGGATTCTCCAGCTGCTAATGGCACTGCTGATTGCTCCTCCTGGCAGGCTCTTCCTGGCTCCAGGAGCAAGGCGCTGGATTAACATCGATGGCAAAACAATGGGCATCACAGTCAAAGGCCTGGAGCACCCTCATCGTTATGTTCTAGATGCTGCTCAGACCCACATCTACATGCTGATGAAAAAGGTTTGTTATTTGCTGCCAGAGCCTGAGGGGCATTCCAGCCCTTCCAGAGCCTTTGTGTGCTATCAGCTGTCCCTTTCAAGGGGCCTTTGTATGAAAATCCCTCAAATGTGTTGAGTGAAGCAAGTGCTGCTTCAGGCATTGGTATTTTGCTGCTGCTCCTTCCCTCCCAGCCTGTCCCCACCGTGGTGGGGGTCAGGTGGCTGCTGCAAGTCCTGCTTTCAGTTCCAGCTTCCATGCACTGCAAGCAGCAGAACCGGACTGATTTTCACCCACTGATGAGAAGTTTGGCTCCTGGAACACAAGCTCCTCACCTTGCAGTGACTCTGAGACCCTGCTGGCCCAGGCTAAGCCTCATTCAGATCTTTTGATCTGGGTCTTACCTGTGAAGCTTTATTGTGAGATGGAAAATCCTGGGAATTTTCCAGCCAGATGAAAGGATATTGGTTTAAATAGCTACATTTGCCTGAAAGATGCAAAGTCCCTTGAGCTGCTGGGGGAGATTATCCAGTTCCCAGCCTCCCTGGCTCCTGAGCAGCTGTATTTGGTGGTGATTTTAATAAGGGTGTTTGCAGCCCATAACTACCAGTGTCTCTTTTTTCTCCTAGTAGGACTCCTATGGCCGCTATTTAAAGTCTCCAATATACAAGGAAATGCTGGCCAAGGCTGTTGTGCCACAAGAGGGTGTCAAAAAAAGGCAAGTGAAACTGGCTGTAATTGTGGGGTTTGTTTTTCTTGTTGTAGCAAGGGTAGAAAAAGCCCAAGTTGCAGCAAAATTACTATGATTTAGATGTTCTCTTAATTAAATAAAATTTTGCACTGAGAAGATGCTTTGCTTTGAGACTGATGGTGCTGTTTATTCATGAGCCCTTTGGAAAAGGCTTGTGAACAGGAGTGGAGCTGCTGATTGCTCAGCTGCCTTCTCTGCTGGCTCTGCTGAGAAGGGCTGGGATTGTTGAATTAATTCAGGGCTCCTTTCCTGGAAGGAGACAGCACTGGTGTCCTGAGCATGGGAAAACTTCTGCCCACCAAACCTTGGCTGCCAGAGCAGACACAGACCCAAGGTCTGGGATAATCCATGGGATCTGTGTGGTAGTGTTTGTAGAGGTTTCGGGATGAGGGAAGAGATAGGAATCTTGACTTTATGTTTCAGAAAATGGATTTATTATTTTATGATATATATTATATTAAAAGAAAATGATATATTAAAACTATACTAAAGAAATAGAAAAGAAACATCAGAAAGCTGGCAAACAAAAGAATAGAATGATAATAAAATCTTGTGACTGCTTACAGCTTTGACACAAGTGGCTGTCATTAGTTATCAAGCAAAAACAACTCACATAGACCAAAAATACACTTGTTGCATTCCACAGCAGCAAATAATTATTGTTTACATTTCATTGCTGAAGCTTCTTAGCTTCTCAGAAGAAAAAATCCTGTCAAAAAGATTTTTCATAAAATCTGTCTGTGGCAATCTGCTCATCTTTGCCTGGACAAGGATCAGCCCTGGTGTCAGGGAAGGTGGCAGGCATTTGGGAACAAGCAGCACCTTGTGAGTGACAGCTGGCACAAGGTGGATGGCCTTGGAAATGGCTTTTTCCCAGCAAGATGAAGGTTATACAGCAAATTCAGGCCAATTGAGCTGCAGCTGCTCCTAAAGCAGACTGTGTGGTGTTTGTTTCTCTGTTCCACTCATCAACCTAGCAGGCAAGAAAGAGAAATTGTGGACTTTCACAGTGTTGTTTCATCTGAAGTCTGGTTTAAGTCAGTGGGAAAAGCCCTGCTGCTGCTTGGCCTGGGGTTAGGTCAGTTGTTCCCTCAGCCACACATCCCCAGGTCACTGGCAGAACCTGGCTGATCCCAGTGATCCTGCCTTGGTGTTTGTCAGTGCTTCTTCTGGACCCCCCAAACCTCAGCATCCCATTAAACTGATCCTGCCTTGGTGTTTGTCAGTGCTTCTTCTGGACCCCCCAAACCCCAGCATCCCATTAAGCTGGAGCTGGTGCCTCATGCAGAGGTGGGTTAGCAGCTGTTCCCACTGCTGGGCGTTGCTGGAGCAGGCTGTAGGTGTTTTTTGGGGGCATCACAGACACCAGGAACACCCACACTGATCCCTGCCTTGATCTTCCTGAGGGCACTGGAGAAAACTCCACAGATGGGACGAGTTTTGGCTTCACCCTGAGTGTGAGTTATGTGCAAACACAACAAAGGAGTGATGTGGGTGTGACCGTGTTCACAGGGATCCGAGGAGGAGGGAAGAGAGGAGGATCTGACTCCATGTTTCAGAAGGCTTATTATTTTATCATATATATTATATTAAAACTATACTAAAAGAATAGAAGAAAGGATTTCATCACAAGGCTGGCTAAGAATAGAATAAGAAAGAATGAATAACAAAGGCAGAGAGAGCCAGCTGACTGTGATTGGCCATTAATTAGAAACAACCACATGAGAACAATCCCAGATGCACCTGTTGCATCCCACAGCAGCAGATAACCATTGTTTGCATTTTGTTCCTGAGGCCTCTCAGCTTCTCAGGAGGAAAAATCTTAAGGAAAGGATTTTTCATAGCAGATGTCTGTGACGATGTGTGTCTGCTCTGAGTGATGGGTGTCAGTGTGCCCTGGAGTCCCTCAGCAGCAGGACTTGGACACTTTTAGCAGTCCTGTCACTTGTGTGTGACACCGACTCACCCAGTGCTGTTCCAAGCACTTTGCACTGCTCTGGCCATCTCTGTGTCCCAGCTTGTCCTGCTGGGTCACTTTCATTGCCAGGGGGAGGTTTTGGTGCCCTTCTCCTCAGTAACCCTGTCCTTCCCCTGTCTCTGCCCAGCTCGGGTTTGTTCGGACGCCGCCACCTCCGCTCCAGCCCCAGCCCCATCATCCTGAGGCAGCAGGAGGAAGAGGCCAAGGCCAGGGAAGCCGCCAACACCGTGGACATCACGCAGGTCATGAGCAAGCTGGATCGCAGGAACCAGCTCCAGAAGGAAGCTCCTCCCAAGTAGGCTCTGAGCCCCGCAGGGAAAAGACAAGGCGAGGCTGGGCTGAGCTTCGTCTCCCCCTCCTGAAGGTGTCAGTGCTGCTTTAGCTTTCCGGGCCGGCTCTGCTTCCCGCTCGTTGCCATGGCTGCTGGAGAGCAGATGTCCCTTCCCGGGCGTGCCAGGCTGCTGTGCCAGGCTCGGGGGGCAGCACCCTGCGCACCTTGGAGGGGAGATGCCTTCTGCTGCCCCCACGGCCCCGGGAGGCTGCAGAGCCCGGCTGCCTGTCCCTGCTGTGCCAGGAGCGGGGTGGCACGGGGCAGAGCTGTGCCCCAGTGGGCTCAGACCAGCCTGCCTTGGTCCGAGGGGCATGAGCCCGCGGGGAGCAGGGGGAGGTGACCCAGCCCACTGTGTCCCTGCTGGCTCCATCCCATGGGGGGCTCTGCACCTGGCACCCCCCGAGAGGAGCACACCCCCACTCCAGAGTCCTGCACCTCCAGCCAGCACCACAGGCACAAGAGCTGCTTGTCAGGAGCATTTCTGAAGGTTTAGCTGACCTTCTGAATTTGAATGACACTCTCACATCCCCTGGCACGCCGGAGATGATCAGCAGGAAGCTCTGCCCTGCTCTCCCTGTGACTCCTGTGCTGTGAGCTGGGTGTGCAGGTGCAGAGAGCTGCCCCTTGCCAGAGCCTGCACGAGGCCAAGAGAGATTTTATCCAGTCCTTCCCACCTCTTGTCTTGTCTTTTTCCTGCTCTTCTATTTTCTGTTGTTAAAAATCCAACTGGAGGTAGCTGCAGTTGTCACTGGCTTGTAGCCCAGAGGCAAGGGAGAACAGGGTAGAGGTGTTGAGAGCAGATTTCAACTTTAGGTAGTATTTTCTTTTTCTTTTGCTCTGTAGAATAAGGCAAGCTGAAATACCCCATTAGTGCTAAAGAGCTCAGGGATAAAGATTCCAGGCCTCGCTGGAAAAGCCCAGCATGCCTGGACCAGGCCAATGGTTACCAGAAGTGTGAGGATTCCTGCAAAGCCCAGTAAAGGGAATTGAAGGGACAGAAATCTTCCTTGCTTGTTACAATTTTGGGGAAGGAAAGGAAGTGGGTGGAAGCACTGAGGTCTGGGAAGCTGCCTCTCTCCAGTTCACATTGCTCATCCCTTTTTAATAGTGGTGGGATTTTACAGGAGATGGGAGATAATAGAATCCCAGAATGGTTTGGATTGGAAGGGATCTTAAAGCTCATCTCATTCCAGCCCTTGCCATGGGCAGGGACACCTTCCACTATCCCAGGGTGCTCAGAGCCACATCCAGCCTGGCCTTGGACACCCCCAGGGATGGGGCAGCTCCTGGAGAGAGCTGGCAGGGAGTGGGAGCCCGTGGATAGTGGGGTGCATGCAGGCCCTGGAGCCCTGGGGTCCTTGCAGGGCCAACTCCCTGTGAACAGGGGACAGTCACGATGTCACTGTGTCCCTCCCTGGGGCAGGATCAGGGCTGGGCACTCTGATCTGCTGTCACTCCTCCACTTGTGGCTGTCCTGCCCTTCCTTGCCCCATTGGTGGTAAACCTCCTCAGAGGAATTCAAACTGAGTCACCCCAGGCCTTCCCTCTGATGTGTGTGCTGAGGCCGTTCTCACTCCTGCTGGAAGCACAGGCACATTCTGCACTGCTGGGCAGGGCAGCAGGCTCAGGCTGCCTTTTTTCAAATTGAAACCCCAAGGCTTTGTTACATCAGGTGCTGAGCACCCTCAGCATATTTGGACATCAGAGCACTGGAAGACTCTCCAGAACCTGGCAAGGTTGTCCCAAAGGCACTGGGCTGTGATGAGCTCTAGAGTCTCTGCAGAGTTTGTGTAACATGGAGCACTGAGCATGTTGGGACTGCCAGTATGTAGTAACATGTGGAAGATCAAGTCAGGGTATAAATAATAAATAACAAATCTGTGTGTTCCCGTCAGTCCCTCTGATTCTACTTCTATTTTGTCTGCTGCTTTGCTTGTTATGTTCTCTGCATCCATTCCTTTCTCTGACTTTTCATCATCTCTGTTTGGCATCGCTGCTCCCCTGCCATGGGTTGTGCTGCATGCTTGGGAGTCACTGTGCTTGTGGAACACCAGTTACACCAGTTACTGTGTGTGGAACACCAGTCAGTGCTTGTGGAACACCAGTTACACCAGGAACTGATGTGGAACACCAGTCAGTGCTTGTGGAACACCAATTTCTGTGTGTGGAACACCAGTTAGTGCTTGTGGAACACCAGTTAGTGTATGTAGAAAACCAGTTACTGTGTGGAACATCAGTTACTGCATGTGGAACACCAGTTACTGCATGTGGAACATGAGCTACTGCACGTAGAACACCAGTTACTGCATGTGGAACATGAGCTACTGCACATAGAACACCAGTTACTGTGTGGAACACCAGTTTTTGCATGTAGAACACCAGTTAGTGCATGTAGAACACCAGTTACTGCATGTAGAACACCAGTTACTGCATGTGGAACACCAGTTACTGCATGTGGAACACCAGTTTTGCATGTGGAACACCAGTTTTTGCATGTAGAACACCAGTTACTGCATGTAGAACACCAGTTAGTGCATGTGGAACAAGCAGCCATCCTTCACACCCAGGCAGGAGCTGTCTTTGCCCTGCCACAGGCTGATGGAGCTGTCACAGCCCAGCCTTCTGCTCCTCATCCTCTGCTGCTCAGTCTTTGGAGGATTCCAATTTCCAAAGAGGAAAGTTGCCTGGTACAAGCTGAACTTTGTGCCAGCCCCAGAGAAATTGTTTGTTTCCATGTGTTGTTTAATTTTTTTTTTTTTGACCATCGCTTCCATGCATTCATCTGTCTAATAAAAATAAATGTAGAAAACTGAAAAAGAACCAAGATCATCCTTCTCTGTGGTGTCTCAGTGTGTTCATCCTTCTCTGTGCCATCTCTGCATGTGTGTGTGCATGTCCTGTGCGTGCCTCTGCTCTCAGCTCCTCTCCCTGGACACTTGAGCTGCATTTCATTTTGCTGGGACTAAGTCCTTGAGCAATGGGAGGGGACGTGGCATGCAGCATGTGCTGTCCTTGTCCTGTCCAGTCCGTGCTTGGGCTTGTCCTGAGGGCTGGCTGAGCCGGGGACACTGGGGTTCCAGCAGGAGATGTCATTGGTGCTATGAGGGTTGGTGCTCAGGGTCTGTTTCCAGCCCCGGTGGTGCCGTGGGTGTGACATGGTTGTGCTGTCCCTAACCAAGATCACATTCCTGGCATGACAGCCTCCTGTCATGGGACAGCGGCTCAGGCATGGCTGGGGTGGCTGGAGCTGCCTCCCGGCTGAGCCCTTCTCTCCTGGCAGCACCAGAGGAGGAGCGGGATTCTCCTCATGAAGAAGCCTGGGGAGGCCCGGGTGTCACCGCCAGCCCTGACGGAGCCTCTCTCCTTTTCCTCCCCACAGCCAGCCCAGCTCGCCTCCTGCTCCCCCGGCCCGGCTGCCCGCGCTGGCCCCGGCACCCCGGCATCGCCGCCGGCCGTGCCTCCCGTGTCCCCCCCGCCCCGGGGCCCCGCCTGTCCCTCACCCATCGGCCGGGCCCTGGGCAGCGCCGCGGGCGCCCGGCCGGACCCGCGGGCAGCCGGCCCCGGCCCCTTGGCCTCCGGCGGCCGGAGATCCCGCCTGGCCGCCCGGGCCTGGGCCCGCTTGCTGCGGAGGGGCTGCCGGGGCTCGGGCGGCCTGGGCTCGCTGCCGGCGCGGTGCCCGGCCGTGCCCCACGGCAAGGTGCAGCCGCTGGGCGGGCGGGAGCAGCGGCTGCGGCCCGACAGCAGGACGGTCAGCAGGTGAGCAGCGCACGGCCACACGGCCACACACCCCGACAGGGCTCGGTTCGGTTTGGCATTAGCCAGAGGGAGAGGTCCCTGTCTGGGAGTCACCTTTGCTCAGGCCCTTCCCTGTCCCCATTCCTGCAGTTTTCCGATGGGAGCAGGCCAGGAGCCCGTGCTGGCAGTGCCTCTGCTACTGTCACGCCTCCTGTTCAAGGTGCAAAACCCCAGGTTTTACTTCTAATCCCAGAATTTGGGATACCTCAGTGTTCTTGAGCACTGACTCAGGTTTGGTTTAGTTATTTCAAGTCAGAGGAGAACCAGAAGTGACAAGGGAGGGGAAATCTTGAGCAAGGGTCCCTAAGTGTTGTTGCAGGGCAGAGATGGGGGATTTTTGCCTGGCAGGGCTGTCCCTGCAGGATCCCAGCCCTGGCCATGTCCCTCACTGGAGCAGCATGTCCCTGATCCCGTTTAACCCACCTCTGCTGCTGCCCGAGTGGATGAGTCCACATTATAAATTCCAGAGTGCAAACCTGGGGGCTCCTGCTCTACCTGGCTCTGGAGCTCTGTCACACGGCGGCCTTGCAGCTTCAAAGCAGCGCCAGCGCACATTCCCCTCATCCTCCCTCTCCGTGGGCTCGTGCCTGGGAGTTTTGCTTTGGGATTTGGGGCTGGAACGGTGGAAATCTCAAAGCTGAGCCCGTTCGCTGCCTCGGAGCACATCAGAAAGTTCCGTGTGTGTGTGTGATGAGTTTGTGTTTCCCAACGCAGCTTCTTCCAAGTCAGACCGGCCGCGCCTCCGGAGAGCCCGGCCTGCCGCAGGGGCTCCGGGCAGGGAGAGGACAGGCAGCCCCCAGCTCGGAAGGACTCTGCAAAGGAGCTGATCTGCCCCTGGGAGACCCCCACGGGGCAGGGGAGAGCGGGGACACCCCAACACGGACGCTCCTGCCAGGCCTGAGACCGCAGTGATGGCCATGCATGGCTCAGCACACGTTGGAGAAGTGTGTTGGAGCCATCCTCCAGCAGCAGGGACACCCAGACCACCACAGCTCCACATCACAGCCCCTGGTGTTAGGCCTGAGACTGCAGTGTTTGCCATGCATGGCTCAGCACACGTTGGAGAAGTGTGTTGGAACCATCCTCCAGCAGCAGGGACACCCAGACCACCACAGCTCCACATAACAGCCCCTGGTGTGCCCAGCTGTCTGTGATCCAAGAGCTCCAAGCCCCTCTGGACTGGTTTCTTTCCTGTCCTTGGTGTGTTCAGTTCTGCTGATGACAAACTGGTCGATAAACGAGCCTGGTTTCATGCCTTGGAGCAGATGGAGGACGTGTGGGTGATGTCCTGGGAAAAGGGCTCTTATCAGAGGTTCTGCCTTGGCCGTGAGGTGTCAGCACACTGAACACAGCACAGCTGGAGCAGGGCTGGCAGGGCAGGACTCAGGCTTCAGTGCCAAAACTGAGGCGTGTTTGTGTCCCCAGCCTGGGCCCACCTCCTCTTAATTACAATTTTTTAATTTGAAAGCGTGCTGATTAAGAGGCTGGGGAAAATGGAGTGCCCCTCATGAGAAGCTGAGTGGCAAAGCATCATTCCTTCATCCAAACCAAACACGATCCCAGAGGCATCAAGGAGTGCAGAGCCCTCCTGCATTAGCTCCAGCTTCCCAGTGCATGGGTTTGAAGCCATGGCTTGACCTGGGAACACCTGGGGAGATCCAAGCCAAATCCCTGTTGGTGTTTTGGGCCCCTCCAAGCTGGGATTGATGTATTGCCACAGGCAGTGCTGATATTGAGTGTTGGATTGTTGCCTTCCTTGTGTCAGTGTTTGAAGGTGGTTGTTTTATTCCCTGGATGAGTTTCCTCAGTGTGTGTATGCTGTAGGTCCCTGTTCTGTACCTTGGCCATGACCTGTGACTTCTGATGTTGCTGTTTTGTACTTTCTGATTATAAATGGAGTTTTTCCAGTGTGGCTGATGTGGTTCCACATGCTTGGTCCTGCTGTGGGATTTAAATCTGTCTTTACACACACTCAGTGCTCCCTGTTTCCCCCAGATCTGGACTGACACTTCCCATCACAGGGCAATTTGGGAAAATCTGAAGGCTGCTTCTGTCTCCAAAGAGTCTTTCCCAGGCTGCTGGCCCTCACTGCCATGGTGCTTCTCTTGTACAAACACACATTGGCTGTCGGTGGCTTTGCTCTGTCACAGGGACCTGGTCCTGCTCTGCTGCCACTGACAGGGACATCTGTTATTGATGAGAGATAAATCTGGTGTCTTCTGCAATTTTTGGTGTGAGTATTGTTACTCAGCCACTCCTGGCCGGATGCTGGTGATGTGTAATCCAGGAAACACAACAGGAACACATTGTGATTTTGTCAGAGAAAAGAATATTATATTTATTATTATGTACATATGATAAGAGCCATCCTACTGTAAATACTTCTCTCATTGGTTTCAGGCTTCTCTTGGGCACCTCCTTGCCTTTGAATACTCCTCATGCTCATCTTCCACACCACAGGAAAGAGTTCAGATGCAAATCTGCTGCTCTGCCAGGGCTGGGACACCCAGTGCAGCCAGGTACACACACCTATCCCAGAGGCCAGCACTGGCAGCTCCCAACATTTATCCCTTCAGGGCACTGATTTTTATTCCTCAATATCTTCTAAATATCTTTTTCCTCAATATCCTTCAACCAGAGCCCTTTTCCCTGGGGGCACAGGGCATCTCAAGCCCGTGCCTGGTCCCCCTCCCTTTTCCTTGGCTCCTCCAGTTGGAAATGCAGGTTGGAAGTGACAGAGGCCCCTCCTGCCCCCGTGCTGTGACATCTGAGGCTGTGTCCCCTGCTGGAGGCCTGGCGTGCCGGAGTTGGGAGCGCTTTCAGCTCTGGCACTTCAAACCCCTCGCTGTGCAGGAGCCCACTTATCGCTGCCTGGAGTCACCTGGAGGAATTAGCTCTCTGCAGCAACTTAGACATCCAAGGTATTCCTGTAATGTGAGGGATGTGGAAGGTTAATGACTGGAAAAAGTGATCGCTCCCTGTGGGCAGTTTCTCAGAAAACTCCCTGCTGCTTGGCTGCCAGAAGAAAGGAGATTCCAGCAGCAGCAGCAGCAGCAGTGAGGGAGCCTCGTGTCCTCTGCACAGGCTCCTCTCTCCAGCCTCCCATGGCTGCACAGACCCTCCCACTCTGTCTCCTCGGTGCTGGAGGAGCTCCCACGGCCCAGGTGCTGCTGGATGGGCTGCAGTGGTCCAGCTTTGGATATCCCCAGAATGAAGCTGGAAGGAGATTCTTACCTGAGTGGTTCACTCCCGGGCGTGGAGGTCCCACACCCACTGTGGGGTGGGCTCCTCCAGCGTCCCTCACTCAGGCTGATCCACAGCTGCTGGGATTTGTCCTTTGGAGCAGCCTGGAAAACAGAGCAGCTTCTGGGGTTCCCCTGCACCTCCATGAGAGCTCTTCCCAGGCTGCCTCAGCCACCAGCCTCAAGGGGACACTGTTGGGACAGGATGGGAGCGAGTCCCACCAGTGATCCTCAGCCTTCTCTGCAGTTTTGGGAGTCACAGCCTATGCTGGGGAGGAGAGCCGTGTGTGGGAGCATGGCCAGCTCAGAGTACCTGGCTAAAATCTCCAGGTTATGGATCTGTTCTCCAGGCATCTCTCACATCTCCCTTCAAGCATGGCATTTCCCTCTCCTCTCCAGCTGGGCCAAAGTGCTGAAAACACCGAGGGGCTGTTTCTTCCCCGGGCTCTGGGACCGTGCATTGCTGGAGCCTCATTAATTTAAAAATGGAACAAAGAATGCTCAGCATCCAGCAGGATCAGGCCTCAGGAGCAGGAAGTACCAGCTGGCTCGGGAGAGGGCTGGTTCCCATGGGATTCCCAGTGTGGTTTTGGCAGGCGGCGTGGTTGGGATGGTTCTTCAAGCAGGCTCTTCCTGCCTGGAATGCCAGGCCTGGAAGAACAGCTGACTCAGAGCGTGACAGCTCCTCACAGCATCCCCTCCTGAAAGGAGCTGTCAGGGAGGGTTCCTGACACCGCTGCCTCTACATTTTGTGCGGGTGGCTTGAAAGCCGAGCTGTAAGCCGAGCCCACGTCATGGTGCTCTTGGAAACGCCTGCCGTGGGTGGAATTCACCCCTGAGCAGCGCCTGGCAGCCCACCCTGCTCCCAGAATAGGATGCCAGCACAGCCCAAGTGCTTCGTGCTGCATCCACCCCAACATCTGAGAATCCGAGCTGTGATAAACACACAGTGACAGAATCACCGTGACTTGGCTCTTTGGGGTGCAAAGCCAGTCTCAGAATAATTTTCCCCTTGCCACGAGGGATATGTTTTATGCATTTTGCAATACACCTGGCCCAGAAGCAGAGGTGAGCACCTCACAGGATCCCTTTCAGGTCGAGGGTTCCCAGATCTGTTCTGCACCACACTAAAGAGGAAAAGATAAGCTCTTGCAAGTCAGTTTATTTTTTAAAATTCATGTTGCCATAGCAGCTCAGCACACTGTCTCAAGTCCTCCTTCTTGCAAAACTTTGATCACCATGAAAACAGAATTATGTTGTTCTCCAACACATTCTATACATGAATATGTTGAAGTTCCCATAGTTCATGCCTCAACACCTCTGCAAAGACCTCTTTTATTTCTTGCTCACAAAGAATTTCTCTGGCCAGAGGTCAGTGTTTTAAATCTTGGTTTAAAGGCATCTCCTCAGCACCTCTGTGGTCCTGCTGCTCGTGTTCCCAGCCAAGGTTCTGGTTCCAGTGGTTTCTAACACACTCTGGTGCACCACAGCACTGAGCCTAGCCACCAGCTGCTGTCCCCAAGATTGCAGGGATACCCTTCTCCCTTGGCTCTGCTCCAGCCTCTCCCTGAAGTACCAAAAGAGCACAAATCCCACTGAAACATCCACTCATTTGTTGTTATCCAGGGGAGGCACTGAGCTGTGTTATCCTCGCTCACCTCCAGTCCCATCGTGCTGGATTCCCTCTGTCCCAGGGAAGGAGTCTGTCACCCCTTTTGGGATGGGATGAATCAGCTGTGGGAATGGTTTATTTTTGGCTTTAGGGGATGAGCTCCAGGCTGGACAAGAGTTCTGTGTGGGTAGGGTTTGGTGACAGCTCTGGGTGGGATCACCTGACATCAGTGGCTTTAATGAGTTCCTGCATCCAGCACCAGAGTGCAGGCAGCTAATGCAGCCCCAGGGCTGAGGTCTGGCTCTCTGCAAGCTCCGCTTTCAGCCTCAGGAGTCCTGGAATCATGGAATGGTTTGGGTTGGAAGGGACCTTAAAGCCCAATCAGTCTCACAGGGACACCTTCCACTGACCCAGGGTGCTCCAACCTGGCCTTGGGCACTTCCAGGGATGGGGCAACCACAGCTTCTCTGCAAAAACCTGTGCCAGGGCCTCCTCACCCTCCCAGGGAAGGACATTTTCCCCATATCCCATCTAACCCTGCCCTCTGGCAGTGGGAAGCCATTCCCCTTTGTCCTGTTACCACTTGCTCTTGTAAATAGTGGCCCTCCACCTTTCTTGTCAGGTGTCCCATTTTTCCATAGCAATACTGGAAAAGACCAAGGAGAAAACAACAACAACAACAAAAAAAGAAATTAGGCTAAATATAGACAAATTTGGAATAAAAGCCTACACAGTCATTTGATTAAACAGCACATTACCCTGAGCCCCCCTTCTGCTGTTGTTGTTCCCATTAATCCATCTCCTCACACAGAGAAGACCCTCCCAGACCAGGACTGGGAAAGATCAGTGGAATTTTTATTAATACTCACAGCCAGCCTTCCCCCAGTCAGCTTTTTTGTCCCCCCACCCCCAAATAACTGAAGGGAAAAGAAAAAAAAAAAAAAAAAGAAGAGGAAGAGGAAGAAAAAATTGGGGTAAAAGTTGAAGAACACTTTAATTTATAAGAAAAAGAACTAAATAATTGATGTAGTCATGGTGCCAAAGGTAATTTCTGCTGCTCCCTCTATCTCACAAAGACATTTAGCATTGATTGAGATCAAAGTATCAAAAACCCCTGCTGCTGAGCTGAAAGGCAAAACTTTCGGCTGCCTTTCTCCGCTCTAATAATATCGTCTTTATGTAGTTAATAAACTGCACACTTCAGTCAAACTATATCATTACAGAAGACTTAGGGAGCTAATAATTTAAAAGCAAAGAATTGCCTCTGTTCTTTGCTTTGAACTAAACAACATTCTGTTGAATGAGGGGGACATCAAAGCTTTGTTACTATTACCAATGTGGCTGGAGCATAGGGCCGCACAGAGTGTGTACTTCAGTCATCAAGAGAAAAAAAAAAGATTAAAGATATTGGCTTATCAACCCACAGGCAGAACCAGGTGTTTTCTTTTCTGCTGTGCAAGCATCAGGTGGTTTGCTTATCAATGAGTTTTCTTGTTAAATAGATGTACATGACTTAGGCTGATCCCGCCGATCCCGTGGCCCTTTTCTTTCCTGAGCCATCTTTGAAAAAGTTGGGCTGTGGGGATGTTTGTTTGCAGGAGAACACTTTAATTGGGCCTTTTGTCCAGGGCCAGCTCCTGCTCTGTCACTCCCCTGCTGTGCCAGGCCCCTCCCTGCTCCCACCTTCCCCCCTCCCTCTTGCCCCTGGCATGAGGGGCAGCCTCATCCTCTGGGGGTGCGCCAGGTTGGATATTTACAAAAATTATTCATGGGAAGGGTTGTAAAGCATGGAACAGCCTGGAACGCAAGGTAGACAGTGACCACCCCTGGAGGCAGAGTCACTACAGAGTCACTGATGGAGTCACCACCCCTGGAAGTGCTCAAAAACCACATGGATGTGGCACCTGGGTTAGTAATGGTCATGCTTGGACTCAATGATCCTGCAGGTCTTCTCCAACCTTCATGATTCCATGGTTCACCCCCTGCCTGCCCTCTCATCCCCACCAGCTCAGCTCCTGCCAGGGCAGAGCTGTGTCCTGGGCACCCAGGAGGAGCCTGTGGCACGGCTGGGGCTGAGGAAAGCACATCCTGCTCCTTTCCCTCTGCATGGGGAGGACAGGGAGTGCCTGGCTCTGCTGCCTTCTCCAGGAACTGCTCCTTCCCCCGTCACCCACCGGGCAGTGGCCTGGGGAGCTCTGGCACTGCCAGGAGTGGGTGTCCATGGAGGCTTTGAGTGTGGGGATCCCCAACTCCTTGGTGGGTGTGTGAATCACTTGTGTTCATCCCAGTGATGGTCCCAGATCATTCTTTGTCAGAAGATATTTTTCTCCCAAGTGTGACCCTTCCTTACCAACCCCTCTGAAACACAGACCCTTTCCTGGGACATTGGGCAGGGGTAGGATCAGTAAAACCAGAACCTTCAGGAACTCATCCCTTCCCTGCATGGCCACATGTGCCCATGAATGCCTTGATCTGACTCCAGGCTGGAATTTCTGTGTTTTTTGACTGGAAACAGTTGAATGTGGGGCTGTGGTGTGAGCCCTGAGGCCTCACCAGCACAAACCAGGTCAGCCATGAGGTCAGGGGGCCTCTAACCCCCCCTGCTCTGGTGTTCCAGGCTGGATGGATCCCTGGATGCTCCAGGCAATGTGGTGTGGGCTCTATTATGGGATACTTGCACTTCTTAAATGCCGCTTTTCATTTGCATCAAAAACTCTCCTTGGTTCTTGGCAGTCTGGGTCTCATCCCCTATTAAAGACTGGAATTTAAAAAAGCAGAAAATAATGGCTTGTTTCAAAGTAACAATTCGAGTGCTTTTTGAAACGCTGTCCTTATTCAAAACCACTTAAATTTATACATATTTCTAAGTCGTTATTATCCTCAGAGGCTGAACCAATTTGGGTCTTGATTTCTCCAAGTGCTCTCCTGGATTTCTGTGTCAGAAAGTTGAGCTGCCATGTGAGCAGATTGGACATTAACCACAGGTAACAAATGGTTCCCTGGGAATTATTGCTGAATTGTTCTTTAAAATACTTTGCAAAGCCTTTTACTATGAGGAGAAAAATCGTAGCAAAAGGACTTTGGGAAAGGGATAATCTGATTTTATCCTGTTCAGGTGCAGGAGTGTGTGCCTGAGCATGCTTGTAGACATGTGCACATGTGTGCTTTTGTGGGCTCTGCTCTTTTCTCAGTGGAATTTGCCTTGTCCTTCCTTCAGAGTGGCATTTTAGACCTGCTGGAGTGCTCTCTTTGCCTTTAATTTTGGCAAGATCAGATTATTGCAATAATGTGATAATGTGACCAGGGAGGAGCTGTCCATGACAGACACCATGTCGTGTGTGTTGTTTGAGGACAGAAATAATCCAATGGGGAGGTGGGAAAAGCTCTTGTACCCTCTCTGGCCCTGTGGCTCACATGCAGGTGTGGAGCCACAGCTCTCAGGACTCACAGAAATGTTGTTCTCCTCTGCTGGGGAGGCTTTGAGCTGCCCTGAGCTCATCAGACTGATGCCAGCCTGAACTGTGTCACACCCTGTTGTCCTCCAGAGGCAACTATCAATCCAAGGGGGACTCTGGTGTCCTCTGCTTGACTTATTTGGGCTTCCACTATCACAGAATCCCCACAGTGGGAAAAGACCTTCAGGATCATCCAGTCCCACCTGAATCACCCAGCACCTCAGCCATAACTGTGACCGTGTTCACAGGGGTCTGAGGATGAGGGAAGAGACGAGGATCTGACTCCGTGTTTCGAAGGCTTGATTTATTATTTTATTATCTATATTACATTAAAACTAGACTAAAAGAATAGAAGAAAGGATTTCATCAGAAGGCTGGCTAAGAATAGAATAGGAAAGAATGATAACAAAGGCTTGTGGCTCGGGCTCTCTGTCCGAGCCAGCTGGGCTGTGACTGGCCATTTATTAGAAACATCCACATGAGACCAATCCCAGATGCACCTGTTGCATTCCACAGCAGCAGATAACCATTGTTTGCATTTTGTTCTTGAGGCCTCTCAGCTTCTCAGGAGGAAAAATCTTAAGGAAAGGATTTTTCATAAAAGATGTCTGTGACACATAACCCCAAGTGCATCCAGATGCCTCTTGAGCACTCCCATGGTGGCTCCACCACCTCCCTGGGCAGCTCATCCCAATGCCTGACCTCTGATGGGCTCTGTTGGACACAACACACCAAGATCATCCAGTCCCACCATCACCCAGCACCTCAGCCATAACCCCAAGTGCATCCAGTTTCCTCTTGAGCACTTCCATGGTGACTCCACCACCTCCCTGAGCCTGATATCCTTATGCCTGACCACTGACAGGCTCTGTTGGACACAACACACCAAGATTTCCATGAATTCTGTGAATTTGCACCCAGAAATCAGCTCGAGGTGGGTTGTATTGAATACAGCTTTCAGGGCAAAGTGCTTAAAGCAAACCCTGCAGCGCAGTGTCTGCCTGGCTGTCCATCGTCTGTCTGTCTGTCTGTCTCCAGGCAAACTCATCCTCGGAGTGGCTGTTTGTGCAGGATTTCTTCACAACAGTGCTGAGAGTGAGGAGAGAGGTTCTGGCTGGACAGAGCTGCAGAGCTGGAGGCTCTGGAGCCAACCTTTGCAAGATGTGGCGGCACAAAGATAACAAAGCGCCTCCGATGGAGTGCAAGGCAGAGGGAAGCTGTCTTTAGCCTTTACCAAAACCACTGTCAGTCCTTTGCCTTTGCAGGCACAGCTCTAGCAAAGCTAATTGGGTTAGTGCCTTGCAGGGGGCTCTCAGTGTCTGCAGGAGGTGGGCTGCTGCAAACACCTTCCCCTTCAAGGCACACAGCGTTGCCTTTTTCACACCACAGCTCTCTCCCTGGCTTCTGTTCTCGAAAAGCAAAAGTCCCAGGCTGTTCTTCAGTATCAGCCATTACAGTGTTTCAGCTCTTTCCTCCCAGCCATTTTCAAATGTTCAACTTAAAAGGAAAATGTTTCATTTTAGGCCAAATCCCCCCTTCCTCTCCCTTTTCCCTCTCTTCTCCTTCGTCCCCCCCCCCCCCCCCCTCCCCTTTTCTCTGGAAGAAGAACAAAGTCATTCAAATCAGGAAGCTGAGGAACTCCATGTATACTTTCCACTGGGACCTCAATCCCTACTGGTTTGGCATGATTTGATTGAAGTGTAATTTAATCCTTCATCATTTGTCATAATGTCATTTATATATAAAAACAACGCTGCATCCAAACTTCAGATCAGCACCAAGGAGCTCTCCAGGAGGGATGGGCAGGGGCTGAGGAGCTGTGCTGATGGAGAGGGGGGTGAGGAGCTGCCAGGCAGTGTCCCCCTCTCTGAGCAGGCACCAGGATGGAGCATGGCATAGTTAAGTCAGGTCAGAGGAGAAGGGTTTGGACTGCCAGGGAAATGAAAGGATGGCTGTGAGCACTTCTGTGTGAAAGGGTTCAGGCTGGCTGGGTGAAATACCTGGGCAGAGGTGAGCAACCTGCCTGTCAGCATGGCTGGGGTCTGGGCTGTGTTTGCTCTGGAAGGTGTAGTGATGTTGGTGTCACTGCCCTCTGCCACCAGCTGTGAGCCTGCACACCTCAAACCTCAGTTTGTGCTGCAAGGGGAAAACTGACAAGAGCCCTTCATGGCAGGAAATTTCTTCCCAACCTTGCTCTGCCAGCAGGTGCAGTTTCCTCCATCCCCTCCTCTTCAGAGTGACCTCAGCAATGCTGCTGTTCACCTCCAGGTGCTGGGGTTGGGATTGCAGCAGATTTTTGCCACTGAGCCCCCCTCATGGATCCTGTCAGTGAGGAGCAGAAGCACCAGACTCATCTCAGGGCTGTAGGAAGCTGAGTCTTCTTCCTTTTCATCAGAAAGCTCAAATACCACCCACCTTCACCCAGGAAAGCACAGGCAGGGATGAGCCTGCAGATGGGATCTGGCTGATCAGGCAGGGAGGCACTTCAGGCTTAGGGGGCTGCTGGCTCCTGCTGGTTTGGCCTTGCTGCTCACAGATGGTGACCACAGACCAAGCCCTGCATGGGCTGTCCTGTGGAAGCTCTTCCCACCCAGTGTTCCCTCAGGGCAAAGGGAGCTCCATGGGCTGCCCTGTGGAAGCTTTCCCCCCTTGGTGTTCCCTCGGTGCAAAGGGAGCTCCATGGCCTGCCCTGTTGAAGCTCTTCCCACCCCAGAGTTCCCTCAGGGCAAAGGGAGCTCCAGGATGGGCAGGAGGCTGGCAGAGGGGCAGGATCATCCCTCTGTTACTGCTCCTGCTCTTCCCTGCAGCTCTGAACAATAAAAGCATTTTCTGAAGCTTTGGTGCAATATGGACCAAAGCTCTGCAGAATAAAAGCATTTTCTGAAGCTTTGGTGCAATATGGACCAAAAAGCAGCCCAGAGGTAGCTGAGAGGTGTCAGGAAAGCTCTGCCCTGCAAAGCCCCAGGGGATTTTGTTTCCAGATCCTCACAGCTCGGGCAGGGTGAGCTCCCCACCTGGCTCTGCCCCTGGGCACGGTGGCTTCTCTTCCCCTCAAGCTGCCACCTCCCTGCTCCTTGCCTGAGTATTTTTGGCATGGTTTGGGCTCACAGGGAGGCATGTCCTGGAATGCACCATGGCCCATCCTGAGGAGAGCCTCTGCACAACAGGGAGGTTGTGGCTAATCTGCAAAACACATGAGGTGCTTGACTGGGGGAATTTTTGAGAGAGATGTTGAACATCTTTACTTCCCCTTCCTATCTGTTCACCGAGCACCCTAAAGGAAGTAGGAGCAAGGGGAACAGATAAGCCTTATCCCTCAGAAAGAAAACATTCCTGGAGTCAGGGGGTATCAGCCAGACACTGCTGCCTTCCTTCAGCCTGAACTGTGCAGGGATCCCAGCAGCCAGAGCCTGGGTACCCCAAAATCCAGAGCCTGGGTACCCCAAAATCCAGATCCTGGGTACCCCAGAATCCAGAGCCTGGGTACCCCAGAATCCAGATCCTGGGTACCCCAAAATCCAGAGCCTGAGTACCCCAAAATCCAGATCCTGGGTACCCCAAAATCCAGAGCCTGAGTACCCCAAAATCCAGAGCCTGAGTACCCCCAAATCCAGAGCCTGGCTATCCAAAATCCAGAGCCTGGGTACCCCAGAATCCAGAACCTGAATATCCCAGAGCCTGGGCATCCAAAATCCAGAGCCTGGGTATCCAAAATCCAGAGCCTGGCTATCCAAAATCCAGAGCCTGGGTACCCCAGAATCCAGAGCCTGGCTATCCAAAATGCAGGGCCTTGATATCCCAGAATCCAGAGCCTGGGTATCCCAGAGCCTGGGTATCCCAGCAGCCAGAGCCTGGGGATCCCAGAATTCAGAGCCTGGGTATCCCAGAGCCTAGAACCTGGGTATCCCAGAATCCAGAGTCCAGAGTCCAGAGCCTGGGTATTCCAAAATCCAGAGCCTGGGGATCCCAGAATTCAGAGCCTGGGTATCCCAGAATCCAGAGCCCAGAGCCCAGAGCCCACAGTCCAGAGCCTGGGTACCCCAGAATCCAGAGCCTGGCTATCCCAGCAGCCAGAGCCTTGCTCTCTGCTGGGGTAGGGACAAGAGCCAGGGGTTGGAGGCTGGGGGGGGACAGCACCCAGCACCCTCAGAGCCATCCCTGTCGTGCCTCCCTCCGCCAGGCCCCAAGCTGCCAGCTCAGCTGCAGTCTGGTGTGCTCTAACCTGCTGTAAAAACCCCCACCAGAGAGGCCTGGCTGAGGGTGAGACCCCCACTCACCCCCACCAGGCTCCCTCTCCCAGCAGAGCAGGGTGTCTATTCACAGCACTTGTCAAAAATTAAAGCAGAACCTTCTTTCAAATGTTCCATCTGTGCTTGGCTGCCAGAAAAGCGATTCTTCCTCCAAAAAAAAAAATTTGCATTTAAAATTCCAAATATGCACTTTTTGCTCAGACCAAAGAATGTGTGTTCCTGCTTTCAAGTCGGGCTCCCTGTGACCTCTAGGTTTTAATAATTTCAGCAAAGTGTCATTTGACAATTCAAATACAGGCCGTAAGCACAGGAAAGTAAATGTCCTTTAAGATAAGCACATATTATATTGAGAGTTGATGATGAGAAGATTTCACCTACAGCTAGGAACTTCAGAGCAATGTGTATGACACTTCTGCATATTAAAAACCTCTTTGGTGAAATATTGGTATTTCCAGATTTTAGCTTTGCCAGCGCTCAAGCATTTCCACTGTTTAATTCATAAGAAGGTGTGATGGCCTTGTGTATAGAGGGTTCAGTGTTTAGCTTTTGCTTCCCAATTAAAAATAAATCAGTGCTCAAATCCTGCTGGCTGCTGATCCAAGGGGGTGAAGGACCACAGCTGGGATGGCAAAAATCTGTGCTGCCAACCCACTCCTGGCCCAGGGATGTGCAGGGATGTGAGGCTGAGCCCCCCAAGCTCTGAGCCCTCAGGATCTGCTCCCTGGGGCTCCCCCTCACTCTCTGTTTCCCCACATCCCCTGGGTTCTGCTGTGCTGCCCCAGCCCCGTGCACAGAGCAGCCTCTTATCACCCCAACGCCCAGCCCAAGCCCCAGATCAGCGTGTCACCAGGATTAATAACCCTCCCTGTGCTCCCTGGTAATCCATCCCAGGGCTGCACAGCCCTGCCTCTGTTTGCTGAGGTGCAGGGGAGCCTCAGAGCCGCCCCAAACAGAGCCTTTTTCATGAGAACTGCTTCATTCAACACCTTCTAAGGGCTGCGGCCGCAGGGAGGGGGCAAGTTTACACAGATGCTTGTGTCTCAGGGCTTGCTAGCAGGTGTCTCCTAACTTTACACAGACCACCCTCACACTAAAGGGACTCCTTTGCTCTGAGCCTGTTTGAGTTTCATGGCTTTGGTCTCCAGGTTCCTGTCCTGCAGGCGATTTATGGCTCTGCAGGCTGACAATGCTCCCTGAGGGATGGGGCAGGGTGGCTTCCACAGCACCCTCAGAGACCTGGGCTCCCCTGGCCGTGAAATCCTCAGGCTTTCCAGGGAAAGGACAACAACAGCAACACCCCCACAGGGCTGTAGGGTCTTTGATTTGTTTGTTTGTTTGTTTAAAATGGGTCGGGGGGGGTGTGGGGGGGAGAGTCAATGATAGGTTTAGGCAAAGAATTTCCTCTGAAGCTGGCCAGGTTCTGTTGCTGAGGTCGTATGACAGCTGAGATTGCACAATTAGAAATGTTTTGAGGCATTCCTTCAGCCTCGAGGGGGGAGGAGGGAAGATCTTGAGGGTTTGCTGTCTGCAGTTTGGGGAGCAGACGCCTGGAGAGCTCCTCTGTGTCGGGGTGGTCATGGAGGGCACTGCCTCCTTCCCAAGGGGTGCTGCTGAGCCCCAGCTGCTGCTCCTCAGGGAGAATTTGGGGCTCCTCAGGCTTTGGGAAGCTTGGGTTGGGCTATTGCAAGGTTTGTGTGCCTTTTTGCAGTTCTCTGAAATTTCTTTGGTTCTCACTGGGAGTTGGTGGGGAGGAAATGTTATTGGGGTGAAGGGTTTGGGATGGAGGGGACCTTAAAGATCCACGGGCAAGGACACTTTCCACTGTCCCAGGTGGCTCCAACCCTGTCCAGCCTGGCCTTGGGCATTGCCAGGGCACTGCTCTGGGCACCTGTGCCAGGGCCTGCCCACCCTCCAGGGAAGGATTTCTCCCCCATATCCCATCTCTAAATGCAGCAGCACCCCAGCAGTGCCTCCCAGCTGCTGCAGGAGCAGGGATGGGTGCTCAGAGATAGAAATGGCATTTCTGGTTCATGTCCTTATCTGGTGCAACGAGGAGTAGCCACAAGATCCATCTCCTTCTCCTGCTTTATCAGCTCCCATAGAAAGGAAAGGAGGACAGGCTCCTGCTGATCACAGGGAGGTTCTTGGCTGAGTTTATTCTCGGCTGCTTGATAAGTCCAGCCCTCATCCCTCTGATCATTTAATATTTTGCTCCTGACAGGGCTGTAGAGGCACCAGGTGAAGGCAGCTGCAGTGTCAGGCACTGGATTGTCCCTCCAAAGGCAGCTGGTGGAGGGTCCCAGCAATCTCGGAGGATGGCTTCCCATGCCCCCAGCCCCTCTCCCAAACAAAGCTTTGTAAGAGCTGTGAGGGATTAGTTTGGAGAGGCACGATAAAAAATAAATGACTTTGTTGTGCTTTTGGAACAAAATAATGCTTTAATAGCAGAATCCTTTTCAAAGTTAGCAGTTAAGAGTAAGCAGTACTTTAGGCAATCCAGGCATCTGCTGCAGGGACTTTCCCTCATAATTACTTAATGAGCTTGATGTACTTTTCCCATCTAATTAAGATGCCATCCTTTTAGCCTTGTTAGGAAAGGTGAACTTTGGAGACGTGTCAGAGACAGGTCCCCTGGCTGGGGGAGGCAGGTGTGTGTCAGTCTGTGTGTCTGTGTGTCTGTCTGTGTGTGTGTGTCTATCTGTGTGTGTCTGTCTGTGTGTGTGTGTCTGTGTGTGTGTCAGTGTGTGTGTGTGTCTGTCTGTGTGTGTGTCAGTCTGTGTGTGTGTCTGTGTGTGTCAGTCTGTCTGTGTGTGTGTGTCTGTGTGTGTGTCAGTCTGTCTGTGTGTGTCTGTCTGTGTGTGTGTGTCAGTCTGTGTGTGTGTCAGTCTGTGTGTGTGTCTGTCTGTGTGTGTCAGTCTGTGTGTGTCAGTCTGTGTGTGTGTCTGTGTCTGTGTGTGTGTCTGTCTGTGTGTGTGTCTGTGTGTGTGTCTGTGTGTGTGTCTGTGTGTGTCTGTCTGTCTGTGTCAGTCTGTGTGTGTGTGTCTGTCTGTGTGTGTGTCTGTGTGTCTGTGTGTCTGTCTGTGTGTGTGTCTGTGTGTCTGTGTGTGTGTCTGTGTGTGTGTCTGTGTGTGTGTCTGTCTGTGTGTGTCTGTCTGTGTGTCTGTCTGTGTGTGTGTCTGTCTGTGTGTCAGTCTGTGTGTGTGTCTGTGTGTGTGTGTCTGTGTGTGTGTCAGTGTGTGTGTGTCAGTCTGTGTGTGTCTGTCTGTGCATGTCAGTCTGTGTGTCTGTGTGTGTCAGTCTGTCTGTGTGTCAGTCTGTCTGTGTGTCTGTCTGTGTGTGTGTGTCAGTCTGTGTGTGTCAGTGTGTGTGTGTCTGTCTGTGTGTGTCTGCGTGTGTGTGTGTCTGTCTGTGTGTGTGTCAGTCTGTGTGTGTCTGTCTGTGTGTGTCTGTGTGTGTGTGTCTGCGTGTGTATGTGTCTGTCTGTGTGTGTGTCAGTCTGTCTGTGTGTCTGTCTGTGTGTGTGTCAGTGTGTGTGTGTCTGTCTGTGTGTGTGTCAGTCTGTCTGTGTGTCTGTCTGTGTGTGTGTCAGTGTGTGTGTGTCTGTCTGTGTGTGTGTCAGTCTGTCTGTGTGTGTGTCAGTGTGTGTGTGTCTGTGTGTGTCTGAGTGTGTGTGTCTGTCTGTGTGTGTGTCAGTGTGTATGTGTGTGTGTCTGTGTGTGTCTGTGTGTGTGTCTGTCTGTCTGTGTGTCTGTCTGTGTGTGTCAGTCTGTGTGTGTGTCAGTCTGTGTGTGTGTCTGTGTGTGTGTCTGTGTGTGTGTGTGTGTCTGTGTGTGTGTGTCAGTCTGTGTGTGTCAGTCTGTGTGTGTGTCAGTCTGTGTGTGTCTGTCTGTGTGTGTCAGTCTGTCTGTGTGTGTCTGTCTGTGTGTCTGTCTGTGTGTGTCTGTCTGTGTGTCTGTCTGTGTGTGTCTGTCTGTGTGTGTCTGTCTGTGTGTGTGTCAGTCTGTGTGTGTCTGTCTGTGTGTCTGTCTGTGTGTGTCTGTCTGTGTGTGTCAGTCTGTGTGTGTCAGTCTGTGTGTGTCTGTCTGTCTGTGTGTGTCTGTCTGTGTGTCAGTCTGTGTGTGAGAGCTGACCAGGCCCGTGTCCCTCTCCATCCTCCTGGCTGAGGATGGGCCCCAAAGCAGGGCAGGGGGTGGGACAGCCCTTTCCCGACTCCCTTGAGTTGTGACTTGTGTTGTTTCCACCCTCCCTTGAGGGTGACTGTGAGTCCATCTGCACGAGCAGAGGGGGTGAGCACACGTGAGGAAACACCCCAGAGCCAAAGGGAAGCAGCAGATCTCACCAAAGCCGGTGGTTTCCTCCAAACTCAAAAGAAAGAGCTGCTTTGAAAGGCCTCTGAGGGCTGGGAGCTGCAGGCCTGATGGTTGGTCAGGGCTGTGGGCTCAGAGTTTTCTCTGGCAGCAAATGAAAGCAACTACAGCTCCAGTAGCTGGAAGCTGCCTGTGTGCTGGAGTGCCAAAACACAGGAGAGCAGTGGGATAAAAATCCAAGAGGAGCAGGAATGGAGTGCCAAAATACAGGAGAGCAGTGGGATAAGGATCCAAGAGGAGCAGGGATCAAGTGCCAAAATACAGGAGAGAGCACTGAGATGAGGATCCAAGCAGGGATGGAGTGCCAAAATACAGGAGAGCACTGGGAGCAGGGATCCAAGAGGAGTAGAAATGGAGTGCCAAAATACAGGAAGGATCATTGGGAGCAGGGATCCCAGCAGGGATGGAGAGCCAAAATACAGGAAAGCATTTGGGATAAGGATCCAAGAGGGGCAGGGATGGAGTGCCGAAATACAGGAGAGCATTTGGGATAAGGATTCAAGAGGGGCAGGGATGGAGTGCCAAAATACAGGAGAGCATTTGGGATAAGGATCCAAGAGGGACAGGCACAGGGACCTGCTGGCTCCTGTGCGGGCTTTGCTTCACCAGGGCAGCAGGAGGGGCAGGCACTGGGACCACAGCCCCCTGGTGTGCCCTGTCTGGGCCAGAAATCTCTTGGGATGGCACAGGACACCACATTCCCAGCCCTCCAGGAGCTCCCATGACTTTTACAGCTGCACCCAGCTGTGCCACAAACCATCTGAGAGCCCAGGGCTCGGGGTCTGGCTCTCCTGGGGATGAGGGAGCAGCTCCTGCTCTTTCATGGAGCATCTGGAGCAGCAGGTCAGGATGAAGGAGACTCAGTAGAGCAGAGTGACTTCTGCCTTTCACAGCCAGACACTGAACTGGTGGCCACCCTGGGATGTCTGTCAGCCTCTTTTCCAGCTGACCCCATTTTCATGTGTTCCCCCTTCAGAGCTGGGCTCCAAAGCCTGGATACATTTCCTCCTGGCCTGCCATCGTGCTGATGGGACTTAAATATGAAAAGCATTGCTCTCTGTGCAAGTTAAGCCTTTGGTTAAAAGTGCAGGATGTTAAGAGGTGTGGGATTTTTTTTCAGTCTCTTGTAAGGTCTTTTTCAGTGCTCCTTATGAGATGGTGTTGAAAATCTCTGTAATATAATGATCCCACACGTGAATATGCAATATCTCTCCTCCCTTTCTGCAGAGTTCTCCCAGCTAATTTCACAGTTTACTCCCTTAAATCCTTGCCATCCTTTGCCATGAACTCTGGAGGTTTTGCTGCCACATGGTGCATGTGGCTGCTGCTTGTGTATCTGCCTGGAATTAATGTGGGCAGCCTTCATCTCCTGCAGCCTTTCTGCCAAGATCAATGGGCTTAATCCTTGGCCTCCAGGATCTACTGAGCTCTCTGCCTCTTGCCCTGTGGTCCATCTTTTCCTTGGCAGCCTTTGAGTAAAAGTTTCACAGAATTACAGGCTGGTTTGGGTTGGGGTGGACCTTAAAGATCATTTGTTCCACCCCTGTGCCATGTGCAGGGACATCTTCCGCGAGAACAGGTTGCCCAGAGTCCCATCCAGCCTGGCCTTGAATATTTCCAGGGATGTGATTGATGTGTTTGGGAAAATTCTAATGATGGGAAGTTTGACCTCTCTTCAGGTTTTGAAATGCCAACTCCCAGAGACTCAGAGCACTGAGGCAGGAGGTGGTAGGACCCTTTCCTGAGCCACAGCCCCTTGGGCTGCTCCTGGGCAGCTGCAATTGAGAATTATCTCACACCAGCTTTGGAGGATGGTGCTGCAGACAGCTCCTTTTTACCCCCAGAATCTTCAGAGTAAAAGTAAAAGATAGAAAAAGGGAGCAATCAAGCCCTCCAGCCTGGCCTTGAATATTTCCAGGGATGTGATATGTTTGGGAAAATTCTAATGATGGGAAGTTTGAAGTCTCTTCAGGTTTTGAAATGCCAGTTCCCAGAAACTCAGAGCACTGAGGCAGGAGCTTCCTTTGGAGTAGCAGGACCCTTTCCTGAGCCACAGCCCCCTTGGGCTGCCAAGGCTGACCCTGCTCCTGGGCAGCTGCAATTGGGAATTATCCCACACCAGCTTTGGAGGATGGTGCTGCAGACAGCTCCTTTTTACCCCCAGAATCTTCAGAGTAAAAGTAAAAGATAGAAAAAGGGAGCAATCAAGCCATCCAGCCTGGCCTTGAATATTTCCAGGAATGTGATTGATGTGTTTGGAAAAATTATAATGATGGGAAGTTTGACTTCCCTTCAGGTTTTGAAATGCCAACTCCCAGAGACTCAGAGCACTGAGGCAGGAGGTGGCAGGACCCTCTCCTGAGCCACAGCCCCTTGGGCTGCTCCTGGGCAGCTGCAATTGGGAACCATCCCACACCTTCACTATTGCTCATCCCCACCCAGCTTTGGAGGATGGTGCTGCAGACAGCTCCTTTTTACCCCCAGAATCTTCAGAATAAGAGTAAAAAATAGAAAAAGGGAGCAATCGTGGGTCCAGCTGCAGTTCTACAACTCGTAATTGTTGCTTCCAACCCTTTGCTCAGATTTTCCTGCATGGGCCAGCCCAAGGCTTCGTGCACAGCCCAGTTCTGTCAGGGATGTTCTCCCCATTGTCTTTAGTGGGCCATAAATCCTGCAGGTGACCCTCAGCTGCCCCCTCTCTCAGCACCAGGCAGCCCTGGTCCCTCTGGGATGGCATTCCTTGGCTCAGCAGCCTGGGCACAGGGCAGGGACAAGAGGGGACACTCGGTCAGGCTGCAGGCTCTGACACACAGACTCTTCCTCTGCCCAGCCCAAGAAAAGAGACAGTAAAACAGAGATGCGAAGACAAAGAAATAACAGCAAGGCGGGAAAACAGCACGAGGGGAAGGTTATGGCTGTAAAACCCATTTTGGCACGAGCTTCCCCCATAAACTGCAGGCGCAGCGCAGCGGGGCGAGGGGGAAGCAAACTCCCTTGTTGCTCCCCAAAGCACACACACCTCGCTGCTGGCACTGTCCCCGCTGCCACCTCGGGGTCCCCGGAGAGGGGCTGCCAGTCATTCGGGGGTGCTTTGAAGCGGGCACAAAGGAACAAGTCATTTGAGACGCTTCCTGCCTGGTGGCCTGGATCAGCTCGTGAATCATCCCGCAGCTCCCGCCTAATCCGCTTGTGCATCTTTGAAGCCTTTTCTGTCGCGCAAACAAATGATCAACTGCAACTTATTTTTAATCCATTAAAAGGTTCCAGATATCCCCCCCCCCTGCAAAAAAAAAAAAAAAAAAAGAAAACAAACTAAAATACCCAGCCTTGGAACCTCAGGGAGGAGGGAGTTTTGTGAGTATTGACTGGGTCTCTGCTGAGCACAGCCAAATATTAGCATCAATTTGTGAGTTGCTTGCAAGGAAGAAATGTCAAAGGTTCAGCTTTTGCTGTGAGCTAATCCTGGCTATTAAAATACCAGGATCTCAAGGAAAGTAGCTACAAGGTGGTGTTAAAATGTCTTGGATGCAGCATTGTGTATGGCACACTTGATCCAAGGGACCACAGAGTCAGGTCTGGTGTTGGGAGAGAAATCCAGGGACTGTTGTCTTCCATTTGCAGCTGGATGTACCTGGAAGGACACTGCTCTGCTCCCAGACATTTATATAAGTACCCTCCCATTAAGTTTGATGTGAATTAATTGATGCTTTCCATTCCTTCTTTCATGTTTTGCTCTGAACAAAAAAAAAAAAAACCCTAAAATTACAAAATCCAGCTGAAACTTAATTGAAAACAACAAGTTCCATCTGGCCTCACATAAATTATGGCCAAAGTTGCCATTTTAAAGAACAGTTGTTGTTGTTGTTGTTGTTGTTTAATGCTGAACTATAAATCAGCTCAAATGGAGTTCAAATCAACTCAAAATTGGGACCAGGTTTGCTCAATGGGGTTGAAAACTTGAGCAAAAGGTTTTGGGAACAGCTCAGCTGAGCTCTGGACTTGCAATGATCCAAGAGAACCCAGGATTTCATATTGGACATTTCCCAACACCTAAAGAGGCTCTGAGAGAGATGGGGAGGGATTTTGGACAAGGGACAGGGCAAGGGGAATGGTTTCAGACTGACAGAGAGTAGGTTTGGGTGGGATTTTGGGGAGAAATCCTTCCCTGTGAGAGTGGGCAGGGCGCCCAGAGCAGCTGTGGCTGCCCCTGCATCCCTGGAATTGTCCAAGACCAGGTTGGATAGGGCTTGGAACACCTGGGACAGTGGGAGGTGTCCCTGCCATGGGACTAAATGACCTCTCAACGTCCCTCCCAGCCCAGGCTGTCCCATGGTTCTGTGCCCAGAGCAGCTGCTGTGCCAGGCACTGGAGCAAGAGCAGCCCAAGGGCTCTGCCCTCCTCTGAGTCACTGCTCCTTGGTTGAACCTTACATTATGTTGCTCTGAGGTTGGTTTTAACCACACACTCTAAAAATCCCTCCCATGGCACTGAGTTCTGGGTGTGTTAGCAAACAAATCCGTGTTTCACACCCTTCCCTGGCTGTCCTGGCACTGGGGAGGTGCAGGAAAGCTTCTCCTCCACACAGCCCCAGTCTGGGTCCTGGTCTGTGAGCTGCAGGTGCTTGTGCTGCTGAAATGTGGGCTGAAAGCTGAGGATACCATCCCTAGACCCAAAATGTGTCTCCAGAGCTCTGTCCTGCTGTAAGCAGCACAGGAGAGATCCTGGCTGCTGAAATGTGGGCTGAAAGCTGAGGATACCATCCCTAGACCCAAAATGTGTCTCCACAGCACCACTGTCCTACTGTAAACAGCACAGGAGAGATCCTGGCTGCTGAAATGTGGGCTGAATGCTGAGGATACCATCCCTAGACCCAAAATGTGGCTCCAGAGCTCTGTCCAGCTGTAAACAGCACAGGAGAGATCCTGCAGGATGGGTTTGGAAGAGGAGCTGGGAGTGAGATTGCTCTGATGTGAGGGATGAAAACAGCTCTGGTGAGCAGTGGGGCTGAAGGCCGTGTAAAATCTCTGAGCTGTCTGAGTGCAAGGTGCTGCTGCCCTTGGGAGGCTGACTGAGCTGTTTTTTGCTATTTATTTAATCACTGCACATCTTTAAGACACAAATACTCAGCTGATCCTCCTTCCTTTTGGGCTGACTGCACCTTGTGGCGTTGAGCATCCTCCTGTGATGTGTAAATGACCAGGGACTGCTGGTGATCAAAGAGCACTGGCTTGATAGACACATTTCAGCCTCCTGTTGGATACCCAGGTAGCATTTCCTCTCTCATATCCCAGGGTATCTTTCCCAGAACATGCATTTACTGGATTAATTCTCCCCAGGCAGCCAGTTCAGTGGGAGCCATTCCTTCTTCCAGCTTGCCATGGCAGTGCCTCTGCTTCTGTGAGTAACTGCAGGCACCCCAGGATCCCCTGGGATGTCACTCAGATGTGTAAATTCCGCTCTGAGCAGGAGTGGGGGATTAGGATGGAGTTACTGGGAAAAGCGTCAGTCCTGTGTGGTGGCAGCACCAACAGAGCAAACCCCAAACTCCTGCCACGTGTGGGGGAAACAAAAATTGTCCTTCTCTGTGTGCTGGGGCAGTGCTGGGGAGCTGCAGGGGGGTTGGGACCCTCAAACCCTTCAGTGGGGTTGTCAGAAATGCTTCCAGGCCAGGCATTGCCCTCCATGCAGATCTCAGGTGTGAACTGGAGCATTTCTACTGCAGCTTATTGGGAAACCCACAGCGATTCAGAAAATCCACAGCAATTCACGCCAGAGTGAGGAAGAGTCTGTATTTTATATTATTTTTCATTTTGTAAAGACAACTGGAATTACTGTTCTACTTTTGTCAAAGGAAGGCACCAGTCCAGCGTGTGGGAAGTGCTTCAGCCTTGTCCCTCTCTGACATTTCCTTTTGCCTTTGGTCACAAAGAAGAAGCAAATCAGCCTCTGCCCCTGCCACATCCTGGAGGAAGCTGCTCCCTGTGTGCAAACCTGTAGGAAAAGGGAATTAATTATAGGTGGTTTGTATTTGGATCCAAAAGGCTCTTTCTGTTGAGGGGGAAATCGATGTGCAGGAGCATCTCCCACTTCATTTTGCATTTGTTCCTGTTTTTCTGGGAGCTGGAGCTGAGGTCTGAGGTGTGGGCACAGCCTCCCACCCCTGGAGGGTGAAGGGGTCCAAAATGTGGTGGGCAAAAGCAGAACTGGAGGAAAGGGATGCTTTGAAATGGGGTCCTGAGCCCAGAGAGATGTGTGGCCTTGCCAAATTGACAGTCTGGGGTGTGCTTTGAAATCTCTGATTTTCATGTCCCTTGGGACTGAAGGGTTTTCCTTTCCCACCTCCAAGAGTGAGGAATGGGCAGTGAGACCCTGCACTGTCATTAAATGCTGTGGTTATACGGCAAATTGCTCTTTTTCCTCTGTTTAACCTTCCAAAGTGATGAAAAAACACTTCAGACCCCTGAAAGCAGCAGTGAATGTCCAGCACTGGCTCCAAAACCTTACAGGAATCACAGGGACTTTGATCTGCCATCACTCCACCCCCTTCTACTTTCTGTTGTTTAAGATTTACCAAACCTTGCATCTCCTCACATCAAAATTCACCTTTGTTTTGCTACAAATAATCACCCAACGCTGATAATAACAATAAAATTCCAAGGAAATCTCCCTGTGGCAACAAGTAATTGACCCAAGAATTTTCACTAGAAGGAATTATGATTTTTTTTTTTTTTTTAATAACCACACAGCACTGGAGATGCTGGTCCGTCGGGGGATGCTCTGCTATTGTTCTCATCAGTCCTGATGCTTTGCCTTCACCCTTTGAGTTCTCTCAAAGGATTGAGATTATTTGGTTTCTTTGAAGAACAAAGGAGAAGGAATTTTTTTTAGATGACTGGCTATTTTGATCTGCAAGGTCTGCACGCAGTGTGAGGGAACAAACATCACTAAATCATTAAGGGAAAAGGGAAGGGTATGCATAATGGAAAGAGAAACACAAAAGCCACCGAGTCCAGTGGTGGCAGCCGGGGCTGGGCGCTGTTTTCAGCCCCTCTGCTGATCCTGCTCGGGGTTTGTTCCTTGGCTTCTCTGGGCCTTGATTCCTCTCATCCATTATTTGGCACCTCAGCACTCCCAGCCTCACTTTGTCAGGTTTAGTTAGAATTCCCAGTGCCTTTGGAGCAATGAAGGACGTTGAGTAGGATGTTTATTTAACCTTAAAGTGTCGCGGAGGCGTCCATGAAAATCCTCTTTGGCTGCCTGGGCTGAGGATGCCAACGTTGGGTGCCTCAGAGGGGACCTTGAGGGACACAAATGGCCAAGCCAAGGTGCCTCTGTTCCCCAGGAGCTGGAAGGATTTGGAGCTTGCCCTCCTGTGCCCCACAGAAAATGGAGATCCCTTGGAATCTGTATGGCATGGGATGGAACACAAGCATCCCCCTCATTGAAATGTGCCTTTTCCATTTGGGGAGATAAGAAAATATCACATGTTCTGAGGAAATAGGATTAGCTTGTAATTAAACAAAAATCCTCCTATTTAGCATAACAATTTTTTTTCTTAAATTAAAGAGTGAATATTACCTGCTAATTACGGGGTACACAATATACATAAAGCAATAGCTAATTTGTATATAAGTGTCTATTTTTGTTCTGTTTGAGAAAAATTAAACTTTAATACAGCCATTTACCCAGATGCATAAGTAGGAGATGTTTTCTGGACTTCCAGCTAAACAGCAGCATCCTGCTGAGCTGAGTCCATGCTGATCCTGCCAGCTGGAACTCAGCAGGTGATGCTGTGGCTGACTTAAAAATGCTCAGCTTGAGGTGGTCACCTAAAAAGGGAGCACACAACACACCTCAAGGCTGTCACAGCCTGTGCAGGTCAGAGCTCTGAACCTTGGAGGGATCCTGAAATCTGGAGGAGTTTTAGTCTGGCTCCAAGCTCTGCAGAGTGTTCCTTGGCCAGGGCCTGGAGCTGTGCTGGCCTTCTCCTGGTTTTGGCAAGGAGCTGAAAGCCTGGGGTAGTTCTGACAAAGTTTGGGCTTGTACAAGTGAGTTTGAGCTGAGCTGTGGCTGAACTTTGCCTTTTCTTGGTGGATCTTGGTTCACGGGTTCACTCGAAGCTGTGCAGGGTGAGTGAACTTCCTCCCCTCAGATTTTAACCCACCAGTTTTAGATTTAGCTCTGCATTCTGCAAACACTTCAGCACACATTTTGCCTCCCACACTTAGCAGGAGTGCTCACTCACACACAGCCAAACGTGCGCTGCTTCTCACAGCATCCAAGAGGCTGCCACAAATATTTCAGGTTCAACTTCCATTTTCACATCCCTTGAATTGGAGCTGCTCTTCTTCCAGAATCTGCCCTAATTATTCACTTTGATGCTCTAATCCCCTTCCTGCCCTTGGACACATGGATTTGTGAATGTCCCTAATCTCCAGTGGGGATTTTCCCTGGTGATTCCAGGGTCCAGATGTCTCCTGGAGATGAGTGAGTGTTCCTGACACACAAGTAGCTGTGGGGTTAACCAGAACAACTTCTGAAAACACACAAAGGGGGAAACATCACCTTGTCTGGAGTGTCACTGCCACGTGGGGAACATTCCCAGCTGTGGCTGGCTGTTCCTGAGTAGTGAACAGCCCTGGGGAGCTGCACCCCTGTGCATGGGCTGCTGGCTGTGCAGCAGGGTGGCACCGAGGGAGGGCACTGCCAGGTGCCACAAGGCCTCTTTTGTTGGGGAAGATGAAACAGGAAAGCCTTATAAATATGATTGTCTGGCAAAAGATTTTGAGAATATAGAAACTATAAGCGAGATTGAAATGAAAGCAAGCTCTGAGATCCCTCAGTTACTGAACAACTGGAAAACAATGGCATGGCCAGCTGAAGGTGATCCCCTTTTGATGGAACAACACCCTCTGCTTGCAGACAGCTCCAAGGGTCAGAGCAGACCCTACAGCTTGGCAGAAGGGGCCCAAAGAGGAGGTTTAGGGTTTAAAGTGTAACACAGTATGGTGATGTAATGATTATTAGAGGCTGTATGTAAACACTGTAGGATTTGTATCTTGTACTAGATTGGTTAGTGAGAATTAGAATATTCAACACAGAAGAAGATTTATTGTATTGTAACAGGAACCTCGCTCTCTTACCCTTTTACTCTCTTATCCTTTTACTCCCCTACTCTCTCACCCTCTCATCCTCTCTGCCCCTCTCTCCTCCCAGTCCTGCTCTGAGCTGTGCTGGCAGCTCCCAGCAGGGCCCTGCACTTGGCCCTTTGCAATGAACCCCAGGTTCCACCACCTGGCTGCAGAGATCTCTCGTGTCCATCTGTCCTGACCGTCCTACCTCCCGATGCTCCAACACATTTTATTCAGGAATATGGATTATTTTCCAAATTCCAGCAGCTCTGTTCAGCTCTCACCAGCCCAGCCTGGCACCTGGGCAGGTTGTGTTCAGCTGTGCTCTCCTGGCTGAGCTTTGGGGCACAGGGCAGGGTGTTGTCCCTGATTTGGGGGGCAGGACAGTCCCTGTCCCTGCTCCAGGAGCTGATGTCACCCTGTGGTGGCTCTGCTGTGCCCTGCCTGGGAGCAGAGCCACCCCCGTGCTGCTGCTTCCTGCTTGTAGTGAAGAAATATTAAAGTCTACCTTGCAGAAAAGTGAGGCTTCCTCAATTAACAAACGTGCTCACAGGCTTGCCAGATGAAAGGAATGTAAAATACCTTGATAGCTTCTTTTATGATCATTAATAATAGTATAAGTTACCTGAAAGGCACAGAGCATGTCCCCAGCGGGTTTTGATCTCTTGTCATGCCTGGCTATGTGGGATGGGCAAGGCTCTGTCTCTTTGGGGAGTTGTTAGATGAGAAAACAGGCAGCAGAGATTTCTCCACCCCCTGCTCTGCTCTATTCCCAACACTGCTTCGCTCCCAAGGATCAATATCTGAGCTGAGAAATTATATTATTAAGCTGCACATTGTAATCAGACATCAAGTAGAGTCCAGTTCCCCCCTTGGCTCACATTAGCATGCCCTGGTGGAGCGGTGGAGCTTTTGAAAAGATGAAGAGCATCATCCATGCAAAATATGTGGGGTGCTGGAGCGGGCCAGGCCTTGTGCAGAGCGTGTCTGACGACTCTGTGCCTCACAATTTGCATTACAGAAAAACAATCTTTTATTTATTTAAGTTGGAAATCCCTTTGCATCTGAACTTCAAGTGTGCAGCAAACACACTTTGATCATTTTAATGCAGAAGTCACTGATTTACAATAAATATTGTGTTTTCTTTTCATACTTCTTTTTGTTCTTCGAGGAGATTAGCGCAAAGGAAGGGAAATAATTTTTGACCTCATTAGAATTGCTCGTGGTGGAAGGAAATGTGCAGAATGAGGAAGATGCTGGGCTTCAAATGGTCCCAGGCTAAGGACAGGCATTACAGCATGGATGGGTCATTAATTCCTGCAGCTGATGAGGGCTGGGACAGTGACTCCACTGAAAATGCCTCTGAATGGGATTTGGGGGAGAATTGTTGTTTTCTGTACAGGATCAGGAGGAAATGATGGATCCTGAGACACATCCTGCTGTGGGGTGCACCTGATAATTCACCCTTGAGGGATTCCAGCTTTGTGGATCCTGAAAATCACCTGTTTTCTCTGTGTGCCTGGCTCTGAGCTTGGGATGGGGACCAGGATTGAGCCCCAAAAGGGCAGTGAAATGTTAAATGGAGCATCAGGCATGGGTCCCAGGTTAGGAAGGTTGCAGCCAGCAGGTTTGGTGGTGTCTGTGGGGGATCAATGAGCTCGGGGTGGGTCAGGCAGCAGCTGGTGGAGCTGATTTTCTGATTTTTGGGAATGGGTTTGCTGGAGCATCCTGGTGGGTAGTGAGCCCCCCCTCCCAGCACAGCTCCTTGCAGCTTCCCAGGGAAGCTTTCATGTGGATTTGCAGAATTCCTCCCCATTTTGGGGATAGAAACAGATACAAAGTGGATCCTTAAAAAAAAAAAAAACCCGAACAAAACCCAAAACAAAAACAAACAAAAACCACAACAGAAACAAAATCCCCCAAAACATAAAAAAGCCACAAAAGAACCCAAAACCCCCCAAACAAAGAAACCACTCCCCCCAAATCCCAGCCAGCCCACCTCGAACAAGCGCGGCTTTCTTCTGGGGCAGCGCAGTGGAAAGGGAAGGGCTCAGGTCCCTTTCTCGCCCTCTGCACTGACACTGATCCGAGCTGACTCGGCCTTTGTGCCCTCCCCAGGGCAGCAGCAGCAGGTCCAGCTCCAGGTGTGAATTCCAGCCCCGCTCCTTTCAGAAGGGACATTTCTTGCTGGGCAGGCTGGGGCAGAAAACAATGCCACAAAAGGAGTGGTTTGCTTTGGGGTCACTCCTGCCTTTCCCCCTCTGGCCTTTGCTGCTCTTTTTATTTCCTTATTCCACGGGGGTTCCTTTTACTTCATCCAGTGTGGGGCTTTTTCCCTTTTTTTGTTTGTTGGTTTGTTCATTTGTTTTCTTGTTTTGGTTTTTTTTTTTTTTTTTAATTTTCATCCTGGTGTAAACTTATGAAATCATATTCCTGGTGTAAATTTCTAAAGAAAAGGCCACAAGAAAACTCAGGTTGCTTGGACTTTACTCAGGGCTTCATTCAGTGTGGGTTGGTTTTTTTGTTGGTTTTTTGGGTTTTTGGGGTTTTTGGGGTTTTTTTTTGTCTTTTTGTTTTTGGTTTGGTTTGGTTTTGGTTTTTTGGGGGTTTTTTTGTTTGTTTGTTTTGGTTTTGGTTTTGGTTTTTTTGGTTTGTTTGGTTGGGGGGTTTTTGGTTTTTTTTGTTTTTTTTGTTTATTTGTTTGGGGTTTTTGGGGTTTTTTGGTTTTTTTTTTTTGTTTTGGTGTTTTTTTGTTTTTTTGTTTTTTTTTTTTTTTTTTTTTTTTTTTTGTTGTTGTTGTTGTTGTTGTTTGGTTGGGGTTTTTTTTGTTTTTTTTTTTTAATTTATTTTTCATCCTGGAGCAAACTTAAGAAATCATATTCCTGTTGTCAATTTCTAAAGAAAAGGAAAGGCCACAAGGAAATTCAGGTTGCTTGGACTTTACTCAGGGCTGTAAGTGGAACCAGCAGGAGCTGTGGGGTATTGGTTGCTCCAGGTAGGTTGGTTACTACAGACCACAAAGGGTTATTTTGTACTTGGTCCCCAGCTGCTTCAACTCTTGTGTATATTAAATTTGCAGTCCTGAGCATCAGGAACAGATGTGGAGTAGGAGAAGGATGGATTTGCTTTTCACAGAGTAAAGAAACTGAGAGGCATCTCCCAAAATGAGATTTTTTCCAGTGTAGGGAGCTGGAAATCCAGGCCACCCTCAATCCTTTCACTCCATGCTAATTTATTGTTTTCCAGGGTTGCAAGCAGGACAGTTCAGGCCAGAAGTGACCCACTCAATTATCTGCTACTGTGTTCCTTCAGCTCCAAAGAGACCAGAGACACATCCCCTTATCCCCAGCGTCCTGGGCAAACAGAGCAGGGGGGTTCTGGAGGTGTAAACACATTGAAATGACCCTCTCTGCAAAACCCTGGTCACTCATCATGCTCAAATCCAGCTGCATGGAGCCAGAGGGGCACTTGAGGGGTTTTGTCTGCTGGGAAAATGGGAGCTGGAGAGCTGGGAATGACAAAGCCAGTGTCACCATGTCTCAGGCTGGTCAGCAGCTCCATCCTGGCGTTCAGGGTCTCCTGGTGACTCTGCTGCTCCTCCCAGAGATGGATTTGCACACCAGGATTAGCAGCACTGCACTCACGGGGTGCTTGTCCTAGTGGGAAGGGATAAAACCCCAGGGATAATTTATGAGACCATTTTGTACCCAAATGCATCCTTGTCCCTCCTCCATCCTCAGCAGGTGGAGAAGACCAGGAGGGGCATCTTGGGGCTCCCCTTTCCCCAAATTTTCCACCTCCAGGAAGGCATTGGCTCTGCAGTGGGCACACATCCATGGGATCCTGCCCAGGGCACACTGACCCTGCAGCCAGGCTGGTGGCTGTGCCCTGCAGGAGTGCCAGGGCAGGTGGGCACCTCTCTGCCCCAGAAACACCAGGGAGGCAGTGGGGAAAGTCAATCCCAGCAAAACTGGTGGAAATGCAACCACCCCTGGCTGCTGCTGCACAAACTCCAGCCCAGGTGTGTGGGGAAGGGGCTGAGCAGGGTTCCCCTGCTGTGAAATGTGGTTATTAATTGTGGTTGTGGTTATTAACTGTGGTTGTGGTTATTAATTGTGGTGTTGTTGTGGTCCCCAGGACAAGGTGAGAGATGAGAATTGACTCCAAGTTCTCAGAAGGCTGATTTATTGTATTAGGATATATATTATATTTAAAGAATAATATACTAAAACTCCATTAGGGAAAGAGAAAGGAGACATCAGAAGGCTAGAAAAGAATGAATAGTGAAAACCCATGAGAGTTTTTAAATTAATAATAATAACAATAATAATAATAATAATAATAAGAATAAGAATAAGAATAAGAATAAGAATAAGAATAAGAATAAGAATAAGAATAAGAATGATAATAAAAAGAATTATAATAAAAAACCCATGGCTGACCAGAGTCCCAACACAGCTGGAAGGGGGTTGGTCATTAATTAAAAACAATTCACATGGAACCAATCAAAGATGCACCTTTTGGGGAGCAACCTCCAAGCCACATTCCAAGCAATCAGATTATTATTGTTTACATTTCTTTTCTGAGGCTTCTCAGCTTCTCAGGAGAAAAATCCTGACAAAGGGATTTTTCATAAAATATGGCAGTGCCAGTGACCCCTCCTCATCCACACCTTGATTCAGCTGGGAAGATGCTGAAGCTGTTAAAAACAGGTTAGAAACTGTTGTAAAATAGTTGATAGAATCATTGAGCATGTTGTTAATTTGGTTGTTACATTATAAAAGGGACTAAAAGGGGAGTTATAAGAAATTACACCTCAGTAAAGTGCACCACCCCCCTGGACAGAGCTGTAATGGCAAATTAAGAGCCTTAAACCTTCATGCAAATGAAGGATCCAGAAAGAAATCAATCCAAAGGGACAAAAAACAGGATAAAAAGGGGCATCTGATCCAGGGAAGATGTGCTGCTCCATCTGGGACATCGGGGCCATCGCTGCAGCATCCTCGACGGGAACGTTCCTGCTCGGCTTGGGCCTCCTTGATTTAAGCTTTTCTTTTTTATGATAAATAACAGCACTTTTTTAATAATAAATGCTGAGATCACTTTTAATAGCAGCTGGCAGGAGCAGCTCCAGCCCCTGGTGCCCCATCCCAGCCTGCAGGAGCAGCCCAGGGATGGCTTCTGTGGGGTTTTACCCTGGAGGAATGTGCCCCATCCCAGCCCCTGCTGCCACGTCCCAGGGTTGAAAACAGGTTAGAAACTGTTGTAAAATCGTTGATAATTGCTAAGCATGTACTGTTAGTTTGGTTATTATATTGTAAAAGGGATTAAAAGGGGAGTTTTAAAAAATACTCAGTAAAGTGCAGCATCCCCCAAGCAAAATGAGCCAGCCTGGACGGAACTGTAATGGGCCAATCGAGAGCCTTAAACCTTCATGCAAATGAAGGATCCAAATAGAAACCAATCCAAAGGGACAAAAAACAGGATAAAAAGGGGCTCCAGACCCACTGAATTTGTGCAGCTCCATCTGGGACACCAGGGCCATCATCGGGGCCATCGCTGCTGAGCAGCCCCAGCGCCGGCGCTGCTCCATCCTCGAGGCTTGATTTAGGCTTTTCTTTTTTGTAAGACTTAGGCTTGATTTAGGCTTTTCTTTTTTATAATAAGAGTTGGAATCACTTTAGCAGAGCCACCTCACCCCAAGCCAGGGCCAGAAGTCTCAGCACCCCTGGGAGAAGGCTGAGAGACACCAAGCTGGGGGTGTCCTGCAGCTGGAGCGAGGGGATCGCACCTGGATCCACCTCAGAGCCCCAGCTCCCCCCTTTCCCTGAGATGCTTGGGAAGGAACAGTAATTTTCACTTAAACCTCATTTCCTGCCCATTTAATGGGATGTGATCCTGCAATTCCCTTCATGCAGGTTTTGCTGGGAAAACTCTCTGGATTTTGGAGGGGTTACGGTGGGGCTGAATTCCTCCTCTGCTGTGGGTGGGTTTGGGGAGGCTCCTCCAGGATGGCACCAGCACATCCTGAGAAACCTCCATCAAAGCTCAGACAGCATTTTCCAGTTATTATCTGGTGGCTGACTGAGTTTAGGTTTTCTGCTGACAATAAAACAGTGGGTAAAAGGAAGTGATTAGCAGCTTACAACTGTATCTAGTTCCTCCTGAGCAAAGCTCTCTGCTTTATTTTGGGCCTTGGAAGATGAACTGTACAGTATATTGTTTGAAAAGGCGTCCTCTGTTTTGGAAAATCTCCATATATTTTGTTTCCATGTTATCTGCATGGTTGTAATTAGAAAATTATGTGCCTGCTACATGACCTCCTCATAAAGAACATATTTAAAGTGAGACAATAACATTCAATTCCCTTTCTAAACCATCAAAAAGAAAATGGTTTTCAAGGCATTTCTTCCTCCTTCCCAATTCCCTCCCTCTGGCCACTTGGGTGGTCTCATTTGACAAGTTTTACAATAGAAGACTTTTTTTTTTTCATGGACAAACATGTAAGTGCAGGAGAAAATCTGGAACTGGGAAACAAATGCTTCCCCCCTGCCTTCCCCAAGAAAAACTCAGAGGCTGAATCTCATCAGATCCTGGCAAAGGCAGGGTGAGAGGGAGACCTTGCAAAGGGAAATCCATTTTGTTTTTATTCTTTTTTTGCTGTGTACCTTCATTCCTGCTGCAAAACCCCCAAATCTGTGCCCACGGGAGGGAGAAGAATGTGCATGGCCCCTGAGGAGAGCTGGGGACAAGGATGGGACAGAGCCTCAGCTTGTCCCCGCTCCAGGGCAAGGTGAAACACATGGGATGGGCACTGGTGGGACCTCCAGAACCTGCAGGTTTTAGATAAAATTGCACTGCAGGAGAACAAGCTGAGGCACTGTGTTGCTCAGAGGGAATAAGGATAAGACTGGGAGGAATAAATAAACTGGAATTAAACAGGAGGGGCTCATTGGGGCTCTGCCGGGAGTGGGAGAAAATGCAATTGTTTGTATGGCAGGGATGCAGAAGATGAGGTAGACAATGCCTGGTTTTACCAGTGAAAGCCTTTGGTCCCCAGGATGCCCAGGGTGCTGCTGTGCTGGAGCAGGGCATGGCTTCCCCAAGCTCCTGGCCATCAGTGTCCCCCACCTGGGCTGTCCCCTGCCCAGGGAAACGCTGCCTTTGGAAATCTGTGCCCACTCTCAGCTGATCCTCTGGCCCTGCAGCACCCTCAGAGCTCAGGGCAGGGCTGTGGGTGCAGGAGCTGCTCCTGGGGCTGTGCTGGCTCAGTGCTGTTGGCTTTGGAGCTGTGATTCCCTGCTGGGAGCTGTGTCTGCACCACCGGCGCTGCTCCTTTGCCTTTTCAGCCTGCACACGAGCAGCTTCCTGATCTGAGTGCCCTGGGTCACCAGAACTGCTCATTCCCCTTTGTGCTCACACAGGAGAGGAGCCCCTGGCACACCTGGAGAGAAAGGCAGAGGGAGAAGAGAGAGCAGAGCCAGGTGTGACACAGGGTGGGCATAGCAGGGCACAGGTGCACCAGGAGAACTGAGGAAAACAATTTTGCTTATATAGAATAAAATGGAGTAACTGGAATAACTGCCCAGTTCTGAAGTAAATAATCCATTCCACTTGTTTGGGGAAGAGCAAAATGAGGATTGCTCTGCCCACAGCTCAGGGAGGGTGCTGCTCCTGCAAGGAGCCACCTGCATTGTGCCTTGGCTATGCCAGAGTGAGGATTCTTTGCTTCTTTATGCCAAGGTCAGGGTTAAATGTGCTCGAGGGTATTTCTTGTTGGGACTCAGATGTTTATCAGTTCTTATCTCTGTCACAGTCTCACAACCCCTGAGTTCTACAGCACTTTAACAAACTAAAACTGGAGCCTCATCTCTCTCTCTACAAGGCCTTTTAAGGATAAACTGTCCAATTAAGAAATGACACCTCAATTATTTTTATTTTTGACCCAATAACCAACCACCCATGGTGGTTTTATCCAATTACACAAAACCACCCAAACCCATGGAGAAGAAGGAGAAAAGGTGAAGGTGAAGAAGGAGAAGCCTCCACCCTAAAACCTCCATCCTGCTTTATATCTATTACTATATTCTAAATCCTTAAACTCTAATTTTCCACCCTGTGATATCACACACTTCTATTCAAACTCCACACCCACAATCCCAGTTCTGTCATTCACTTTTGGAAGCTTCTCCACGGCCTCAGGTCAATGCAGAGTTCTCTTGGGGGTCAGTGCCTGGCAGCACAGAAATTCTAAAATTCTCAGTAACCAGGGTTCCAACACCAGGGAATTAACAGAACAAGGGTTGGCAGCTCCCAGCATTGAACTGGGAGGATCACAGCCCTGCAGAGAAATGAGCTCACCTGCTCTGATCAGCAGAAGTATGAGCAGGATTACCCCTTTCCACTGCCACCCTTTTAAATCACTTTGCCAGGCTAAGAAGCCTTTGGTTTAAATGAGAATTTCTGTTCATGACCTTTCAGAACTGGAAGGGATTTGCAGCCTCCACTCGCCCTGTGTGCCTGCTGAGCTCAGGCAGGCTGGGCTGGCTGTGGAGGACAGCACCAGCACCTGCCCACCCCAGGCTGCTCCCGTGGCTGTGCAAGCAGGAGCCTGCTCCCCTCCCCTTGTGTTTAATGATCTCTTTGTTCAGCAGCTCAGCTCCCGTGTTTGTGCAGCAGGGGCCCCACAAGCAGAAAGCAGAGCAGCTCTCCCAGGAGTTGTGCCTGGGGGATTTTCCATCCTGGGGGATTTTCCAGGCTGCGGTGCCAGCAGGGCACAGGTGCTCAGCCAGGAGCAGGGGACACTCTGTGCTGGTGGCACCCAGTGCCTGCAAGGTTCTGGGCACCTGGGATGTGTCAGGGCTGAGCTGTCAAACAGGTGAGCAGCAGCTTTACCAAAAAGCACATAAAATAGTCCTCGTTAAACAATCATGAAGCTGTAAAATGTACCAGGGAGCCTCCCAGCCGGACTCTGGAGAGGGGAGCTGTGCTGAGCTGTGCCCTGTGAGAGGCAGAGCTGCCACTGGGAACTTCTCTTTAAAGCTGGCAGAACTTTTTGTGCGTTTTTTGGATTAAATCTATGTAGATTTAATCTAATTTAATTTAATCCAAAATTTAATTTAAACCAAAATTTAAGAGCACCCAAAGATGGGTGAAGGCAGCACAGCATTCCCCAGTCTGCACAGAATCATGGAATGGTTTAGAGTGGAAGGGACCTTAAAATCACCTGATTGCACCACTCCTGCCACGGCAGGGACACCTTCCACTGTCCCAGGGTGCCCCAAGCCCTGTCCAACCTGGCCTTGGACATTTCCAGGGATCCAGCTTCTCTCTGCACCCTTCCAGGGACAAATTTTTTCCTAATATCAAAATAAGGCAGTTTTTGTCAGGCCTCTTCTGTAGTTAGTCGTGTCTTAGGAGCTGGGAGAACACTGGTATAAAAATAATTCATGAACAATCAGATCATTATAAACCCAATTGGAAATTATAAAAGAAAAAATGTGCCAGGCTCTCTTACAGCTCTGTGCACTCCCTGTCTGTCTGTCTGTCTGGGCCTGCAGGCTTTGACAATGAAGTGACAGCAGTGATACTGTGAATATTTAAAACCTAAACCATCATCAGCATTTCCATTTAGGTTATTGCTTCGTGTTGTCTCTGGCCTTTTATCTTCACTGCAAATGAGGTTTGAGATGTCCATCTGGTGCTGGTGGACAAAAGCTTTCCTAGAGAAAGCAAACAGCTTCAGCAGCAGCTTCCAAGCTGTTGGGGGTCTCACATGAAGATGGGAAAGCAGCTCTGAACCTGTTGGATTTCACATCCCATCAACCACAAATTGGATTATAATTCTCATGTCATTAAGTCATTCTACTGCATTGGACCACTCAAAGCATCACTTCTTCTTTCTCCAGGTTTTTTCCCTTATTTTTTTATAAAGTAATGATGGTGTCTTAAAGCATCATTTCTTCTTTCCCCAGGTTTTGTCCCTTATTTTTTTGTAAAGCAATGATGGAGTTTCAAAGCATCATTCCTTCTTTCTCCAGGTTTTTTTCCCTTATTTTGTTTGGGTTTTTTTTTTGGTAAAGCAATGGGATGGAGCCTACCCAGTGGGGCATCAAATTGAAATTCTGAATCTCTCACTCATGAGGGGGTCCAGGACACCCCTGCAGCTCCAGGAGGGGCTGGATGAAGACTGCTCTGAGTCTGTGGAGCAGGAATAGCCCAGGGTTTTCTCCCTTGGGGCAGAGGATGGAGATTTTCTCCTTCCCATAGCAGCCTTTGCCCCAGGGTGGGTTCCATGGGCTATTTTGGGCACTTTGGGGCAGCTCAAGGAAGCACAGCCATTTATCTGGAATCAAAGTGAAATTCTCAAATGTTGGTAAATAGAAATTGGACAGGAAAAATAGGGAAAACAAATCTTTGAGTTGATCTTATCTTGTGAGGCCTGTGGGGTTCCTTTGCCTCTAAAGTTCATCCTTGGCAGTGTTGGGTTGACATCAAGTTGGACTCGATGACCTTAAAGGTTTTTCCAGCCTCAATGAGTCTGTGATTCCATTATGTTGACAGCCAGATTTTGCTCTGTGTAAACCCCTGGCACAGCCTGTGCTCATGGACAGCTGGGTGGGTTTTTCCAGCTGAAGCTGAAGTTATTCAGTACCTGGGGGCAGAGGAAGGGGTGCCACAGGGGTTCCAAGGTGAAGGAAGTGAAGTCCCATTCTTTTCTCCTCAGTCCACTCGAGACTTTAAGTGACAATTATTTTATATATGGTATAAATATATAATCTGTTTAATATATAAAAATGGGTTTATTTATGTAATTTTTAAAATTATTTGCATTTAAATTTATATTTCAATTTGTATATTTTAATGTATTTAATGTAATTAAATGTATATTTTAATGTATATTTTATGTATTTAAAATGTATATTTTAATTTTTAATTTCCTGCACAGTTGAGCTCTTGGTGCCCCTCCTGGAAGAGAGGTGGGGAACCCACCTGGTAGAGCCCAGCTTGCTGGGGATGCTGTCACTGTCCTTATGGGCTGCTGTGGCATCAAAACTCCAGGGTGTTTTTGTGTACTTGGAGGACAGGCTTTGAGTGACAGATCAAATGGGCAGATTTTAGTGTGTGTTAGGAAAATTAGTTAATTTGGCTAGAGAAATCAAGGTTCCCCATGGAGTTTGCAGGGTAGAACTTGCTTCAGATGGTTCATAAACAAAGGGATGTGTTGCTAGGATTGTGAAGTTCAATGGATTTTGCTTTTGCAACCCACTGTTGCAGTTTTACTCTTCCCTTTCCGTCTGGGAGATATTTCATTGCCTTTTACTTTTTATGTTTTCCTTCTGATTTTTCTTTATTATTATTTTTTTCCTTTTTTATTTTGATTTCTTTCAACAATCCTAACAGCAGGATTTACTTTTGCAGACTGTTTCAGGAGACATTAAAAAAAGCCCCCAGATGAAAAATAAATAGCAAAAATATCAAATGAATTTTAGCAGAAGGGATGTTGGGGGAGCCTGGCTGAACCAAAACCATCTCAGCTGGCTTGGGCACGTGAATCCTGGTTCAGGTGAAGGTGGGGATGAAGAAACAGAGGAGCACAAAGCTGTGGGAAGTGTGTGCAAGACCATTCCATGGCTTCCTCTCCGCCACCATTACCCTTAGGCATGGTTAGGCTGCTCCACCAGGATGCCCTGGTGTGTCTCTCAGTGCTCACTTTTTATGTTTTCCTTCTGATTTTTCTTTATTATTATTTTTTTTCTTTCTTGGTTTCTTTCGACAATCCTAACAGCAGGATTTACATTTGCACACTGTTTCAGGGGATGTTAAAAAAGGCCCCCAGATGACAAATAAACAGCAAAAATATCAAGTGGATTTTAGCAGAAGGGGTGTTGGGGGAGCCTGGCTGAATCTCAGCTGGCTTGGGCAGGGGGATCCCTGTTCAGGTGAAGGTGGGGATGAGGAAACAGAGGAGCACAAAGCTGTGGGAAGTGTGTGCAAGGCCATTCCATGGCTTCCTCTCTGCCACCATTACCCTTAGGCACGGTTAAGCTGCTCCACCAGGATGTCCTGGCGTGCCCCCCAGTGCCCTGGTGCTCCTCAGTGACTCCCTGGGTTTGTCCTCTGGCTGATGTTGCCCAACACACCAGGACTCCTTGATCTTGCCTTGCTTGGATTCTTGCAGGAATTGCAGCCGTGTGTCCCAGGCACTGAGCCCTTTGACATAATTGGGAAATATTTGCATTAATCTGAGTTGTTCTCCCAGATGAGGGCCAGTGGTTGTTCCTGCCATTCCCAGGAGTGCTGCTGGGAGCTCCAGGGCTCTGCATGGCCACGAGTCTGGGACAGAGGGCCGCAGCAGAACGTTTGTGCCCTGTGCTTTTCCCTGGAAGCAGCCGGGTTTCCCTTCAGGGCAGGGCACTGGCTGTGCCTGAAGGCCATTTGGGAATGGAGGGCAGGATTCAGGCTGCCTGTTGAGCAGGGCTCTTGTCAAAACTCTGCAGGGCTCTGCACTTGCACTCTCATGTAATACCGAGAGAAGTTAATTTAGCTCCTCAATCCCAGCCAGTCTGGAGCTGGGCATGTGTGGTGGTGTTTGCAGGGGTCTCAGGATGAGGGAGGAGATGAGAATCTCGACTCCATGTTTCAGAAGGCTGATTTATTGTTTTATGATATATATAATATTAAAAGAAAATGATATATTAAAACCACACTAAAGAATAGAAGAAAGGACACATCAGAAGGCTTGAAAGGAATAGAAAGGAAAGGAATGATAAAATCTTGTGACTGCTCACAGCCTCCACACAGGTGGCTGTCATTGGTCATCAAGTAAAAACAATTTCACATGATGGGTAAACATGTGATTTTTCATAAAATATGTCTGTGACAGGGACACGAGGATCAGTTCCCGTTGTCCTGGATGCCATGGAGTCCATCCATGTGCCCACAGCCCCCTTGTGCCCACAGAGCAGGAATGATGGCTCAGGCTGCCAGGGGAATGTCCTTCCCCCTCTGACGTGTGTGTGTGTGTGATTCACTTGGCAGCTTTGTCCAACTGGAATTACCCCTCAACCCTCTTTCCAATAAAATACTGATTTCATGACTATTCCCAGAGGTGGCATCTCAGTGGGTCAGGAATTGAGGCTGGTGTCAGCTGGGATGTGAATTGTCATTTATGTGTTTGCTCTGCTCCCTGCACACCAGCGCAAGACAATGAGTTACAGCTTGTCGTGGCTGGGTTTCAGAGGGCTTTCTTAGAGAGTGGTGCTTTTATTCTCCTGCACTATCTCATCCTTTCCCCTGCTGTCTGTCTGATTTATCAGAGTGGTTTAACATGGGCTTGTTCCCCCTTTTTTCCTCCTCTGTCTCTTGCTAATATTTGTGAGCACATCACCCCCATTTTACATGAAGTGAGAGATGAAGAATGAGGTTGTTGTGTGCAGTGAGAGATGGAGATGATGACTGAAATGGCCATTAATGATTGTCCCAGCAAGCCCAGGCATGACTTTAATTTCTTGCTAGTTCCAGCTCTGGCAATGCACTCTGGTAGCACAGTCCACAGCCTCACTTCTCCTGGAACCTGCCCAAACACACGTGCTGCTGTCCTTGAGCTGCTGCTCTAAAGGGGATCAAGCCCTTGGTTTGTTTCTAGCCAAGTTTGGATTTCCAAACACAGTTTGTGATTCCTTAGATTTGCTTTTCACAGAGGTTACTCAAGGCTTAGTGAAAATGTTCAGCATGGACATTTGCATGACCAAAAGTTGAGATATTTAAACCCAACAGTCGTGTCTGACAATGATAGTTGTTAAATAAGTGATTGGTTCATCTGTGACAGTATTGAGGCAGGAAAATGCCATAATTTTGGGTGCAGACCAGCTCTGTAGAGCAGGGCAGTCATGCCCAAAAGAACCACAAGTTTTGCCTGTTTTCAGTAGCCTCCTTGAAATAACATTTTTAATATCCTTAACAACTGGATCCTGCTCCTCCTCTACCAGAGAGGTGTGACTGTGTTCACAGGGGTCTTAGGTTGGGGGAAGAGATGAAGATCTGATTCCATGTTTCAGAAGGCTTGATTTCTTAATTTAAGATAAACATTACATTAAAACTATACTAAAAGAATAGAAGAAAAGATTTCATCAGAAGGCTAGCTAAGAATAGAATAGAAAAGAATGATAACAAAGGCTCTGTCTCAGACTCTCTGTCCGAGCCAGCTGGGCTGTTATTGGCCATTAATTAGAAACAACCACATTAGACCAATCCCAGATGCACCTGTTGCATCCCACAGCAGCAGATAACCATTGTTTACATTTTGTCCCTGAGGCCTCTCAGCTTCTCAGGAGGAAAAATCCTAAGGAAAGGATTTTTCATAAAAGATGTCTGCAACAGTGAGGCACTATCAGAGCACCGATTGGAGAGGGGGAGTGAGGGGAAAGGGCACAAAACCCAGGAGGAAAATGGGGGAGAGTAGATCCCAGAGGCTAAACATAATGGCATCAGACTTGGATGGAAATACTCCTCTTGCAGACCACAGAAACAGGACTTTTGTGGGAGTGAGAAGAGGCACGATAAGGCTGGTGAAGTCAGTGCAGTTGGTGCAACGAACCCGGGGCCATTTCCTGGGATGCCTGACAGAAGTTTCCTTCTGTGGGAAAAATCAAGGCCTGGAATAGGTCTGTCTTTTTTGCCACGGCAAACCTATACTTAAGTGTGATTAAAATGCTTTCGGCAAAGGAAATACCCTGTAGTTTAAGCCAAACGTGGGGACATCCTCTGTGCCTCTGATTGATGTTATGGTGGTTTGTGTGGTGTACTATATCCTGAACCAGGCCCAAGTCAATTAGGCACCGTTTCAAAGTATTTTCTCATGCAGCCCAAGGTTTTGCTCGTGCCAGTGAAAGCCGAGGCTGGGGGAAATGACAGCAGCAATGAATTCTGCGAGCCAGCGCAGCCGGGCCATCGGGTTAGCAGGCAGCAGGCACTGCAGGATTCCCTGCTTCAAGGAGCAAGATGCCTTTTTCAAGTTGTGAGATTTAATGGCCTTTTTGCTGAGATCAAGTGTAGTATTGGTTTAATATCTGATACAAGCTCTATCAGGAAAGTATATCCTCCCTTTGCAGGAGAATGAGGTGATCTAACCATGAAATAATCAGATCCTTACAGTTCTTTTCTACCCCTAGACCAGGTGGGATTTCTGCCCCAGAGACACCATCTAAAGCACATTTCCACTCAGCCTTTGGCTGTTTGAAGCTTTCAGACAATCACAGTGTGGGAAAGGAGAGTCCTTACAAATCTTTCGCCCTTTCAGTCCTGAAATATCATTCCTTGTGATGGAAGAGAGTAATAACATGTGAGAGCACCATCACAAGCCAGCCAGCAAAGGAAATAACAGGGTGACCTTATAAAATCAGGGCCCAAAAAAACCACCCAATTATAGGGTTAAATGCCACTGAAGTAATGATTCTCCTGGTTTATCTCTCTCATGGTGCACTGCATTTTAAACCCAGCCACTGGGGACATGTGAAATGGTGCTTAAACCATCAGTGGAAGGTTCCTTCATGCTGCAGAGATATTTCCATGTATTCCAAAACAGCCCTGGAGTCTGGGCAGGCAAGGAGTGAGCTTAATGCCTTCCTTTGTAGTAGGAGATCTTTGAAACTCTTATTTGATCGTTTCCCTAGATTAGGATGATTCTGGGCTGCTTTGGAGGAATGTGTTCCCCATGCCCACCAACCCCCTCTCCCAAAGTGATAAGGCATCTGTAAATGAAAATACTCTCTGAAACTGTGCACAGAACCTCCTCTGTACAGGGCTTTGAAGCAGAGCTGCATGAAGACCTCTGTACCGGCTGAAAATATCTTGCAAACTGATAAAGAAGTGCAGGTACAGCTAAAATCCACTGTGTAATGAGGATTAGCAAGCCTAAGGAGGTTTGTTTGGATTGAAGATGGAGTTGAAATGTGTGAGGCTTGGGTTTGACCAGAAATAAACTGAACTTGGATTTCATCAGATGCCTCCTGGCCCCCTCCCGTCCTGCTCCTCCTCGCCCCACTCCACATTCAGAGTAAATACTCAGAGCTCATCATTTTAAAAGGAGCTGTTTAATTTTCCCACTGGCCCAGGTTCTCGTTAAATGTGCTGCGCTTCAGTACAATCCTCCACTTTCCCAAGCAGCCCTCAGCTCCCTGCATCTCCCTACCCGTGTGCTGGGCTGTATTGATCTCAGATATGTGGGCAATTGCTCCGTGGAATACAGCCTGAAAGGACCCTGTTTGATCCAATGATGATCCTATAGCAGATATTCTGACTAATTGTATCCATGGAAATCAAGTGCACTTTAACTAATGAAAAAAAAAAAAAAAAAGATGGTGTGGTCAAAGCTTATTTGAAGAAATGACATGTTTTAAAACCTGACATGACTTAAAACAGAATCATATAAGTTCCTTTGCTAAAACACTTTCAGGATATATTAGGTATAACAATAGTTTTCTACATGAAAATGGCTTTGAAATCTTAAAAGAAAAGTATTTTAAAAGAAAAGAATTTTTGCGGTGCATTAAATTGGACGTGAATATGACAGATTTCAAAGACTGTCAAAATAACGAATTTACATCATAAATGCACAGGCTCCCTTTTTAAAGGCCTCTTCAACAACTCAGGAAGGCGTTTAATGGTGAGCAAGTTCAAAGTGTCATGGACTCCCACTGGTATAAAAAGGAGGCAATACCCACTATACTCTCTGTGTTTCAGATAATGTATCTGTCTCTTTTCAAGTTAATAAACTGCACTCCTGTCAAATTGCAGATAAATGAAAGCGACCAAGACATTGTTTTCCCCACATATTGCTAAGAAAGATATCTCCCAATATTTCTAAACGACCAGTATGCTAAAAAGAACTTGAAATGAATCCACCCTGCAGTTATTTTACAGCATCAAAGACAATGAAATTTCCACAGAGGCACTTTCTGAAGTTTTAAATGCTTTATTTCTGATAGCTGCTCATTAAGAAGCTTCGAAAGCTTTTTATTGTTTCAAAGGCAGTCATCTAAATTTTTAATCATTCACTAGTGCTATATGGTCATGATGTTACTCTCTAGCTTTAAAAACCCTTTTTTATTTTCTAAACAGTAATGTCAACATAATGTTTTCCTGAATAATTGTTAGGTATGGCCTTACTCAAAGAGCAACTGTGAAGAGGGGAGAAAGAAAGAGAGAAAGAGGATTTTTTTCCAGCTCCCTTTGGTGGGGGAGAGAAATGAGACACTTCAGGAAATTAAAACCCAGGACCAGCAGTTGACAGAGCTGGCCACCAACTTAAAACTCTGGTCTTCTGGGAAGGCTTCAGCTCAGTCCCTTATAGTTGGGGAAGTTTGTGGTGGGTATTTTTAAAGTTAACAATGATGCTATGCAGGCTGATCCTCACTCTGTGACACTTGAGTGTCCTTGTGGTTAAAAGAGGGTTTAGGAAATTTCCTGTCCCTGCCCCTCTGAGCTGCCTCCTGCCCCACCCACAGTGATCACCAGTCAGATCCCACTGGCAGGGGACAGCATGGAAAGATTCATCCCCATCCCATTGCCCATCCCATTGTGCTATCCCATTGCCTATTCCATTCCCCATGTCATTGCCCACCCCACTTCCTATCCCACTTCCCATCCCATTCCCAATCTCATTCCCTGTCCCGTTCCCAATCCCATTCCCTATCCCATTCCCCATCCCATTGGGCCATGTCATTGCCCATCCCATTGCACATCCCATTGTCCTATTCCATTGCCCCTCCCATTCCCTGTCCCATTGGGCCATCCCATTGCCTATCCCATTCCCCATCCCGTTCCCCACTCCAGTGTACATCCCATTGCCCCATCCCATTTCCCCTCCTATTCCCTGTCCCATTGCCCATCCCACTCCCCATCCCATTGCCCCATCCCACTGCTCCATCCCATTGCTCCATCCCATTCCCTGTTCCATTGCCCATCCTATTGGCCATCCCATTGCCTTCCCATTGCCCCATCCCATTGCCCATCCCACTGTCTATCCCATTCCCTATTCCATTGCCCCATCCCATTGCCACATCCCATTCCCCATCCCATTGGGCCATCTCAATCCCCATCCCATTCCACATCCCATTGCCTATTCCATTGCCCCTCCCACTGCCCATCCCATTGCCCCATCCATTTCCCGTCCCATTGCCCATCCTATTGCCCCTCCCATTCCCCATCCCATTGCCTAGTCTATTCCCCAGCCCATTGCCCATGCCATTCCCCATCCCATTACCTATTCCATTCCCTAGCCCATTCCCCATTCCATTTTCCATCCCATTGCCCCTCCCATTGCCCATCCCGTTGGACCTTCCCATTGCCCCATCCCATTGCCCATCCCATTGCCCATCCCATTGCCTATTCCATTGCCTATCCCATTGCCCCATCCCATTGCTCATCCTATTGCCCATCCCATTGCCCATCCCATTCACCATTGCCTGTCCCATTGCCCATCCCATTGCCCATCCCATTGCCTATTCCATTGCCCATCCCATCCACCATTCCCCATCCCATTCCCTCTCCCATTGCCCATCCTATTTGCCAACCCATTGCCCATCCCATTGCCCATCCCTTTCCCCATCTCATTCCCGATCCCATTCCCTGTTCCAAGGTTAGCAGAGGGCAGCAGCCAGCAGAGCCCCGTCCCTGTGCAGGGGCAGTGCCCTTCCATGCCCACCAGCCTGGGCCCATCCCAGCCTTGCATCTGCTTTCCCTCTGCCCCTCACTCCAGCACCATTTGGGACAGGGTTTCTTTCCCTCTGCCTGGCCCAGAGGTTCTCACACACCAGACGTAGGGATGAGGTTGCAGTTTATCTGCTCTTCAAGCCTGTATTAAATTTCTGCCTCCAGAAACCACAACCCAGCCTCTCTCCTCTTGAGGGACTGTGAGTTTTCCATTCTCAGGATCTAAGTGTTGGACTGCACCCATGCTCCAGCTCAAGGCTCTTCCCTTTCTGGTGCCTGTATTAAAGTAGGTAGAGCTCACTGATAAGGGAGCAGGGAGGAGGTGTGTGGGGGGGTCCAGGCTGCCTCTGCTGAGCAGGGAAGTGGATCCCTCTGTATGCAGGCACTTGGCATTTCCAGCCTCCAGATTTCAGTCAGGGGAAAAGCCAAAGGAAACCAAATACTGAGCAGCAGGAAGAGCCCATCCATGGAGCAGCCATCACCTGCAAGAGACCACAAGAGAAGGGGATTACAACTGGCTCCTGCTAATATAATGTTTTGCCCTCCTCTAGTGGTATCTGAGACTCTCAAAGGAATTACAAATATTAGTACAACAACCTCCTATCAGCTGTAGCCATTCCCCCTTGAGCTGAAAGCTCAGGAAGGCTCTCCTTGCAATCTGATGGGATGGGCCCCTTGCTTTAACCAGCAGCTCTTGAAAGAACCACATTTTCCACGCTGAATGTGTGGCTGTTGAATGGATCTCATCAGTTTTATGTGTTGTGTGCAAACTTATTTCTGACACAAATGTATGTTGACACTTTTATCTGTCCCTCCCCATCCTGGGTTTGGGTGGTTTCGAGCACATTGGGCTCAGCTTTCTGGCTTTTCCTGGTGGCCACACCAGGACTTCCTTCCCCTCTCTGCCCTGGACCCTCTGTCAGTTGAGCTCATCACTGCAAACAGAGCACAGAAATTTCAAAATGCAAATAGTTTCAGAGGCACATTGGGAACGTGGAGCCAAAAGAGGCGAGTGCGTTCCTTGCCCCAGCTCTGGCCCTTGGAGGCGCTGGGAGAGGCAATGTGCTGGTTACAATTAACTCCTGATATCATGGGAACTGTAAAACAAAACCAAGCCCTTGCTCTCCTCGTACAAAGGCCTGGGAAAAGACAAGTTGCCAGCAGGGCTGGAGCTGCTGGGTGTCCAGCCCGTGGCTGTCAGTGCTGGCCGTGCTCTGTGGCACAGCCCCTGCTCCCTGACAGTGGGATTTCTTCTAGTGTCTACATGCGGGCTGGATCCTGGGATCTCTGTTGGTTTTCTTGGCCACCATAGTCCAGATTACTTTTCCTTGTCTGCTTTGGGTAGTGCTTTGGCCACTCCTGTAATTCCATCACACCCCTGGGCTGGGCATCTGCCCAGCTGTGGGCTCTTCTGGATGCACCCAGGCAAGCAGCCACCAACACTCATTGTTAGTCCTTTCTCCTGCTCCAGCAAGCCCTTGGAGCAGCCCAGCCTCTCTTTGGGAAGCTTTAGTGGAGCTCTGAGTTCATTCTTTGCTCTCAGGGGTCAAAGTTTACTTGATTCTGGTGCTGAAGAAATCAAAGGATAACTGGGAAGAGAAGTGATGTCTTGAGCTGGTATTTGACAAGGCTTGTGCTTCCTAAGCTTCCTGGGAGACACCAGACCATTGGGCAGAAGATGCTTGCAGTGATCAAATCCATGGGATAGAGCCATAGAACATCCTGAAAAACAGAGTTAAGGCAGCGAATCCTGTGAGAATCCCATGTTAGAGAAGTAGACGTGTTCTGCGTGGGCTGTCCAGCATCCACCACTCTGCAGCTGTGTTGTGCAGGTGGGAAGGACCTGATCCCAGAGCTGCCAGGCTCCAAAATCCTGTCTCACCTCAGCAATCCCACGCTCACTGCACTGGGCAGGTACAGAGCTTTGTCCCCTCACACTGAGGAGCTGCTGCTCAGCCAGAGCTGAGTGCCAAGGCTGCCTTGGGAAGCCCTCATATCCTCTCTCCAAATCTCACTTTTTCAGAACACCCTTTTCCTGTAATGATAAAAGCCTAATTGCATCTACCCAGAATCCTGTCTGAAAAATAATTCCCATCCTACGACCAAGGAAAACAAATGGGATGAATAAATAATAAAATTTGCGGGACATGTATTTTGCCAGAGACAAAACAGATCCAGATCTGGATGTGCTATGTTTGGAGCTAAGTTTAGAACTCAGGATTTTGGATGGACTTCTAAATATTGACATACAGGGTCTCAGGCCTTTCTCACAGACTCCAAACATCCTGCATTCTTGGCTGTTTTCATGCCAGGATCCATGCTCTGTTACCTTTCCAGGGAGAATTTAATTCTGGCCCTTCATGCAGGCAGAGCCAAGGGCTTTGGGAATAATTAGAAGCTTCATATGCTACCAGATCATTTGGCCTATCTTTTGAAGCATAAAAGGAAGGGATGGAGTAAGATACAGCTCTTGCATCTGTGAAATTCTTTCCCATTGGCAACGTCCCTGCAAAGCCATAATTAATGAGGATATTCCAGTTCAAGATCTCAGTTCTATCACAGGCACTGGCTTTCCCAGACTCTGAGGTCCCTGCACTTGGAGGGAGATCCCAGCACAGTGTCCTGGGGCCTGGGCTGGATTTAAAGCCACTGCTCAGAGTGTGCTGGATGCAGACAAGCATGGCCAGCAGCAGGGCCAGCAGCAGGAGAACCTTTCCATTTGTTTTTCTGGCCTGGTGTGTGCTCAGTGCTGCAGGGTGAGGGAGAGATCCCCCAGACCCCATCCCACAGGGGATCCAGGTGTCCAGAAGCTGTGTCCATGTGGCCCAGCAGGACACAGGAGGGCCAGGAGTGTGTTTGGTGTGTTTGGTGCCTTTGGTGGGTTTGGTGTCTTTGGTGCTCAGGTCCCTGATCCCTTGCAGTGTGCAGGGCTGTGCTAATGCCTTGTGAGGGCTGACCTGGAGCAGAGACTAAACAGAGTTAAAGAAAAGAAAGTAGGGATTGATTCAAAGCATCTCCTCCATGGATCCACCTTGGGCAGCACCAGAGCCCAGCCAGGGCTGCACCCAAGATGAACCAAAATGGTCCCAAAATGCACGGCCGGGCACGGGGTCTCTCCCTGGGATCAGTTCTGCTCCATTTGCACCTTGCAGTTCATTGTCCCATTCCAGCTTTAGCCCATCCAGTCCCACCCTGCTTGTTTTTCTCTCTCCAGCCCACGGGGTTTGTGCTCCAGGGCTGAGATTTGGATCATTTGTCCTTGGTGCCCAGCTGGAGCAGGAATTGTTTTGTCTCCCTGCTCTGTGCACAGAGCTCAGCATCCCCTGATGGGAACCCAGCCCCACACACTGAAGTAGCACAGAACCTGAAAAATAGAAAAGCTGAACCTGAGGCAATAGTGCCCATTCCTCTGAGTGACCCTCCAGCCAGGACACACCTCCCCTGCTCCCTCCAGGATGGAAATGGAGATCCCAGCCCTCAGCCTGTGCCTCCCAAGATGGAAATGGAGATCCCAACCCTCAGGCTGTGCCTCCCAAGGATGGAAATGCAGATCCCAGCCCTCAGGCTGTGCCTCCCAAGATGGAAATGGAGATCCCAACCCTCAGGCTGTGCCTCCCAAGGATGGAAATGCAGATCCCAGCCCTCAGCCTGTGCCTCCCAAGATGGAAATGGAGATCCCAACCCTCAGGCTGTGCCTCCCAAGATGGAAATGGAGATCCCAACCCTCAGGCTGTGCCTCCCAAGATGGAAATGGAGATCCCAACCCTCAGGCTGTGCCTCCCGGTGCCCCTTGGTCTGCAGTACCCTGTGTGCCACATTTCTGTGTTGTAATTACCAGCCTGGTCCCTGCTGGCTGCAAAGCTGTCCTGCCAGGCCGCGATGGATGAGGCCGTGCTGTTGGAGTGGCCTTTTCCAGGGAGCATTGCTAACTCCCTGGCATGTTCCTTGAGGTGATCCTCTGCTGCTCCATTGCTTCAGAGTGAGCCACAATTCCCCATTGCTTCCACTTCCCAGCCAAACTGCTTGCTCTCAGGCTGTCCCTGATGTTTTCAATGCTGATGTGTGAAGAAAAGATTATGAACTTCTTCCTTGAAGTGGGGAGTTTTTCAGAGGCTACATTGTACAGATGGTCGGTTAAAGAGAATATCACCTACATTCATTATTTTAAGTTACTTCTGTATGTCTTTGTACCTTATTTCTTCTCTCTGGTCATTCTGAAAAAGTTAAATTTCAGCATTCCATCATTGCTGGTGAAACAGATCTGTCATGTGGTATTGCTTCTCTTTCCTCCTGACTAACTTGGGTGATTGACTAACAAAATACTTGAAATATTTGATCTGAAATTTGCTTTTGGGTAACATTCAAGGCTTTAAACATCAAACTTCATTACTGGAGAGCTTTCCTGATGCTAAACTCTGAGCATTCCTTCCAGACAGCTGCCCAAAGCACCTTGTGAGCTGCCACCCTGTCCTGTGGGCAGCTTCAGAAGAGGCCTTGCAGAAGGTTTTCAGCAGGACTGACTCGTCAGCGTAGCTGGGAAGGGTGGGATCCGTCTCTTTTAACTTAGACACAAATTGAAGCAGATGAATTGAGACATCTGTGATGAACAGAGGCAGTGCCCCAAAGGGAGAGGTCTGAGCCCTTAGGTTGCCATTCAGGGCAGGTTTGAGGAGGTGCCCTGTGGTGATGTCCACTCTGCACTGATGAGTGGAGCTCCCCGTGGGACTGGATAGACCAAACACTTGACTTCCATGTGGCAGGATGGATCCCAGCTGCAGGCCCGTGATTTTAAAGGTATTTATGTGCCTAGCTAATCAGGAGCTGCTTTGCAGGATTTACAGAGGGGTTTTGGTTTCGATAAGGCAGAACTTTGGGAAATCGGTGTCTCATGTATTCACTTCAACCCTTCAGAAGAATGTGTGCCTGAATATTCTCTCAGAGTAAGGTCAGATGTGGCTGATGGGCATTTGATACATCAGATCAGGATGTGAACCTCAGGAATCAGCAAACTTCTATTTAAAAGGAAATACTTGATTCAGAGGAACTGAAAAGAGCCTTTCCCACTGCTTTTGAGTCATGTGCTCCTTCCCACTGAGGTCTCAACTGCACCATCCCACCCTGCAGTGCCTTGGTGGGGAGGAGAAGGCAGCAGAGGCTCAGACCAGGTTCACCTTGGGATGTGCAGAGCTGGAATAACTCTCCTCTCCCCTGCACAGGCACCAGGTATTTGCTTCTATTCCTAGAACTTGGAAAAGGCACTGTCAGCCTTGACTTCCACTTCAATCACATCCCTCAACTGCTAAACCTCATTTCAGAGAGGAGGCAGCTTCATGTTAGCTCATAAAAACTCCAAAACACCAACAAGAAAGAAACCCTGAGAAAAATCCCTTGTGTGCTTAGGTCCAGACATCCCTTCTTGAGCTGTAATTTGTGGCTGGCTGATCACTTTGGAGCTGTAGCATTGATTTCCTCACTCCTCCCTCCCCAAGGCCTGGAGAGCTCCACTGGCTGCACTTCTGGGCTGCTCTTGAAAATGCTGATCCTTTCTTGAAAGCTGGAGGGGGAATAAATCACCTGACAAACCTGCATGAAATCCAGCCACAGTAAAACCAAACACAGCGGCTGAAGGCAACTCCTGGTTGGGAGTTTTCGTGCCCATCCTGATGCTGTGGAGCTGTGCCACATCTGCAGGTGTGTGTTTGGATCCAGCTGTGCTCTGCTGCAGGATGGCAGCTGGTCACATCTGGTTCCCCCTGATCCCACTGCTGAGAAACCACCTTGTTGTCATTTTGAAGTAGCAAAGATGGAAGAAGGTCCCTTTATTCACAGTAATCACTTCTGCTTGGGAGAGAGAGCAGCAAGATCCACTAAGATGGAGCTACCAAAGGTCAAGGCAGGAATAAGATGAGAAGTTTTGCACAGAGCATTATCAATCATCACAATATCCTTTGTGTTTCTGTAGGGAAGGCCACTTCAAGCTGAAGTTTAAAGTTCCAGGATGCTGGTCCAGACCTGATCTTGTGTGTGGGCTGTATTGAGTCCAGCTTAGCTCTTTGAAGGTCCCCCAAGCCCCTGAGCTATCAGTTACCTGTTAAATAGACATCTCTGAGGGTCTCACAAAGGCTGATAAGAAATAGTAGACCACATGGCTTAAACAGAAAGGAAATCTCTGAATTCTTGCCTTGCTGCTCTCCAAGCAGAGCACTGGATGGCCCAGGGATTGAGATGGAAGAAAGGGGCAAAATAGTGATGGAAATGGGGTGAGGAAACATCTTTTTTTTCTGATTTAATCCTAAGTTTCCTGGCTGGATGTGTAACTTGGGCCAGCTGCCATGTAAAGCTCCCTCTGGACAACCATAGGTTTGGGCTTTTTCCTTTTCCTTGCTTCTTGGAAAAGAAAAACATGCTGGAACACCCTCACTGGAAAACCAGATGTGGCATCTTGAGGCTGAATTTTCTCTGGTAAATAAATTCCACTATGAAACCGAACTAAACAAAGCTGCTAACTAACCTTGCCCTGCTGCTGAAGAGCTTTGTAGAGTTTTCAAACATCCTTGTGATGATTCTGTTCTTTCACTGTTCTCCCAGTGCCACGTCGAAACATTACATGACTTGAAAGCCCCAAAGTCGTGGAAGGGGGTGTGGGAGGAGGAAAATACAAAGCAACTTGTACAGACTGCTGTTGGGGGGGAATGAGGATTTTTATTTTTTTTTCCACAAACCCTAGTAACCACATGAAAGCTCTTTAAAAAGTAACAAAACCGTCTTCTTTGTAGCAGATCTAGCAGTGCAGGTAGCAAAGGCTGGTATTAATTACCTGATGGAGCTTATTGCTGCAGGTGGCAGGCAGTCAGGAGTGAGTGCTTGGGTGGCCAGTGGCCCTGGTTTCCATAAAGCCAACAGGACACCTTGTCTCCTGCAGCCCCCGGAGGAGGCGCAGAGCAGCTTTCTGGAAGACGTTGCCCTCCAAAGGAGCCTGGTCTGGCTTTCTGGAGCCACCTGGATCCAAATGTGTGCAGACATGTGTGCCTGCCTGTAAAGCAGAGCTGCTGGAGGAGGAGGAATGGCTGGTGTGACACAAACAGGAGCCTCCCAGCAGCCGGCACCGTGGGTGCTCCAATTAGCGGTGCCACGGCGATCGCGGCTGCTCATGGGTTCATTACAAAAGACAGACAGACATCTGCAGGGGTCTTAAAATAATGATTCCTTTTATCTGGTGATTGGCAGAGGTGGGGTGACAAGGATCTGCTGCTTAGCATAATCTGAGACTTTTTCTTCTGGTTTTTTTTGGATACCAACGGAGGATGTAAGGCGGGCAGCCGGGGCAGTGGCTCAGGGAGGACAGCGGGGCTGCAGAAAGTCTTTGCCCCTCTCACCCCACTGGAGAGAGGATTCCCAAAGTGCTCAGCCCTGAGCTTGAGGATGAAGTCACTCCTGGTCTCCATTGCTCCAATGAGCTGCTGGTGCTTTCTGAGGACACGTTTTCCCTGCAACCAGAGCTCTGTGCACTGACTGCCAGGTCACAGACCCCAGGCTGACCCTCCTGAGTGCCTCCTGCCTCCTTCTGCTTCAGAGTCTGCTCAGATCTGTTACCATCACTGCCAAGGCCTTGCTCAGAACAGGCAATAATGGCAGAAGTTCCCTTTGAAATCTCCTCTCTTCCCAAGGCTGCACAGCTCTTCCATTTCCTAAAGGCAAAGCCTCTTCACATCAGCCCCTTCATTCTCCCTGCCTTGGGAAACATCCTGGAACTCTCAAAGGAGGTAACTGCACTCATCCAAATGAACTGCTGGGACATCCATAGGGAAAAGACTTGTGCCAGTTCAGGCTTCTCATGAGTCTTCTGAGATCCCTGAGGTTTTAGTCTAAATTATTTTTCTTATGCCAGGCCCAGCAATAGAAAATAAGAAGAGGTTATTAGCTATTTCCTAATTATACTCTGACCTTTTCGAGTATTATTCAGTTATGAATTTCAAATCCATTTGCAAAGATTGGTGAACTAAGTCCCAGCATAAAGAAGTGCCACCTTATTTTTCAGGTCAGAAGAGTAAAGTGTTTTCCCAAAGTATATGAGGAGCTGAGCAGGGATTAGACCCCAGACCCCCAGCTCACAATCCCCTGCTTTAACTGCCAGCTCAGCCTTTCCTCATTCTGGGATGGGAAAAGCAATTGGGAATAAGAAGCTATTACTGGGGCAGGCAGTCTGTGGGGGATAGAGTTACAGTTTTTGCAATAATGTATTATTTAGGACTGGGATGCCATTTGAGATGGACTCAGGCTGCAGATTCAGAGGCACTGCTGGCATTGAATACTGAAAACCCCAGTGTGGAGAAGCATTTGAGCAGAGAAGCATTTCAGTTTGAGGTTTGGGATCTATTACTGTGTATTCCCAGAGATGTCTGTTCCAGAGGTCTACAGCACATCTTCTGCAGCACTTATCTCTTGCCCTCAATATTTATTTTACCATTCAGGAGGAGAGACAGGAGGATTTTCTCTGTCATAGCATTATGATACCTCCCTCTTATTGACCAGCTCAAGCAAAATTATTTGCAGGTCTAATAGAAAGGGCAAAACTTTCTCATTAATTTTTTTTCCTGGCTCCCATTACATTGCTGTGTATTTGGAATGTGTGTCAAAATAGGAAAAAAATGGATGCTGATGTGTTTTATTTGGTCTTTCATTTGAGGCTTGCTAGCTGTTTTCAAACTGAACTTAAACAGAAGGCCACAAGAGTTTAAACCTGATTAAAAGGATGCAGGAGAACATGAAATGCTGCTCTCCAGAAGCTCTCAGGCTCCCTGTTAATCTGTGCTGATGCCTTTTGAGCATCGGGGTTAAGAGACAATAAAGAACATGGGGCAAACGGGATCAAGACAAAAAAAAAAGTGAATTAGTGAATTAATGAAGAAAGATCTTGAGAAAAATGTCTTTGATACCTAAAAATAACTAATAGTGTGTGTTAGTTTAAAAGCATATTTTCAATGCAGGGATAAGAGCACGCAGCAGGGAGGAAAATACAAGAGAGAGGCTGGAGTAGAGAGTGTAGAGGGTGAATTTAACTGACAATAGATCACTCGAGCCCGTGGTATCACATTTAGAGGGTTAAAAGGCTAAACATCTTCGTATTTAATGGAAGATGCTCCTAGAATTCTCAAAAGCAAAAGATGGAGAGAAAAATCTGCTGCCTGGGAACTTGAAAGAGCTGTACTTTTGAGCCCAGAGCCTGGAAAGCTGCAAATCTATTCAGTGGGGAGACCCAACAGATCTGTTCCTTCTCTTCAGCCCCGCAGGGGGATTTGGGATGCTGAGGCTGATCCCAGGTGTGCTGCTCACCCTGCCCCATGCCCAGGGCACTCCAGGATTAATTCACCTGCAGTTCAGGTTTAAATTAGGAGTTTTCAGGGCCTTTCCACCTTTATTCATGGACAAACACTCTTGACCAATGGATGAGGAGGGACATCAATCAAGAAAAGTTTGCTTTGCTGACAGCGCTTCAGGCCAGCAGAGAGTTTACAGTGAAATATTTTGGGTTTATAGTGAAATACTTTGGGTTTGTAGTGGAATACTTCCTACCACTTTGCTGAAAATTGCTCTTGGGTATTAATCAGGCTGGAGTTTGCAGGCTAAGGACCAAACTGAATGATTATAATTCAGAAAATGACAGTAATGTGCTGATGGTTGTCTTTGCTAGAATTTTACCACTTAGTATTTGAATCAAAAAGTCACCCTTTTTTGGGGGGGTAGGGAAAGCATGCTCTGTAGGTAACCTGCCCTCCCTAAAAACCAATAAATTATGTGCTTGGAGAATAAAGATCTAAGGATGCTCTATAGAAAGGAATAACATGAACAAGGCTGTACCATACATTAAAACCAGCAAAACTGCTTAAGGCAATCCAAATGCATTTTTTTATTAGTATTGTGTTGTGATGCTAAACAGAAAATGACAACTGTGAATAAGATAAAGGTCTTCATTGTGCATGAAAAATTCAAATTGTTACTTTAAGGAGCGATTTATTTTTTTTTTAAACATCATAAAACATTTATGATAACATTTTACAAAATTAGGAAGGAGAGAATTGGCTTGAAATCTTCTAAATCCATTAAAATTTCATGTTGTTGTTCAAAGCAATGGTTAAAAAAGCAAGAAAAGAAAAAGGTCTAGAAGGCATGAATATAGATATTTGAATATATATTTGACAGCTTTATCTGAGAATCAGAAGTCTGGAACTTGAACTAATTTAGGGCTGAACGAAACTTTTATCTGTGGGTTGGCTGAGAATTTCTGAATGATTAATGACTGCGGCAGAGCATGAACTTTCCAGGCTGCAGAGGGAAGGAGAGGGTCATTCCCAGAAGATACTGGATGCAGTTGAGCCAGAGACAAGGCAGTGAGACCACTTTGCTCAGAGTTCAGGGAAAATCTTTGTGTCTCATGAGAAACAGCGAATTTCTCAGGTCTAAGTGTCTTCAGGCACCTTTGCTGTAAGTTTTGCCTCTCTCCAAGCAGCTGGAGCAAGAATTATGCTCCAGGGAAAGGAGAGGGAGGTGGTGACCTTGCCAGGGCCAGCAGATCTCTGCTGCTTCATGAAGAGACACAAAAACGAGGACCTGAAAACCGTTTTGTGGCAGCTGCTGTTATGGGCTTTTGGGTGGGTGTGCACACCTCTTCCAGGGCAGGATCAGGGATTAAACCCCCAAAACACAGCAGGATGGGGGACTGCCCCAGCTGAGACACACTGGAGATGCTTTTAAGTGAAATTAATGTGGTTTTACATGAAAATTTGAAATAATGGGCTGTGCAGGGAGTGGAGTAAGGAGGACCTGGCATGCTGGGAAAACCATGCATCTGTTGAGCACAGTGGGATTCACATCTCTCACTGTGCCAGGGGAACAGGGCCCTGACACCCCCCCATGCCCAGGGACCCCAGCACACCATCCCTGTCCCCTCCCTGGCAGCTGGGAGAGCCCTCCCCTCACACCCCACACCGCCCGCCCGACAAGAGCGGCAATTTGTTCCCTTTTAAAGAGAAATTAATTGTGGCACAGGAGTAAATGCGAGGACTTCAAAGGAGCCAGTGACTCCAACTGGAGAAGTTGGCACTTGGAAAACAAACAAGAGCAGCAGCAACATCCTTGTGTGTCATGCTGCACTCGCAGAGAGACTTTTGAAATCCCGGCTCCGCGCGCTCTGGTCGGCGGAGCCGCGGGAAACCCGCTCGCTGCATTGCGCCCGTTAGTAATTACATTTTTCATATTTTATTTATTTCCTCAAAAGGAACAAGTAATTATTACACAATACTTTCCCCCCACACCAATTTGGAAGATTTATCAATTATAATCTAGGAGAACGGCCCCATGTTAGACTTCAAATATGTCTCATTAAAGATATTTTTTAGGGAGAGTGGTGGAAAAACAAAGAACTGCTGTGCTGTTGTCTTTTACTTCGCTTTAATGTCGGGTTCAGAAGTAATGATGTTGGGAACAATCATTCTTCAAGCCTGTGTTTCCTTGTGTTTACTCATTAAACATGAGAACCAGGTGCTCTCACGGGGAAATGCTCATTCTAACATTGGCTTTAGAAATCAAAAGTCTCTTCACTTTCACTAACAAGCACAGCTTCGCAGGGAAGGGACTGGGAAAAAAGCAGCCAGGACCTGCTTTAAAAATGGAATATTAGTGCCCAGCCCACAGAAGCCGTCCTGATTTTGGAGAGCTCTTGGTGGGAGGCATATGATTAAAGGGTGTTCACAGTGCCTGATGTTTGGTCTTGGTGTTCAGAGCTTCCCAGGGAGAGAGGGGCTCCTTTAGGAACAGTGGATGGAGGTCAGCTCCTGCTCTCATTCTCCTCCAGAGGAACCTGTCCATCCCCACTGATCAGCCAGGGTAGCCAGCTCCCCTGACTGTGCAGTGAATATCCCTGTGGAAGGCAGTTCAAGCTCTGTGACATCTCCTGAGCTGTTCTGTGACCTCCGTGTAGATGTTTCATGCCATTCTGGCCTCCCCAGGTCACTCAGGAGATCTGCCCAGGCTGGTGGGTGCAACAACAGCTGCTGGGACATGGAGTGTGCAGAGGTCAGGGAGGTGCCCCAGGGCTCAAAAGGGCTCCATCTGTTCATTCCTCTGCAAGCACAGCTCCACCCCAGCTGGGACGAGCTGGCAGGATGTGATGGGGACACATCAGGGCTTGGAGGATTGAAAAATCTCTTGTTTCTGGGGGAAGGTCACTCAGTTTTCCAGAAGTTTCTGTAGGCAACGTTCAGGAGTCCAGAGGACAGGTCCAAGCTGAGAAGCTGATCTGGCTCTGAAAGTTTCTCTGTTATCTGTGCCCACATATTCACAATTTGGTGCCTGTATTGGCCATGAATTGGGTTTTTTTGATCCCTTCAGCAATGAGGGAATGGGAAAATCCAGGACTGAAATCCCAAGCTGATTTTCTTCCACTGGTTTTTATGTGGGGCATACATGGGAATGTCCTATAGGGAACCAGAGGTTCTCTGTGGTATGGATAAGGGTGGGAGGGAGAGAAATGCCCTCCCTTTGGATGGCATTGGTTGGATGCACAGAAGGTGGCATGAGTGCATCTGGACAGGAGGCAAAGAGAGCAGCTGGGCAAGGACCTTTCTGTGTAGAAAAGCCCCTGGGTATTCTCCATGAATCCTGACAACTTTCATATTACCAGAAACTGAGATTTAAAGAAGAAATTAAATTATTTTGTCGTGGAAAGCTTCAATTTCTGCAGGAAGTGCTTTTTTTGCAGGATTTCAACCCATCCTAATTTTAGTCCCAGTTTAGTGGAGCTCAGGGCTGGACCTTTATTTGCAGTGATTTGCAGCAGTGTCCCCCCAGACCTGGGCTGTGAGTGGCAGAGGCAGCACCAGCCAGTACATTCATCCATTCAGGTGTCAACCTCCATTAATAATTATTCAAATTTTCCAACTGCCCTAAATGGGCTTTGCTGGAGGGCTGCTCCCATTCCTGGCCACTGCACAGCTCCACTTGCCAAGCCCCCAAGCCTCTGAGCCATCCCATTGATGGAGAACCTGAATCTGTGTTAAAAGCTGTGAATCTGCTTTCCAGCTTCCAGCCCACCTTCACAGAGCCGGCCGCTTAAACTTTTTACTTGTCCTGCAGGAAAGCCTGTTAGTGGGAAGATATCAAGGGGAATCTGTGTAGATCTGATTGGCAAGCTGTGTTCTTAGTTCTTGGTGCTTTTTTGAGTCGTCGTCTTTTCCCCAGCAGTGCCTTTTAATTCTGGTTTTATAGCTGACCTTGTTACTGTTGTTAGTACGGTTTTTCCCTTTCCCTTTTTTTCAGCGTAGCACTTCTGTAAATGTTTTTGTTCTTTGTTCTAGTTCACTGTCCCTTTGAGGTTCCCTCTGATGTCTAGTCAGTGGCGTGTTTTTGATAAATTCTTCCCTAGCTGGTGCATCTTCTCTCCAGGTATCAAAAATCAGGGCAATGGTTATTGAAGGGACGCTCATTAGAGCGAGCCACGATTTCAGTGCTGCTGCCTCTGCTAAGGAGTGGGTGCCTCCGAGTCAACAAATGGGCCAGCATTTAAACAAAGAAGCAGGAGAGCTGCCCTTGCAGACCCTGCGGGCAGCACCTCAGCCGAGCGCGGGGCTTTGAGCGCGGGGCTTTGATTGCCACGCGTGTGATGGGAGAGCAGCAGCCCTGCACAGTCCCTGCCAGCCACATCCCACACCCACCCCAACAGAGCTGCCTCCTCGTGCTCCCACACAGCCAAGCTGGGCTCGGATGGCCAAGGGGAAGGATTGAAAGATGGGAAATGGCAAAAGGAGCTCTGGTTTGTACCCCTGCGCGCAAAAAGGGTGCTGGGATGGGCACCAGGTTGGAAAGTTCCCTGAGTCCTGCTGGCACAGCAGCCACATTCTGGCCCTGGCTTCCCTGTGGGAAGCTGAGCTGGCTCTGACCCCCTCCATGGGTATGTTGACCTGAACCAAGTCCTTGGCTTCAATCTCAGCCCAACCAGACAATCTGTGCTGCAGCAGAACCCAAGTCACACACAGTTCAAAGCGGTTTCTTTATGTCTTCAGGGTTCAGTGTAAAGCTCTGCCTCCCTGGGAACCCTCTTTTTTGTCAACCTGTCCCCAGGCACCAAGAGATCACCCACTACACAAAGTATTTTTGAGCATGATGTAAGATTTGCTGCATCTTCTTGAAGTCCTCTGTGGACGGCGAGCAGAGCAGGGAGGACCAGCAGCTCCAGGTCCTTTGTGCCAGCCCAGTGGGGAGCTGGGGAATATGGGGATCCTCATAAAAGGGAAACCAGCAGTCCCACCTCTGTACTTTCCCAGCTCAGACGTTTTGTCTTGGATTATTTGGGAACCTTTCTTGTGTTCTGCATGGTAAATAGGCTTTCCTTGAGTCTCTCATGTTGGAGGTTTAACGATGCAAAGGGCTTTGTTCTGGTTACACGGCAGAGAACAGCTCCAAGGTTTGTTTACACCAAAGGGCAAGGGCATAATAATCCTCTCTGTGCATCATGCAAGGGCTTGCAGCAGGGAAGGTAACGTCTAATGACCTTCATTTCTTAAATGCCTTCCAAACTCCTCCTCAGACACTAGAGGGTGAAGCTCTGCAATTCCACTGAAAAGTAAGTGACAGAGGGAAAATGAACCACAGAAAGGTCAAAGACGGTGTCTGAGCCAGGAGACTTGGCTGCTTTGATTATGTCAGCGGTGCCCTATATTCTAAGAACCTTTAGGAAATTAAAGAATCTCTGAGTTGGATAAAGTTGTAAAGTTGAAGTTAAAAACAAGTTTGAGTGGCCTTTGGCAATGCCTTTTGTGCTTCTGAAATACTGCAAGATGCTGCTCCCTGACCAGGCAGGCCCCACTGGCTGTGCTGAGGATCCAGCAGAAATTCTGCTGCAGTCCAATGTGACACAGATTCCCAGGACCATCAGCAAAGCCACTCAAACAAGACAGCCTTAAAATAAAGCCAATTTAAAGTTCTCTTCATGGCTTCACTTCAGAAATCAAACCAGCTGCCAAGTGCAAATGCTGGAAGTACATCCCTTAATTTAACATTAACTTCAGCTTGTTGCAACTTGATGGGCATACTCCAAGTGCACCACTGCTTTGTTCTAACTCTAATTCGCTCATCTACACCTGCCCAGACTGCTGGTGACTTTCCCATTTGTATGCACATGTACAAGTCCTGGTGTTGAGTTGTGTCAGCAAACAGTGCTCCTTGTTGCTTTAAAAAGGTTGCAAAATGCTTGTTTGGTGCCAACCAGCTTCACACAGCCAAAAATGAAATGCAAATAGGAGGTTTGGCCCAGTGCTGGTGAGGCTCTTCAAAGCCAGGCTCCCCTTCCTGTGATGTGAAGACTTTGAGATGGAATCCCCCCAAGCAAGAACAGCTCTCAGAAGGGGTGCCAGCACCTGGTAAAATCAAAGCTTTGAAGATGGGCCTCCCCATTGATAGAAGTCTTTGCATAAGTATCCTCCTATCTTCTCTGATGCCTTTCCAGTGTCAGCAAGCTGAGAGCTCCAAAATCAGGCGCGGGGTGGGATCCCTGTGCTGCTCCCTCACTGGAACAGCAGGTCCTGGCTTTGCTGGAGGCAACCACCCAACCACAGAGATGGCTCCCATTGACCTCCTGTCTGACTCAGGGGCTGGCAGGTGAATCCCAGCAGATCTGCTGGGGTGGTTGGAGATGTTATCACACCCCCACTTCCCCTTCTCTCTGTCCTGCCCCTGCCCACCCCTCCCCTGCAGAGCTGGAAGAGTAAAGCTGTGCTGGCACCATGAGCTCTCCAGGGGAAACCCAGCAGCTTCATGGACAGGGAGGGTTTTCTCCCAGATTCTGCAGGGCTGAGCCTCTGATTCCCTGTGCTACAGGAGCAGGAGCATCTCACAGGGCAGGGCAAGGTGAGAATGGGGCAGTAGCAGCATTGAAAGCTCTCGCAGATCTCACCCGCTGAGCCCTAACAAGGAAAATTCTGCTTTTTGGATCTCCCTGAAGAAGATGATTGTGTGGCAAATGAGGGAAATACCATGATTTGTCTTCAATGTGTAATTGGGGCATCTTCCAGGGGAAGTGCAATGCTTTCAACCACCCTCCCCTGACTTTCTCAAAAACAGAATCAATCTCTTCATCTTCTTCCCAGAACCAGCCCCTGCTCCTCTTCCCCAGGCTGTCCTTCCCCAAAGCAATGCTTCTCCTGCTTCTTCGATGGCTCACAAATTATTTTTAATTATTTGATTGGGAACTCTTTCACTTCAATGTATAACCTGCTGAAATACAAGGAAAAATTCTTTTCTGCTCTAAATTCTCTCTTACAGGGAAGCCTTAAAGCTCTCAGTTTTCCTTATCCCCAAAAGATTTCCACTAACAAGGCATAAGAAACAGGAAGGAGTGAGGTTTCATCTCACTTTTCATCCTTTCCTCTAATCAAACAACACTCCCTGGCACCCTGCACTACCTGTCTTGGAGCCTGTTCTGGGGTGAGGATTGTCCTCTGGCCAGGAAGGATGGGGGTGGAAATGAAAAGAAAAACCCGCAGGCTCTCCCTGGGAAGAGGAACAGGGAGTGCAGTGGTTTGGGCACACGGGCCAGGAGAAAGGTGCTGGCTGGTGAAGTGTCCCTGCAAGTCCCCTGGTGTGTGGATAAAGAGCAGGAGGAGTGTGTGTCTCCTTCTGGTCGTGTTTCTGAGGAGCCCAATGTGCTCTGGTCTTCTGAGAGTGTGGTTGATGACACATGGGCTGCTCCTCTGCTTGTCTTTCTCCAAGTCCTTGAAGATCCATCTTTGGGATGCTTTGGGAGGGAAGTGGTTTCTTGCACTGAAACACGCAGGAGAGGGTCCTGTGGGAAAAAGGCTCTCATGAGGACCATGGCTGCTCTTTGCTCTTCACAGAGGGGAGCTCAGCTGGGTTATTGTCATAATTTCAAAATGTTTCATTTCTGAGCAAGAAATCTAGTGCTTTTGTCCACCAGACCCCAAACTGGAACACTCCATTAAACATTAAACTGGAAATATGTTAAAACTGCATATTATGGTTTTAATGAATTATCTGTTTTGGAAGGGGGAAACAGAGGAGAATTGCTGGCATAAGTGTGGAATAAGATTTTTCAAAGGAATTACCCCAGCCAAGGCCCAGGATAAAAGTATTTTCAATAATAGCATTAGACCAAGAAGCAGCACAGCAAGAAATGCCAACTGTAGTCTCTAAATGCTTAAGCAACTTGAAATCTAAAGATGAAAAGGCACTGTACACTATTTACTCTTCTTAATGCTGAATTGTACAGACGTACATTTATATTTTATACCTCTTTGAACTGGGAAATATGTATAATTCCCACAAGAGGATAAAGTATTTTTGCACTGAAGGATTAGAGAGGTGCTGTTTAAAAGACAGTTTCAGGTACAGCTCTGAAAGGGTCTTTGACAGTAGGTCTGGCCAGTGCTCTTGTTCTTTCATTAGAGCCCAAAACTGGCGCATCACGTCTGCATTTCACGAGCGAAGGCGCTGGAGGGGAACATCAGCAGTCCAAACAGATCTTAAGCAAATTGCTGCTATTTGAAGGCAGAGTTCTGCTTCAAAATCAAGAGGCTGATAAATGTCTTTGACTGCTCCCCAGCCTTTGTGGTGGTCTCCACCAGGGTGACCCACCGGACCTCATCCCTGCGCAGGCACAGCCTTTGTGAGGCGCTCCCAGCGCGGCCCAGCTCCTCCAGCCGCGGATGGGAAGTGCTGGCTCTTGTGGAGTGCTCCCGTTTGAACCCAACCCGTCGCCTCCTCAGATGCATTTCTCTGCTGGGAGGTTATTAGGAGTGACAAGCCTCTGGTAACGTAATCTAGCATTTGTATAAAGCAACTGCTGAGTCCTGCAGGTGACTCCTTTGTGGCCACGCTCGGAGGAACAGCGCGAGGAAGGGTCGCTCCGGCCTTTAAACTTCCTCAGCAGACATGGAGGGGAGAAAAGACAAATAAAAGCCAGTTTATCTTGCACCATCATTTAACGAGTTCTATCAGCTCAGCTGGAATGGCTGGAAAGGGAGACTGCCCTTCTGAAACAAGGCAGAGCCTGAGTCCGTTTCATTTGATTGAATGTGTCATCAGATCCGACCACGAGCCTAATAAGGCCAGAAATATTTCCTTAGGATGACGGAATCCCATTTATCTGAAGGTTTTCTCTCCCCTGACGTCGCTTGCTCTCAGGCAGGGCGGCTGAGGGGATGCCAGGCGGGCTCAGCCCCTGCCTGCCCCTCTCCACCCACGCTCCCATGGGCTCCTGCTTGGCTGATTGTGGGGAATTTTTATTTACTGTGGATCCAGCACATGCAGCAGGCTCTGACCATGGGGTCGGTGCTGGTGGGAGGGAGCAGGGCTTTGCCTCCTCCAGCCAGGGATGGGGCAGTGAGTCCTAACCAGCAAATATCAGTTTGAAGCCTCCATTGTGCCAGCCCACCGTGGGGAGGGGGAGAGAAGCAGATAATGAGCTGCTGCATGATCAACCGCGAGAAGAAGGTATAAAAGATACAGACCATTAGAAAAGAACAAGGCTTTAAATGCCATCTGAGATTTTAGCTGAAAAGCCCTTTATTAGGTTAAAAAAAAAAATCTACATTTAACAATATAGAGTACCCAGTCCTGTAGATTTCTACCGCAAACTCCTCTGAAGTAAACTACAAAGGATTGTGATGTTTCTTCTTTCAGACTTTTTTTTTTTTATATGAACTTTTTTTAAGGCACCGTATCCCAGTGAACTATCCTCCATTTCTTTTTCTTGCTGAAGCTGCAGATGTACATTATGCTAGTGTGAAAAAAAGCTAATTAAACTGCATAGACTCTGCAGGAGGCAGAGAAGGCCTGCAGTGCACGGGGGATGATTGATTTGGACTGTCACACAGCTCTGCTGGGTGTCATAACTTAGTGACAAATAAAGGATTACAGTGTCCCAGAGTAACTCTCTCCCTTTTATTGTTCACCAGACATCAAAGCACAAAAGCATATTAGCATTTTTAATAAGTAGTTAGGTCAGTCGTGGCTTACAGTTTGGAATTACTTTCTGTAAAACTAAAAAAAAAAAAAATGAAAGAAAAACCAAACTTATTGGTAGATTAAAAAATATAACACCCACAAGGCAGGAGCAATTCTTCCATTGCTTTCGATCAGGAGTGCATTATTTGTCTAAAGCATGTGGGGAATGCCAGCTCCTAGCCCATTGTCTGAAAGCGAGATTTCTAGCTATAAAAATAATATTGAGAAGTTGAAAACATTTTATCAGAAAAGCAATTACTGAACTTCTAGCATTCGAGGCCCATGTGTTGCTTTATTTGTGCATTTTCATGGGGAGCTTATTGTTTTCTGCTTACAGTTAACAGTATAAAATGACTTTTTTTTTTTTAATCGCCTTATCTCTAATGTACATGTATCCCTGAAAATAAGGTTGGGGGTAACTTGTATTTTTAAGAAAGCATAAAAATAATAATAAATTGAGGGTGTTTACTTTGAATAAACAGAAGTTAGCTATGAAAATAAGAACTGGGATGGAATAATAAGGCTGGTGTTTTTATCAGGATATAATTAGCTGGGCATAATTGTTAACCTTTCCATTTGGAATGGGCAGAGCTTTCCTGGATGTCGCTGCTCTGTGAATGGGGACAAAATGGCACGGGCAGGATAAATCTGTGGGAATGCTGGGCTGGTCCTTGGGCACTCGCTGTGTGTTCACACTCAGCCTGTGCAAACCCCCAGCAGCAGGTGGGAAATGTCCCCTCCTCAATGCAGATGCCCCAGGTGACTCTGAGATGTTTATCAGCACCACACAGGGCTTGAGCTAAACCTTTAGATGGGAGGGTTTGGCTGGAAACTCTGTTCTCCGCGGTGGCATTGATCAGAACCAGGGACCGAGGGAGAGGCGAGGCTCCGGAGCTGCTGCTCCATCCGTGCCCCTGCAGACTGACATTCCCATCCTCCCTGGGAAAAGAAAGGCTGCACGAAAGCTGCGAACTCCCTTCTCCTCTGCTCCCCTCTCTATGGCATAAAAGTCACCAAAACATTATCCACGTGTGAGGTGCAGCCCTAAAATCAGTTAATTTACCCCAAAGCACCGACACGTTTGACACATTTTGGATGGCCAGTGTCGCTGTTATCAGTTGCTATCCCAGCACTGTCATTAGCAGGGTGCTGTTATCGCTTGTGCTGGTCCTTGGGGGATTAACCCTTTGCTGACCGGTTTTCTTTATCACGGCATTCCTTTATCTTGTCGCTGCTACTCCACACCTCATTGGAAAAGGATCCAGCACCAAGGATGGTTTTGGCGGCTGGAGCCCCGTTTTCTGTACCTACCCTGCAAGACAGGGGAGGCACTCAAGAGTTTCTTCTGCATTTTATGGGGAAATGCCACTTTTCAATGGGACACTTGGCTGAGCTCATGTTGGGTGTGTCCCCTTCTCTCATCACCAGCAAGAGCCAATGGTGCCACCAGACCCCAATAATGGAACAGCTTCATTTTCTGGTATGGACAGCAACCTGTCCTGGGGGAAACCTCCATTACTCCCAGTTATCTCTTAAATTCCAGATTTCCTTGCCCCTTTCTTCATTTCCTGCAGCAGAACTGACTGCATGCCTGCCCCACTAGGACTGACAGACCTCCCTCTGTCAAGATGCTGGAGTGGAAAGCTGCATTAGGAAAGAATAATGTATATTTCTTATTTTACATTATATATATATTTCAGGAGCTGAAAATGGGAAAGAGAACCAAGATCTCTGTGGAGCTCCAGCAAATATTCCATGGATCATCAGTGGTGCATATTTGGGGAGATACTGGCATGGGTCATAGCAGCTGTAAAGCAGATATAGTTTTCTTATTACCCCTGGAGAGGTGTTTCCTCCCTTTTTTTACAACTATTCTTTTAATACCTCTTAAATGAAAGCTTCATTTGTTTGGTATGAAATTACCTTTAAAAAATAATCAAAGAACTTCATTTTTCTTTACAAGAAAAAAACCTGGCACTTGGATACCTGTGTGACAGACACCTTATAAATACTTGTGAGTAATAAAAAAAAGATGATAGGAAATTATTCATTCTCAGAGAAAACAAACTGTTTCTCACTTAAGATTAAATAATGTTATTAAATATCATCTTGTGCCTACACAAAAGTGACTTAAGATAGAGTGGAGATGTCCAAGGAATAATATTTACCCATCTGTAGGTGACAAAACACTGAAACACACTGCAGAAATTTTTGATGGTGGAATTTCCACCTAAATTTAATTTCCTTTCTTTGATTCAAATAAAACCTTCCATTTAAGTTTAATGTAGTACTTTCTAGTAAATCCAAACTTGCCATTCTTCAGGGCACTTAAATCCATATCCAGAGCTGAATTTTGTGGTGTGGATCCACCACCTGTATATAGTGTGAGCTGGTCCCCATGAGTCTTGAATATTGTGCATTCTTGGGGCTACAAGGACATGATGGAAGACTGTTCTCATGTTACAGACAAGCTGTAAATCTCAACAGGACATGGGATCTGAATGCAGGAGACTCTTAATCTTGGCAGGAGTCCTCAAGTCCCCTCTGTACTCACACTACAAAGGCAATTTGCATGAGGATTGTTGCAAACTCTGTTCCTCAGGATCTTATTTTTTGTGGTGATTTCCTCCTTTCCTGAAAAAAGAGAGAACAAAGTTAACTGATTTATTTTCTGTTGAACACATCAGCATCATTTATGCCTACCTGCTCTGCATTTTCCAGTTATTTTTCTGGACCTTTCTGGGATCTGGAAGTCTCTTCCTGCTTGTGAATCCTGTACACTCACTCATTCTTGTAATTTGGGAGGCTCCTGCATATTTGAAAGCGATGGCTTCATTTGTTTTTGCAAGTTCTTACTGAATCACTCGTTGGTGTACAAGTGACATTCCAAGCAGCAGATTAATGAAAGCGCCTTTCTTCTTTGTACAAGTTGTATTACGTCAGAAATTTCTCCACACGCACACCAGTTCCAGTTATCTGATTGATACACTTAGACATCACGCATGAAATATGCTTTTATTCACGTATTTGTGTCTATAAACTGAAAAGGAGCCTTTATTCTGGAGGAAGAGTCCTGCAGCTCGGCGCTGAACTGCAGGGCTCCATCAACAGTTGAGCTGGACTCTGGCCAAAACCCAGCCTTATCTCTTCCAGCAACATCAGTGCAAGGAACCACGAGAGGTGAGCTTGGAAAGATCCTTTTGGGAAAAAAAAGAGAAACAAAACAAAAAAGCCCAGACAAAGTCATGATGTCACTTCAAATCCACAGCTGGGTGGTTCTGGCTGGCGTTCTTGGCCCTGCTCTCGGCTGTGGGGTCCCTGTGGTGCAAAGGGGAAGCAAAGGGCAGAGTTTGTCTGACCCTAAAAATCATTATCTGAGGGCATGGCCCTCAGGGCTCCATGTTCCATGTGCTGCACGGTGTGGAAAGGCTGGGGGGAGCTGGGAAGGCAACCAGTGGAAAAAAAGCTCCTGTGGGGCCTCCCTTCTCAGAGGTGATACATAACCACATCCCAGGCCAGCTGGGGATGGTGTCCTCTGCTCCTGGAATTGCTTGGTGTGGGGATGAAGGTGAGGATGAGGCTTGGCTGGGGATGAAGGTGAGGATGAGGCTTGGCTGGGGATGAAGGTGAGGATGAGGCTTGGCTGGGGATATTTGATCCACAGGAGCCTCAGTGGGGTGAGGGCACCATTTGGCTTGGGCCCAAAGCCCTCCTGGCCCTCAAGGCAGGACCTGACAGGCAGAGGAGAAACTGGTGGAGGGCAGGTGGAGCACAAATCCCAGCCCTCGGATTCTGTGAGGGAGCCTGAGGGGAAAATCCTGCCCAGGGAAGCTGTGGCTGCCCCATCCCTGGAGGTGTCCAAGGCCAGGGTGGATGGGGCTTGCGCAGCCTGGGATAGAAGGTGTCCCAAGGCAGGGAGGTGGAACTGGATGATCTTTAAGGTCTCTTCTCTGTTCACCTGCAGATCTATATGAGGCTGTGTGAACTGGGCTGTGGGAAGAGCCAGCACCTCATTGAAAATGAGCCCATCTGCAAATAAATTGTCCAACAGCAGCCCGGGAGAGGTTCAGGGGCTGCCATTGCTGACAGGCCGAGTCACAGGGCCCAGGGTGTCACTTTGTGGTCACGTTTATGGCTTGGTGTCCCCAGGCTGCCAATGTCCTCCCTGCTGGAACCAGCTGGGACCAGGAGCCTTTGACCTGGGTGACACTGCTCTGAGGGCACAATGTGACCTCAGGGTGCTGCTTGCCTCGCTTGTTTTATCCCAGACACGGATATCCAGGTGGGTTTGGACAAGGAGCTGAGGTGGGTTTTCTTTCCACACTGCAGGAGGCAGGTGGAGCTCGGACCAGACAAAACACTGAGAAGCAACTTTTAATTCTCTAAGAGCCAGCAATGTTCAAATCATGACTTGTCCCACCAACATCTGGAGGAGTTTGTGCTGGGCTGGGCCTGGCATTTGTAATTTTCAACCCCATCCCAGGACTTTGACTTCCTCTTTGAAAAACACCCAAGACCTGCTCAGAGAGCCCATTTGCTAAAGGATTTCCATAATCCATGAGCCATTTAACAACCTCACACAAAGCAGGACCTTAACAGGCAGGCCTGGCACAGAAGCCAAAGCCCAGAGGGGCTTAATTTCTCTCCTGTCCTTGCCCAAAGTGGGCCACAGTTAATGCCAAAAGGGGTTTATGCTATTACTGCAAGAGCTCTTGGATCAAGCATTTCACTCACAAGCTTCCTATTTACTTCACTGCTTTAACACTCTGCTGATTTAAGCACATGCAGCTCTGGAAGGAAGCAGCAGCATTTGCAAAAAAAAAAAAGAAAAAAAAATTTAAAAGAGACTTTTATAGAAATATTTGTGCATCCTGTGCAAATGCAAAGCTTCACAATGGCCAAGAGGAGAAGCAAAGCCCAAAGTAATTTAGTAATTTCTAACTAGACACTCCAAAATGTGGGTGGGGGGAAGCAAAATGATGGCAGGTCTGTGCAAATGCCTAAGTATGGGATATATATATATATATATATATATGTATATATAAAACTGTATATGAAGGGGTAGCCTGGACTTAGGCGTGTTTTGGGGAGCACAGAACAGTTTTCAAGCTTGTGCAACAGCAGAACAGTTCCCCCACACACACTTTTCTTTTCTTTTTTTTTTCAATTGAGAGGCAAATGAGCGAAAATGACAGAGACAGAATGGAAAAAATAAGCAGACTTGGATCTGGACTAAATGTACTCACAGGATAGAATGTTAATTTTACCCAGATTTGGTTTCATTTGGGGAGAAAGAAATAGCATTTAGTTTCTCATAGCTGTCTGCATAATGTATAAACGTGGCACTTGCCATTGTCACCAGAGCAGTGACAGGACTGGCCAGGTTGGATTTTTCTGCACTTATTCCCTTCCACTGGAGACACTTCCTATCAGCACATGGCCTCTCCAAGCACAAGTGCTGCAGTAGCATCAGGGGTGGAGCTGGGAGCTTTCATTCCAAGTTCCCTTGCTCTGCCTGGCTTGAATCAAACCTTAATTAAAATGGGAGTGTTTTTTAATTTAATTAAGAATATTGAATCAATTAATAAGACACTTAAGTGATTACCCAAAGTTAACTGAAGAGTTTGATACTGCAGCTCCTGCTTCAGCTAACTCCTGATTGGATGAAGATTCCCAGCCATCCAAAAGGCTCAGGTAATTAGCATTTGATTGGGTCATACCCAATTTTTAACCAACCACCCCTTACAGACTGTGCTGCCTACTCCTGTAGAAATGGAATATTTCAAATATACTTCTGAGAAAAACATGGAAATTTTCCCTCCAAAAAAAAAAAAAAAAAAAGTAAGTTTGGAAAAGTTATAATAGGAATATAATTGGCAATATGATTTTTTAAAATTTGACTTAATTGAGTAAAAATAAGGAAATGCTTGAGTCAGTGGTGAGTTCAAAGCAGGGCCTGTCTCTGGTGCAAGTGTCAGGGGTGTTGTGGATGGAAGAAATACTTGAGGAAGTGCTGGGCTGTGGAAAATGGGATTGTAGGCAGCACAAATGGAGTTGTGCTGGTGGCCAGCTAATAGGACTGGTGTCCCTTTGTACAACTTCCTGTGGGGAAGCTGCTGGTGGCTGTTCTGCAGTGTGGAGATGTCAAGGGACACCTAGGGACACTCAGGGACACCCAGGGACACCCAGGGACACCCAAGGACATCCAGGACATCCACTCTCCTGCCTCTTGCCCAAGTCCTCCTCTGGGCAGAGCAGAGCTAAGAACCAGGGACCAAAATCCAGGGACTCCAAGGTTTTTGTGGAATCTGGAAGGAGATAATGTATCACACACAATCAGCTATGTCTGGATGACAGCAGTCATAGGGAGGGGATAAGGAAGGGAAAAATCACCTTGTCTGTAAGATCCTGCTGTCCTTTTCCCCTGTGGTATCCTCTGGTTCAATCTAAAGGAGCATTTGCAGTGAAGGAAGTGCAATTTCTATTTGCCTTGCACACAGAAAGGCCTCATCACAACACCAGGGGATGTCCAAAGGGGGCCTGACCTCCCCTCATAGCACAAACATTAAAATATTCTGCTGCAGGATCACAGCGACATCTGAAACTTCCCTTCATTTTCTTCCCCCTCCTTTTTTCTCATCTCTTTGGGTCCTTTGGCCCATATGTTGCTAATTTTCTGTCTTTTCAAAGCACTCTGTTTCATTTAAAGTCAGAATACATTCTATTCATCACCATGAATTCTAGGGAAAAAAGAGATCTCGAAGGTCAGTGTTCCCCTTAATGTATAAAATAAATGAGCAAAGCACTGGTTTTTTTCCTTTAGCTTATTACTTTTCTTAATCTACTTTTTAGGTCTACTGTGGGAGATCACAGGAGGGACTTAAGCAGTTGCTCTTAGAAAGGATTCTTATATATTCTTGCAAGAAAGGAGTCCTTCAAAACTGCAAGCCTTTGTAGTTGGATCTGCTGAGCCAGACTTCAACCAAGCTAGTTACTGGTCAGTGAGCCGGGGTGCCACTGCAGTGACATCCACAAGTACCCAAAGGACTTCACTCCCCAGGAGCTCACTTTCTCTTGCTGTCCATCACATTTTCCCAGGAAAAAAAAATCCTTCTTCTTTGCTAAAATATTGCACCTACACCCTGAAATCTGTGTGAAAAGGGAGAATAATGAGGGGAAACTGCGGCATTCTGATTTTTGCAGTAATAGTTCAGTAGACCTTACCAAGAGGCAAGTTAAACTGTTAAAATTACTCAAACTCAAGAAAAGCACGTAAGATGATCTGCTTGTTTAAACTCTGTTGTTGCAGGGGGTGGGTTCTTTGTAGAAAGCCATCATGGGATGAAATTCTAGAAGGCCTTGTGGCAGATCACGGTGCAGTCTGCGAAGAGTTAATGGCATCATTGTCCCAATATTTTCTTGCTTCTCTACAACTGGCAGTGCCAAGAGCTGCTCTGTCCCCAGCTGTGACAGTGACAGCAGCCTTGGGCCAGCCCACACCAGCCCTTGCAGGCTAGAGTGACCCAGGAGGAGCAGCCAAACCCAAAGTCAACTCGAGAGCCAGCTGAACCTTTCTTTACAAAACCTCAGACCACATCAAAGTGCCTGGATTTGTGTTCTCTTATGAACTGGGGGTTTGGGCCAAGTTAGTTAAAATGTTCATCAAGACTCAGATCTTTGGAGTGAATCTGGGCCTGAGAACTGAACTAACCCTGGTTTGGAGTTCAAAGCAGCTGGGAGGCCTGGAGTGGGACCATGGGTAGCTGGTGACTGGATTTCCCCCATTCCCATTGCTGCTTCCCACCGTGGATGGGGGACCTGAATCATCCCTAAAATTTTGCTGCTGCTCATTTTCTCATCCACTTGGCCAGAGCTGGTCCAGCTGAAGCTGCAACCCCTTCCCTGGGCTTTGGTGGGTGCAGTGCATGGGATTTTTCGTGCACCTTGCCACCTTCACCCCATGAGGGCAGAGCTTTGCTCAGAGCACTTGCAGGGTGACTCGACCAGTAAATCATCCCAGGAAAGTTGCCTTCAGTGCTGCAGGATGCCTACTCTCATCTGGCAGCACTTCAGAGCTGGCACTTCATCAGTAGATGAACAAAGCCAAGTAATGCAGTACAAGTAAAATTATTACAGTCTGGGGTATTTCCAAAACAAGATTCTGACCAGAAAAGAAAAAAGAAAAAAAAAAAAAAAAGAAAGAAGAAAAAAAAATATGGAAGGAGCAGTCAGGGAGGGGCTTTAGCAGCTGATAGCTTTGAGCTGTAAATTTGGTATAAATAACATTTCTGGCTGTTTTGAGCAAGTGCAGAAGTTGCATATCTGTAAGTGAAAGTTTCTTGCTTTGCAGGATGGCTCCATCAATCTGAATTAAGTGTTCAGTGGGAACCAGAAACGATGCTACTGAGGAAATCTCAGCCTAAAAACCAGTCAGCAGCAAGGCAGCTGTTCTGGGATGCCTTTTCACCACGGGGCTATTTGATCTCCCTTGAGGTTGATCCCAGCCCTGCAGACGGGTAATGGGTTCTTTTTGAACAACAGACCCACAACATTTCTGCATCTGCAATGGAAAACGCTGCGGCAATGAAAGGAAACGGGGTCTTTTAGGTCTTGTTTCTGGCTCTACCACTAATTTGTGCATGACCTTGGGCAAGTCAAAAAGCATCCCTGACCTCAGTTTACCTAGTGAGAAAATGGGAGTGGTAACACTGCAGCCTCCGAGGTTTCACTAATGCAGCTCCCTCAGCCTGCTGAGACGAGTCACGGCTCTGCCCATCCATAGGCAGCCTCCTTCCTGATCCCCAAAATCCTCTCCATGCACACCAAGGGTGCCCAGAACTCAGCGTTGCACAGAGTTATAACCCACTCCTGACCCCAGAGCCTTTCCAGGCAAGTGTGTGCTGGGCTAAGACATGAGGACATCACTCACTGATCACCTGATGCTTTCCTTGAGATTCACCCCTTGTTTTTAACCAAGAAACAAAATTGCTCTTAGAAAGGGACACACATTTTAAGCCTGACTTTTCCATCTCGTGTCGCATTTGACTTTCACACAATTAATTTAACACCCAGCTGGTGGTAAAATTATGTTCTTCCTGATCATTATGTTTTTTAAATTGCTTTCTTAATGCTTTCTGTCTATCAGGGCTGTCCTGCTGAGGAAAGGGCTAATACCTTCCCCAAAATTCAACTTTTTTCTCAGCACTGCAGTACAATCAAGAACAATATCCCTGTTGTAAAGGTGACTTTTTATCAAAGGTACCCAACAGGCTCTCTGGAATTCCTGCAAACCTTCCATGTCAGGAGGTGTTTCAGATCCACAGCTGCTGGGTTCATGAGACCTTGCCTGGTGCTCATTTAATGGGGACAGTATCCATGGAGCACCTTCCCACCTTTCCAGTAGGATTTTGACATCCAGCTTAGCATGGAGTTGCTGCTCTCTGAAATGGAGATGGGATTCTGGCTCTGGGAGCTGTGAAACCAAACAGGCAGCAAAATTTGTAGCAAGTTACAACAATTTTCTTAACCTGCAAGGCAGGGAGGGAGGGAGGGAGGGAGAGAAGAACCCTACACGAGACATCCCATGTCTGATCATACTCCACACATCCACGGCTATTGAAACTCTCTGATTCCCCTGTTTGATATTTAGCTGCAACATCCCATTTGTTCCAAGCAGATATGTAAAGTCTCCCTGGTATTCAGGTTCATTTAAAGATTTACATTTTCTATTTCCTTGCTCTTTTTCTGACGATGTACATAAAACAGAATTGTAAATGTTTAGGAAAATCAAAGCTATTCTTAGATGCTTGCAATTCCACTAAGTTTGTATTCTCTAATTTGAGCCATGAAAGGAAAAGGAAATCTGGGAGAGGAGCTTGTAGTTTGCTTTTTGAGCTTTTCTTCCCCGCATTTCCATTGAAACTTGGGGCTCAGAGTTATGTTTCTCAAGGCACTTTGAAAGTTTCCTCAGTAACCCTTTGCTCCAAAGGATGTGGCTGCAGCTGCCTCTCCTACCTTTCCAGAGGGCTGTAGTGAGGAGTTTTAAAATTAATCACAACAGAACCTGCTCTGGGAGATGTCCTGAATCTCAGCTAAACTCTCCTACCCTGGAAAATTTGGTGATAGGTGAGTAAATTCTGCCCAACTGCTTTTTACATAAATGCTGTGGTTTCCACAGTCCGTGGCTGGAGTAGAATTGGTTCTTAATCTCATGAGCCAAAATGCCAATTCATCTCTTCCCAGAGCCTGGGACAGCCCCGTTGGTGCTCCCAGCTGCAGAGTCCATCCCTGTGGATGTACGTCAGAGGTTGTAAACTACCACGGGGAAGAAGTGGTTTCAGATTAGGATCTCTGGAAGAAAATCTTTCCCCGGGTTAATCCAAGCTAGATGAAATCTGCCCTTCGTTTTTCTTCTTTCCACACAGTCAACACCTTGAGAAAGTTCAGCCCCACAATGCCAGCTGGGAAGGGAAATGCTGAACAAAATTCCCAACCAGCAGAACAAGAATTTTCAAAGGAATGAGAATTGTGTTCCCTGAAGCGCAGCCCCAGCGCTGCTTGTGGGTCTCTGCTTCTGAAACTGAAATTAAAAGAAAAATAAAATTAAATAAATAGGGTTCTTACTTCACCCTTTGCCCAGGTTTGCAGCTCTGTGGGAAAGGTGGGTTTATCTAAACTAAAGTGTTGCAGTCACTGCATGGTTTGGTGAACTCCACTCTCCAGAGTGAAATTCAGGAAAATCCAGCCCTCTCTCCTGCTCTGCCACCTGTCTGATGGAAAAACTAAACACTTCCCTCCCAACATGTGCAGTAATGGAATTTCTCATCCAGAGAAAATTTCTCATATCTAAAATATTCCTCGGAATTAGAAAAACAAAAGTAAAAATAAAACCAGAGATGTGGGATTTTCCACTCATGGAAATTACAATTTTTGGAGAACGCGAAGGAGAACATTTCTCCACACCCAATGTTCAGATGTGCCCCCATGTCTTTCCCAGCTCCAGGGACCACTGAGATCTCCTGGCTGTGGCTGGGGATGGTCAGCAAGTCTGGATCCCTAAGGAACCTTCCCTGAAGCTACTGATGGAAAACATCAGATAAAAATTTGCAGTAACAGATTGTTTCTGGTGAAGGTTTTTTTGATTCTCTTCTTAAACCACAAAAGTGCTACCGACTGGCATGGGGAGCACACGTGCTGAGGGCAAGCACGTGCCTGCCGTGGGCACCCACCAGCTCTGCTCAGCGAAGGGCTTGTGACTGTCCCTTGGCCAAAAACGTGCTGAATGTCCCCTCCAGCCCAGCTGGACAAAGGGCAGACGTTCAGCACATCTGGGTGAGGTTAGAGGAATTTGGCCTGGTGTTTTACCTCTGCAAGTCAGCGCTGGAGGAATGCTCTGCACATATGAACTATCTCATACTCACCAAACCACTTATTAGTTTCAGGCACTGGCCCCTGTGTTATTATGGCCTTGATAACTTTATTAAATTCAGCCCCAGCTTATTCATCTCGCAGAATGGCCTTAACTATTTGTAGATATTTTAAAGTAGCCATCCTTGCATCGTGATCGCTTCCAGACCTCGCTGAGAGACACGCATGTGTTTGAAATGCCTGCTTTCCTTCTCCATTTCACCATAAAGTAGCCAATTTAATTTTGCACAATACCATTTGATAACAACCATGTGTGTGTGTCTTCAGCGTTTATATACTTCAGAGAAGGTACTGCTTGGTCAGTGTGAGATAATTTCACAAAGGAAAACGGAACCAGATGTTCCTCCTTTTGACTTGGCTTCTCCCTCTGCCTATCTTGTTTCTAATGTCAATCTCCAGGCAGGTTTTCCATTACCTTGGGAAGGGGATATCTTTACACTTTGTGTTTTCATTACCGACCTGCCTGACAAAGTGTTGGGAGTAGCTGAGGTAGGTGATTATCAGCTTAGCACCTCTGAGATCATTATCAAACCCTAACGATGCCCAGGAGACAAACAAAGGCAGAGGTGTGTGCTGGGTGGGTTTGCAGAGGAGCTCCAAAGGGAAAGGTCACCTTTTGTACCAAATCTCGTGAGTACTCTCTGGATGTTTAGGATGCAACCCTGAACGTGCCAGGGAGGAGTGAAGGGCACCATCAGCTCCGGGAAATCAGCAAGAAAGTTTTCAGTTGAGGCGTCTTCACCCAGGTTCTGGAATGGGCAGTGTTGGCCATGGTTATCTGATTATGACTTTCTGCAGTTCATGGACCTCCTGCCTGGCTGGAAGGGTCCAGGTGAATGTGGCAGCACCTGGGTATGTCACCTGGATGTCAGGAGAGTGAAGGGAAGTTTCCCCAAAGCTGTAAAGTGGAAGAATGGGGAGGATAGAAGGATTTGCTGATGGAAGGAGTTAAGCTGTGTAAAATACAGCTGGGCAGGGGACATCCTTCACAGGATCTGGAGTGAACACAGCAGCCTGGGAGAGCAGTCAGAGAATTGCTGGAGGTCAGGAAAGCCCACAGTCACTGAGGCCACTGGTGGAAAACAGGAGGTGATATTTTGGGATCGCCATGATTGTCAGGCCAAGAGGGGACCTTCGGTGACTGCAGCATCCTCTTCCTCACCCCACCAAACAAGGCACACTGGGGGTCACCTGCCGATCCACCAGGGCTGAACCTGATGGTGTGTTCAGAAGTGCCAGCTGTGGTCCAGCTGTGGGATTCCAGAGGGTCGTGGCAGTGCCAGGTGGATCCTATGGACCAGTCTCATTTCAGGTGGCCCAGGCAGCAGAGCTGGGCTTCCTCGCTGTCCACATTGGCTGTCACCCACCAATCAAACCCACACTCTGAGGAGAGGAAGGAGCTGGTTATCTGCCTCGTTATCAGCACTGGTCTGCAAACAACCCATCCTGTGGCAATGACAGACCAAAAAGCTGCTCTGAGGACAGGATGGAATGAGAGCAGAGCCCCGAGATCAGGAGCTGCCCAGCAGTGCCATTGCCGGGCTGCAAAGCTCTGAGCTGCCTCATTTACAGGTGCCTTTACCTTGACACTGGCTGTTATTAAGCTGCATTATGAGAACAACACTTTGTGATCCTCCCTGACTCACGGTCTTGTGACATCCTGGCAGGGAGCACCCTTGGCTCCCGTGCTGGGGAGGCTCTTGGAAGGAGCCGTTATTGCAGGGAGTGTCTGGCCTGCATCACAGCTGCCTCTTGGGCCACTTGAGCCAGGCAGGGATGGATTCTTCTGCCTTGGACCCATGGAGACCTGTGGATGGTTCCAAGGACAACAGCAGGGGGATGTCAAGGACCTCCAAGAAAGACCAAACCCTTTGGCTTTGAGGCCACCACACAATTTCTGCTTGTTGCCTTTCTTTGCTTCTTTTTATTTGGGTTAGAATATGAGCTCAGCATGAGCCTTGCATGTATTTGAGTTAAATCATCCCAAATTTGTGGAAAACCTTATGCAGGCGTGAGCTGATCTCATGAGTCATGCTCTTTGCCGTGAATGCTCCATGGCATATGGTAAAGCACTGGAATGGGACACATTCCCCAAGCAGCTGGCTGGAGTCGTGCAAATCCTGTTACTGGCTGGCACGAAGACCAATGAGCAAAGGTCCTGCAGAAAGAAGTCCTGATAATCACCATTTCTTAGGGACTAATCCTAAATGCCTCCGCTCCCTGTCACCGCTTGCAGTAATAACAGCAGGTGCCCGTGCAGAAATCCCTTTCCCAGTACCTCCTTCATGTCTTTGCTTTCCAAGAGGGAAGTTGAAAGCCTTTCTGACAAGGATACAGAAAAAACACTATCAATTTTTTAAAAGTCTTTTTCTCTTGAATTGTCAACTGTTTGTGATTTTCTTTCTTTTTTTTTTTCCTTTGCAGCCGTTAAAAAAGTAATTTTGTCACTCAATGCACTTTCAATCCAGTAAATTGTAGGAGAAGGCAATTGCACTGGAGGCCTAGCTGGAAGGAAGGAGAGATATTTGCTTAATACATGCTTAACTGGCAATCATCTTGGCAGTGTCTTAGCCCTGCTGCAGTCAAGGTGGCTTTCATCACTGGAGGTATAATTTGTCTCTGCCTTTCCAACTGCTCCTTCCTCTCATCTCCTGCTCCAGTTTACCTGAACTCATAAAACTCCAGCTCCTGCCCCAAACTGTGAGGTGCACAGAGACAAGGAGCAGTGCTCTGGGTTGATCAGCTCGGTGGCAACTGGTCCATGCTGGTGCCTACTGGGAGGAGCTGGTGGCGGCAGAGCTCTGCCTCTGTTCCAGGCTGGCTGTGATCTTCATGCCTTCAGGGCTCCTTGGGACAGCCACCCACAGTCAATTGTTCCATTGATTTCAGTGGGTATCAGATGAGATCTTTGGTCCCCGAGGGCAGGATTATCAACCTGGGGTATTTAAGGTGAGGGCTCAGCTCCACTGAAAGGTGCATAGATAAGGGACTGGATTTTTGGCAGGGTGAGTTCAGGTATTCAGAGTCCTTGCAAATACTTGTTTACAAATTCAGGTAGGGAAATCCTCATCCACAGGTGTTACACAGCAGCCTCAGGTGTGTAACTTGGATCCCCCAGTTTGGAAAATACAAAATTATTTTCCCTGTGTCTGTCTACAGAAAGCACCTTCCGTAAGGCAAAGAGTAAATCTTTGTCACACTCTGTGAAGTCACCACAGCACACCTGGCACATGCCACCTCCCTCAGAGCCCAGATCTTGTGCCACCACCCTGTGAGTGATGGAAGAGTGCTTTTGCAAACACAGCTCAAGGAATATGATGATGATTTTCACACAGATACAGAAATTGTGTACTTTAACTTAGACCTTGTTATGCAAAGCACTCTGAAACGTCCCAAAAAAGTGCCTTTGAAGAGAGGCTGGTGAAGACCCCCATGCCCTTGTTGCTCTTCCTCACCCCTCTATCATCCCAACACCCTGGTCTTTATTTTCTAGGTCATCCAGGCATGGCTTTCTCTCCTGTGAAAATGCTCAGGTCATTTGTTAGTGACAACAGGAGACAGATCTTTTGGTGATGTAAATCAATGTCACTTCAAAGCTTCCATGGAGCAATACTTATTTACACCTTCAGATACCAGATCCTTATGTTTTGCTTTTATGTGTGTCAAAGTTGTTTTTTTTCTGAAAAGTAACGTTTTATTGCAAATTTCTATAATTAATCAACCTCATTTCTATGGCAATAGATACTATACAAATTAATAAAATAAATATTCCAGCACAGTTTAATTCTGGCAAAGCCATGCTAAAAACCTTTCCATCATTCCTCATTATGAAGGCAGCAAAACGTGCTTAACAGAATATCTTATCAAAATTAGTGAAAACATTAAACTTCCCAAAAAAACCTTCTTTTGAAAAGTTGTTCTAAGCAAGTTTCTAAAATCTCAGAAGTATTAAATCCTCATTAATATAAGCTCAATGTATTTATGGTGTCAAAAATGTGTTTTATAAAAGCCAAAAGCAGAGTTGCACAAGTTGCCTCATTATCAATAATCTAGCATCGTCCCTTTTATGTGTCATTTCTTTACACAATATACTATCATTTATGACTTTTAGCAAATACATCATGGCAAAGGATTACTCTCATCAGAGGCAGTCTTTGAAAAGGATATGCTAATTTCTAGAGAGCAAGAAAACATCAAAACAGTGCCAGCAAATAGCCAAGGGACTTTCATGTCTTAATATCCTTCAGAAGTGCTTTATCTCCTAGTGCAACGTGTATCATAGTATAAACAGGAAATGAAACAGCCAAGGCATCAAAGAACCACCAGTGCATGGCTGTAATTTTAGATCAGGTTTAATAAAGGTTATCTGCAGCAGGCTAATCAAACAAAAGGGTGTATGTTTTAAAGCGCCATTTGATAATTTTCATTTAAGGCTCCCGATCAAAGAGATCCTAACAATGTCTTACTGACTCCAGATAGATCCCTTTGCCTCACTTTTCAAAGTAGCTTCGTTTATTGCTGGTAAAACTGGTTTTGATGTTCTAATTTTTTAGGTGGAGGAGAGATCAGAAACTGCTCTGGTTTCCTGTGCACCTTAATTTGAAAAGCAATAGAAAGAGAGCTGAGAAGGAAATGAGCAAACACAGCGAGGGTCAGGAAGATCTCAGGGTGACTTTTGTGAGCTCTCCGTGGACCTTGATGCTCAGGCAGCAGCTTCCATCCCAAACAGGATGCAAGGAGAGGAGACAAACCTGGACAAGACAGAGCCAGGCCATTGACTAGTTAATGAGAAGGCAAAATGCCCTGAAAGTGAGGGACTGAGGGGAAGAAGAGAGTAGCTTGATCTAGTTGCTGGGGAAAGGCAGGAGGAGCCAGTTTTTGTGATACTTCTCATCCTTGGCCAGCAGGAGAAGCTCCACTGGCACCATCCATGCACCACTGAGGAAGGGAAAATGGCAATTTGACTGTTCTACCCTAGGACAAAACCTGCAGAGCTTTTGCCTTGTGTTTTGTGACTGATTCCTGGATTGCACTTTCAGGCTAAATCTGATTCAAGTTCCTGGAAAAAAAAGGGCTGTTTGCTGATTTCTGAAAGTGGAGTAATCCCACTAGGAGAGACTGAGAGAATATACTCTCATGTAGCAAGGGAGAGGCTTCTTTGGGATGCCAGTGGAGTCTTCTGTATTCCTGGTTTATTAATTATTCTGTTTGGGGAGCAAAGAGGGAGGTGAGAATTCCTCCAAATGAGAGCTTATCAAAATGGTTTTATTTCTGGCAAGGCTGATGTATCCGAGGAGCTAAACATACTTCTAATATTTTGTCAAAGCTTTCTGCACCACTCAAGCCCAGGGATGTTTCAAACTGATTTCCACACAAAGGAGATGTTTCCCATTAAATAGGAATGCTCGCCTTGAGAATAAATATCTCCCTGCCATGGGAGAGTTATGGTGGGATGGCTCATGGAAGAGCAGGAAAAACTTCCAACCATCCCAGTTATCAGGTGCAGGCAGGTCTGACTCTTTTGGGGAGAGGTCTCAGCTTTTTGGGACCAGCCTTCCTCAGCTGTGTCCAGAGGCAGGGGCAGGGCAGGCTCAGCACTTTCTTTGCATCACTGGGGGGGTTTTACAACTTGTATGTTTGTAAAGTTTGTTATTTTTCATGTTCAGAAATCCAAAGCTCTGTAGGGGGGAGTTCTAAAGAAAAACCCAAATAAATAAAAAATTCACCCTTGGGTGCACTTAATGGGGTTGGTAAGAAATGTGCTGACTCCCAAAAGTTCTCCTTCCCACACACTTCACGAAACGCTAGTTTTATTCATATACATGTGTTTATACTTCCTGCTGATGCTCTCCTAAATATTTCAAAGTATCCTTATGAACCAATACACTTTTATCGTGGTATTTGTAGGAGCACAAGACCTTGGTTGTACCCATCCAGCCTCAGTTTGCTTCTTTTCCCTTTCAAGTCAATTTTAAATTACCAAAGAAGTGCTGATAGTCACAAAAATCTAGTTATTGGCCATGAAAACTCAACCATAAGTAATCTCCCCAAAACCAGTCCCATGAAATATTCATGCTCTGGGAGCTCCATTCCAGGCAGGGTGGTTGCTTCGACAGCAAATGCTTTGGGAGGAAAGAAGTGGTGATTCCTCTGCTTGCAGAAATGAGGATGCTGCCAAACTGCTTGGCAGGATAATCTGCTAAAAACCAAGAAAATCAGGGTTGGTTTGTTAAAATACCCACAGCAAGTGTTAGGGTCCCACCAGGAGCAGCAGGGACAGCAGTATCCCGTCAGCAGCTCCGTATCGATCCCGACCTATCTGCAGGCACCCTGGATCCCTCCCTGCGCTGGATTAGTGCCTCCAGCACAGACACCAATCAATAGCGACTGAAGACCGGTAATGACCAAATGTCAGGGACTTTTCAGCAGCTTTTTTGAACTAATATTGGTGCTTCCTAATCCCGTTATCAAAGGATACCATGAAAAACACCATGACAGTGGGTACGAGTTGCCAACCTTTCACAGATTCATATACTTGAGACCAGAAGAAGCCACTCAATAATCTTTTTTTCTGCTGACCTTTATTTCGTGGGCCATTAGATTTCACCCGTATCAAGTGCAATAACTGGCGTCTGACTGAGGTACAACTTGTGCTTGGCAGAAGCATATCTTCAAAGGAGAAAACCGCTCCTGATTGAAGACATTGGAGCTGGACACTTCACCACCCCTTGGCAGTTTCACTTGGTGGTTATGACAGTTTATTTCTGGGCACTCTTCTGCCTGAGGAAGTTAACTCAGGGCGAGGGAATGTGTGTGAGTAAAGACAACAATCCCTTTCTACTTAACCGTCTGCAGACACAAGCACAGGCACAACAGCCATTCACAAACACTGCACAATGACTGCTGTGTCTACAGGTTTCATTTTGACTTTGCCTGCCTCGGGTTTCATCTACTGGTCCTTTTCAGTGTGCTCCCCTCCTAAGCAGAGAGCTGTGATTTACACTGACACATTTTTCCACGCCTCATCTCCATCTTCTGCTCGGTAATAATCCCCAGAGATGCACACGATTCCTCATGTCCCCCCCAGATCTTACCTGTCCATTCTGCCATGGCCAAACCAGAGAGTGGCTGAAACTTTGGTTTTGAAATTTCCTGGCCCAACTTTAATCAGAGTAATAGAGATGTTGAAGGTTAGACTTTATGATTTTGGAGGTGTTTTCCAACCCTAATTCTAAATCTTTAGGTTCACACCTTGCTTGCCTGTCAATGCTCTGAACTTGGAGAGGATTCTGCATCACCAGCCAGACACACACCTTGTCGCACAGTGGCCTGTGGCAAAGTTACTCACTGGTGTCCCTGTGTGCAGGGCTGGGGCTTTCACTGTCCCTGGAAATGGTATTTAAGGAGCTGTGGCTGCCTTGTGTGGGGTGCTTGAGCTGTGCACCTCTAGCACAGGGGTGGGCCGGAGCTCAAGGTTTAGCCCAGGATTTGTCCTGGACCTCTTTCCTGGACTTTGGGGAGATGTGGACACGAGCTGGCAGGTGGCAAATAAAATATACACAGTGCAAAACATGCCTGAGCTCAGCAAATAGGGTGCCTTAGTCCTAAAATTATCCAAGACAGTCTCCATAATTTTTATGGGAGAAAATTAAGTCTTCAAAGCAAGCAGGAATTTGAACTATTCCCGGTTCAAAGAAAATTGCCACATGTAGACAAACATTAAGAATGATAATATTTTGCTAAAGCCCCAGTAAATCTTTGTGTGGTTTCTCTGCATTTCCTTTCCCATTGCTGTTTGTTGCTCATACATCCACATTCACACTGGGAGGTGAAGGAGGAAAAACTCCCCATTGAAAAGAGAAGAAAAAAGTCATTTCAATCTGCTGCAATGCCCTGGGACATGGCTTGACTGAGTAACTCTGAGTCCTGGGCAGGATGCTGCTTCCAAGCATTTGCTGGGTACCAGAACATCCCAGGAGCTGCCAAACATCTAATCAATCTGTCACATTAACAACTGTAATTAAAAACGTTAAGCAAACGCACCAAGGGCTGCTCTGGAAGGGTGCTAACACCTGTGTTTGCCTCAGTGTTAAACTGCTTCAATTGCAGTTTTAGGTCATTAAATCTCTGTGTACTCAGGAAACATGAAGAAAAATTAGAAGGAGCTGAGAAATGAATTTTGGTGACGTGTTTTGAAGTACAACAGCTCAACTGTCAGTGCTGCCTTGGCAGTAAAGGAGGAAGGTGGAGATGATGGGAAAGGAGCTTGCAGTGCCTGTGGGGACAAACACATATCATTCACACAGGTCTGGAGGCAAAATTAAATTCTGTCCCCTCTCTTTACAGAATTATTTTCCCCCAAGCAGCTTCAGGGTGAAGCAAATTTCTGAATGTCTTCCTGAAGCAGGACAGCAAGGGGAGACCCATCCCATAACTCCAGCCTCTTCTCATCCACCAGTTGTGACTTTGGGGTGTAGGGGCTTCTGGAGGCACCATTTTACATTTGTTTATTAACTAAGTGGAAAAGTCTAAACCAGAACACATGATGCAAACTCCCCCTCCATGCATCTTTTCCAGAAGGCTGGAGCTGACTCCCATCCACAGCTTGATCACGTATGTGTGAAAAGGATCCAGGCTTGGAAACTTCAGCTGGAGCAGCCTGAGGGTGGTGTTTGCCTCCCAAGGAAGGGTCTGACTCCAGCAGCAAGGAAGGACCTGCCTCTATTCAAACTCTTCCTCACTCCAACGATTTCCTGGATAAAACTTTCTAGCCCGCGGGCTCGTGGCTCTCCCAAAGTGCTGCACAAACCTGAGCTGCGATTTTCATCCAGAACCAAATCCTGATTTGCTTCCCTCCAAGCAGAGGCTGTGCACACATGCAGCAACTGACAGTGGTTAATGGTTACCACGAGGTTACCACGGGGTTACCACGGGGTTGTAAAAGTAACGGGCACTGAGGGATGAGCACAGGAGAGCTGAGCCTGCCCCAGCAGTGCCCTGCTCCCAAAGCTGCCCCAGGATCAGAAAATCAGGAATGATATCTTCCATTTCCCAGCAGTGCCCTGTTCCCAAAGCTGTTCCAGAGACAGAAAATCAGCAATGCTGGCTCCCATTGCCCAGCAGTGCCCTGCTCCCAAGGCTGCTCCAGGATCAGAAAATCAGGAATGCTGGCTCCCATTGCCCAGCAATGCCCTGCTGCTCCAGGGACAGAAAATCAGAAATTATATCTCCCATTACCCAGCAGTGCCCTGCTCCCAAAGGTGCTCCAGGATCAGAAAATCAGGAATGATATCTCCCATTACCCAGCAGTGCCCTGCTCCCAAAGGTGCTCCAAGACAGAAAATCAGGAATGCTGTCTCCCATTACCCAGCTTGCCCTGAAGGAGCTTGGCTGCTTTGGCAGTGCAGGTGACATTAAACAGATGAAGCACAAAAATGGCTCAAATATGATTATAATATATGTGTGTAGCTGTCTCACTCCCCCTTTCAACTTGCACCATATGAAAATAACCTCATCAAAACAGAAAGGCTTTCAGGGACGAGGTTAATTGCAAAAAATAGCTCTAAATAAAATAATCACGAGGCCCCAAATGCTGTTATTAGTGTGAGCCAGCAGCTTGCTCCCAAATTTACAGGACAAAAAGTTTGCTCTGCACTTGCAAACCATGCCATAAAATCGATAAGCCATAACTATCTGCTGGAAACAAACATGGAGCTGGGTTTTGATATGCACCAGGTTATTTTCTGCACCAAAACTCACCAGTCTGAAGTCAAGCCTCAAATCATTCACTGACTGCTCAGCACCAGGGAAAGGGGGCACATCTGGACCCAACATTTGGTTCCCCTAAACCCTTCTTCCAGAGTGTGCTGGCCAAAATCCCTGCTCTGACCATCTCCTCTCAACTTCCCAAAGGACAGAAGGTGGAGCTGGGTGTTATCTCTCTATTACAGCCCTGACCAGAAATCTTCCTACAGGACTGCACAGGGCTGTGCTGAGTCTTCATCACAAGGCTTAAAACCACATGAGGACTCCTGTGAGGAGAGCAGAGTGTGTGTGAGGAGAGCAGAGACCTTCAGGGAGATTTGTGGTCCTTGCAACCACCTCGTGTGGGATTCACCATCCCCCTGATGGGAACACAGAGCTGGGCAAGACCCAGAACTTCTGACAGAGCTTTGCTTTCAAAGTTGGGTTTGTTTAAGTGACTCCAAGGGGTGCTGAGCCACCTGTATGGGAGCCAAAGAAAATGTTGATGCAAATCCTGCAAAGTAAACCTACCCCCTCCTGCAGTCACGTGCCATTTAATTGTTTCACATTTTATTTCGTACAACGGCCCCAATCCATCAGCCTGCCAAGCACCGTGGCTCGTGTGGCAGCATGGAAATCCTTCTGATTTGCTTTCCATCTCTGGCTCTCCCCTGCCAAATGCCTCATGCTGCAATTTTTAGGAAGCTTATTAAAAAGTTTAGGAACTGAATCAGCTTCAAGGCCAGATGTCCTCAAATACCAAAGCAGTTTGTGTTTGCTGCTCCATGGATGACTCAAGTCCCTGATGTTTGACTTGAGCATCCTCTGAATTTCCCATCCCCCAGCCCAAGACAGCTGTAGCTCATCACAGCATCCAGGCTATCCCCCTAAATCCACTCTCCTTCCCACACTTCCTTAGAAAGACATGGGAGCAAGAGTGATCAGTGGGTATTGTCCCCTCTTTCTTTTCTCTTGTTATTTTTATACCAAAATTTGCTTTCCCATGACCAGCTAAATGATTCCTCAGCTCTCCAACGTCAAGCTGTGGTGGTTGTCCATAGGAATCTAAATCTACTCTCAAGAAAGACAGTGATTAGTACCAGGTGATGCAGAGGCCAACACAACCTCCCTGAGCATCTCCCCTCAAGCTGCAGAGCATCTTCTGGGAGCAGCTCAGTTTCTGGCTGAGACAGCATTCATGGGAATCAGTTTCATCCTTCCAGGATGAAATTCTCTCCCCTGATGAGGGTTCAGCATTGTGTTTGCAAGCTGCTTCCTTCCAGCACTTTTATTTGGGAATAGTCCATAGGATTAAGCTGGCATTTGGTTTCCTAGTCAGATTTTTGGGATGTTGTGCTATTGAATGGTCAGGGGGAGGTGGGAAACATAGGAACCCAATTAAAGATAGAAGAAGAAGGCTTTGGGAAGTGACAAAATAACTCCAGTCTTCGCTCAAGCTGCTTATCAGAGAATGGAAGTGCTACCAGCAGCACAAGAACCTCACTCTTCCCACTCCACTCCAACATGGTGGCAGGGAAAAACCAGTTCTCCTATGAACTCCTTATTACTGATCAGCCCCCCCTGGGCAGGGGCAGGCAGGTTTGATGTCAGCCCTCCAGGAGGAGCAGGGGGTAGAAATGCCTCTCTCAGCCCCATGTGGGTTTGTTAATTAAGGTAAATGCTCCCAGAGGGGAGGCAATGAGTGCTGCTGGGGCTGCCTTGGGACTTCAGGCAGAGAAACTCCTCTGGCACCTGAAACAGCTGGTCTTGCAGCTCTGTGGGGATTTTCTAGAAGGTAAGATCCTAAATTTGCTCTCTGCTTTAATGAAATTTGGTGCTCTGAGGTGGGGAGTGAGTTCTGCCCTTGATGTCCCCATCTTTTTGCTGCTGGATTTGGAGGGAGCTCGTTGCTTTTCCAGATCTTGCAGGAGCTGGGGCTCATGGCTGCTGTTTGTTGTTTCCAGTGGGAGTTGATGCAAATAAATCCTGCTGTTCTGATCCACGTGGGTGACAGCAGCCCTGGAGGTTTGAAATAATGCTAAGAACAAACTTCATTAAACTTGCTGCTTGTCATGTGGCCTTCATGCATAAAAAACCCTCTGCCAGCATCCGCAGTCTGAGCTGTCCCAAACCCAAGGGCTCCGTGGTTGGAGATTTTTTTTTTGAGGGACTCCATGTTGGGCTTTGATATTTTTTGGGTTTCATTGCCGGTCACTAATTTTTTTTTGCACAAGTGTTGCACACATAGGTAGGTGTAGTTTTTACAAGCTATCCAAACTGAAGTGCCAGACCTTTGAAGTTTGTCTAGCAGATTAATTCAAGATTTTTAGGATTTACTTGTGAGGAGCTTGATAGGGTGCAGGAGGAGGAGACTGGGAACCATCTCTGGGTTGTTCAGAGACACAGGATGTGCAGTGGTTGGTGAAATGAGCTGTGCTATCTAAGAGTGAGAGGTTGAAATACGTTTCAAGAGCTGTAAAGAATCTTACAGGAAGATTGGAGTCCAGGCCCATAGACGTAAGAGATTTAAATGCTTTTGTGGGTTTAGTAAATTAAAGATGCATTTTGTTTTAATTGAATTTGCTCCTAAATTTGTCTCTCCGTGGTACCTGAAGCATGAAACACACCTGTGGTCTGTGTGAATCAGCTGAGGAGGGATGAAATGCATTTTGCCAGCCCTGATCCTGCAGAGTACGTGCGTGTTTTGGCCGCTGGGTTATGACAACAGAGAGGGGGCATTTCAGAGCCATTACTGACATCTGCAGCCTCGCAGGAATGTGTCAGATAGTTAATTATTGTGTTGAACTGTAATTCTATCACGCCAGAACATAAGTAGTTTGTTTGGGTACTCTTTCCTCCCCCCCTCCCCCTTTGCTGTAGATAAAGGAGTTAAGTTTAATCATTAAATCTCCATCTTGATCCATGTAGGTCACGCACCGAACCAAAGTCAGATAACGCAGCATTTAGCAACCTTATCTCCTTTACAATAAAGAGCAAGCAGGAAGCCGACTTTGTTGTCTGTTCTATTTTTTAATATACGTTTATTTAAAGAAAAGCCATCTCGAAAATGGGGAGGGGGGATGAGATCTTCCAAACAGCAGCTTCTGTAAACAGGATGAAATCAGATAAAGAAATTACTGTAAAAATATTGCCTCATCTCTAAAGCTCAGAACTTTTTTTTTCTTTTGCTCTTTTTTATCTTTGAGAAAGATAATGAAAGAGGAAGCTTGAAACCACATTTCCATTGATGTTTGAATACACAACTGCTGGATTTAAGAACTAAAAGAGATCAAAGAGAATGGTTTTCATTCCGATAAAATTATAGCAGTTCTGGTATAGGGTGATGGGCTCATTTATGGATTCTACGACACAAATAGTTGTTCAGGCACCTTTTTTTTCCCTTTCCTCTGCTAAGAACTAAATGAAAAATGCCTGGAATTCCTAAGGATTAATTAGGAGTGTGGCTAATAATGTTATAATAGATACATACTAAGAGCGTACGTCTCTCTTTAGGATTTTCTCTGGGAGCACAAAACATCTGTACAATTCAAAGGGAATGGGAATGCCTGTTCCTTGCTACTGTACATTGCAGCTCACATGACATGAAAACTTAGCAGCATTAGGTTACCAAAGTGTGTATCCTGACACTGCTCTCTGGTGATTTAATTTTTTATTAACACATATTTTGACATTCATTACTGAGCTCAAGCTGTGAGTTAAAGCCATTCATGGATGCAGGGTTAACACAATTATTTATTACATGTTATGTTATGTTCTTAAACTGTGCAGCAAAAGTTATCAGGGGCTGTAAAAGGCAGGAGTGATACAGCTGGGATTGAATGGGAGATCTGAGGCTGTGATCCTGTGGAATATCCTTGAGGGCTTCCTGTGCCTGTGGAAGATCTGTTGAACTGGGATGGCTGTGCTTTAGTTCTTGGGGGTTTCTTAGGTTTGGGTTTGGTTGTTGTTTTTTTTTTGTTGTTTTTTTTTTGTTTTGTTTTGTTTTGTTTTTGGTTTGGTTTTTTTTTTTTTTTTGAGAGCTGAGGATTATATCAGGGCTGGTGTCAGCTGCAGCATGGTAACCTCACATTTGCATGCCCTGGGGATGTGAATGTGCTTTAGCACAGTTCATGCAGAAATGAATTTGTCCATGCCAGCCATACAGCCCAGCTTGGCACAGAATCCAGTTTGGTGGATATTGATCCACTTTTTCTTACACTTCCAAATTTGAAGTTTCACAAAAATCCTATTCCAGGTCAGTCACAGCACAGTAGGAAAAATATAAACTTTAAAAGTGGGGGTTTTTTACTGTTTTGTTTGGGGTGGATGTTTTGTTTGTTTAAATGTTGGGTTTGGAATTTTGGTGTCTGAAGGAGGTCATGCTCCCTCCAGATGAGGAGTGAGGGCAGAGTGCTGGGGGGTGTTGTCCCTACAGGTCACTATCCCCATGGAAATCCAGGTCTGAAAGGGCTGGTTTTGATCAGGGGAGGGAAACTCCTACCCCGAGAGGCTGAGTGCTGAGAACAGATTTGTTTTATTCATGCTGATGAGGCCGAGGGAGATGTTGCTTTGCCTTTGAGGCACAAGCCAGCTCCAAAGGTGGTGGCCAAGTGCTTGACTAGTGTAGAATCATCACAAATCCATAGAATGGGTTGGAAGGGCCTTAAATATTATCCTGTTCCAGCCCCCTGAGAGGGGCAGGGACACCTCCCACCTTCCAATATCTCTGGCTTCAGAATTTGTTCTAAACCCCCTTCTCTTGGCAGGAGAGGATCAATTCTCTCCTGCCAGACCCAGCCAAGGGGCTTGGTTTGCCCATCCTGGAAAACCCCTTGGGGCTCCACAGTGATGGAAAGATGGGGAATTTTCAGCAGGGCAATGTGGTGTTTGCTCCTGGTGCAACCTCCTTGTGCCACCCTCGTAGGGTGGGCACAGCCACTCATTACAGGATTGCTGTAAAAGGATTTTTTTGGGTACTTTTTGAAGCAGACAGAGCCTGATGCAGTCTGTCAGCTGAGCCCCATCTCACCTCCTTTCTCCTTTAGCCTTTTTATTAGAACCTTGAGCAGAATGTGGTTCTTGTGGCCTCATTTCTGCCTTATCAGATGTGGCTTGTACCTCAAAGCAGCATAGAAATGGGTGAGCTTTTACCCTGAATCATTTTATTTAGGGTTTGTGTTTTTTTTTTCTGGCAGGCTGCCCTGTGTGATGATGCCCAGTGGAAAGGATAATGTTGCTTCAACTTAAAAATAGCCTGTGTTTTCAGGGTGGGCACAGAGGACAGCTTGTGCAATTAAAATGGTGATTATTGAAGTCATGCCTAATAAAGTCATCTATGACTTGCTGAACTCAAGTTAATGACCATGAAATCCATCCTTAATAACAGGACAGCCATTAGTGGGATGGGTGATGTGCCAAAGGTAGCCAATGGAAGGCAATAAAAATATCAAAAGTTAATGTTTGACAGCTTAAACTGTCACTTGAATATTTTGTCCCCATGGCGACTGTTTGAAGTTTGTATTTTAGTTTTAAATGCCTTTTAAGAGCTTCTTGATAGCTTTAACTTTCCAGTAAGACTCACCTTGTATTTGGAGTTGAGTGCTGGGATTGTTCAGTGGTGCTTGAACCCCTGTGTGTGTTTATGCCCAGTTTTGGAGCTGGCTGAAAATTATCAAAGCACCACCAGGTCTCCATCCTGCTCAGCAGGAACTGGAGGGAAGAGGGGGCAGAGCAGTAAATTGGGTAAAATGCACTTTGGAAGAGCAGGCATCATGAAAAATCATGATGGGGAGAGGTTAGGATGTGTTCTGACTCATTGCTGTGAAATGCTGCAGGAATTGCTGGAGAAATGCACAAATGCACTTTGCAGATGTAGGATGAAATGTAGAATTTGTTGTAGGGAGACCAAATCCTTAAATACCTTTCCAAACAGAGCCAGTCAGGAGAAATGCAGTCTGGTTAAAAACCAGAGCTTTGAAAGGGCTGGATGTGGTTCCAGTGGTGAGATGGGATCTGGCCCTGTTCTCCAGCTGAGTAATGCTGATGCTCACGGTAGTAAAGGAGTAGTAAAGGAGTAGTAAGTGCACCTGCAGGACTTGAATTTTGAATGTTTCTGCTTTAAAAGTGATGGGGCTGTTAGAGAAAACACAATGCTGCAAAACAGCTTTAAATTCCATTGAAAAGATGATTTGTTTATGACTTCTCAAAATGCGTCAGTCTAGCACAGGAGTGCCAACCACTTCATAAATATTGTAGTGACACTTGGCAATAAAGCAGCAGCACGTAACAATAGCTGGTGCTCCTCAGATATCCCAGATTACCAATCCCTGGGACACCCTGGCAGAGATGCAGGGATTTCCCAAACCCTTCCATGCTGCTCCTTAAATCACAGGAGACAGACTGACAAATTCAGAAAAAAGATGCCAATGTGGAAGGAAAGCGGGAGAACTCTTGTGACTGCTTCTCCTGCAGAGGCAGTGAGGGAGGCCATGGCTCCAAGGGTTCTGCTGCCCCTCAGGGACAGCGGGAGGTGTTGAGTGGAGGGCACCATGGCAGGGTAAAGCTCCAGCATGGGAGCTTCCTGAACCCAGGAAATAAGTTTAATTCCTTCAGGCTTTGTACAAAACATCACTTTTCACCCCATGGCATCCCAACTACTCTTTCCAAGGATCTGGCTGTTCAGGAATGGGATTCCTGCAGGTACCCTGGATGCTGATGGCTCTTGTGGGGCAATGGCCAAAGACATCCTGTCACTGGGGATGGTTTAGCTTCATTTCCACTGGGATCCCTTGAAAGTGTTGTAAACCAAAAATAGTGTTTCCTTCTGGCTGAAAAGATTCAGAGCAACATTTCTGGAAACACTGAGATAAAATACAGTTGTACAAAATAGAAAAAATTAAAAAGCCAAGGTTATTTAAGTCATACAGAAATTTCTGACCTAGATAAATACATAACAGTGAATAATATAATATCTATTTTATTCCAGGTCAAAGTAATCTATACCTTTTTTCTTTTCACTGGGAATAAAGTTCATCTCCTTACAAACCAAACCCTGTTGGAGCCATTAAGCAGTCATTAATTATTTTGGTTGTAGGTGGCTGGAATGTCATGCTGATGAAATATGCATTTCCTCGTGCTTGCAGAGTCATGGCTGTGTGTTCATCACGTAGGCAGCCCAGGTTTGCGTGCAGAGGGTGGCAGGCATGTTGTCTGTTTGGGAAATGGAGCTCTGGTTTGGCTTTTGGGGTGTGTTCATGCATATTAACACAGTTCACTTCCCCTGGGAAGAGTTCCTGGTGCACGGGGAGGAGGAGGAGGAAGAGGAGGGCAGCAGTTCCCAACAGGGTGGGGTGCCACAGAGTGAGGTTCAGCAGGCTGCTCCAACAACCCACCCCAAGGGCAGAGCAACCCCATAAAACCCCAAGAGTGCCCACGCTGGTTCCAGGTGGGACTGAGCCCTGCTGTGGTGCCCAGGGTGGGGCAGGGCACTGGTGGCAGCCCCGGGCACAGAGGCTCCCGTGGCTGTGCTGGATGTGCCCCCAGGCAAGGCTTGTCCAGCCCTGTGTCCCCACTTCCAGCTCTGAGATCAGGCTCCAGCACAGCCCCAGTCCCTGTGCAGGCCCTGCCCCATCCCAGCTTCCCCTCCCACCCTGGGGCAGGAGCTGCACCAAGGCCAGGCTGAGCCCCTTGTGCGTTCCCCGGCTCTGGCTCCTCAGTCTCCAGAGCAGCTCCTCTGGAATGCTGCAGCTGCTCAGCCATCTCCAAGGTTCTGAAGGGGCTCAGGATGAAGGGGAGATCCTGCATGAGCTGCTTGTGCCCTCCAGGAGATCCACAAAGTCAAGCACAAACCTTGCAGGTGGGCACTGCCACCTCTGCTCTGTCCCCATCCCCTTCCAGAGGACATCCAGGCACCCAGCTCCCCTCCATCCTCTCCCCTTGCAGGCTCCCAACAAGTCCCTCAGGGGAAACAGATGCACAGACTGAGGAGTTGCTGGAGGAGGAGGAGCACAGCCAAGTCCCCGTGTGATCTCCTGTTGCTCTATCTCCATGCTGAAGTGCTCGTGGCACTCTCTCAGAAGCATGTTTTCCATATAGATTGTCCACCTGAGGATATGGGATCCCTTTGTAGGCATTAGCTGGTTTAATTGAGTTTCACTGTACTTCTCTGAGGCAGGGAAATGATGCTCCCTGGGTTTTTACACCTATGTAAACTGAGGCATGGAGAGGTTATACATTTGTAGGAAGGTCCAGAGGCACTTTTGCAGGAGATCTGGTTTGGGGGGTAGTAGTTCATCAGGAAAGAAAAAAAGATAAGTCTTAAAAATCAGAAGGGAAAAATCCAAAGCCAGAAAAGCCTCAGAATAGGGGAAATAATTTTTCAGAATGCTACACATTGAAGCAATTTTAAATAAAGCATTTGGAAACAAAGTGCAGCACTTAGCTTAAAATTAAAATCTTCTGGTGGGGAATGGGTTCTGCTTCAAACACCACAGTCTTAAACACAGGTCAGCCCTCAGTTTGAGAAGGAGCAGGAGGATTTTCAGTGCTAAATTAGAATTGCCAAAGGGGTGAGCAGCACAACAAGAAGGGAGAGGGGAAGGATTCCGGGAGCAAGTCAGAGCTGCGGACAAGGAGACGCAGAGCCTGTGAGAATCCCTCAGCCTGGCTGAGAAAACCAGTTTTGTTTAGCTAAGCCCCAACTCAAACACACTTGAAAACTCAGAGTTTTACCGGGCTGCCATCGAGCTGTGAACAAGTCCCTGTTGTCTGGGGGAAGAATGGCTCTCCTGTCACCCATGTTTCGGGGACACCGGCGCACGAGTCTGGCTCCTTGGGGCAAAGCAGGCACGGTGTGGGCTTGGAGTGAACTGGAAACACCAACAGCTGTATGTGCAGTGAGCAATGGCAAGCCTTGGTCTTGCTCTGCCTGCTCCTTTCCTCCCCAAGGATCCAGCCTGTGACCCCCAAAAGGAAGGAATGGCCACTGGCTGATGTCCGGCAGGGTATGAGTCTGGCTCCTTGGGGCAAAGCAGGCACGGTGTGGGCTTGGAGTGAACTGGAAATATCAACAGCTGAACATGCAGCGGGCAATGGCAACCCTTGGTTGCAGTAATCCGTTGAGGTCTTGCTCTGCCTGCTCCTCTTCTCCCCAAGGATCCACCCTGTGACCCCCAAAAGGAGGGAATGGCCACTGGTGTCCAGCAGGGTGTGAGTCTGGCTCCTTGGGGCAAAGCAGGCACGGGTTAGGCTTGGAGTGAACTGGAAACACCAACAGCTGTACGTGCAGTGAGCAATGGCAAGCCTTGGTCTTGCTCTGCCTGCTCCTCTCCTCCCCAAGGATCCAACCTGTGACCCCCAAAAGGAGGGGATGGTCACTGGCTGATGTCCGGCAGGGTGTGAGTCTGGCTCCTTGGGGCAAAGCAGGCCCAGTCTAGGCTTGGGGTGAACTGGAAACACCAACAGCTGTACGTGCAGCGGGCAATGGCAACCCTTGGTTGCAGTAATCCGTTGAGGTCTTGCTCTGCCTGCTCCTCTTCTCCCCAAGGATCCACCCTGTGAACCCCAAAAGGAGGGAATGGCCACTGGTGTCCAGCAGGGTGTGAGTCTGGCTCCTTGGGGCAAAGCAGGCACGGTGTAGGCTTGGAGTGAACTGGAAACACCAACAACTGAACATCCAGTGGGCAATGACAACCCTTGGTCTTGCTCTGCCTGCTCCTCTCCTCCCCAGGGATCACCCTGTGACCCCCAAAAGGAGGGGATGGCCACTGGTGTCCAGCAGGGTGTGACCCCCCAAAAGGAGGGAATGAATGGCCACTGGTGTCCAGCATGGTGTGACCCCCAAAAGGAGGGGATGGCCACTGGTGTCCAGCATGGTGTGACCCCCAAAAGGAGGGGATGGCCACTGGTGTCCAGCATGGTGTGACCCCCCAAAAGGAGGGAATTAATGGCCACTGGTGTCCAGCAGGGTGTGAGTCTGGCTCCTTGGGGCAAAGCAGGCACGGTGTAGGCTTGGAGTGAACTGGAAATATCAACAGCTGTACATGCAGTGAGCAATGGCAAGCCTTGGTCTTGCTCTGCCTGCTCCTCTCCTCCCCAGGGATCACCCTGTGACCCCCAAAAGGAGGGAATGGCCACTGGCTGGTGTCTGGCACATCCCACACACCTGGGATGGGGATGGGAATGGTCGTGCCATGGTGTGGAAAGGGCTTTTCCCTGCAGAGGAGCTGGGAAAGCACAGCTGTACCCAGCCTGTGCTCGGTCCCTGCGCTGCAGAGGGCTCACCCAGCAGGGCTAGGCTGGGTTTTGGCAGCTCCCTTTTCCTGCACCAGCCAGGAGAAGGGAGAATAAAGAGATGAGAGTGTGGTGCCACGAGCCCCTGACCCTCACCTGGAGACCGTGGTGTGGCTGTGGAATCAGGGGCAACAGAGCTGCAAATGATGTTGGCCACCACTTTGCAGAGCAGGGGGTTTATCTGTGGCCAATTCATGTCCCACAGAAGCTGGGAAAAAGAAAGCAGTAATTGGAGCTCGTGCCCATTTAAAATACCTCACATCAGAACTGAAGAACTGAAGCCTGTTTTTTTCCATTGCAGAAATTATTTGGCCTTGAACCATCCAGACCTCACTTGCTATTCTGCAATTGAATAGAGCCTTTTGTGAGGATTTTTAAAAATAATTACTACAAAGCACTTCAAGAGGAATTCTGATTGTCGTCTAGTTTTCATTTCATGCTTTCATGACATTTTTGTTCAAGGATGAATCTTTTATGAAATGTCTGTTTTAGGTTACACCCTCCAGAACCTTATTATTTGCCTTAAAAATTCCATCAGGGGCAGGAGCATATTCTTTAAGCTCTCCCATTAGTATAACTAAATTCATCAGAGTAATATTACTATTCATGCAAAATAGGTGTCGTCTTTCTTTAAACCTCTTGGCAAGTGGTTAAACTGATTTTAACAAGTATGCAGTGCCAACTTCTTAAAGCTTTGAAAAGTCTGAAGATTCCCAGGCTGCAAAGGACTATTTACATGGTTAAAATTATACACATATCCCCTCTACTTAAAACTGTCCCCTCATCACTTAAGACCCTTGCAAATCCATTCTGACTTCAAAAGAAGGAAAAGTTCCTCTTCCAAGAATTTTTTTTCCTCCCTGTTAGCACAGCCAAGGCTTTCCAGGTTGTGAGAGCCACTGGGTTTAGCTCGAGGGCCAAACTGAGCTTGGAGTTTCATGGGTGCTTCTGCCATGAGGAGAGAGGAAATTAATGGAAGGTCTTGTATTTTTAAAGCCTGTTGAAAATGTAATTGTAAGGAGAAAAGATTCTGGAGATGCCATTGCCCACTCTTGTAATACATCCCAACAGCACAAGTGATGCCAGGAAATCCTGAGGGACACTTTCTCCCAGGCTGATTATCAGGTGTAGAAATTACACCTTGGCTCCTTGGCTGCCCCCACCCTTCCAAATCCTGACTCCTTTCCTTGCTCCCTGCCATGAGTGACTCTGAATGACCCCAGTGCTCACAAAAGGAGCACTTCAAAGTTGTATCCGTGATGAATTCATGGGAACTAATTGTTTTAATTCATAGAAATGTTGAGGGTGGAGCATTTGCCAGTGTGTTCAGGCAAGGAGCAGGAGCCCAGGGCTGTGGGTAGCAGAGGCAGAACTCACCTAAAGAATCTGAAACCTCTCCACAGAGCAGTAAATTTGAAATGCCATTAGAAGAGTAAAAGGATTGTTCTCATCTGAGATCTGTAAGTTATTGGACTGCACTCAGGGAGCTGCTCTGGCCTGAATTATGGATCTTTATTACTTTCCCTCCTGGCCTGGAAAGCTCTTGATGAATTCATTGAAATTCTGATTTTCCCATGAAGGTATCACAGTAATGTCAGGGAATCCTGTATTTGTTCAGGGTCCTGTCTCATCTCCAGTCTCAAGCCTGAGGAAGTTACTGTGCTGATCCCAGCAGGAAAAATGTAGGATTTGATAAAGTGCTCTGGCATGGGAACCACACAAGCTACATGTGTTCCTACTGTACTTTATTTTATTTTCTAACTGTTCTGAGCTGGGCCAATCTGCAAAATGGAGTGATATTTTCAGGAAAATGCTGCAAGTCATATGCTAGGCACGTTTGTGGAAGTCCTCTGATTTTTACAAACATAAGTCAAAAAACTGAGACACCAACAAATTGCCTCGAGGCCAAAAGTTGTTCCCATCTCATGTTTTCATCTGGGTCATTGTTGAAAAAATAAAGATATATATATATATATATATGTAATATGATGGGGGAATGGGGTACATGGTCAACCACAATGCACAGATGCAGATTGGGATCTAAATACCTTTAAAGTTCAGGAGTGCTCTGTGTCCTGGGAGCAGGTTCAAAGCCTGCTGCACTTGCTGTTGTACCTGTCTGACTCGCAGAGCGACCAGGGGAATATCTTTCTGGAAAGCCTCTCATTAGAGAAAACATGAATTACAGAAAGTAACTCCGTGGCTCCTTGCCATACTGCTTTCCCACTTTCTTCAAAGGAAAGTTATCCTGTATTTGGTGTGGATTCAAATCAACACACAAAGGAAAAGATGCATGTTTCTGAGCCCAGATCAGCTGGGGTTCTGCATTGAGGCTGACTGCAACAGAGTTGGGTCAAAAAGTCTCCAACTTGATTTGCTGCTAATATTTTCAAGGTCAAATATGATTTAATTAAAAAAAAAAAAGGTAGGAATTTTGTGGAACACTTGTACGGTTGTGAAAGGTGTGCAGGCTGATGGAATGGCTTTTATTGGACTTCATGGAGGGTGATGGAGCTTGGGGCTGGAGCTGTTTTGTGGTCCCATCATTTGTGCTGTTTGTGGCACATCCCACAGCACAACTCCAGCCCTGGACTCTTCTCAGGTGCTTTTGTAATGCACACAAACACTGGGGAGAGTCAGAGCTGCACGTGTGCCTCTGCAAATCAACACACAAAGGAAAAGATGCATGTTTCTGAGCCCAGCAATCAGCTGGGGATCTGCACTGAGAGAGATGGAGAGAGGCTGACTGCAACAGAGTTGAGTCAAAAAGTCTCCAACTTGATTTGCTGCTGATATTTTAAAGGTCAAATATTATTTAAATTTAAAAAAAGGTAGGAATTTTATGAATTTTGTGGAACACTTGTCCGGTTGTGAAAGGTGTGCAGGCTGATGGAATGGCTTTTATTGGACTTGATGGAGGGTGGTGGAGCTCATGGAGGGGCTGGAGCTGTTTTGTGGTCCCATCATTTGTGCTGTTTGTGGCACGTCCCACAGCACAACTCCAGCCCCAGGACTCTTCTCAGGTGCCTTTGTAATGCACACAAACACTGGGGAGAGTCAGAGCTGCACGTGTGCCTCTGCAAACAGGTGCTGTGAGGTCTCCAGAGCTGAATGACTTTTGTGTGTGTGGCTGAGCAGCCTTTGGGCCTCTGAGCCGAGCAGGATCCGCGTTATTGTGCGCGGCACCTCGGGATACCTGGGGGCTGAAAGGAAACCCTTTTATAACAAATCAATCTCTAACGTGCCCTGCGTTTATTTGCAAGGCTTCTGAGCTGTGTTTCATGGCTTGAATGGGGCCATCAGGAGAATCCCCAGGAGCTCCTGGTGGCCGCAGCTGAGGCAGGGCTGGAATCCTTCCCCTGGATGAACAGTGAATAGCTGAGCTCCTCTGCCCCGCTCCCAGCCTGGAGTGACCAGCTCATGACAGCACTAATTAAGAAGCAGACAACTCTCACTTTCAAAGCAAAGCTGCTGTCAGCAGGAGAAGGGAGAAATCCCTTTCCCGTGGCGGGAGGTTGGTTAGTGGGACAACCACCGGACAAAACCAGGGAAGCACAAAGAGCTCAGCCTGGCTCCCTCCACACAATGGGACCTGGATCTTTGAAATGCAAAAGTTACCTTCCCAAAGAGGAGAGAAGTGGTGAAGAGCAGAACCAAATTGCTCTGCTCTGATCTTTTATTTTTTTTTTTTATCAAGGCTGTTTAAGGATCTTTTGATCTCACTGAGGTATTTATTATCGTGGACTATTTGTCTAAGGCTAAGCCAGGTGGGACCAGGTGAAGTTCAGGTTGGGTATGAGGAAAAATTCCTTCACTGGAAGAGTGGTTAAGCATTTGAACAGGGAAATGATGGAGTCACCACCCCTGGGAGTGCTCAAAAATCAAGTAGTCCTGGCACACTGTGATATAGTTTAGTGGCTATGGTGGTATTTGGCCCAAGGTAGGACCGGTGATATTGGAGGTTTTTTCCAGCCTAAATGTTTCTGTGAGTCAATGAAGGGTGACATCACTGAGATTTAAAGAGAATTCCCTTTGTGCTGCAGGACCCCGGGGTTTTGGTGTGAGGGTGGAGGGTGCAGGACCCCATCAGAGCTGAAAGGACCATGAGTGGTGTGGGATGGGGCTCCCCAGGACATGGCTCTGTCTGAGCTGAAGGCAAAGCTCTGATCAGCAAATTAAGTTTTGGTGCCAGAAGAGATTTTCCCCAGTTCTCTGGTTTCACAGAGGAGCTGAGGTCACCTTGGGGTGTGCTGGCTGTGAGGGCCAAGGACAGAACAAGACCTCTCCAGGAACCCTGGGCTGGAGGGGCTTTGTCCCACACCTGCTCCTGCTAAAAGTGAGGGTTAGGAGGGTTTTCAATGTGCAGTTCAATTCTTTCCTGGCTTTTCTGGAGCAGGGAATGCTGCTGAGGCAAATCCCTCCCTTAGGGCAGCCCCGTGTGCAGGATCAGCCTCTGAGGGTCCTGGGGGCTGACAGGAGCACCAGACCCCCCCAGGCAGGTCATAGCTGGGCTTTACAGGCGCTCAGCCCTGGGATCCCATGCTCACCATCCCAAGGGGTGTCAGAGGGTCCATTTTCCCCTCAGCCAAAGCTGCAGCACCAAGCCTGTCCTGTGAGCTGTGCACAGCTCATCAGAGAGAGAGGCTGTGCTAATTAACCTCCTCATGCGCCACCAGGCAAATTTCACCTGGAATATCCATCCCCTGAGCACCCAAAGAACAGAACAATGTCAACAAATTGGGCGGGATTCAGGGAAGAGCAATAAAAATGATGAAAGGGCTGGGCTGATTTATGAGGCAGGATTAAAAGAGTTACATCTGTTTAGCTTGGCAAAATGATGGCTCAGGGTGGGATACGGTGTCTGTCTGTAAGTGTCAGAGGAGTGGACATACCCCAGGAGGATGGGAATTACTGAGCCTGGTTCAAATGGGAGTAATGAGATTAAATAAAGGAAATAATCTTTGTGGCTGGGTAGAAGGAAAAGTGTTTCAAAGTTAGAGCCCAGTTTCTGTGTGTGGAGTAATCTCCCTAAGGAAATAGGTGAAGCTGAATTGTTAGAGGGGAGTTTGGAGCACCAGGGGAAACAGCCCAGGGGGTGGAAATGCCAATTCCTCCTGCCATGGGAGCAGTTAGGACACTCACATCCAATGCTTTGATGTGGGCAAGAAAAGAGAGGGAACAGAGGTGGGAAAAAACCCAAGCAACCCCCCAAAAAGTGGTACAAATTTTCTACATGCTTAGAACTGCAAATTCAAAAGGGAAAAAATTCAAACCATTAATGCAAGCTTCCCAAAGAGTGCCACTGCCAGGGAAGGGTTGTGAAATCCCATCCTGGGGAAGGGTGGGAGAAGCAGTGACCTTGTTCATCCAATGGTGCTGTGAACCCAGCTCAGGATGGGGTGGGAACCAAAAAAAAGCCATTTTCAGGCTCCTGGTCACCCTAATGTTTTCTTATTTGCACAGGGCCTTGGCTAACAATAATTAAAAGGTTTTTCCCCCAGTAATTGTGAAAAGAAGTAAAGGGGGGGAAAAGGTAATAATATGAAGAGAGCAACTCCATGTTCCAAACAAGAACCATATGTTGACTTATCATGGGAAATATGTAAATACAGGCTGGAGCTGATCTGGAGCACATGTTGTTAGTCATGAAGCAGCTATTTAAAATTCCATGGCTGGATCATTAACTTCACAGTATCCTTTATGGAGGACAACAGAGGGCAAATAATCAGAGTGGCACTGAAAATAGCCTTTTTTCTGAAGAAATCTCCTTTAGCTGGGTTTTATAGGAAGGGTTGCATAGGATCCTTTGTGATCTGTCAGCTGAATCAGAAAATCAGGGATGGCTTTCTGCTGTGCCACTGAGGTGTCCTGGCTCAGAAATTCCCTTGGGAGCCTCAGGGATGGTCAATTCCCATCCCATCTGGGAGCAGAACAGCCCCAGGAGGCTCTCACTGATGGCTCAGCCCTGGGTCCCCCTTGAAATGTGCTTTACCTGGAAGGAGGTGGTGACTGGTCACACGGAGGAGGGTTTGTCCCCAGTCCTCTCCAAAGCTGTGGCTGTGCAGAGCTGCTGCTCGCTCTTTGCTTTGCTGGGTATTTTCTTAGTCATCCTGGGCAGGTCACTCCTGCCTCTCATCTCTTTCTTTCCTCAGTCGATCCAGACCAGACGAGCTCTCTCTGGGGCCAGCTGTGATCAAAGCAGGGCTAGATTGAAAGAGATTCCATAATTAGGGAAAAAACTCATGAAATGCAAGAAAGAGATCCTGCACCCGAGAGAAGGCTCTGCCTTAAGCAAACGCTTTAGAGCACTGAAAGGATGGATTTAGGCTGACTCAGGCACTGGGATCAGCATTGCCTTGTCCCTCCTGGGCTGCACAAGGACAAAAACCCCCAGAGGCTGGGCTGTGCCCCCTGTTTTGGTGGTTTTGTGCAGCAGCACCTGCAGAGAGGCTGGGCAGAGGCAGGGTGAGAGGCTGAGCAGGCTGCAGGGGTTAAAGCATTGCCAAGCCTCTAAATTGGGACCAAACCCATCAGCATCCTCAGTTTCCATCCCAGACCTCTGGCAGGAGGCAAAACTCCTGATTTGCACATGCTCGGGTGTTGCTCAATGGTTTGAAAAAATAACGATAATAGAAGAATTCTGTTTCTGTGTCACTGTGGACAGAATTCAGAGCCCAGCTCGGTCAGATGAGAGCTCAGCAGTGCCCAGTGTGAGCTCCATTGCCAGCAGGGAGGGAGCCCAGGGCAGCCCCAAAGAGGGGTTTGGGTTCTGGCTGCTCTCTGGGAGCTGCTGTGGTAGAGCTCCATGGGATGAGCAGGTTTGGGTGGAGATGGGAAGGGCTCAGGAGCAGCTCAGGGGCTGCTGAGCTGGTGCAAGAGACACCCCCTGGCCCTGGGAAAGGCCTCTACAGGCTTTGTTATGGGGCAGAACAACCTGCATAACAGGATTTCCCCACAGATTGAGGTATTTTGGCTGTAATTTGGAGGGACAGAGGGAAAGGGAGTGACTTTGATCACTCACTGCTGGGGCAGCAGCTCCTGGGCAGGTGTGACTTGGCCAAGACACTTCAGATCTGCTCCTGCATCTTCAGTGAGTGCCCTGACATCCCCAGAGCTGCCCCAGTGTTGGGATAAAGGGAGACATACACATTTGTATTGATGATTATTGGTCTCGGCTTTATTGATCTAACTTACACATTCTTATAGTAGTGGTAATGAAGTTCATGCATATTCTCAAATCACTTTCATCATTGGTTACAAGTTACATGTTAACCCCTCCTTAGGTTGCTCATGTTTGTGGCATCTTCATTAAAAATAACACCTGTTTCTCACACTTTGCTGTTGCTTGTTATGATAAGTCTCAAGGACTCCATGTTTTCTCTACTGTGCTTCTCATCATTAAACCAAGGACACAGTATTATTGTTTTTCTTGCAAGAGAAAAAGCTGAGAACTTGGTTCCCACAGCTGCTTCTTCACTGCTTAGCTAACTGTATATGATCATGGCCTTTTTCTATAAGCCATGTCTGAACAAAATCCCCTACACCCCAGCACCACTCCAACCCCTCATCCCAGCTCCCAGCCCTCACCCAGAGCGCCTGAGCCGGGTCCCCTGCACAGGCCAAGAGCCACCGAGGCCATCTCGGGGCAGGGCTGGGATCAGAGCAGACAAGCAGCACCAGGGCAGGGCAAGAAAGGAGTCTGGAGGAATCAAAATCATCAAAAAGTTGTTGGAAGAAGGGAGAGCTAAAGGAGAGGCTTAGAGGAAGCCATTAATATTAATTCAGGGAGATAACAGGAGTTCAATGGCCTCATGAAAGAGCAGAGGAATCACAACTGTGAGCGCAGGAGCCACTGAGGAAGAGATGGGAGCTGCTCTGAGATGCTCCACACCGAAGAAACCCTGCTGTTGTAAATCTGGAGAGCTGCACCTCTCCTCTGCGGGGCTCAGAGGCTGATGAGACAGGGAGATCCAGGAGAAGCAGGGCTGCAAGTTGGCTGTGTCAGCCAAAGGCATCGGCTTTACAGGGTGCTCTGGACTCAGCCACGACCTGACCCAAGTTACTGCTCAGAACTCAGAGCTCCAGCTCCCCTTGGGAGCAATCAGCAGCCCCAGGGGTAGCAGCAAGGCTGTGCCCATCATTAATGGTTAATTAATGGTTAATGATGTGCAGAGCACTAGGAGTGCTCCAAGCCCCAGGATGAAGCCCATGCAAGGTGAGGTGTGGTAAGAACAATAATTTCATCTTAGAAACCCACCCCAAACCCACCCCAGCCTCTCCTGAGTGCACAAACCCAGGCTGGAGGAAACTTTTCTTCACTGCCAGCTCAGGTGCCTGGATTGCCTTGTGCAGGGTTGTTATCCAAACTGGCCCTTGCTTTGTCCTCAGGGTGCCCAGCTGTGAGGCTCAAAGCCTCCAGGAGAGCCCTGCAGAGAGTGCTGGCCCTCAGATTTTGTATTTTATTTCCTTCTGGCTGTTGGGGCTCTGCATCTTGTTTGTTTCTCAATTCTGTTATTGGCCCTGTTTTCTGTTCAGCCCTGTCAGTTACCCCAAAAGAAACATTGTTCCTATTGTAGTAGTAGTAGTAATAATAATAATAATTTATATTAATGTATTATAATAATAATTATTTTTATTTTATTGTTCTTATTATTTTATTTTATATTATTAAATTGTTGCTTTATAATAATTTATTATTATTTATCATACAATAATTTATATTATATTATAATATATTATATTATATTATATTATATTATATTATATTATATTATATTATATTATATTATATTATATTATATTATATTATTATAATTTATTATATAATAATAGTTTAATTTCTAATTTATTATTGTTATTGTTATTACTATTTTCCTGTTTTATTGCTGCTCATGTAAAAGTCCAGGTGGGGTTTGGAGGAATGATGAATGCACCTGTAGGAGAGGATTTGCCAGGATGGGGACCAGGCTCTGGTTGGTGATGCTGTCAGGAGAATGTCCCCAGCATGTCCCCACATTGTTCCCACCCTGTGGCCACACCAGCCCAGGCTGGATCACAGTTGGTGTCTGGCTTTATTCTCCTCTCTGTGCACATTCAGTTTAGGTGGGAATCATAAAACTGGCATCTTCTGTCTTCCCAGCACTGCCTTGACAGCCTAAGCCTGGCTTATTTTATGCCTCTTATTAAATAACTTGAGAGGAACTTTGTTAAAAGCTGTTTATATGTAGCACACAAATGCAAAATTCCCCAGTTAGGCAGTGCTGGCAGGGTTCCCATTGTCCCTTCTGCAGCAAAATCACATGAAAAATGCAAAAAGTTCACAAATACGAATGTTTGGGTGTGTCAGCAGAAGCAGGCAGCCGCAGCAGGGTGCTGATGTGGGGCAGGACATGTCTGGGTGTCCCTCCAGCCCCAGGTGACAGCAGTGGGCTGGAGTGGTGATGGGGCTGAGATGACCCAGGGCTGGTGTGGGGCTGGGATTTACATGGCAACCCCACTTTTAGGGGCCTGTGGGGCGCAGGAGCTGTGGATGAGCAGGCAGGAAGCTGGAATTGAACCACTGCCTTTGGGGTCTCCTGATAACAGAGTTTGTTTAAACTTCCATGATATTTTGAGAGGAAGCAATATTTGCTCTTTTGTTGTTTTGTTGGTTTTTTTTTTTTTTTCTTCTTGTGTTTTGACAGTTTTGTTTCACTGGGGCACATTTATGAGGAGCTTTTTATTATTTTACTGCGTTATTCATCTGCATTTTAATTGCACACAATAAAACTTGAAAGCTCCCAGCAGAGAAAATCCTATAGTGCTTCCCATCCTGTCCCACTGGGGATGAATTGCTGGGGTCACATCGTTTGTCAACAAACAAGGCTGAATCCTTTCTAAGAAACACTGATTTTCCTGAACTATAAAAGTGATGACTTTTAATTGGTGCTGTCAAATGGTTTCATTTAACCTGCCTTCATTTTGGTGTGTTTGGAATGGGGCTGGTATTGTCTGGAGGCAGGATCAGAGGGACCAAGAGTTTTTGGTGAAATGTGTCACCCCAAAATCCCTGATCTTGGTGAAATGTGTCATCCCAAAATCCCTGATCTTGGTGAAATGTGTTGTCCCAAAATCCCTGATCTTGGTGAAATGTGTTACCCCAAAATCCCCAATCTTGGTGAAATGTGTTACCCCAAAATCCCCAATCTTGGTGAAATGTGTCACCCCAAAATCCCCAATCTTGGTGAAATGTGTCACCCCAAAATCCCCGATCTTGGTGAAATGTGTCACCCCAAAATCCCTGATCTTGGTGAAATATGTCACCCCAAAATCCCCATTCTTGGTGAAATGTATTACCCCAAAATCCCCGATCTTGGTGAAATGTGTCGTCCCAAAATCCCTGATCTTGGTGAAATATGTCACCCCAAAATCCCTGATCTTGGTGAAATGTGTCACCCCAAAATCCCTGATCTTGGTGAAATGTGTCACCCCAAAATCCCTGATCTTGGTGAAATATGTCACCCCAAAATCCCCATTCTTGGTGAAATGTATTACCCCAAAATCCCCGATCTTGGTGAAATGTGTTGTCCCAAAATCCCTGATCTTGGTGAAATGTGTCATCCCAAAATCCCTGATCTTGGTGAAATGTGTTACCCCAAAATCCCTGATCTTGGTGAAATGTGTCACCCCAAAATCCCCGATCTTGGTGAAATGTGTCACCCCAAAATCCGTGATCTTGGTGAAATGTGTCACCCCAAAATCCCTGATCTTGGTGAAATGTGTCACCCCCAAATCCCTGATCTTGGTGAAATATGTCACCCCAAAATCCCTGATCTTGGTGAAATATGTCACCCCAAAATCCCCATTCTTGGTGAAATGTATTACCTCAAAATCCCTGATCTTGGTGAAATGTGTTACCCCAAAATCCCCAATCTTGGTGAAATGTGTTACCCCAAAATCCCCAATCTTGGTGAAATGTGTTACCCCAAAATCCTCAATCTTGGTGAAATATGTCACCCCAAAATCCCTGATCTCGGTGAAATGTGTCACCCCCAAATCCCTGATAAATGCTGGCACCATTGTGCCAAGGGAGCATCCTGCACAACTCCACTCTGCATCCTGTGTCCTGCACCAGCAGCACTGCTGGGCTTGGCTTAACTCTGCAGAGAATTGTCTAAAACCCCTTCAACACTCCCCCAGTACAGCTGGGTTTGTTCACTGATCTCCAAACCCCAAAATTCCCAGTTAAATCTGTCTGGGTAAATCCCTGCAAAGCTTCCATGTGAAGCTCTGGGGGGATTGGAGAGAACTCCCCAGGGGCTGAGCCCACCCTGAGCACCCCCAGTCCCACCAGAACCGGCTAATTCTGCAGAAAACCACCCAAAATTCATCTCTGTCTCAGAGTTTAGACCTCCAGGTCTCTGTGCACAAGCCATGGAGCTCATGCTGGTTCATCAGCATCTTGAGCTTGAAGGATTTTGGTCTGTAAATCACTTCACTCTCCACCTCTCTGTGGCTTTCCCTTGTCTGAGTCTCTTTCTCCATGTAATTATTAAAGGGGGAAAAAAAAAAAAAGCAGCAAGTTAAAGTTTTCATGCAGAAAGGGAAGCAGCTCAAATTGCATCCAGAAAAGAAAAAAAAAAAAATATTCTTCTATGAAAACATCATCCCTCCATTCCCTCTGCCCGCCCCCAGCTGATATTTAAGGGATCAGAAGCAGCAGTGCAAGGCAGCATTTAAATCAGCCCAGCTTCATGTATTCCTGCACCTGTGTTTCTCATCAAACCTGCTACCAAAAGGACTGGTTAAAAGTGCTTTGATCTGACTTTAAATATCCCCAAACATCAGGAACTGGAGGTATTTTAATCTGATTTTACTGGAACTGCGCCGATTTAAGGAAAACAGAGCCCAAAATTAAGTTCATATTTTCTGTAAGTCCCTGGAGTTGGGAAGGAGGAGATTTTTGCTGGGAGTGAGGATGGCAGCAGGATAACCCCAGCTCTGCACCGTGGCTGCTTCCAAGAGCATCTCTGGAGCAGCACTTTGCCATCAGCTATGCACAGGAAGAAATCTTCTGCTCCATCTTTCTTTTAGATTTTTTATTTGTTTGTTTTCTTCAGTTTTTTTCCCCCACTGCACTTAAGATCTGAGTTGATCTCTGTAAGTACAAAGCAGGTGACACATTTTCTCATCATCCTTCACAGCAAACATCTCCTCAGCCCAGAGGATGCTGCTCCTCACGCTCAGGTTTGAACACAGCGACTCCAGTGCAAAATCCTGAGTGTGATTTAAATGCTCAGGGCCTGAGTGTGATTTAAATGTGATTTCACCTGGACCTGCCCTACTCCATCCCACACACCCTCTTCCCTCAAGGGTGAAATCCTCTCTCCATCCTGCTGCACCCTGCACCCTCCGAGCATGGAGAGGTTCTCTGGAGCATCTCTCCTTAGCTCCCAGCCACGTTTGCAGGGCAGCACCCAGCCAGAAACTCAAGCATCCCCCTGTCTGTTGCCTCCCATCCCCTTTTCCCTCCCCTCTGGAGTGTTTGTGTCAGGGTTTTGACATGCCACTATTTTTAGCTCTTTCTCTCCTGCGTCAGAGGCGCGGCCGATGTCACCTGGCAGCACCAGGCTGGGGATTCAGCCTGCAGAACAGCTTTAATAAGGAGTTTATTCTCAGGCTACCTGCTCAGCAGATGTTTCTGTTTGTTTTGGTTTATGTTGACTTTAATTCTGCTCCTAATGTGCCTTTTATAACATCTTCTGGCAGTACTTCTAGACCCCTCTGTTGTTCAAGGCAGAGCTTGGGCGGCTCTGAGCTTTGTTATCTTCAGATCTCTGCAGTTAGACTTAAAGAACTTGCTAAAACACTCAGCTGCAAGCTTTTTTCCCAGGACAGCACCGGATTTTCCCAGTGCTCCTGTGTGTCTGCTCTCCTTGCCCTTGCAGGAATTGAGGCATCTTGCTGGGAGCAGCTCAGCTGCCCCTTCAAAGCACAGCTCTTCTCCAGCCATGGCCAACAGCACCAAGCTGCAACACGCTGCAGATTCCCCTTCCCTTCCCCTGGATAAAAACCCTTCACTTTCAAAACTAGGATTTTTTTTCTTGGACAAATGAGGCTGGCTGAAGGAGAAGGAGAAGTGTAAGCACAGAAAAGAATGAGCCTGCTCTAGGTGTGCTGGTGGGCTCATCAAAAATAAGATGCGTGCCCAGACAGGGCAGGCTGAAGGATTATCTCCCATCCTGAGGGGAAAAAAAAAAAGACTTTTGGTTTCCCAGTGGCCAATTGTTTGGCTGGACATTGATTGAGAGCTGAGGTTCAGATAAAGGCTGGAGGGTTGGCGATAATATCAAAAAGGCAGTCGGAGTCTGGGGCCAGCCAAGTTGTCATTTCCTAATTCTGCTGCTGCTGCTGTCATCCAGTCTTCTGGGATGCTGCAGAGTCTGGAGTGAAGTGTTAAAAAAGTGTTTTAAAAATCGTGGCAAACTCTTATTCCAGAGTGGTTCTCTCCACCACAGCCCCAGCTCAGCCGTGGATATTGTGCTAAACTTCAGCATCTGATCAAAAAAAAAAAAAAAAAAAAAAAAGAAAAAGAAAAAAAGAAGATAAAACACATAGGTAGAAATCAATGGAGCCTTTAAAGGCTGTGTTGTGAAAAAGGCTGCACTTCGCTGTTGTCTTTCTGAACCCTGTGAAATGCTGGGAAACTGTTTTTAATAAACAAGAGTTCAAACAGTGGGGCTCCGTAGCCAACAGTCACGCCTTAAACTCTAAACTTTACATGAAAACTCTCAGATCCCTTTGAACTCTTTTTTTTCTTCCCTGGCAGAGGATTCCAGTGTTTATGCATTTTTTTGAGATTGCTGGCGGGATCATGAGGAGGGTTTTAATATTTTTTTTAAACAATCTCCTGCCTTCAGAAACCATTAATGCCCACTAAGAAACATCAAGGCCTTGCTTTGAAGTGCCTTCTGGCTACAGCCCTCTTACACTCTTTGGTTACTGTGCAATCAAATAATTAAATGGAGTCTAAAAAAATTTGTTTTACCTGGTAATTAACCACCCCACACTGGACAGTTGCAAGGGGTTGTAAAGGCATTGCAAATCTACAAAGAGCTGAAACACAAAAGCACTGCATGCTCCTAGGATAAGTGAGTAGACGTTTTCTCCCTGCTTTGGCAACCTTTCACACTGGCAAGGTGAGAGCTCTCCTTCCTCTTCCCCTCGTATCCGAGGTCAGGGCAGTGAATCCCAAAGGAGAAAGAGCAGAGCACAGAGTCATAAATTAGCAAAGCTAAACTCTAGAACGTTTCTTTTTTCTTTTCTTTTTTTTTTTTTTTTTCATTTGTTTGTTTGGTTTGGAATAAACAGCAAGGAAGAAAAAAAAAAGCTGGAAATAGTATTTTGGCTAGTCCATCAAATGTTGACTGTGGGGCCAGCAGCCATCCCCAGGGCCGTGGAGCCCAGCCTGGGCAGGAGCTGTGTCTGCAGGCTCGGGGGGTTTGGCTTGGGGGAGCACCAGGACACCGATGCCACCAATGCCACCAATGCCACCGATGCCACCGCAGCCACGGGGACACCAGAGCATGGCAGGACCCGCTCCAGCCCATCCTCCTCTGCAAGGCTGGCCAAGAACAGCTCAGTGACGGCTTCCAAAGAGCAGGAATGGGTGTGAGGGGCTGGTGGCCAGCAATAATTCCGTGTCTGGGAGGACAGGGACAGGGCGAGGGCCGCCTCCTCCGATCCTCTCCCTTTGGATGGGAGCTCTCTGAAACCTGCTCGTTCCACTTCCCAGAAGTTAGCTGAGAAAGTTTTCTCTGGTTCCAGCCTAAATTGGCTCTTCCTTCCTGGAGCTCTGCTTTGATCTGGGCATTTGAATCTCAATGCAAAACCCCGAAGCTTTGCCTGGTTTCTGCATGGCAGCACCATGGGGAGGGTTTAACCCCTCCACAGCTCTTCCAGCCAGAGTGGCTCCTCACTGACCGTTTCACCACCGTCTCCTTGTTCCTGAGTCACCTTTGGATGCCAGCTGCTGTCACAGCATCATTCCCAGGAGCAGTGTCCAGCCCCAAAGCTGTCCTGCTGGGACTGGTGGTTGGTTTGTCCCTGGAGGTGAAGACCCTCCTTTAACCTTTGTACCTGCAGAGGAGAGATGTTTGCTGTGGAACCTTTTGGAAAAGGATGGTTTGTCTGTAGAGATCCCAGAAACCTTTAGGGATGTGAGGATTGCGGGAAACCAGAGATCTGGAAAAGGCACAAACCTTTTGTTCCCAGCTCCACCTGTAGATGCTTTGAAGGGTTGGGGGGATTTTGGGGGTCTCTGTGCTGCCCCTGTTTTAGGGCTGGGTGAGACCTTGAGGGGCCAACTGGGCTCAACTGGGACAATGTGAGAGGGGGGAAAGGGGAGAATGGAGGCAGGCAGCACCACCCCTGCCACGCATCCCATTTATCCTTTGCCTTTGGAAGGATTTGGGGGGAATGAGAGCTTGCTTTGAGCCAGCACAGCAGAAGCAGGAGGAGAGGGAAGGCAAGGAGAGCTGCCAGGGCAGAGGGAGAGGGAGCAGGGAGTGCTGTGACTGCAGATGAGGAGCCGTGCATGAGCAATGACGAGGCGGCGCTTTCAAAGCAGGACCAACTGTGGGGTTCAGAGATGTTCCAGACTCCTGCAGGGCCCAAGACAAATGTTGAAAGCCAGAATTCCCAGAGGGTCTTTCTGTTTTCTTTTTTAGAAATAATAATAATAATAAAAAAAAGAAGATCTACCTGTCAAATCTTATCATGTGAAGAGCTGAATTAAGGAAGGCAAGGCTTAATGGGCTTTCTTCCCTAAAAATAGATCTTCTCATGAAAGAGATGAAGGGCATTGCCCAGGGAGGTCAGCCAAAATTGTCTGAAATTATGCTATCACCTAGATCTGATGTCCAAAATTAGCCTCCTCTCTCACTCTGCAAGTTCAGTGCTCCCTGAAGATTAAACGCACCACAACACTCATTTAATTTAAAAGAGAGGCTAAAACATATGGCAGGCCGTGGTTTAAATGTTAGAAAAATTCATCCTGGGACTTTTCATTATGATTAGTAACATGCTAATGAGGGCAAGGGGGAAAGGAGTGAGTGCAGGGCTGTGTGGGGAGCCTGGGCAAGGCTGCGGGCAGGAATTGGGGACGTTGCTGGGAGGAATGGAAAGGACCTGAACCAGAGCTGCTCTCACCATCCAGAACCAGTCTGATCTTTTTTCAGAAGAGGAAGGAAGATGATTTGCCTTAAATAATTCTCCAGCCTCCAGTGTGTGGGTGTTTTCTGGGCTCTGTGATTAAGAGAGAGCATTTGAAAGCAATGGGATAGGAACCTCATTTAAAGACAGTGCGCTCCTTTCTTTTTTTTTTTCTCCTTTTTAATTAATCTGAGGTTGCTACCGGGATGGAGTAGTTGGATGAAGGTGTTTGAGGAACATGAGGTTAATGGAAGGTGAAAGAGGAAGGGAATACAGTTGCCAATATGAGGCAGGCAGAATTGGAAGCAGCAGATGCTCCAGCCCAGCTGACTCATGGGTTTGGAGGGAATAAACTCAGGAAACAACCTCAGGGAGACCTGAGAAAGGCTGGGGGCAACTGGACGTGCTCCTGATGCCAGCACCTGGGGAAGGAGGGGGTTTTGTGGTACTTCACCAGTGCAAAGCATCCTCCCAGTACTGGTGCCTTTCAAAGTACCGTGTGGTGCTTTGTTCCTGAAGGAATAGGGGGTTTTATTTTATATTTATTCCATGATCTCAGGGGCAGCTTTTGGATGTTTTGCACCCTTTGGGCCAGGGGATGCCAAACATTCAGGGTAGAGAGAGCACAGAAATGTTCTGCTGTGTCTGCTGTGATCAACCCAGGCCAGCAGAGAGGCCCAGGAGCGAGGGCTGGGAAGTTTTGTGCCTCCAAATGCAGCCTGGTTTTTGCTGAAGAAAACCAAATGCAGGCTTCCAGGGTCCTTGTCCCCACTCAGAGAGGAGAACCAGCCCTGCAGCTCTCCCTCCCCACTCCCCACTGCTTCCAGCCTTGGCTGGGGATGGAGCAGGACCATTGTGGCTGATCGCCACACGCCCCAACAAATTCCAGCTGCACTTGGGAAAGTGTTTCTTCTTCCCAAAAAAAAGCGCCTCAGGGCTTGCTTATGATTCCCAGCCTCCAGGCTTCACATCCCAAATGCTCCCAAGGACTGTTAAAGGTCCATCAACACATTGGAATTGGGCAGTGGCTGGGGCTGGTGTTTTTCTTGGATGGTCACACAGGGCTTTGAAGCTCCTCTGGCCACCACTCACCCCAGCAATTATCCACCACGGGCTGAGGCCACCTACCCCTGTGGGTGCTCTGGGGCTTCAGGAGCCTTTCCAGGCTGCTTTGAAGACAAAAATGTGCGCTAAGTGTTAAGAATTAGCGTGATTTGAGCGTGTGGAGTGGTTGGGGATCACTTGCTGCAGAGCTCAAGCCCTGCTCAAGTTTGCTCCTGTGGAGCAGAGCTCTTGTTATTGATGCTTCTCACCTGGAAAGACACAAATCAGGACATTTTGGGTCCTATCTCTGGAAAAGGACACAGATTTGGGACATTTTGGGTCCTACCTCTGGAAAAAGACCCAGACAGGGATGTTTTGCATCTTTCTCTGGAAAAGGACCCGTGACAGGATATTTTGGCTCCCTTCTCTGGTAAGGAACCCAAACTGGAACATTTTGGGTCCCTCCTCTGCAAAGATCTAACACAGGATATTTTGACACCAAAAGCAGCTCTGTGGGCACCTTTTTTTCTGCATGAATTTACATGGTTCTTGTTAAGCCTGATAAACTTCAGCTAAACTTTAAAAAAAAACCCCACTTGGGTCAAAATAAGGTTCTTACTCCCTCTCAATCTTCTGTACTGTGTAAAAAAAATTTGGTGGGATGTTACTTTCAAGCTGTAAGAGCAGAACTTTCCCACGCTGCCTCTCCATTTAGCAGGGAACATGCCAGACCTGTAATCACCATCTTTATCCCAAGACAAGCTAAAAAACAAAATGTTTCTGAACTGCTGAAGGTAGGTGAACATTTTTCAGAGTGTCACATATTAAGGTGGTGTCTAACGAGCTCCATGTCCCACTTATAATTGAAACAGAAGAGAGTATTCACTTTTCATTCATTTTAAAAAGACTATTCAAATACCCTTTCATCTCCACTAAACAGCCTGCCATGTATTTGAAGCCATTTTATATATTGTTTCTACAGACATCCAAAAAAACAGAGGTGAGTATTTTGGAACATTGATAGAAAGATGCAAAGGCTTGTGAGGCACTGAATGGCTTCAAGCTGCCTCAAACACATTCATCTTCCCAAGAAGAATTAGGCACAGTGTGATTCATTTTAATAGCAGAAGAAAAATAATACTACGATGTAGTGCTAAGTTCCCAACCTTTGATGGTAGACTAAAAAAAGAGAGAGAGGGGGAAAAAAAAATCTTTCTTCCCTTATGTTGTTGAAGTCTCCCTACACCCATCCGTTATGTCCAGCTTATCAATTAAGATGAACCCCATGAACTTCAGATGGTTTTTTTAAAACAAGGCACCATCCATTTAAATGTGTAAAACTGCCTGCAGCTCCCTTGAACTGCAGGATTCAGTCCCCAGCTCTGTGTACTCAGTGTGAAGCTGAGCCCTTTGATACAAGTTTTACTGATGTTTTAAATGAAGTCTTCTCAAACACACAAAATAACCCAGATAATTTAAAACCTCATAGAAAAAATAGGGTGGAGAGAGGGGAGGAAGGGGAAAAAAAAAAAAAAAGCCCTAGTCAGTGCCATTGGTGAGGCAGAAGCAAAGGGCTGGCTCTGGTTACCAACAGGACAGACCAAAAGCAGCTCCACAATTGCCTTCCCAACATTTCTCACTTGAGCCAGGAAGGTCTGGGTGACAGCTGGGAGACAAATCCATGGCATGGGCAGCTCCCCTGAGAACAAACCGAGCCTGTTCAGCTATAAAATAGGTGCTGTACCCCAGCAGTGAGAGGGAAGGAGCTCCCTGTGCCCGTCCTGCCCAGCAGCTCCCAGCAAACCTCGCCCAGTTCACCCTGGCCAACGTGGACACCTGGGCTGGGCTTTGCAGAGCTCTGAACCTCACAAAGCTGAGTTTGGGATGCAGGTGGGCAGTCCCAGCTCAATCACACCCGGGCAGGGCTGGGGGCATCCCCAAATCCCAAAGCCAAACCCAGCACATGCACCACGACAGGAGCTCCAGCTGGGGACCACCCCATCCCTGTGGTGTCACAGCCTGGCTCCATCAGGTGAGCTCTGCAGTGCAGTCTGGAAGCAAGACCAGGCTCAATCTTCAGCTGAGTTACCTGAAGGAGCTGTAAATTATTTAATCCCCGCACTGAAGAGCAGCTCCAGCCTTTGCCTTGCCTCCTTCCCAGCAGGAACAGCCCCTGCCAAGGCAGGGAAGCTCACCAGCTCTTTCCACCTACCACCAGAGATGAGGAAAAAACCCCTTTTTTAAGGCATTAAGGGTGAAAAAAAAAGTCAAGACAATATTAATTTGAAAAATATAAAATTTTAATAAAGGCTACATCTCTTAATTACAATAATTATTGTACCAAGTAATTTTTTTTTTAAATGAAACTCTTTATAATGCATAATTTACAGTATAAGTAGAACAAAATGCCATGGCAAAAGTCATGAGTACAGGACTTGTAATAAAAGGCATAAAATATATTTATACATAAACCCCTTAAACAAACAAGGGAAAGCTTGAACCCTGAATATAGGGCGAAGCATGGTCTGTAACACCATGCAGGCACAGGTACTGTACTGATTAAATTTAAAAAACACTAGAGATAGTGTATTAATATTTCCACCATACATTTTCTACAATATATACAGACTTACACAAAGTAGCAATGGCAAACAGAACGCACAGATTAACTTAATCAACACAAAACCCAACTGTTGAAATGCAAGGTCTTTCTCGGGAAAGGCTCGTTCTGCCCCAAAAACCCCACCCCACAGAGCTCCCAGAGCCTTCACCCACATCTCCCACGGCCCGTGGGCGTTCAAGGGGAGGCAGAGAAAAACCCAGCCAAAAAAAACCCCCAACCAAACCCCAGCACCCACGGACTCACACCGAGCTGAACGCGCCCCGCCGCGCTCACACGGCCGTGAAACACAAGTAGTGCCAACGCTGAACAGCTAAAAACCTTTAGCTCTGTGGAACCCACACGGGCTTTTTTAACCTTTTTAACCTTGAGCTGTACTAAATATGGACGTGGGAATGGGATGGCTCCTTCTACAGCCCTCCCAGGCTGGGGGTTTTGCTCTACCTTGGGCACCACTGAGAGCAACAAGGCAAAAACCTCACCCCGCCAAAATCCATGGACAAAATAACCTGTTGCTGTTGTTGTTGTTGTTATATTGCAGCTAAATAGAGTTAATGTTTAAGACCTTTATTTCAAATTAGAGCAGCATAGATTAAAATGCACCGGTCTCTAGGTGAATGGATTTTTATTTTGGCTTTTATTATTATTATTACTATTATTATTAATATTATTTCTTTAGGAAAGTTTTATCTTCACTTGGAGAAATACTGGGCACGACCTCACTCCTTCCCTTCTCCCCCTTCAAAAAAAAAAAAACCAAAACCAAAACATCACGAATGTGCTCATCGCCAAACTCGTAAATTTTAGATACTGGGAAAAACGTAAAAAAATAAAATACTCCTTCCTCCCCTCACCCCACTTCCCAGCCCCTCTCTTCTCCATTGTTAAAGCAGCATATCCAAAAACTGGACTTAAGGGAAAACAGACTGTTCAATAAATATCAATAAGGATTACTGTTAAGGTAAGCTATACACAGTTTCTCTTAGTCTATAGATTTCAGATCCCCAGGAAATCATATATTATGTATGGAAGTCTCTCAAACACGGTCTGCATCTCCAATAGCCAACAGTGGTCATGTTTCTAATAAATAGTCCAGGGTTTTTATCATCTCAGTACCCAACTCATGAATAATAAATGCCATTCTTTTCCTCTAAGGCTAATTCAGCAAAGTCTTCATAGACTTCACTTTTTTTTTTTCTTCATTGGTTCAAAACTTTTCCTTCAGAGTGGTTTTTTTTTTTCTTCCTCTTTCCTTGTCATCACTACTGTTGTGTGTCCAAAGATTTTCCTAGGTGAAGCTTCCTTGAGGAGCACAGATGCCATCAATCAATCCTTTCCACCTTCCCGAGGATCCTCCCTTCATACATGGGCAGGATGGTTTCATCTTCCCAAACCTCCTCAAACACCGCCCCGCAGTCAAACTCGTCACTGGCCTTTTTGAAGTAGTATCTGTGGCAAAGAGAATTCAAACACAGGTTAAAAACCAAATAAATCAAAAGGTAAAAAGGCAAAGGATGCTTCGCCGGTTCTTTTGTAGCCACGATGTTCCCAGTTTCTCCCTCCTGAGGATGCTCCTCCAGGAACACCTCTGGGGTGCTCGGGTCTGGTGGCTTGAAAGCATCCCTGGGGCCTCAGGAATGGGGTGGGATGGAAGGAGCAGGGCTGTGAATGTTCCTCAGGGGTGACAACAGCTTCTCCAGTGAGCAGATTACACACACTGAGAGTGGTACCCCCCAGCCATAAAGAAAATTAGAAAGCGCGGTGATTTCTGGTCAAATATCTCATTTAAAAATAAATAAATAGGATTTCAAAGCCAAGCATTCTTAAAGTTCCCCTCTCTCCCCACCTTCTTTCTTTCATGTGTTTTCTTGTTTCAAAGCTGAAGGCCAACATTAAAATTAGCAACTGTTATTAAAAGGATGGATGAAAAGCAAACCATCCCCAGCTTCCTGCAACGCAGGAGCTGAAACTCTGCGGTGTTCCCGCTGGAAAAAAAACACCCATGGACTTGGAACAAGCCCGTTTCTGGGTCCCAGCTAAGGGACACAAACTCAGGAGCACTCAGAGAGCCTGGTCCAGCCCCTGGGCCGTGACACGGGGAGGTCAAGTAGCAGTGTCCTGCATTCCTGCTCTTTTGCTCCGGGTCGTTAGATCATGAAGCCAACGCTGCAGAGACAAAAAGCACCCCCACCCCTCCTGTGTCAAACACTAAGGACCCCTCTATTATCCTGAATTAGACCGTTCAGCTTCTTGATTAAAGGTTCCTTTTATCCCGTTTGGAGCTTTCTTCCTTCTAAGGCTGCTTAATTGCATATGCACAAATGAAGGGCTTCCATTCAGAGGGGTAGCATTAAGGGAGTCTGTCCGTCTGCCGCCCAACACCTCCTTGGAGATTCCTGCTTTCCCTTGGAAAAGGGCTTTGCCATCTGATTGCCAGGGATGGAAAATATTCCAGCAGATGGATTACAAAGAAAAAAAAAAGTATCTATATACACTAAAAAAATTATATATATATATATATATAAAAATATAAAAATTAACTCCTCCCCTATAGCTTCCAGACAACTTGGGTTGGCAGATGCTTGTCAGGGAGAAAGGGGTTTGTAATTATGATTTTTCTTTAGGATGGCAAAGGAGATTAAATGAAGCTCACTTTTACTACTAAAACTGGAAGAGCCACAGCAGGGCCTTGGAATCAGACATTTTTATTTAGTGACTTGTTTTATGATGTGTTTTTGAAATATCTCTTTATTTTCAGGGACGTTACAATTATTTTGGTGGGGGGATAAAAGATCCCTCTTTTCAGTCAATGAGATGAAACCACCTCTAATTAGTCTAGGTATGGTTAGGATGCATTTTTGTGAAGTCATTCCAAGCAGAATTGACACATGTTGCATCTTTAATGGCTCAGCCAGGAAAAAACATATTATTTGAGTCATTCAGAGCCTGCACTCAGAGAAGTCAATGGCCCAACTCCCACCAACTTCCGTGCTGCAGGTCAAGGCCACAACTCTCCAGGACAGCAGCCTTGAAATAAACCCAAAAAACCCAAGGAAAGTTTGAATGAGTTACAAAGAACTTTCCCTTCCCTCTCCCCTGTCCAGATAACAGCCACTCTTCCCAAGAACTTCCTCCCCAAGCCCAAACCCTGGCTGTGTTTACAAAATTTTTTATTTGAGAAAACACGCTATGACCTTTTACATAATTACAACCCTATTTCGCAGAGAAATGGGGAGAAATAAGAAAAGGAGGAGGCAAAGCAGAAAGAAATAAAAAAATCCACCCCCACAACATCTTCAAACAAGTCACTCTGCTCTTATTTGCTCAGCAATGGGCTTTCCATTGAAACATATTTTATGTGGCAAGCTTTGCTCCTTTTTTTTTTTTTTTTTAATTTTATTTTTTGGGACATCTGGCACCAATCGAGGCACGCGGGCCCGGCCTTGCAGCTCTGTTTTGAACCACTGCCATCCCCAGATTACCCGACACCACCCACTTTTTTCTGTGCGTGTATGTTTGTTTTTTGTTAACGCCATCAGTATTAAATCACTGCTTAATTCCTTTTTTTTAAATTTTTTTTTTTGGGGGGGGGGGAGGTTGGAAAGCCAAGGCAGCGCTTCCCCGGCGGGGCTCTGGCATCGCGGGAGCCCGAGGTACCCGCCTCGCAAACTGATCCAATCAATAAAGAATTTGGAGAGTGGAGCATTTCTGCATGTCTTTGTGCATTAAATGAAAGGCAAGGGCTTCAAAGACATGCTTATTAAATGTGCCTTAAAAAGAAATCAATGCCAGATGTGACCAAAGCAGCCTAGTTAGTGCCTCCCCTAACACACACGCCACTCCGGGCACTGCGGACCTCTCCCCTGAAGGTCACCCGCAGTTTCACTCAAAGTCCAGCCAAAAGTCAAAGCTTAGATCAAAATGATTCCCTGGAGGTACACACATTTGTGTAATTAGTTTCACCTTGTGTCTGTGCAAGATAAAATACTGGGCACGTACCCAAGTTCCTTTTATAAATTTCTGTATTGTCTTTACCCAGGTGTAAAGGGGTGAGATCTAAGCAAAACGTTGTTTCATCCTTGTCAGTCACTTAAAAACATTTTCTAAAGTAATTACAGTCCGACAAGGCACAAATAATTGCACCTGGAGGGGCTTTTGGGCCACGGAGGTTTCAGGAGCCTAGTCTTGCACTTGGGCATCACATGAAAAATGTCACAGAAAACCAACAAACATTTTAAAAAGTTGGGTTTTTTGGGAGGAATTGGGACTACACAGCCACTGGGCAGTGGTAAGGCCAAGGAAACTGGTCTGCAGATGAGGAGGAGCACAGTGGGACAGGCTTTAGGGGCTGGGAAATGGCACAAGGGTGCCAGAAGCCCAGGGATTATCCTGCAGGGTGTCCAGGTTGGATGCACTTGCTGGTTGGTGCCATCCAATGGCAGCTGGGTGGGCTGCAAAGATGGTTTGGAGAGGAATTGGAATATTTCAGCCCCAATGTGCAAGAGCCACGGAGAGATCCCAGCCTGGCATCCCCCAGCCTGGGAGGGTCACCAACCCCTGGTTTGTACAGGTGGAATTTCCACACCTACAGAGGGAGGCCAGTGATGGGGCAGCAAGCTGGGAATTCCTTGTACCAAACCAAAATGAACATTTGCAGCTTAAATCAGAGGCTGCCAGTTACAGGGCAGGACACCCAGCTCTCTGAAGCACCACCAAATTCAGTGCAAAAAAAAAAAAAAAAAAAAAATAGCTGGAATGTCCCTGTCCTGCTCACCCTGCAGGAGAAGTGGCCATCAGAGCATCCCAAGGGTGCCCAGATCCACTGGGAAAGGGCAGCCAAAAAGAGCCAGCGTGAAGGTACTGCCATAACTGAGGCAAGGCAGCAAACTGAGCAGAGGAAGCAGCAAACTGGTTAAACTGGGAGGTGGGAGCTAGAAACCAGAGCAGCAGGGTTTGTTGGTGCTTCTGAGGAGGAACTGGGTATTGCTGGTGGAGCTTTCCCTGCAGGAAAAGCTTTCCCTTTCTTCCCCTCTAATGAAGAGAAAAGGGAGCAAGCTCCATCTCCGTGTCCCTCAGCAGCACCATCCCAGCCCATCACTGACCCCACTGATGGCCACAGCATTGCAAAAAATAACCAAAATGAAATAGTTAAACAGGAGGCAAAGCAGGAGGCCAGCAGCCAGGTGAGCCCTGACCCCAGTTTGGAATCTGAATCCCACTGCTCCGTGCCTTTGCCACAGGGCCATCCCAGATTTCCCTGCCACTGAAGCTTTTTGGAGAAGGGCTGGAGCACAGGTCCTTATGCAACTGGAAAAAGGTTGGGGTGGAAGGGAAGAGGTGGCCCTACAGCCAAGGCTCCTCTCTCCATCTCCACATTACTCCTGCTTTGAGTGGGAAGAGACTAAGAAGATCCACAGCCTCTGAAAATCCCAAATGTCACTGCAGCGGCCCTGCAAAATATCTGCTAATTCTTCTAACTTCTTGTAGCCCACTAAAGAACAAACAAATCACACATTCTTACCTGTAATTTCCCTTTTTGCTCAGCTGTTCTTTAAAGTGCCCAAGTGTCAGGCTCTGGGCCTTTAACATCCTCCTGTAGGGAATTTCTTCTCCGCAAAAAAAATAGGTGACAACCAGCTCACCAGACTGAGAGGTGTGAACAACTGGCAGTTTCTTTGGCTCTTTGTGACTGCAAAACAGAAAACACACACAAAACCCTCTGGTTTTCCATTGAGAACAGGCTGCTTCAACTCACTCCAACCAGCAGTGGAGCTGGGGAATGCTGTCAGAAATGCCCTGAAAATCAGATATTCCTGTTCTGCCTGGGAATTGGTTGGGATGTGTTTGCACAGCCCTTTGCTGGATTTCCACAGTGGGAATCACAGAATGGCTTGGGTTGGAATGGACCTTAAAACCCATCCAGTTTCAACCCTGTGCCATGGATAGGGACACCTTCCACTGTCCCAGGCTGCTCCAAGCCCTGTCCAGCCTGGCCTTGGGCACCTCCAGGGATCCAGGGGCAGCCACAGCTGCTCTGGGCTCCTTGTGCCAGGGCCTGTCCACAATTCCCTCCAAATACCCAACGTAAATCCACCCTCCTTCAGCTTGAGGCCATTCCCACCTGGGATCATGGCATGGCAGGGGGGAGCTCCCCCTCCCCAGAGAGCCCCAGGACTGCACCTCCATGAATTTAAAGACTCTTTTCATCTGCCCTGACATAAAACATTTCCCAAGCTTCCTCCTCATGCCCAAACCCACCTGCAACCACCAGGCCCCAAAGCAAACCCCCTGCCAGATGCTCCACCTCAAGCACCCAGGTAATCTTATTTTTCCCAGTGAGGATAAAATTAACTGGATTCTGCCATTTGCACCCAAGCAACGCTTCTTAAAGAATAATTAAAACAATATTACCCAGCAAAATGGCAACACTCTAGTGAATACCATGCAGGCAAATCTACAACTGCTTCTGAGGCAATGTACACTTGGCATGTCAAAAGGTCACAAAGTGTTAGTCCGCAGTAATTTAGTCTTCCTAATTTGTTCTAAGTCTTTGTAGAGTGGTTTCAGAAAAAAAGCTGCTAGCAAAGACAGCTGGTGGACTTAAGGTCAACCAATTAAAAATGAAAGGCTCTAGTCAGGTGGCTCAGTCTGGACTTCAAACATTACTCATTGCTTAAGATGAAGAGGGTAAGAAAGAAAACTTTAATTATTTAGGCCATTTTAGACCTCTCTGTAGCAGATTTCTTGTTAAAAGAACCATCCTGTAATTAGACTAATCCAATCTTTGTCCACTTTACAGGAATGCAAGTTAAAAAGAGCCGGAGACAAGATTTGAAAATGTTTTGTTCTTTCTTTAAGAAGAATGTTTGAAAGGGGAAATTTCAGATATAAGAATTTCCTCTCCTTTCAAAGAGCAATCCATTTAATGAAAATATAATTATGATATATATAGATATTTATTTCCCTTTCCTGCACGTGCAATACTCACTCTTCTGTCGTTAGACTTGCATTGCAGAAAGGGGAGCTCCCCCCCTGAATGGCAGCGGAGTGGTTTCGGTCCCTCTGCTGATTTGAGGTTGAACATCTGAAGTGGGGAGGGGGAAAGCAAGTGGGGAAGAAGGAGGGGTGGAAAAATAAAAAAAAAGAGAAAAAACAACTTTAAGAAAAAAATTGTTGAAATACAATCTCCTTAATTGAAGTCTCCTGTGGGTCGTTAAGTTCGCTCTTTGTATCAAGCCTCACATGTTGTAAACAATCAAAGGAAGAATTAAAAATGCTGTGGGCTAATTTATCCTCCCGTACCCAAATGAACGATAACCAGTCCAATTCCCCACTTGGAATGTAGCTGGAGCCTGTCCCAGAGGAAAAACGGGCAAATTACAGCCATCAAAAGAGTGGAAGTAACAGCCTCGGATTCCAACTATTTGTGCCGGTGCAGGGCAGGGCTGGAACACAGAGGCTCATCCTCTGGGCTCGGTCCTGGCTGTCACACCTCCCATGGCTGTCACACGTCCCCATGGCTGTCCCTCTGCCTGGACAGGCAGGACATGTCCCCATGGCTGTCACACATCCCCATGGCTGTCACATGTCCCCATTGACGTCGGCCGTCATTTGCGAGTTATCGCATTTAAAGGTTCTTCACTCCCATGGCTGTCCCTCTGCCTGGACAGGCAGCACACATCCCCATGGCTGTCACATGTCCCCATGGCTGTCACACGTCCCCATGGCTGTCACACGTCCCCATGGCCATCCCTCTGCCTGGACAGGCAAGTCACATCCCCATGGCTGTCACATGTCCCCATGGCTGTGACACGTCCCCATGGCTGTCCCTCTGCCTGGACAGGCAAGACACATCCCCATGGCTGTCACATGTCCCCATGGCCATCCCTCTGCCTGGACAGGCAAGTCACATCCCCGCTCACCCTCTGCAAAGCTCCCCCAGCCCCGTTTGTCCCCACAGTGGGACAGGGACCATCCCTGCCCTAGCTGTACCGTGGCTTCTGCGGCTTGGAGACCTCGGCCAGGCGGCGACACGCTTCCTCCAGCTGGGCCAGGGTGTTGGGCGGCGTCAGCGGGGGCATGGCGGGGTCCTGCACGAAGGGGTGGGCGGGCTGTGCCCCGCGGGGGTGGCTGCCCGTCCCCCAGGGGTGGTGGCGGCCGGGGGCCCCCTTGGCGCAGTCGGAGCTGTAGGCCTTCTTTGTGCTTTGTGTGCTTGGGGAAGGGAAGAAGTCGGGTTAGAAAAGCTGGAAAATATGACTTTAATAGCAGCTCCTATTCTGCTCGCTCCCTCTCAAAAGTCTGTCATAACATGAAAGGAGGTTTATTGCCAAAAACATGACATTTTTGTGGTTTTTCTGGTTCTGCGGAACAGCTTTTATATTAAACCGGAGGAGCAAAGAGTCTCATTTGTTTTTAGCGATTGTAAAAATAGACAGCCCATGTAATATATAAATATTTACCGGGAACGATATTGCTGCAGACAGCTGCGTATTTACCTATGGGTCTTGTGCTTATTTTGTCTCTCGCTCTCCAGCATCCACTGCCAGACGTTCTGCGCCCGATCCGCTTCGCCCCCCGGGAGCTGCACCCCAGCAGGGCCGGGCAGCCCCCCGTCCCCGGGGGCCGCGCTGTCCCCTCCTCGGCCCGGCCTCTTCAGCAGCGTCCCCGTCCTGCTGGTGGCAAAGAGGGACACTCAGCCCCATCCCCATCAGCCCCACCGCAGCGGGACCATGGGTGACGTTTGGGGTGGGTGCCGTGGAGACGCTGGTGACTCACCCGAAGGGCTCCAGCGGGGAGAGAGGGGGGTCGGTGTTTTTGGGGTGGCCCTTGCACTTGGGGTAGCAGTAGTAGTCGCCGCCCGCCGGGCAGCAGCACTGCACCCGCTGCGCCGCCTCGGCCTCGATCTGCTCCTTGCTCTTGGGCACGGCGTGGTGGTGGATGTAGTGGTGGTGGACGTGCTTGGTGGTCTGCTTGGTGACGAAGCCCTTGCCCAGCAGGGCGCAGGCGGCCAGCGAGGCCGTGCCGGGCGGCAGCTTGCCCGCGGGCAGGCGGTCGGGCGAGCGGGCGCGGGGGCTGTGACGGCCCACGCCGGGCGATTGGCAGCCGGGGGTCTTCAGCACGCGGGAGAGGTGCTCGTCCAGGATGGCCTGGGGGTCCTCCTCGTAGCTGCCCGAGGGCAGGAGCGACAGCGGGTGCTGGGGGTTGGCGCTGGCAGGGAGCTCGGCGCCCTCCTTCTCCTCGTCCTGCCAGACAAGGGATGGCAGGGAATGAATGGAAGGGGCCGGGAGCTGGCGGGGCGCGCGCCGGGACGTCCCCCCCGGGATGTCCCCCCTCCCGCCGGGTGGCACGCGGAGCTCTGGGAGCGCTAATCCTACCTCCTTGATCTGCTGCAGCCTCTCCTCCAGACAGTCCATGGTTTCCTGCTCCTGCTTCAGCTTCTCCAGCCGGGAAATGAGCTCGGCGGCGAAGGCGGCTGGCTCCACCGGGGTCATCTCCTTGGGAAGCCGGTGGGTCCTCTACAAGGAGCGGGGACAGAAGGCACAAGGCAATGTTTAGCGGGGCGCGGGCGCTTCGCCGCTGCGGCATCGCCGGCCCCGCCACGCTTGTTGTGTCTCCATGTTTGGATGAAAAGACGACCGCAACTAGGCATGGTCTGCTCTGGATTTTTATGAGCTAGTGCTGTGGCCTCATGGAGTGACATCCTCCCCACCAGCGTTTGCCTTCGGCAGGAGCAGTTGGTCGCACTCTGAGGAACCCCGCTTGTTCTCTCTGTAGTACAACCAGCCCATCAGTAGCTACTCTGAAGTAGAAAATCTTCAAAGACTGTTGTCAAACATCAAAAAAAAAAAAAAAAAAAAAAAACCTCTGAGGTGGGAGGGAGAGAGACTTTAACTAAAGGAATAAAGTGAGTATAAACAGAAAGGAGTTGGAAATTAAAAAAAATAAGATGGGGGAGAAAAAGGGAAAGGAGGGGAAAAAAAAAAAAAAAAGAAGTCAAACGGTTGCAGATCAGAGAAGTGCTGGTAATTTATTTCCTGGCTACACACTGGGCACCTTTGAGGTAGTGTTGTCTCAACAGTGTCCTAGATCTCTTCCCCCCCCTCCATCTCTTTGTACAGAAAATGAAGAAAGCTGCTGCAGGCTAGCGGTGCTACACTGCTGAGCTTGGCTGCCTCAAGCAGATCTATCAAGGGAAAAAGGGAACATCTCCAAATCAAGTGCAGAATATAAAAAGGCAAAATGCGAATTTCTGCCAAAAGAAGCAAACATGGCAGGAAAAGGGGAGGAAAGGAAAAAAAAAAAAAGGAGGAAAAAGAAACCACCCACTTGACTCTGCCCTCCCTCCTGCCATCCCCACACACCCCACTCCTCACCCCCACTCTCCCTCTTTCTCCCCCCCGAAAGCAGAAAGCTGAACTGCCAACTCTTTCACATACTACCCACCAGATGAGGTGGGGCCTCTCTCCGGCAACCACTTAGCTCCAGAAATGATGTGAGGGTAGAAAAAGGCCACTCTGCTGGAAATTGTCACTCTTACACAAGCTGGCTCTATTCAGTCCCTGATCAAAGCACTGCCTTACAGAGAAAGTCGATTTGCACGCCCTGGGACAAAATAATCTAATTTACAAGCTCAGGCTATAGAACTTTCTTTAGGAAGGAAGGGAAAAAAAATACCAAAAAGAAAAACCACATAAACCACCCCCCGACCTTCCACCAGAAATATCATCTATGACTTCTTGCTGCTTAAGACAGCAGAAAGAGGAATTTTAGCATATTAATCTCAAGACAAGATAAGTTTACACTTGTCTGTGTAAACAGTTTATTCACTGCAGGAATCGAGAGGCTGCAAGTCAACTGAATTAGCAAGTCAGCGAGTTAATTTTGAAGAGCAGGGCAGCACTGTGCATCAGATCCCCTCAAAGGCCAGGCAGGGATCTGCTGCCAGTTCTCTCTTTTGGGAGCTCACACACCCAGCTCTCACAGCCACACACAGGAGGCCAAGCCTTGCTCGGCACCGCAGGAGTGTCAGGGTGGCAGCCAGAGCCAAGGCTCCCACCAGACCCAACTGGGATTTAACCAACACATCTCCACTTGGGATTTAACCAACAGGACCAATTCAGTGCTCCTAATTAGCAGCTGGTTTCAGGAAGGACCAAGATGTGACCATGCAGGGTTTTGGAATGATGCTGAGAGCACATGGCTCCTGCCCAACACCCAGCAGCAGCTCTCTCCTCTGGCATCACCCTGGGATGGAAATGCTCTCCTCCCCTGCTCCCTTCCCTCCTCATGTGCCTGCCCCCAGCCCTGGCACTGCCCAAGGCCCACCCAGACCCTGCAGCTCCCTCCTGGACTCACCGGAAAATGAGGTAGAGAAACTTGACCGTTGGCCTTGACGCTCCGGTGCATCTCCCGCTGGAGCTGCTTCTTGCTCCCAATCCTGTACGGGGGGATCCCATCTCTGCACATGGAAGAGAGCTCACATCAGCTGGGGCTGTCCCCAAGCTCTGAGACACTTCTCCATCCCCTCTGGAGCCACCCAGGCAGCCGCAGGCCCTCGTTCCCAGAGGTGCTGAGCCCTCTGGATGACACCCGAAGCCTCAAATATCCGGCGGTGTGGGAAGTGCCTGTGTCACCAAAGCATGCTCATGGATGTGCAGCAATTAAGCAAAAGCTGAAAAGCTGAAGGCAACTCCACGTGGGCAGACGTCCAAAGATCCCATCAGCTTCACTTCCAAGGCCTTTCCAACACCATGTTTCTGCTCATGACCTTTAATTTCAGGTTTTTCCCCATCCAATTATGCCCTCTAGGACCACAATGTTCCTCAAGCTTTGGGACACCCCATGAACTGCTGGCACAGTGGAAACAAAGAAGAGGCTGAGGATGGATGGCCATCCAGAGGCTGCTCCCCATCTCTAGTCCCATTTAAGATCCAGGATCACCAGGATTTCCCCTGCCCTGAGGCTGGCCAGCACAGGACACCTCAGGGCATGAACATGGTCATGGACAGGACATCCTCTGGACAGGACCCTGCTGCCCACAGCCACCCCAGCTCCTGCCAGGAAGCCACGAGGAGAAACCAGGCCAGGAGCTCAAGGCTCTCCAGTGGGAACAGCCCCCTGCATGTCCCACTCCAGGCATCTTTACCCAGCCACACAAAAAATTACCCCAGAGAGGATGAAAGGGCCTTCCACAGCCAGCGGGGCCAGCCGGAAGAGCACGCCTGGAGATCCCGAATGTCTCATTCCACCACTTCCCTCAGACTGCCTGGAGAACCTTGATCTCTGGTGCTGTCCCTTTCATCCACCTGCCCCCACACCTGACTCATCTCCTGAGAGGAGAAAATAACTCCAGCCCAAGGAGGAGCAGACAGCGCTGGCCCCACGCTGCTGCCAGAGGAGCCAGCGCAGTGGCACAGTGTCCCTGCCCGTCCCCTCCCGTGGCCACACACCACAACACCTTCCCAGAGGCACCACGTCCCTCCCCTGCAGGAGGATGAGCAGATGCCACCTCTCAAAGCTCAAAGGAGGTGATGGCAGAGCTTTGCGAAGATCTTGGCCAAAGCCTTCAGTTGCCATTAGTGAGCAAAACTAAGCTGCAAAGCCTGGAACGAAGGATCAGAACAATCCCATCTTAACAAACTTGGAAAAATCTTTATGATAAAAACGAGCGTGCTGGGAGGCCCTTGAGGCCACAAGGTGAGCACCTCCTCTACACACAGTTTTTGAGCACATGTGACACGGAAAATGAAAGGAGTTGATTGTCCCATGTCCCCACTGCACAACACAGGGCTCCAGGAGCTTTCTGGAAGAGTAGCCCAGCACGGAACAGCCAACACAGCCACTGGTGGCCACCAAGCACCTCCCATGAAGCATTTCTGCTCCACAAACCCACAGGGCAACGGGGCTTGGGGCACATAACATGTCTTAGTTTTGGGGGAGGATGGGAGAAAAGCAAGTCTAAGATGAAGACAAAACCATCTGTACCCTCAGAGATCAGTTTGTTAACTGGGGCCTCCTGAGACAAAGGTCTCTTAGGGAAGACCTTCAGCACAGGGAATGCCCAGTAAAACAGGCATTTCAAAGGAAAGTAAAACTGAGTAGATGAACCCATGGGGTGAATCCCATCAACACACTCAGTGGGAAAGGAGGTGTCCTCTGTCCATGGAAGGCCAAGCTGGGGAGGAGCAGGGCAGCAGCTGAAGGGTGTAAGTGCACCACAAGGATGCAACCAGGCAGTCCTGCAGCACTCCTGCATCCCCACCTCCCTCCAGCTCTGTCCCCAGCCCCTCTGCTGTGGCAGGGATCTCCCTGTGGGGTATCCCCAGGTTCCCCCAGCTCCACAAGGAGAATCTCTGCCCAAAAGGACAATTCTGAGACAGGCTGAGTTGGGACTTCACCTGTAAAGGAGGAGGAGGAAAAGCAACACTGACCCAACAGCGTGGGTTCAACACTTTAGGATTTGCCCTCATTCAGGTTGATACAAGAACTGCTCCTTTCCCCTAAAATTCCTCTGGCTACAGCAGAGAGCCCCACATCAAACCTCCAGTTCCCTGCTTCTGCCCTGGCAGAAGAGTTCTGCAACTTGTAACAACGTGCAGAATTTAAAAAAAAAAGAATGAAAAAAACCCAGAGGTATTTCTCTGGGATGGGAAGGCTGTGGAGCAGCTTGGGAAAGTCAGCCTGGGGAACGGAAGGGACTTCAGCAGCCACTTTGCTGAGAGCTGTCTAAACCCTTTCCTGGAAAACGGGGGAAAATGGACAAGGCCAGGGCTGAAGGGGCGACCAAGTGACCCCTGACTGCAGGAGGGACAGAGGGATGGAGCTGGAGCCACCAGCCAGAGATAAGGGGGGCAGGAGAAGCCCTGATGCTGAGCAGATCCCCCGAGCAGGGGAAAGTACCTTGGAAATGAAAGGGCTGAACTTGGCCCGAGGTTCTGGGGCAGGCCAAGGGTTAAGCCCAGCTCTCCAGGTGCCACCTCTCCTCCTGCTCCTACAGCCAACACTTGCACTCACTTTCTTGGCGACCCAAAGCTGCGGGGCTGAAGAGCTCCAGAGTTGAGGCACTAAATAGTAGAGTTTAATTATCAACATTTCAGCTAACCAGGCTGGGGCTAAGCCAATCTGTTTCTGGGGGGGAAACACTAGTTTGAAGTCTTCTACCCAGTCAGCTGCCATTTAAGCTGAGCCAATTATCTTAGCCTTTTGACTCAGATGTGCCTGACCTAACCTGAATGTAGTTTTACTGCTGCTTTGAAATATCAGACTCATGCGCATATGCATTCACTCCCATCTTCATTTGGCAACGGCTCTGAAACAAGCCTCTGATCTTGCCAACATCAAAAGCCTGGTTTGTAAGATAAGGTAATATTTGAAGTTTGCTCAGCAGCATTCCCCTGTGTCCAAAGTAAATCCATAAATAAGATATAAGCAAATAAAAAAAAATCCCCTTTCCTCCCCCCCCCAATCAAGAAATGGAAATAGAAATTTGCATGATGCTTTGTGGCTATTACAAAATATATAGGGACAGAATGATCCCTGGCTTCTGGAATAAAATAAAAAAGGCAGATTACGCATTATTTGGAGATTTCTCCTAATCCCAGTGCACTTCAGACTTAGATTTATTAAAAAAAAAAAAAGCTCCAAACTCACTTTACTGCTATGTCTGACAGACCTTTCCAGAACAAGTTTTTCCTCTTCAGTTGATACCAATATGAGCCAAAAGAACTAATTTGCATTCACCCTGCTGGAACAGAACAAGGACTCCTGTTCCAGGGGGATAAACCCTGACAGGCTGAGCTACCTGGGCTCAGCCAGGGTGGGTCTGTGCCCCTCCAGCTTCCAGCAGCACCCGAAAATCCCAACTGCTCTGCAGACGCTGGCAGCAGCCCTCCTCCTCTGCAAAGGCAGCTTTACACCAGCCTGAACTTTAAGCCCAGCCTCCAGAAGTGCCAGTTTACCAGTTTACCTCTCCTCCCAGCTGCAAAAAGCCACAGAGTGCCTGCTGCCAGCCCCAGGGCTGGAGTGTGGTGAGGGTAGGAAACTGCCCCTCTGCCACCTGCAATCTGCCCCTCTGCCACCCCAGGGAGGAAATCTGCCCCTCTGCCACCCTTGGGCAGGAATTCTGCCTGTGTGCCACCCCAGGGAGGAAATCTGCCCCTCTGCCACCCCAGGGCAGGAATTCTGCCCGTGTGCCACCCCAGGGAGGAATTCTGCCCCTCTGCCCCCTGGAATCTGCCCCTGTGCCACCCCAGGGCAGGAATTCTGCCCCTGTGCCACCCCAGGGCAGGAATTCTGCCCCTGTGCCACCCCCGGGCTCCCTGCAGCCCCCCAGCCTGGAGCTGCAGGCAGTTTAATCAGCCAAGCTTCCCCAAACTCTCACAGCCTGCACGGGCCATTGTTACAGCAGGAAAAAACAGGCAGCTCCTTTCAGGGCTGCTTTATGGGGAGCTCCTATTCACTTGTTCAAGCAAATTTCAAAGCGGGCTGCTGCCCTCTCATCCCCGCTAAGCTCCCCTGGACTAACAATGGGCTGAAAGCGATTCAGTTAAGCCTTTCATCCACCATGCACTTTATTTCTCACTCAGTGCTCTCATCTGTATAAGGCCTACAATTGGCATTGCTGTGAAGAGAGGGTATAATCCTAGCCCTGTGAATCCCAAGTGACCCTACACTGGTCCAGAAATGACTAACCCAATGAATGCTCTGTTGACACATGATCACATACAACCAGAGCCAGTAAGAAGAAATAAAGAAGTCACCCTATGATTCAGCTCTTTTATTTAATGCCAATATTGTTCAATAAGGGAATCTGCTGGGACAACAAACTATTTTTTTCCCGTAATATCAGTTCAAAACACACATGTGTGTTTAAAAATAAAAAAAAAATTTAAAAAGGGCTTTTTGTTTATGCATCGAGGATTTTTGGTAAATCCTATTTTCCCTCGTGCATCTTCACACATGTTGACTTTAAAAACCCAGCATGAAAATCTCTCTGAGGAGCACACAGGGACCACTGGACATGTCTGACAGAGCCACTGGAGAAGTTTCAAGATGAAAGACCAGCAATGCAGCACTCTGCTTACAGGTGGGCTCTTCTAGAGCACTTGAGTGAACACCATGAAACACAAACAGCAACATCTGCCTTCTGCTAAGCTAAAGAAATGGTCCTTAGGAGCACTAAGTGAGCCTCACTGTCCCCTCTAGAGAAACAAAAGCACCATTTCTGTCCTGCTGAGGAAAGCAAACTGACAGTCAAACCCTTCTCAGCAGCCAGGAGAAAACAGAGCCTGCAATTCCTGAGCTCAGCCACAGCATCACCTCTCATGCCTGTATGCTCCTGAAACACCCACACCTGATCCAGGCAGCTCCATCCAAATGGCTCTTTGAAGACTGCCCCAGCCACACTAGATGAGCAGCTATTTGCCCCTTCAGGTCACTGGCCCTATTAATGTACATTCTGACACTAATGACGAACGTTAATTACAGAAAGTACTTCCTACAGGAAGTAATCTCCTCTTTGATGACTGATAACTAGTTAAGGAAGCCTGGCCTTAAGACAAAGGCTCAGGGAGATTCATTCACTCCTTGGGTTAGTCAGGCAGCACCATGAGGCAGGGCAGAACATGTTTGCTCAGCTGCAGTTGCAAAATGGCAAGAGAGGGATTTGTTATTTCCCTGCATCCCATGAAGGAGAGAGAGAGAGGCTGCCATGCCCTTTGGGTGATGCCCATCACTCCCCTAAGCCCCCCAGAGCTGATTTACAGGTGTCCCATCCCAAACGTGGCCAGCAGCAGCAGGTACTCACACGCTGCTGTCCGTCATTGACATGGAGTCGTCCGTCAGGGCATCGCTGGAGATCTCGCTGTCGTTGGCGCTGGTGGCCGGCGCGAAGACATAGCCCGAGTTCACGTGGTAGGGGTTAACAGGGTCGTTCCTCTTGAAGGACCTGGCACGGGCAGGACAGGAACACAGTCAGCACACAGTCCTGGGCTTGGGGGCAGTGCCATCCTTGTGGGAACCACACTCAACCTCTGCAGAGCCAACCAACCACACGCTGCTCAGACCCCAGCGCGTGCGTCGCCTAAACCAGGATGTTGCGTCTAAACACACCCAGAGCACAGCCTTAAACACTTTTAGCATCTTCTCAAGTGCTCTGGAAAATCCCAGGAAGCGCCTCTGCATCCTTTTGATACCATGAAAACTCAGTCCTTAAGGCTTGATACTGCACTGCTGAGGTCAGCAGCAGTTTTGCTGTTGGCACCAGCAGGGAAAAGTCCAAGAAGTTCACAGCTCGAGTCCCACTGAAAGGCACAAGGAACCAGCCAACAATGCTTAGTTCTACTCTGAAGACAAGGGTTAGGATCCCTCTGGAAACACAAATTATTGGTATCTCTGAACCAGGAGAACGGCCTGGAACTACAGGGGCAGGACCCCCACGTGTCAGAGGCACAGGGCAGGGCTGAGATCTCCTGTCCCAGGCCTGGCCTCACAAAGACAGATGCACTATAAAAACACACACCAAAAAGGCACAGCATTTAGGAGAACCTCCTACTCATGTTTTTTGGTGTAGAGTTGGATGGGGAAGAGCAGGATGGATGGGGGAACTGAGGAGAGGCCAGCACATTGTATTAACGGGCACGTGGGTTACTGACCCCAACACCTCCTCACCCACAAAAGCAAACCCAAAGCCCAGCCTGGATGCTTGAGCTGAGCAGCCAGGAGCAGCTCTGTGAAGGATTCTCAGGCAGTGACAGGGGCTGTGATGGAGCAGGGCCAGGTCACCACGGCAGGGTCACTGCATGGGGGCCCCCCCGGGCATCCCCCTGCCTCCAGCACTGCAACTTCCCAGCCAGGATCAATATACACATCCTGGCAGGTGATAAGGGGATTATGCAGGGAGGTTTGGAAGCTGCATGTTAAGGTGCACATTTTGTTCCTCTTCCAGGGCAAGATGGGGTTGTTAAGCTTCTGCCTTTGTATATCAAAGCAAAAGGCCTTGTCATCTGATAAGGACTGCTGATTTTAATAATTAGGGCCACTTACCCAGGACTTGGGGGCCTAAGGAATGTGCCAGCAGGCTGGGCAGGTTTTTTTTAATGGGCTTTCCATCTCCCTGCCCCCCTGGGGCTGGAGGGACCAGCTGGGTTGAAGTGACAGCAACATCCTCCCACTGCCCCCTCTCAATCTCCATCCTCATCCCTGTGCCCCATCAGCCCATCCTCCTCCCCCAGCACCAAAAGCAGGAGCCTCAGCAAGGCTTAAGTTTTTAAAAAATAAGGGAAAGGGGGGAAAAAAAAGCAGAAAAAAGGAGGGGGAAGGCTGGTGGGGAAGATGGGCCTCTCTGGTATGAGCAGTGTGGGGCTGGCTGCAGGCAGGTATTCAGCCCAGCCGGGGCTGCATTCCTTTCCAAGGAGGCCAAGGCATTTCTGATGGGGAGATCAAGATGTTAAAAAATATATATCTGGGAAGAAGAAGAAGGGGGGAAAAAAACGAGATAGTAAGGAATGCCACAGGAAAGAAGTTAAATCTTCAAAGACAAATTAATTCCACATGTGGGTGAAAGCAAAGTTATCCTGCTGCTACTACAGCAAAGTCCCTCTGAAAACCATGGAGTCTTCTGCTGTGGATCAGGGGGATGAGCAGTCCCAGAGACCCTTCCTAGGGCCCTGGTGGGCTTTTGGGTCGATGTGTAAGGGATGCAGCTCTCCCCACTCTTTGATTTGAAAGAGAGTGATGCACTCTGAGAGTGCATCTGAGGACCACAAGGCTCAGGGTGCCCCACGAGGCTCAGGGGTGCAGATGCTCCCCAGCACCTTGCTGGGAGGTGTCTGTCACCCCTGTCCCACGCAGGGGTGGATTTGCCACGCTGCTCTCCCAGGAGCATCCCTGCAGAGGCTGAGCTGGGGGCGGAGGCAGCAGCTCCGGTGGGTATGGCACAGGCAGAGGGAGGTGTGTCCAAACATATAATTAGAGAAAGTGGCCGGAACTAACTCATCTTCCCAGCAGCACTGCAGCATCATTCACCTACCAACACCTCGTGGACAAGGAAAAAAAATAATAACCCCTAAAGCTGACATGGATTTAAAGTCCTCATCCCTGCTGCACATCCAACACCGCCCCACAGAAATCTCCCCATCCTTTCAGAAACCCAGTGGGGGCTGTTTTGCTACATTTAATGTTTTTGAATTTTTTTTTCCCCCCCAATTTTAATTTGACCACCTTACTCCAGTAATTGCACCCAGATGCATCAAGTTGCCTGCAAGGGTTTTAAATTCCAGGGAGAGTGGTGGTCTCCTGCCACAGATGCTGCACACACAAACACAGCCCAGCTCCAAACTCAATATGCAAAGTGTTTTCAGCTGTCAGGTAGCAGTTGCTCTGGAGCTTCAAGGAGAATGTCTGATGTTTCTCAGCCTATTCTTATCTTGATGCAATGACACACAGCATGTAACTCACTCTCTCTCTGCTATGTTAGGCAATGGCCATATCAGAGGCATTATAATGCCATGAAAATTTCAGAGGGGCTCCTGGTCATAGCCTCTGTTAAGAGGGTGCAGTTTCAGAATGTGGAGGGGTGGGTTTTTTTATTGTCAGATTGCTTTTAGAAATAAAAGCACTTGGGCAGGTCAAACCAGACTTAATACAGAGAAAGAAAAACTGTACAAGGAGCAGTTGGAGACAGAACTGCATCTCATTAAGTATTTTCTTGGGACAAACATCACTGGGCAACCATGGGTTTAAAAACATTAAAAAAAAAAAAGGCAAAAAACAACACATGCACAAACCTGAAAAGAAAAAAAAGTATATTTTAACACAACTATGTTAATCACAGCTTCCACGCTCTAATTGTAGAACACTGCTTGGAGCATAGCTTTACAATGGCATCATTTACTTTGATAATTGAAGCCAAACTTGGTTCCAATAACTTCACACACGAGGAGCTGCACCAGCGGGTCCTTTCAAAGGCCAGGAAGCACTGGCAGCAGGCAGAAGGCCATCTGCAAGCCCCAGCCTTCCCCCAGCCAGGCCAGTCCCGCTGATGTTAGAGCCTAATGGGAGGCAGATGAGCCCACCTTGGGCTGAGCAAAGCCACGTTACCCCGGCGGCACAGCAAAGGAAGAGGAGCTCTCTGTGTACACAAAGTCGCGCGTGATAAATTTAGAAGCGCGTATAAATAATAGCTGGAATTCCTGGAGCATGGGGCCAGGTCCAGCACAGCAGCCTGGGGAGGCCACTTTTAACCACACCACAGCCCAGAGGGGAGGGGAGTCGCCTGGCAGGACAAGAGGGAGGTCCTGCTTTTAAAACATTCCCTGTGTCAGGGCTCCAAATACACAGGCAGCAGTTTGCAAGCGCCTGCTCCCCAGCCAGGTGCAAACTCTGTGTTTTCACTTGACTTCTCCTGTTCCTGTCCATCACTGGCACTGGGGCCAAACAAAGTCTCTCAGCTTGTCTGGCTCCTGCTGCCTCCCGTTTGCCCTGGGTTTGGCCGTGGCTCCTGCCCTGGGATTTCCAGGTGGTCTCCCCTGCAAACACCAGGCTGGCCTGGCACTGCAGGGCTCCCCCAGTCAGGTGGGCTCAGCCCAGGGCTCAGGGCTTTCGCTGGGATAATCACACTGAAACCCACCGAAGCAAATGGCCAGAGCCTGCACAGCCCTTCAAAACCAGAGCACGCTGAGCAGAAATTCCTTAATTCCAACACACACATGAGGGAGGTGTGGTTTGGCCACTCACCAGGAAAGACTTTGTGCAAGCTTCAGCTCCAATCCTAGCCGCGATCCTAAATGCTGAGTGATGAGAGATAACCCATCCATATGCTCATCAGCTCCCAGCACATGCACGCACAAGTGGCTTCACAAATGGGAGGAACTGAGCAGCATCTCAGCTTGACCTCCCCTCTCTTTGCATTGAGATCTCTTGGCCCCGTGGAGAGCAAAAGCTCCTGGAAATTCAACAGAAGGTGATCAAAGCAAAACGCACTACCTAATGTCCTAGGAGGGTAGATCTGACATGTGAGGAGCAAGCTGCATTAATCCCTGGACAAAAAAGAAAAGAAAAGGAGGGGGGGGAAGAAAAAGAAAAAAAGCCCAGCACTAATCAGGCAAGCAGCCACGGCACTGCAAGAGCTCTCCTGGACAAGGCACATGTGGGTTTAGCAGGGCCTGCAGCTCTGGTAGAACATACAGCCAAGCCCTTCCAGCTCTGAATCCCAACAAAGGCTCAGAGATAAAAGCATCAAACATCCCCCTCCTGGAAAGCCAGCGAAGGGCAGCAGTTCAAACCAAGTTCTGGAGAACAGCAGATGCTCAGGCAGAAAGGCTCAGGCACGAGATGAGCATCCCAAAGCCCAAGTCCTGCACAGAGCAGCTGCCAGCGCTGCCCCCCCGCAGCCCCCGGCAGGAGGGGTCCGGGATGCAGAGCATCCCTGCTGTCCCCACGCCCAGCATCCCTGCTGTCCCCACGCCCAGCATCCCTGCTGTCCCCACGCCCAGCACCTCCATCCCGCCCTGCTGTCAGGACAGCCTCCGGCTCCGCAGACACCAAAGAGGCTCCGGAGCAGCCTCCGGGGCAGGGGGGACCCTGCCAGCGCCCCACGGCCCCGGCAAGCCCGGCGCAGCTGGAAGCTCTCCGGGGGCAGCCGAGGAGCGCTCCAGCAAAGCCTCCCCGGGAGAAGGCTGATGCCCTTTGATGTCCATGAATCACAGACACACTCTCAAAATTCCTGTAAACGAGATGTCAAACACTCACCACACCAAGCCCCAGGCTGCCGGGCCGGCGGAGGAGAGCGCACATCTGCAGCAGAGCCCTCTCCTCTCAGCCCTGATTCAACAATCCACATTTATGGCAAGGGTGGGGAGAGGAAAGAATACATTTTCAGAGGATTATACAACTCATCATTTGCTCATCAGAGTCTCTCTTTCCCATCCCCCCCTGCACTTCGAGATGGCTCTTGCTTTCCTCACCCTCGCACAGCTGTGCCATCAACAATTCCAACAAAAGAGAAGGCTCTGGCAATGCAGATGCACCCCAGGACCAGGGCACAAGGACAGCCTGTCACCACACAACGTCCCCACATCCCCCTGGGGACAGCCACCTCTTCCCGAGCTTAACCCTGAGCTCACGGCCAACATGAGAGCTCCAAACATCCACCAAAGATCTGTTACACCACACCTGGAATGCCTCTGCCACCTTAAACACCCGGATTTTACATCTCCTCCTGTATGCACTGGCTCAAAGCCACCCTAGATGGCTCTGACATGACACCGACACCCCACGCCATGGAGAAGCTGCACATCACACACAAACACACACACACACAGAGTCCAAATAAAAGCAGATTCTGCCCAAGTTGCAGAGTTTGATGCAGTCAGTGCACACATTTCCTCCTCCACGACCGCACAATTGCTTCCCACATAACCAACATCGTTAAACACCGGTTGATGGTGGAGTTGGGGAACTGGTAGGTTACATTATTCATGTGTCTCTGTGATCCACTCCACTACTGCTCTTAATAGGTTTGAAAGTTGAACCAATAATTAACGCATGTCCGGAGGACATAGTTGCTATGAAGTTTTTGATCTATAAAAGAACTGAAAGAGCCAATGGGGCTTCAGAGCACAGGATCTTGTTTTCCTCTGTAGAGGGGGGAAAAAGCCCCACACTCAGACAACACCCCACGAATTCCAGTGTCTGGAGGTGTGGGGAAGCAGCTGTGCTCCCAGCCCTTCAGGAAGCCCTGCCTCCCCTCCATTCCCACCCCAACAGCCTGCTGAAAAACACTCTCAAAGTCCTTAAAGTTAAAACAAAGCACAATTTCCAGGGGTTCCCTTACCTGTATCCGTTCTCGAGCGTTTCCGTGGCTCTGACATTCGCTGTAACCCTCAACGTCTTGCTGGATAGTCCAACTACCGAAGGCAAGATTTTGCTCTTAAAGTCTGCACAGCTCCATTCCTCTTCTTCATTCAAGGTCGGCAGATAGCCACAGACAACTTTTAAGCTCCCCAGTCCATTGCTGTTCATGTAAGCGGGATTCTCTCCTCCACTCCGTACATATTCGAGGTATATATCAGAAGTTAAAAACATCTGGTAAGCATTTTCCTCCATCACAGTCTGAATCTCAGTCTGTGCCTGATCAAACATGATGGAATCTATCTGCTGCTTCTTGATGCTGTCCCTTATGTAGGTCTTGGTAGCAGGTTTGAGCTGCTTGGAGACGATGCTGTTGTTCTCGATGTACCTTTTGTAAATAGCTTTGGCTACTCGTAAAGTTTTGGTATCCTTAAGGTCCATCTGCCTGAAGCCATTGCAGGCAAACCAAAAGTCTAAGGTATCCACACATTTTTCCCTTTCCAGAAAGGTCCGAAAAAGATAGGCACCATCTTGATCTCCCAACAGGGAATGCAAGGATTTGGTCCATCTGGCCAGAGGGGAGTCCGGGGACGCGCTGCCCTCGGGCTCCCCGAGTCCGTTCTCGTTCCTCCGCGGGGCAGGAGGCACCGGCATGGCCTTGAAGCTTTGGCTTTTGGCGAGAAACGAGCTGGCGAACTGCGGGCATGGTGCTTCTCCTTCCTCCCCCGGGACAGGGGGTCGGGGGGCGTCTTCCCTGAAGCTGCTGCTGGGGTCCGGGAGGTGGGCGAGGAGCACGGCGCTGCTCATGGCTCCGGAGCTGGCTGGGGAGAGGGGCTCCCAGCGCCTTCAGGAGCTGCCTTGTGCCTCTGCCTGCCTCTGCCTGGAGTCAGCAGGGGATCCTCGGAGCCTCCTCTCTGCAAAGGGGAAAAAAAAAAAAAAAAAAAAAAAAAAGGGGGGGGAAGAAAAAAGGAGTATTGATCTAATCAAAACCAGATCCTCCCAACATCAAAGGCAAAAAAGTAAACAGGCTTTTCAACTCCTCACAGTCAAAAAAAAAAAAAAAAAAAAAAGGAAGAAAGAAAAGGAGAGAGAGAGAGAGAGGGAGAGGGGAGGGAGGCAGGGCAGAGGGAGCGCGGCTCTATCGCCAGCCCGATCGCGACTATCAGATCCGCTCCGCTGAACTCCCGGCTCACTTTGAGCGGGGCCGGGGCCGGCGCAGGGTGTCAGCGCGGCCCCCCCGCACCCTGGGCAGCTCGGGGCGTCCCTGCCCCGGCATCTGGTTTCCATTTGCCCCTCTCGCAGCCCGCTCCCCCCGCTCCGCCCGTGTCCCGGGTGTCCCCCCCGCCCCTCGGCGATGCTGGGGCGCTTCCCTGCGGGAGCCAGGCTGCAGCAGGGACCCCCCCTCCCCAAAAAACACCCCCGAGGGTGCGGTAAGGCCAGGCGGCCGTACCTGGGCGCTGCGGGGCATCCCGGGCCCCCCGCATCCCCCTGGAGCCGAGGACAGCACCCCCGGCTCTGGAAAAGGGGGCAATAAATGGGAAGGGGGGGTCGGAGGAGGGCAGCCCCCAGCCTTGAGCTTCCCGGCGTGCAAAATAATGATGATAATAATAAAAACCTGCTCCAGAAATGGCGACGGGCTGGGAGGAGGGAGGTCGGAGGGGGAGGAAAGGGGGGAAAAAAGTCCGGAGCGACTTGGAGCCCTCCGAGCCGCGAGCAACAGCCGAGCCGCGGCGGGCACGGGGAGCGCGGAGGCTCCGCGCCCGCGGAGGGCGGCAGCGCGGGCACCCCACGGGGAAAAATATATATATATATATTGGAGAAAAAAAAAAATTAAGGAAATAACTGAAATTAAGAGAAAATTCCGTCTCTCAAGCAGAAGAAGCGGCGGCCGCCGCCCCCGAAGTTGCCACTCACCGCCGAGCCGGAGCTCGCTGCGCGCCCGCGGCCCCGCCGCTCCCCGCCGCCGGCAGCGCGCAGGCTGCACCCGCTCCCCCCGCCGGCCTTCCTCCTCCTCCTCCTCCTCCTCCTCTCCTCCCCGGCGGTGCAACCGCATCGGAGAGCATCGGGAAAGAGGGGGGTAAAGGGAGGGAGGGGGGGGGGCTGCGAGTGAAGGAGCCCACTGCGATCCGCGCCTCCCTCCTCTCCCTCCCTCCCCTGGTTATTTATTTTATTTATTTTAAATACAAAAGCGCAGGTCCCGCCCCCCCCCTCCCTCCGCCCCCCGCCCCGGGCTCCCCCCGCAGCATCAAAGCGCAGCCCGGCGGAGCGGTCCTGCAAGGGCGGTAGCGCACTAAAAGAAAAAAAAAAAAAAAGAAAAAAAAAAAGAGGAGAAAAAGAGAAAAAGGGCCCAAAGAATTTTAAAAATTAAAAAGAGAAAGAGGGAGAAGCCGGGGCAGCACCCCTGTCCCCTCCCGGTGCTCCCACCCCCGGGGCACCCCCGGTGCGAAGCGTGCGCGGGGGCGGCTCCAGCGCGGGCGGGGGCGGCAGGAAAGGCGCGTAATCTGCGCCGGTGAGCAAAATCAAATTATTTTGTATTTTTGGGGGGCAGGATTTATTTTTTGCGCCCTTCCCGCGGCATCCCGCGGCGGCTACAGAGTTGCCAGGACCTTATCAAAGGGAAGCGATCGCAGCCGCCGCTCCGCCGCCTTAAAGGCGCAGCGCCCCTTTTCCTGCGCCGCCCCGCGCATCCCCCGCGCATCCCCCGCGCATCCCCCGTCCCCTTGCCCAGCCCTCCGCAGCGCTGCAGGCCGGGGGCGACTCCCCGGCATTAAAAACTTTGCTAAAAGTTTTCATGTCGGGGAGAAAACGGGGCGGGTCCCCGTATTATTATTATTATTATTTTATATATTTATATATATATATAATCCGCGGGCCTGTTTTCGCTCTGCCGGCTAATTAAACAATCCCTGATTGCAATAGAACTGGCACAGCAGCCAAAGCCCGGCCGCAGTTGTGTTCCCATCTCCGGCCCCAGCTGTTAAATATTAACCAGGCACGGAATGGAGGGTTTGGAACTTCATACAAAAGGTTTTAATTAGGGGTTGGCCCCCAAACCTGCCCTCCAGATCCAAGGAGCCTCCTGCCCTCCTCCTCCTCAGCCTGCTCCGAGCCTGGACCCGGGGGCTCTGCAGTTCCCCCACCAGGAGCTGTCCCTCTGTCCAGAGCCCACCTTGGTCTGGCTGGCAGAGCTGGTGGGGTCCTGCTTGGCTTGATTTTTATCATTATTATAGAATCACAGACGGGTTTGGGTTGTAGGGGACCTTAAAGCTCATCCCATTCCAGCTCATCCACCTTCCACTGTCCCAGGCTGCTCCCAGCCCTGTCCAGCCTGGCCTTGGGCATTGCCTGGGACAGCTGAAGGATTTCCAGAGAAGGATTTCCTCCTAATAATCAATGTAACTCTGCCCTTAGTCAGTGTGCAGCCACTGCCCCTTGTCCTGTCACTCTGGGCAGGGCAGGTGGCAAAGCCTTTGGCCAAAGAAATGTCACCTTCCACGCTGGCTGTGCCTGAGCATCATCAGGGCACCTCCTGGGAAATGCCGGGGCACAGCGGAGCCCCTCGCTGGCCCAGCCCTTGTCCCCAGGCTGAGGGGCCACACACTGACTGTCCTGTCCCACATCCAGACAGGATTGCCCCTTCCAGCCAGCACAGAGCCCAGGAACTGGGAAATGGAGCCCAAACAGACCCTGCTCCCAGCACACACCCCAGAAACTGGGAACTGGAGCCCAGATGGACCCTGTTCCCAGCACAGACCCCAGAAACTGGGAACTGGAGCCCAGGCAGACCCTGTTCCCAGCACAGAGCCCAGGAACTGGGAACTGGAGCCCAGGCAGACCCTGCTCCCAGCACAGACCCCAGAAACTGGGAACTGGAGCCCAAACAGACCCTGTTCCCAGCACAGACCCCAGAAACTGGGAACTGGAGCCCAGATGGATCCTGTTCCCAGCACAGAGCCCAGGAACTGGGAACTGGAGCCCAGGCAGACCCTGCTCCCAGCACAGACCCCAGAAACTGGGAAATGGAGCCCAAACGGACCCTGTTCCCAGCACAGACCCCAGAAACTGGGAAATGGAGCCCAAACAGACCCTGTTCCCAGCACAGACCCCAGAAACTGGGAACTGGAGCCCAGACAGACCCTGTTCCCAGCACAGACCCCAGAAACTGGGAACTGGAGCCCAAACAGACCCTGCTCCCAGCACAGACCCCAGACAGACCCTGCTCCCAGCACAGACCCTCAGATGGATCCTGCTCCCAGCACAGACCCCATGCACACCCTGCTCCCAGCACCACGGCTGCTCCCAGTGCCTCCCCCCTCTCCTCCTGTCCTGCAAAAGGAAACCCCAAGGGAAGGATGGGGAACGTGGGACAGCAGCACCCCAGGGATGCTCCAGTGGACACCCCTGGTCCCTGCATGTCCCTGCATGTCCCTGCATGTCCCTGGTCCCAGGGACAGGCTGATCCTAAATGAGGGTTCAGAAACCAGGATCACAACCACAGAGCTGTCCCTGTCCCTTCCCACCTTCTCTGGAAGGAAGAGCTGCTGGTTTGCACCATCCCCAACCCCAGAGCTTGCATTCACCCCATGGCACAGAGCTCCTCCTGCTCCAGGCCCTGCTCAACCCCTCTGCACCAGAACAAACAGCAAAAAACACCCCCAGAGGATGAGTGTGTGATGGCCCTGGATGGGATGTCCTTTGGAGCCACAATTTTGTCACCCATCCAATGGGTGAATCCATCCTGGAGCCCACACAGTGCCATGAACTGACCATGCTGGGTAATAATGAAAGGATAAGAGGGTGAATTTGTTGTTGCTGCCCAGGTACACATTTCCCAGGCCCAGGAACGGCCACCCCTGGACATGGAAAGCAAATGTCCTACCAAGCCCACGAGCTGAACAGTCAAAGCCCTTTCAAGGCACAACAAGAGTTATGGATTATTAGGATTATTACTATTTTTGCTGCTCATCCTGCCAAATATCAAGGTGCCATGATGCTGCTGAGCCATACAACATGGTCCTTTCCTGGGAGAATGAGCAGCCTGTGGGATGGTGACAGTGGTGTCACCTCCAGCCCAGGACCTCCAGCCATGAGAAGGTGACTTGACCACCTCTTTCTCCTTACAACTTTCTTTGAAACAATGTTGGATAAAAACCTCTCCTAGTCCTAGCACAGAAAATGAAAGCATCATAATGGAGGCTGAAAACCTTGGGCTCGTTCCCTTTGGAAGAAAATCTCATTAAGTCTCGTTCATCCCATTTCATAAAAATGTCATTTAACCCAGTGCTTCTCTCCAAATCCCGTTGTGCAATAACACCACCCTGGGAGAGCAACCAGAAACTCACACAGGGACTTCATTTACCGAGTTCTGGGGATTGCAGGTGCAGAGGAGCAGCCCACCCAAACACCTGCCTGAGTCCCATCCTCTCTGTGCCAGCCACAAAGGGACAGGGAGGGAACACCAGGAGGGCAGGGAGAGCCCCTGGGGCCGTGGCTTTGTGGGGAGGTGCTCAAGTGTCCTGGATTTTATTCCCTGCTCCCATATTTTTTGCCTGAGATCCCCTTAATTTAAAATTTATAGCAATTCCTGGGCCAGCGAGGGGCTCCACTGTGCCTTGGCATTTCCCAGGAGGTGCCCTGGCACAGCCAGTGTGGAAGGTGATAATTTATAATAATAGATAAATAAAAATAAATTATAATAATAAATAATTTCTTTGGCCAGAGGCTTTGCCACCTGCACTTTGCCATCCCAGAGTGACAGGACAAGGGGCAGTGGCTGCACACTGACTAAGGGCAGAGTTACATTGATTATTAGGAAGAAATCCTTCCCTGAAATGCTTCCACAGAGGGAACACCAGGAGGGCAGGGAAAGCCCCTGGGGCCATGGCTTTGTGGGGAGGTGCTCAAGTGTCCTGGATTTTATTCCCTGCTCCCATATTTTTTTGCCTGAGATCCCCTTAATTTAAAATTTATAGCAATTCCTGGGCCAGCGAGGGGCTCCACTGTGCCTTGGCATGTCCCAGGAGGTGCCCTGGCACAGCCAGTGTGGAAGGTGATAATTTATAATAATAGATAAATTAAAGGTAAATTAAAACTAAAAAATAGATAAAAATAAAATTTAAAATAAAATAAAAATCACAATAAAATAAAAACAATAAAAATAAAATAAAAATAATAAAAATTATAATAATAAATAATTTCTTTGGCCAGAGGCTTTGCCACCTGCCCTGCCCAGAGTGACAGGACAAGGGGCAGTGACTGCACACTGACTAAGGGCAGAGTTACATTGATTATTAGGAAGAAATCCTTCTCTGTGAGGGTGCCCAGAGCAGCTGTGGCTGCCCCTGGATCCCTGTCAGTGTCCAAATCCAGGCTGGACAGGGCTGGGAGCCCCCTGGGACAGTGGAAGGTGTCCCTGCCATGGCAGGGAGTGGATTTGGAAAAAAAAATTAAATTTTCCATTTCAGGGGAAGCTCCTGCCTTCCTTAGCAAACACCTGGCTCTTGAAACCAAGGCACCAGGGAGCAGCTGGTGCTGCCCAGAGCAGCCTGTCCTGCCCAGAGCAGCGGTGGCCCCACTCATGTCCAGTCAGGAGTCTCTTTTCTGCTCCTGCCAACAGGGAAGAGTCAGGTCCTGCCTGGGATTTGAAAGCAGTGTGGTGAACGAGGCAGGCGGTGGCAGGTACAGGAAGGTCTTCCAGAGTTTTCTTCATCTTTAGCAGCTTCTGGAAGTCCTTGTTCACAGATCTACAGGGAATCTCTGTGTTCAGGTAGCAGCTGCAGTCATCAAGAAAGCAGAGGATCTTTGAATTTCCTTCTGATTTTCCTGTCTAAACTTGAATCTGAATTCCCAGGTCGAGCAGAGGGAAAATTAACTATTTATATTTTATTTGTCAGCCCTTCTCTGCATCTGAGATAAAAACTCAGTCAAATGAGGGAGAAAAGGACTGCAAAAAGCTGTTTAAAGCAGCGTCCTCCAGCCGTGCTCAGCCCTCCTGGTGCCCAGCAAAGGGCAGACACAGCCTGTCCCTCCTCTCTGGCTGCTGCTGTGTGTCATGTTCACAGCCAGCAAAGAAGCTTGAAGTCAGATTGTGGCACCAAAAAGGAATAATTTTAGATTAAAAGAATCAGTTCACAGCGAAGCTGCACAATAAAGAGAAATTAATTTTTTTTTTTTTTTTTTTTTTACTTTGAGCTTTTTATAGAGCAGGTAGTAAAAAAAAGAAAAAAAAAAGAAAAAAAAGTGGGAAAGAAAAAGGCAGAGGGGTCTTTGAGAGCATTTCAGATGTGCCAGTCCACACTCCCTGGGCTCCTCCTGACTGCACCCAGCTAAGCTGGCTCCTGTGTGCCCACGGGGCAGGTGCTGGGCTCCTGAAGAGATGGCTCTGGGCTCCTGTCCTCCCACAGAGCACCAGCTCAGAGCCCAGGGCTCTTCTGCTGGTCCCTGCAAGGGGCTCTGTGGAGGTGACAGGGGGCCAGGACCTATCAAATCAAATCAAATCAAATCAAATCAAATCAAATCAAATCCAATCAAATCCAGCAGCCCCAGCACATCAGAGCAGGGCCCACACTGTGCTTGTCAGGAGCCACAAGTCCTAAAGCAGGGGACAAAGTCAGTGCCCTTTCCCTGTGCACAGGGACACACCCTGGGCCAGGGGACTGCCTTCCTCATGGGGAACCTCAAAAAACCTGAGACATCCCACCACAGCCCGTCCAACCTACCAGGAGATGCCACCACAGCCCATCCAGCCCATGAGATGCCACCACAGCTTGTCCAGTCCCAACAGGAGATGCCACCACAGCCCATCCAGCCCATGAGATGCCACCACAGCCCATCCAGCCCATGAGATGCCACCACAGCTTGTCCAGCCCATGAGATGCCACCACAGCCCATCCAGCCCATGAGATGCCACCACAGCTTGTCCAGTCCATGAGATGCCACCACAGTCCATCCATCCCATGAGATGCCACCACAGCTTGTCCAGCCCATGAGATGCCACCACAGCCCATCCAGCCCATGAGATGCCACCACAGCCCGTCCATCCCATGAGATGCCACCACAGCTTGTCCATCCCAAGAGATGCCACCACAGCTTGTCCAGCCCATGAGATGCCACCACAGCCTGTCCAACCTACCAGGAGATGCCAGCACAGCCTGTCCATCCCAAGAGATGCCACCACAGCCCATCCAGCCCATGAGATGCCACCACAGCCCGTCCAGCCCATGAGATGCCACCACAGCCCGTCCATCCCAAGAGATGCCACCACAGCTTGTCCAGTCCCAACAGGAGATGCCACCTCAGCCTTCCAGCCCCATCAGGAGATGCCAGCACAGCCTGTCCATCCCAAGAGATGCCAGCACAGCCTGTCCAACCTCGCCATCAGGCCAGGGCACGGTGCTGCTGCCTGACGCTGACTCTGCTGATGCACCTCTGCTAAAACCATAGCAGGATCATTGAACCACAATGAACCCAGACTGGTTTGGGTTGGAAGGGACCTTAAAACTCATCCTGTTCCCTGCCATGGCCAGGGACACCTTCCACTGGACCAGGCTGCTCCAAGCCCTGTCCAACCCGGCCTTGGACACTGCCAGGAGGTCACAAGGATGTGGATGGAAAATAGAGAGGAAACACGAATGAAGCATGCTGAGAGCTCCCTCCTCTCCATGCACAGCCCCCATTGGGGGTTCAGTCCCCTCCAAGACCCCTCCCAGCCCTCCCTCCTGCCCCCCACTCCATCCCTCTGCCTGCCCTTCCCTATTCACTCTTCCCACCTTGGGCATTTAGACCCTGAGCCAGAGTGGGCCAGGGGCTCAGGGTCTAAAAATCCCTTTCCCAGCAGGAAAGCTGCCCAGTGAGAGGCAGAGCCCAGGGAGGTGCCGCAGAGGGGAGGATGCAGCCCCTCAGTGTGGCTGATGTCCCCCTCTGTCACCGAGCCCACACTGGTGGTCACGTTGATAACGACATCAAAGGCTTGGGACTATTTCAACAGAAGTGCTGGGAACAGCCTTGATCAAAATAAGAGGAAGACCCTCTATACAGAAGACATGAGAGGTTTGCAACCCACATGTGAACCTTTGAAGTTATTCTTTCTATTTTTTTTAAATAAACTAGTTTAACATCATTAGTTTAAGAGGTATGAACCCGATGGGCTGTGTAATCTCCCCACAGACTGCAGGCACAGGGTATTATCCACACAAAGACATGCTTTTCCAGTGGGGGGGGGAGAAGAGCACTGCCAGAGATACTCACAAACAAGACAAGAAAACACACAATTAGTTTTATGGGATTTGAAGTTCATTCCATAAACGGACGCACTTTTGTCAGCGACCATGGCCAGATAAGTCCGATACATTTTCTCTCCTATAATCCTTTTACCATTTCCATTCCCCCCCACAGACTCTTTTCCTTGATGTTTTGTTCAGTGCACTCCCTGCTATCTGCACACGCTTGCCCAGATTTTTTAGACTTGAAAGGGGCACGGTATCAGCATTAACCATTCCAGGAGAGCTGATAAAACACACACGAGCACTTTGCTATCTATTAACATTTCTGAACTCCTTCCATCACCTGCACAGAACAGAGATTGAAGAGAGGGTGGGAGCAAAAGAGGTAAATGAGGATATTTATGACCAGCTTCCCACGACTTATTTTTTCCACCACCCCTTCCTCACCATGCACAAATGAGGCATGGCTTTCCCTGCCACCTTCCTGTAACAAGGATAGCAAGATTCCCCATCTCTGGAAATGCCCAGGGCCAGGCTGAACAGGGCTGAGAGCAACCTGGTCTAAAGGAAGGTGTCCCTGCATATGGCCCTGGAATGCAACATTTAAATCCTCTTGAGTTTTTTTGTCAAATGCAGATTTTTTTGATGGGAAATTGAGCACTGCTGTGGCTCCCAGGGATGTACCCTGATGCCATGGCAGAACAATGAGTGTGGTTCTCTTGTCGTGTCAGTGACAACTCCCTAAAGTCCTGTTCAGGGCCACATTCCTCATTTTCCACCTCTACTCACTGCTTCTGCTCACAATGCTGGTTCTGGGTTTCATTAGCACACAGTGCCAAGGAGAAGCTGGATCTGAAGTGGTTCAAAGCCCAGTTTCTCCCTGCTCTAATCCTGTGAGTGTTCATGAAGTGACTTTTAGACACTCCACTATAAAAGAAATCAGCTCCACACAGCAACTTGTGAGTGTCCATCACCCTGGGGGGACAAACCTGACCATGGGACAAACCCCTCCCAGAGCTTTTGCTAAAATCACCACCAGACACTGTGTTTCTGGCAACCTGGAGCTTTATCTGCCCAACAGGGCTTCCCTTCCAGGCTGGGGTGGCTCAGATCCACCTTGATGTGCCCTCCTCCCTCCCACAGCGCCCTGCTGGGGCACTGGAGCTGCAGCAGGAGGAACGTGGGGAGGTGACAGGAGCATTGCTGCCAGCAGGGCCTGAAGGAGATTCCATTCCATTTTTTCATGGAAACAGGAACATTTTTTCCAGGCATGCTCAGGGAAGCCCTTCTCCTGCGTGCACAGAGGGGTGTCCTGGCTCTGGATGCTCCAACACGACTTGGGGCTGATGGTATCTTGGCCTGACTGCAGAGGAAGGGAAATATATGATGTGTTACCAGCCTGAACTGATGTGATTTGATTCTGCAATTTAATCTGGTTTGTTTTCTGGCTGGCTCCTATGGCTGTGTAAAAATGGCTCCTTGAAAACCCAACTAAGGATGAAGTGCACTCCCTGCAAATCTCAGCGAGGGAAGGAAATCCAAATGTTTTGAGTTTAACTATTAAACATAGTTTCCAGCTAGTGTGCTCAGAATTTGAAATTAAACAAATGAAAGAAACATGTTTCAATGGTTTTATGTAGGCAATAATGTCATTAACAGGAAATAAAGAAATTGGGCTTTGCAGCTGCAGCATGAAGTTTAACCCTTCCCATGCTGGGCTGCCACAGCCCACTCCCACCCTGCCTGCTACAGGGCATCCCAAAAACACCTCCTGGACCCAAATATCCTGATCCACACAGCCCTTACAGCAGGATGGTAATGGAAAAAGCAGGAGGAGAGACAACAGTTAGGAGAGAACAGGCTTTCCTGACTAGTGGAAAACTTGCAGATCATAAAGTCAAATAAAACTTTTCAGTTCCAGAAGTAAAAAAAAAAAAAAACAAACCCAAACCCAAGCCCTTTGTGCTTGGTTATTTTTAGGTGTGCTGTCAAAGCTGAGTACCCTAAAATCATACCTGCCTTGGTTTGTTTCTGCCTGTCCATTCAATTCTCAGGATTAAGGACAGTGAAGGGTGTGAGATCCCAGCCCCGTGGTGCTGTCAGGAGCTGGGTGATGCCTCTCAAAGCTGGACCAGTCCTGAGGCCACAAAAGAAACATTCATTTTCTTAAGGATGCTTTTATTTCCAGGTGTGAAATGCAGGCTTTGCATGGAGGAAGCCTCACCCCCACATCCTCAGGTCACCCCTCCCGAGCAGCTGTGCCCAAACCAGCACCAAATTATTTCATCTAAAATCACATTTTACTGTTCCCTCTTCTCCCAGTTTATCTACATTTCTTTTTTAGTAGATTGAATCTTCCTCTGCCAAAGCCCTATTGATTGCATGAAAAGGTGTTTTCTTCCACTGTGGGAACCTCCACCATAATCCTTAAATAATTAATATTGGCAGCTTTGTTTTCTCTTTTCATTAAAAGGAAGGGAAACTTGCTGAGTGTGAGGTCAGTCTCTCTCCTGGCCAGACCCAAAAAGGCTGCTTGGACATACATTTCATTAATGATTATTTTTTGCTTTTTACTAGAAATGCTGGGGGAGAAACCATCAAAATACTATTTTAATCTTTTTTTTTCCTTTTGCTTTCTAATCCTTTCACAGAAGCCTGGAAATTATCCTTTCTCCTCATAAGAAACTGGGGGGACTGGGAACCTCATACTGCTGAAACTCAGGAGAAACTGAAGTGTTATCAGCCCAAATCCCCATTTCTGCATCCCCAGCCCCAAACCAGCTTCTGGGCTTTTCCCTCTTTTCCCAGCAGGACTGAAATTAGAACACTTTGGGTTTTTTTTTTAATATTTGAAAACAATTCTAACTCAAATCTCCTGTAATCCTGAGAGCATAATCCACACTCTTTCATATTGCTAAGAGACCCCCCCTCCTTTTTTTGGGTAGTGTCTGGATAATCATTTCCCCAGCACTCCTGTTCCTCCAAGAACCATTCCAGGGAACAAAACCCATCCCCAGGAGGATGCTCTGGCACTGAAGCAGTTCCTGCCTTGCTGTTATTCCCCTGGAAAAGGCCAGCACATCCCCTCCACGCTAATCAAAGCTGCAGATCAGCTCATTAGTGACGATGCAGGGGGAGCCCCTGGCAGGGGATGGTGGCCATGGCAGGAAGCACTGAGGGGAGCAGGAGGTGGCTGTCACCTCCCAAGTCCCAGCTGCTGCTGCTTCCTGAGATAAGTTTAGTTTGTAATGGGAACATTTCCACCTGGGGGGAGCCCTAAAAACTCCTAGAAAGCAGTAAAAGCTGAAATCCTGCTGTGGGTGCTGCAGAGTCGGGTTGGCTACAGGACAACCCCACTGCTGTGGTGTTTCACAGCTCCAAAAAACACTCGGAGGTGCTTCACCTTCAAAAAACACTGGTTCTGAGGAGTTTGTCAGAGCTCCTTTTAGGGTCTGATTCAGATTTAGGGTCTGTTCACCTCTGTGCGCGGAATGGAAATAAGAGCTTCCACCCAAGCCCCCTGCAAGCTGGAAGGAGAACACTTACCTCACCTCAATCATGGATGAAGGGGTTTGCTTGGGAATGGAAAAGAAAACTTTGGAAATCATGGAAATAACTCTTTGATTATGATCCCCATCCCATGGGGCTGGCTGCTCCAATTTACTAAGAGCACTGCCGTGGTGGATCTCTCTCCCTGAAGGTCATTGGGAGGATGATCAGATCCCAGGAAAATGGGGCACCTCCTGCTCCCTGCTGGCCTGGGGGAGGGCAGAGCACCAGAGGAACCAATGGCCACAGGGGCAGCGATTTCTGAGCACACCCTGAGCAGGTCCAGCTCTGCAAGGGCTTGCCTTGGGCACCTGGGACATGTTTTAGTGCTGGCTTCCAGTTATCCACCCTGTCTGATGATGGACTCAATGAAAGAAATGCTGGGATAGCTGATTATTCTTCCAGCCCTAACTTTAGACAGTAAAATTTGATAAATTCCATAGATTTAAGCAATACACCATTGTCCTTCTGTTACACAGGCACGTGCCCAAGTGGAGAACAGATATAAAATTATATTAAATAAATATTTATATTTATATTTATATTTATAGTTATAGTTATAGTTATAGTTATATAGTTATATAGTTATAGTTATTACTTATTATTTATTTTATATTTATTTCTATTTATTTCTATTATAAATAAATTGAATTATATTAAATTGATTTCTATTTTAAAAAGAAATTTAATTTAATTTTTTTGTATTAAATTGATTTATTTTTAATATTAAATTGATTTCAGGTCGTGGAGAATGTAATATCAGGGCAGGCTCAAGACAGAGCTATTTAATACATTTAAAAGGATGTGGTTTCCACCAGCTCAGACACATTGACATCTGCTCTTGAAGTGAACATGGATAACGAGGCTCTCCTGTGATACACCTGACACCAGCCAGCACTGGGAACGTGGATCTGTCACCCATGGCTCCAAGTGAGATGATCAAACCCTGGGTCAGAACCTGGAGCTGGTCACCAGGCCCTGGCCTTCAGCCTGAAAACCCCACTGGGCTCAGCTGGGATGGCCCTGGGAGCTCTGAGCTGTGCCAGGAGGAGCAGCCCTGGATCCCTGGCAGTGCCCAAGGCCAGGCTGGACAGGGCTCTGAGCACCCTGGGACAGTGGAAGGTGTCCCTGTCCATGGCAGGGGGTGGAACGAGATGAGCTTTAAGGTCTCCTCCCTTCCATGGCTCTGTGAGCACTGGAGCAGCTGCAGCCACAGCTGGGACACTGCTCAACCCCCTGGAGTCAGAGCCAGCCCTTTGTCCTGGAGTGCACTAAAATAATAACCTGCCTAATACTGCTATTACACCCATGCAAATCAGGAGGAAAGGATTACACCACTGTAAAACCAGTAAGAAAAAAATATTCCAAGTCATTTTTCTCCTCGTGATGACTCTACAGAGGCTGGGGAGGCTCTCCCTGAGCACTGAAGCTGCTCAGAGCCTGGGCAGCAGCTGAAGTGGCAGCAGCCCCTGTGCAGAGGGGAGCAGGGATGTGTTTTTTGGCAGCAGGGCCAGCCCGTTTCCTTGGGCCACCCCCTTCATTGTGAATGCTTCAGGCATTAGCTCAGGGAACTCACCCGGCTAAAAATAACCCTTCCCTCACAAAAAATAGACAAAGAAAATGGCTATTTATACCCTGGATCAACTCCTGGGCTCATTCACCGTGCTGCCCCTGGGATGGCTGCTCTGGGAGCAGCACAAGGAGCTCGGCAGCTGCCCCAGCAAACCCAACCCGGGGTGCCCACGGGCACATCCTGGGCACAGGGGCACTGACCCCATTTGGCTGCAAACCAGCTCAACATCCACACATGACCTTTATTCCTGGGATTATCAGGAGCTGGAGAAGGGAGCACTGTGGGTGTTTTTATAATTTTCATTTTAGTCTCTGGGTTTTCAGTTCATAAATATTTTTTTTTTTGTTTGCCTCACCTGGCTGCCCTCCCAGCTGGGTCAGGGCTGTTCTTCTATGTGCTGTTCCCAAATTTTTGGGCTTTTGGCCACAAAAAGATAAAGGGCCAGCTCCAAATGCCCAAAGAGAAAGAGAGGATCAGCCAAACAGTTTGATAAAACTCAGGGAGAATGATCCATCCTCATCTGCCTCAGCAGACAAGTTTAAATATGGATAAAGACAGTTGGAGTAATATAGATGCATTTTCCCCTTGTTGTTTTCTGTTTTGACTTCTTTGGGATCATTCAAAGGGAGGTTCAGGCTTTGATCTTCTCCATTGGCAATATTTTCTTCATCTAGGTTTTTATAGTTTGAGAAGAGATGTTACATGCTTGCAAGAGAGACTATCAATATGATGTGGGCCCGAACAAAAAAACTGGTGTCAGGTTCTCCATTTGGAGTGTTACCTCAAGCTTTGAAGTTTGTAATGATTCAAAAGCATCTAGAGCTGCTACAAATGTTAATAAAATTAAAGCCATCTGAAAGTGAGGCTTGCATGTGCCTTTGAAAGTAGGTCTGTGATCAGTTATTACCCTCAATTACCTTGTTGTCCACTCTTTTAGCTCGAGGTTAAACTCTTAACACTTTGCTTTGAAGTGGTTATCCTTTTATCTATGACCGGACTGAGGAATTTAAGGGCAATAATCAATGAGAGCTTCATAAGAATAAAGGGGAGACAAGGCAAGGAGAAGAGGTGTGAATGTGCCCTTCACGGCGAGCTGGGGGTTCGGGGGGGCTCTTTTTCTTCACAGCCTGGAGAAGAAAAAGAAAAGAAGAAAAAAAAAAAAAAAAAAGGAAAGATGAAGAGGAAAAAAAAAAGGGGGGGGGGGGAATGAAAGAAAAAAAAAAAAAAAAAAAAAAAAAAAAAAGAGGAGCCCCAGCAATTTCCAAATCACTTCTAAAAATAAAGCAAAAGCACCAGCCCGGGGTGGGGCTGGGCGTGGGGAGCACGGCGAGGTGAAGCCTCATCAAAGGCGAGGAGAGATACGAGCAAAGGGCTGGCTTGGTCAGCCTTTGGTGTTGGCCAGGGCACCTCCCCTGCAGGACGGGACACGGGGGACCCTCCCGGCCCCAGCGGGGACCCGCACCCCAAAACAAGGGGTGGGACTGGCCCATCCCAGCGGGACACGGGCCATTCCTTCTCTGGGAGGATGCCATCCCATGGAGGATGCCCAGAGGAATCCTTCCTGCCCAGCATCCCTGCCACCCGCACCCCGCTGTCACCAAGGGGTTCCTGGCTATGGAAATTGCAGGGGGAGAGAGAAGATGAGGAGGACTCCACTGATATCAGAAAGCTAATTAATTACTTTATTATACTATATTTTTCTATATGACATTACAAAATGTTACATTACACCTAAACTGAATCTGCCAAGCACTGAACTGCCCAGAACCTCGTGACTGTCACCCAACAGTCCCCACACACACCTGGGCCTGACAGGCCAAGGAAACAAAACAGCATCACTCTGGGTAAACAACCTCCGTATTGCATTCCATTTTTGCACAGCAAATGAGATAAGAATATTCTTGGGGAGAACTGTGCCTTGCTTTTCTCTGTGAAGAGCAATGTGGGGCTACACTTGGCCACCCATCCCTGCTGCCAGCACCCACCACAAAGCCACCGTGGGATGCTGAGTCCCTTCTTGGAGAGAGCAAACCTGGGGAAGGAGGCTCAGAGAATCCACCTGGCTGTGTCCTGGTGACATCCTTGTCACACCCTGCACGGGCTCTGAGGTGTGCCCCAGCCCTCCCCTCACAGAACCACAGCCAAGCTGCGCTTTCACCATCCGGGGAAAATCACAGCAACACTCCCAGCCAACTCTTTTCCTTTAATTTTTTTTAATCCGAGGTGCCTAAAGCGAGGTGTTGAAACGCATGTTGAGTGCACCTCGTTTGGCAGGGGCCCAAGCCCACATGGCCTGGGTTTGTGAAGTCCTGAGCACAACCTCGGTGTGTGCTCAGCATCTCCCGAAACCTCGCTTTGATCCCGCGCCAGCCTTCCGAGCTGCGTGTCTAATTTAAGGTGCTTGGGCTGGAAAATGTTGACAATTATTGTTACTCTAAAATTAAATCAGTGCTTAATTATCAAAATTGATGGTAACTTAGAGTGGCATTTTCAAGAGAGCCTCAGGGAGTCAGAAGGAGATTTTCAAAGGCGGTTCAATGTCCCAGGGCCATGTCTCCCTCTCTGTACCTGCACTTTCCTACTCACTGCTCCTGCTTCAGCACCTTGTCAAGGCCACCCGAGTTGTGCTGAGCTCTCTGCCGAGATGCTACAAGGTGGACCTGGAACCATGAGCACAGACCAAAACCTCCAGCCCTCCAAATGCACTTGGCTAATTCACAGCGAAAAATCAATTGGCTTTGGGTGCCTAATTCTCCTATAATCCTTTAGATAATCCCAGCTTTGGGCTTTCAGATACCGATAAAAACTAAACAAACCCCACAATACAAGAAATTCGTGCAAATAGAATAGAGAACCAACATATATTTCATATAACTTTCAGATACTCTGAACTTGATACGAAGTAGGTTGAGGACAATAGCAATAAAACATTGCTCAAGAGAGAGTAAAGGCACAAGACCGTGAAGCCCCAGGCTGAGAACAGAGTTTCGTAATTAAGTAGCCTCCAGACAACAATTGTCATAGGCAGGCATTGCTCAAGGACCCAGCCATTATTGCTTTCATTATGATTTTTCAGGAGAGGATCTTTTTCTGGCCTGGCTCCACCTCCATTCAAAGCTCCCAGTGGCCCCAGCCACTAATGAGAAAGCGTTGATTGAGAAATGCTAACGAGGCCTGCACAGGCACGGCGTGAGGGGTGCCTGTGGAGCAGGCACGTGGCACTGGGGGTCCAGAGCAGGGCTGGGGAAAGGGGTGACACCAGGCAGGGCCATCACACACCACATCTGGGATGGAGAAATGGAGAGAGGGAGGTCACGGCTGGTGGCTGGTGCACCCCAAGGTGCTGCCACTGCCTAGACTGGGAGGTCACTTGCTGGTTCAGTGGGGTTCTGCTGGTAAATCAGTGGAAAATGTGCTGACAGGAAAGGTTTTGCAAAGAAAACTGAGCCAACTCAGAGAAAATCCTGATCAACCCTATATTGCAACTAAACAACCTTCTTTTTTAAACTCAGTACAACATGGGAGGTGTAGCTTTTACTCTGTGCATTTCACAGACCCAGCTGGCATCTCCCATGGAACCCTGGGTGAGGAGAGCATGGCAGAGTGGAGGAGCACACGGTGGCTGGGCCTTGGCAGCGTCACCCATCCCTGTCACACCACCCATCCCTGTCACACCACCCATCCCTGTCCCTTACAGACTGCTGCTGCACCCCAGAATCCCCACATTCTGCCGTTTGGCTCAAACTGGCCCTGGAATTTCAGCTTTGCTATAGAGGGGAGGGGAAAAAAGCACGAATCAGAAACTCCTCTCTGCTTGTAGAACATTTTGATTTCTCATCAAAACTGAAATTTGACTGCAAAGACCCAGTTGATCATCGTTCCCCCAGCTGGTGCTGAGTGAACCCCACTGGAATGGCAGGATTAACTCCCAGCCCCTGAGCATGACCGTGCCTGTCTGCACTTAACTGCTGACCTATCTTCAACATCCCACTAATTAATATGCTGAACCAAGGTCGTGTTCCAACACGGTCTCATTTTCCAGTGAAGGGAAGAGCCAAGAAGGATTAGGAACAAATGGGAACAGCCCAAGATGCTTCCTCACACCCTGAGCCACGGTGGGTCATTGCTCCTCCACCTCAGAGCCCTCCAGAGGACCAGGAGGGGCCCCTGTGCCAGCTAATTCCTGCCTAAACAGTAATTCCAAATTGTGGCAGCAAAGCCAGGCTCAGCCACTCACTCCTGCTCCAGCTGCTCTGATCTTTGGCCAGTTATCAGCACCTGGATGCTCAGGGAAGAAGGAAGTGATCCAAGGAGGTAACAAAGGAATAAAGTTCTCCTTGTTCCTGTAAAAAAGCTGGACAGGCTGTCTGGGCTGGGCCAGGGCCAGGGGAGCCTCCTCAGATGCTGGAAACCCAGCCCTGGGGAGCATGGGCTCATCCCATGGAGGGCTGGCCCCATCCCACAGGAGGGGCTGGCTGCAGGGACACCCCCTCTTGCACTGTGATTGTTACTCAACCTTTTTTCCCCAGCTCATTATATGGAGGAACAGAGTGAAACACAGTAGAGAAAATCTCTTGGCTCTACAGGATCAGGGTGGCCAAGCAGCCTCCCCTGTGACCTCCTGACACACTCAGGGGGAATTTTATCTCCCAGCAGTGACCCAGGCAAAGGCTGCACCCCACGGTGCCAGCAGCCCCAGAGCTGCTGCTGGGCTCCCAGGTGCACAGACCCACCTCAGAAGCTCCCCAGACCAGGCAAACCTTGCAGGGAGGGATCTGCTTTCTGAACCCTTGAGGGAAGGAGAGCACAGCACTACCAAAAGCCCACCTGCCCAGGGGAGCAGTCCTGGAGCCACAGGACCCTCCCAGCCCCATCACACCTCCAGGAAGGGAGGTCAGCAGTTTCCCCCAGCCAGCCAGGACTCATGGGCTGATGAAGAATAATCAGGTTCTTTTGAAGCTTTAATTCATTTTCTCCTCTGCCCAAGATAAAGGGTCCTCTCCAGGGTCTCCTCTTGATGGTCTCCTAAAGCACCATCCCTCACACCTTTTTATCCCTCCAGCAGGTTTAGGAGAAAAGGCAGGTAACAGGAGAGCAGCTCCTCTCCTCCTGGAGGGGTTTTGGGGCAATACATTACAGGAATACATTACAGGAATCTATTGCCCCAAAACCCTTCCAGCACACCCTGGGGCAGACTGGACCTAATGGGAACTCCCCAGTCTGACCCACGACCCAACACTACTGCTCACACCAAATCCCCACCTCAGGGGTCCCTGCGAGGAGCAGGGGATGGTGCCAGGCTCAGGTGACCCTGGGAAGGAGCAGGGGATGGTGCCAGGCTCAGGTGACCCTGGGAAGGAGCAGGGGATGGTGCCAGGCTCAGGGGTCCCTGGGAAGGAGCAGGGGGCAATGCCAGGCTCAGGGGTCCCTGGGAAGGAGCAGGGGATGGTGCCAGGCTCAGGGGTCCCTGGGAAGGAGCAGGGGATGGTGCCAGGCTCAGGTGACCCTGGGAAGGAGTAGGGGGCAATGCCAGGCTCCTGCACACATCCCCTGTCCCTGGAAGGAGCAGGGGGCAATGCCAGGCTCCTGCACACATCCCCCTGTCCCTGGAAGGAGCAGGGGGCAATGCCAGGCTCCTGCACACATCCCCTGTCCCTGGAAGGAGCAGGGGGCAATGCCAGGCTCCTGCACACATCCCCCTGTCCCAGAGGGGAGCCAGGGCTGGCTGAAATCCAGATCTCTGGATCCCCCTGGAATGGCAGGGGGGGAGGAGAGGCACGCCGCCCTTCACGAGGTTTTGTGACTGCAGAGAGTTGGCAAATCCCCGGAGAAAAGGGAAAATATGTTCATAATAAATGAGACTGAAGTAACACGTTGCGAAATATTTACTCCCTCGGAAAGGCGGCTGTTTGCTTTCAGTGGAGCTGCATCTGATCCTCTGCCAAGCGGGGCTGAGCGCCTGGAAAAGCGACTTTGCTGTGGTCAGCCAGGGAAAACCAGGTGCCCAGAAAGTGCAGGGACTGTGTGTGCACAGGCACACGTGAGCAGAGGAAGGATGGGCACAATCCTGGGGGTCCCCAGCTCCTGAGAGCCCCACGAACAGAGCAGAGCCAGCCTGGAGCTGAAACTGGTTTTAATGCAGCTAATCAGATGTCAGTGTAGAGACTGAAGGAAGGAGAATAGAGGGGAGAAAAAAGAAAGAGGTGTTGATAAAATACTTGTTAGAAAGAAAATTGGATTAGTGGTGCCATTCTGGCCATGAAGTTCTTTGAGCTAGAGAAAAGAAATAATAATCTTGTTCTTTTTTCCCCCCATCTCTCTGCAGCCCACTGAAGGCCTCACAGCCAAAACATCAGTCCCTCTAATCTTATTTTCTTTTTTCTAGCATGTATTTTATTAACCCCTTTTCTCATTTAACTGCTATGAATAGCTCAGTGGGTAACATCCTTCTTAGAAAGTGAAAACCTCCTTGGAGATGCGGTGCAAGGAGAGAAATGCAGACAAACTTCCAGCTCCCTCACTCAGAAGAAAAGCCCCCTCTGTAATCCTGTCTGGTGAATCCCAACATTGTACCCCAAGGTAACTGCCAGCTCCAGGTCCTCTCATTGGAGCAGGAACAATCAGGGAATTTATGTGGACACGCCAGGAGATTGCTCCAGCTCTATAAACTCCGTGGATGTGGAGCAGAGATTAGAAAATAAATAAACGCCCATGCTGCTCCTTGGGAAAGTGTCTGTGTGCGTGAGTGCATCCAGCACCCTAAAGTCAACTCAGGCAGCTGAATCACCTTTTCACAGCTTCCTTCTCAATCACCTTTCCTTTACAGCTTCCCTTGCCAGCTCTCAGGCACCTACAGTGCAATTCCCAGTGTGGACTGGGATGCTTGTGGGAGTGAGCCCAGCACTCACTGGGCCAGGCATGTCCTGCTGCTGGCACAGGGGTTCAGGGCTTCCAGTGCCTTTATCCCACCAGCCCAAAGCAAGGCTGGATTTCTCCTCTCACACCCACAGCAGGATTCTGTGCCCCAAGTAAGACATGGGATGTCTGGAAGCTCAGGACCAGCCTTCCCCCTGCGCAGCAGTGATATCGATGTGGCCAAAAAGGAGAGAAAAACCATGATTAAAACATCAAATCCAAGGGAGACAGTCCTGCCCTGAGCTGCTGTAAGTGGGAACAGAGATTTGGCCTCTCCATAAAGAAAATACCAGCCCCAGCAAGCTTGGCTGCTGCCTCCTTCCCTGTGAGCAGCAAACCTTCCTGGGAGAGGAGCGGGATCCAGCCCTGCTCGATATTGGTGTGTTATTTTCCTTGACAGCTGTGGTGCATAGTGGTAAGTGCATGTTTAATTCATTCACAATTTATGGTGTAATGAGAACAATGAATGTGTCTGAGGGAATAATTGCTTCACGGCAGGGATGCTGGAGAGTTCAAGTTGGTTGGCACCTGGACTTTGAATCGGGGCTGGCGGGGATTGGCTCCGGCAGCGCCACAATAGCCCCGAAAACAAAGCTGGGGGGACGGGGAGGGGGTTCAAAGTCACCCTGGCCGAGCTGCAGCAGCCTCTCGATGGCAGTGGCTGGATCCCAGCCCTGTTAGACCCCTGTGGCCCCAGTTACTGGGCACCCAGTGAGGTTTGTGCATGTGGGAGCTGCTTTTCCAGGCCGTGTTTACAAGGGAATTCTGCTGCGCTGCAAATCCGCGTCCCTGGAAAACCAGCGCTTCCCCCACCTCCCTCCAGGACCTTTTCACGGCTTGGTCCTGGCAGTGTCTGCCAAACCCTCCTTTTGTTGGGGGTGTGGAGAGGGGGTTGACCCTTTCCAGTGTCCTCAGCAGCCACATGGAGTTTCAGAGGCCTCAGAGGTCAAGAGCATCCATATGGAGGGCCCAGGAGCTCCGTGCGTCTCCCAGCTGTCCCCACGGCAGCTGTGCTTGCAGCCCCCGAACAAAGCTCGTTAGGGGGCTCATTAGGACACTCAGGGGGTGCTCTGAGCTGTCCTGCAAGAGCCCTGGAATCACACCACTGCCAGGAGAAGGCTCCATGTATGAAGAGCTCCCATCCATCAGACTGGGAGCAGGGTGATCCCATTATCCATCATGGGCCCTCTCCCACAGCACTGAGTGGGGCAAGATTTTGAGTCAACAACAAAGAGATGCTGACAAATCATCCCTCAAGCCTTGGTCCATGCAGGGGGGTCTGCAGCAACCCTTTCCACAGCTCCCAGCGGAAATGCCAATCTGATTTCTCAAACAGATGTGCCAAAGCATGAGCAACAAATCTTCCATGCCTCAAATCCACCCCAAAGAGATCAACAATCAAGATGGGGCTCTTGGACCCAGCATCAGCTCTGGGGGGAACAGGCTGTGAGGAGCTGTGAGGCTCAGATGCTGTTGTTAATTATTACACTATTATATTGGGGAGCTGTGCTAGAGACCATCAGCACTCAAGCTTTTCCTTACATGGCCCGTGCAGGATGGAGCTGGGTCCCTGTTCTCCTTCTCCAGATGGGAATGCCACGTGCTGGGGATGGTTTTGCCTTGCACAGCTTTCAGAGATGCTGAGTGGGGAGCCCTGCTACACATTAACTCCCATGCAGGGCTCTACAAGATGTTTTGAACACGTATGCAACACTTGGGACTAAATGGAGGCTGCTTTTAGCAGGGGCAACATCTGGGTACAAGCAGATGTGGGCCAAGCTGGTGAGCAAATCACTGCAACAGCTTTTCTTTAGGGACTGAAGCCATTTTTCCATGGGGTTAAGTGGTTTAGGTGCACAAATTGGAAGGGCAGCTAATTAAGATTAAAAAGATCAAGGTTTTAGGCTGCTGTGTCCCCTCAGAAACATCCCACATACCCGCACGATGGAAGCAGCCACAGCTGGGAGTGGAAGACAGAGCTTAGGAGCAGACAGAACCATGAATTCGTAGTCCTGACAGAGAATCTTGTTTTATCCCCTCTACTCTGAGGTTAAACACGATGTTCTGTCAAGCCACGCTCGGAGGAAAGCAGGGTTTGGCAGCGGCGCCTCGCTCGCGAAACCGCGTTAAACACGGCGGGCACCGAGAGCAGGGGCTGCCAGCCCGCCTTTCATCTGTGCTCAGGAACATCCCTGCTGCCTGTCAGCTTTTGGGGGCTTTTTTTTTCCTGTTGAGGTTGGGATTGAAGGTATTTAAGACGGTATTTTGTGTTTAGATGTAAATGTTTATTTTTTCTTATCTATGTTATACTCTTGCACGTAGTTTTGTCGTATTTTACTAGCAAGACGGTTAGTACAAAAATGGTTAACTACAAAATGCTTAACTAGTTTTCTTCATAAGGTCTTTTAAGGTTAAAGTATTTAATTAAGAAATGACACTTAAATTATTTTTACTTTTAACTTAATAACTAATTACTCGAAGCCCACAATGTGGACTTTTCTGTTTAATTACAAAATACTACTTAAACTCATGAAGAAGAAGGACTAGCTTCTATTTTAAAACTTCTATCTTGTTCTATATATATATTACTATATTCTAAAACTTCAAACTCTGAGTTTTTTCCATGTGATATTATACACTTCTAATTAAACTACACACTTGTAATCTTAGTGTTATTAATAAATTTTGGAAGCTTTCTCTATGGTTTTAGGTCAAGTGTAGTGTTCTTTTGGGGGTTAGAATCTCTTAGTACAGAAAGTTCAAAATTTTTAGCATCTAGAACTCCAACACATCCAGGAGGCAGCACTGCTGTAAATAACTAATAATAAACTCCTCTGTCCCCCCTGTAACGCTCTGCCTTGTCACTGCTTTCCCTGGAGCTGCTCTGCCTGCAGGGAAAACAGACCCCAGTGCTTCAAGAGGGACCAAGCACCTCTTCACCTCTCCACGGGCAAGAAAAGGTTAAACCCAGAGGTGCCTGCAGATGCAAAGTGTGAATTACACGGAGGTTCACACCTTCTCCCGAAGCTCAGCTGTGAGCTGAGCCCCCCAAAGTCCCATCCTCATCCCCAGCACAACCCAGATGACAGCTCAGGATACAAATAAACCCACCCATAATTGCACATCGTTAATTACCGAGGGTGTTTGGGTTTCTCGGAGAACATTAGCTTGTGAAGACGCTCAATCAAAGCGCCCTTGGGCCATCCAAATCAAGGCAAAGCATCAAATCCCAAGCGCTGTTTTGAAAACACAGCTTCAAATGCTCCGTGCAGGGAGGAAAGGCTTCCCCCTGCCCCCAGGCAAGGGCAAAGGCTGCGCCCTCGGGGTACAACATCTGCAGGAGCCTCTGGGGACACCCAGCACAGCTCCCAGGGCGATTCCAGCCAGGCTTGGACCACAGGCACCCATGGAGGTGTTGGCTCCACTGGATTTTCCCTCCTGTTCTCCCAAGCCCGACCTTTCGTGCCCAAGCAGGACAGCTCTGAGTTTGCCCCTGCACAGAAGTGATTTCCACCAGCCTGGGAACAATTAGGAGAAGAATCAGCTTAGGGAGAAAACAAAACAAAACAAAACAAAAGTGACCAATAACTGCAACCTCTGGTTAGCAGAATATTTTTAGCTACACCAACCTATGTATAACATATAACTATATATTTATTATATATTATAATTTTAATATATATACTATATATTAATATAACATATAATATATATTACACTACATATTATTATAGTATATATTATATTTTTAATATATTGTAATATATATTATTATATATAGTATATATAATAATATAGTTTACTATTATATATAATATATATTATATATTATAATATTTAATATATATAATATTATACGTTATATATATAACTATATATAGTTATATATTATATATATAACTATATATACATAACTATATATAATATTATAATATGTATAATATATAACTACTAAAATATGACTATGCTTTTATAATGATGGAGCAGTACTGCAGGTGAGGTGTGCAAAGAGGGAGTGAAAACAGCAAAAAAGTGACATCAAAAAGTAACAATCACAAATTAAAAAGAGAAGGTAATCAACAGCATCAAATTCAGGGGAGGAATTTCTGATTGCAGTCAGGAACAATGTAAAAGAGGACTTCAGTAATATTTGGGTAGTAGTTCTTTTTCTAATAGAGATGGTCTTTTTCAGCCAAACCCACTGGATTTGAAGCAGAAAATTAATTCAGGGAAGTTTTAAGAACAGTGTCCCTAGGCCACTTCCAAGTCCCTTTTAGTCTTCAGATCTCTAAATAGAAGTTTCTAAGCATCCATGCAGCTATTTCACAGCTTTGCACTCAGATGGGTACATGTACATTTACTTGGAAATGGCTGTTATATGAAAAAAAGGAAAATAAAGATCCAGAGAGATTTGCTCACATCAGTGAGAAAGCTTCTGGCAGTTGCACAAATTTTAAAATATTATTTCAGTTTACACTTGGCATTTCTCCCTCTCTTGCTCACAACCCTATAGCTTACACTGACCATGCTCCTGGAAACAACCCCACGGGCCAAACCCAGCATCTCCTGCGCAGAGGGACCAGCAAGCACTTCCCAGCCATCCTCCCACAGGATTAAAACAGCATTTATTTTCCAAAGTGACACCAAAAAACCATATTGATATTAGAAAGCTCAAGCCCAGCAAAGCCCTGCTCTTCCTCTGTGAGGATAAAAGTGCAGTGCTGGGGAGGGAGGGCTCCCTGAGGGCACCGGTGCTCACCTGCCCCCAGGTGCTGACACCCTGAGGGGACACCTGCACAGGTGGCACCACACCAGGTCCCCCACGGGCTGGATCCTGCACAAGGAGCAGCATCACAGCCCAGCTGAGCACATCACAACAGCTCCTGAGAGCAAAGCTCCTGCAGCTACCCTACAACGTGGGTTTGCACTGCCTGGAGAGAAAGGATCAGCCCCCACTAGAAATATGTGAAAGGAAATCATTTACAGCCCTTCCTGGATCCTCCAGAGAGGTTAAATACTCTGATTCCACCAGCATACCTCAAATAAAAAATAAAAAACAAGCCCACTCCACAGAGAAAGCTGCTTCTACCCCACCAACTTAGCAGGGGTCACAACTTCAGCCATTCTTTGTGGAACAGATGTTTTTGCACCAGCCTTTCTACAGCCACCCAACAGCAAAGCTGACACCAAGGGCTGTACAGGCAGCTCACAGGGGGCTGAAGGATTTTTCAGGCAGGAAGATGGTGGAGATACACTTGGACTCAATGATCTTAAAGTTCTCCAACCTCACAGATTCTGTTTGGCCAGCAGTGCTGTTTAGAGAAGAAGCTTCAAAGGAGACATTTGGGAGCATGAAGCAGCTCAGGTATGATCTGCACTAAGGGTAGGAGCCAACCATCCATCCTGGCTGTGGGGCTGAAACCCCAAAAGGTCCCTGTTTATCAGCACAAGGATGGGGATAGGCCTGACCTGCAGTGCAGGCTCAAGGTTGTGTTTGCAGATGGACTTTACTGAGTTAGGCTGAAGGTTCAGGTGGGAATGTCCCTCTGGGAAGGGGCTGCTTTGTCCTGCAGCTTTTTGTCCATAATCTCTGGCCCTGCTGGTGCTGGGGCAGGGTGTGGGGTGTGAGCTGGATCCTGGGGCAGGTGCCTGGTTCCATTTTGCCATGCCCAGTGTTTATATTTCAAACTGCAGCACAGCAGCCCAGTGGTGCAGGAAGAACAGCCCCAAAGGTCTGAGCAAAGGCACTGGAGCAGCACAGAGCCACCAACCTGTGCTGGAGCAAACCTCAGATTGTGGGAGTGCTTCCAGGATCTCCTGGGCAGAACAGCAGAGCTCTAATTCAGAGTTTTCACTGCAGGTTCAGATCTGCACTGAATTTAATCAGTGACCTCATCCAACAAGGATGAACAAACAAGAAGATGACAAGCAAGTGTTGCTAAGTCTCAGAAGATGTAACATCATTCCTGATCCCAATTAAACACAGCCTTGCAAACATTCAGGCTCTGACTGATCATGAGATCCATATGGGGTCATTTGCCTCCTTAGGTCTGTTTTTGCAGCACCCTCAGATGCTCAGTCTGGCTGGATGAAAACTGACTCTATAAAATTTAGGTGAGAGATTTAGATGGGCCCTGAATTTGAAGGGATCAGTCAGACTGAGAAATCCCTCTCTAAAAACACTTGCTCTGGAAGGAGAGGGTTCAGCTGTAGTCCTGAGACTGACTGCCACATCTTCAGTGCCATGTCACACACCTGAGCCTATGCCAGCTAAACCTCAATGAACAAATCCTGCAGCCCCCAGCACTTCCCAGCACTCCTCAGTGAAGAGCCAAGGGTGGTCTTACATCCTTCATTTCAGCCCAGGACCACTTCCACCAGCAGGTTTCAGATGGATTCCAGGGCTAGAGTTTTAATGAATTCCTTGAATCCTTTATTTGGGCAAAACTGGACAAAGTTAACTTCAGTGTAAGCTTGAGATAACAAGAGAATTAGGACTCACAACCATCTTTTGAAAAGATGGCCAGCTCTGCCTGCTATTAAACTTTGATATGAGGTTTCAGTGGGAGAAGAACAAGATTCCTAAAGTATGAATCTGTTGAATAGATTTTATAAAGGTGGAAGTATTGTTACAACTTCACTGCCCAGCTGAGATAAAGGTGTTCCTTTACTTTGCTCATTCTACCAACACACATTTCCTTGTTTCCAGCCCTGATACTGAGTCTGAATCATGTGCTGCCACATTTAAAGCCCATCTCCATTCCCACTGATCTATGTGTCCATGGAGCATTTGAAACAAACAGCTTTGGGACCCAGCTCTGCAGATAAAATTGCTTTAGAGAGCTGCCCAAAGGAGGTCTCAGCTCTAAATCCTCCTTGTGGGAAGGTGAGCTCTGTGTCCACCTTCCCAAGAGTCTACTGAAAATAGTGCCCTGAATTTTAGACATTATCTGTGTTGAAAGGAAAATTCAAGTTTCCTATTAGAAGATGGAGCACTACCAGGAAAGAAAACATTTCTTCTCCCAAGGATGCCTAAAAGGAAGCAAAGCTTTGATGACCTGTAGCCATAAATTTAAATTTCATAAAGCAAATCTCTGATGACCTGTAGCCAACTATCCCACAGTTCATGGGATAAAGGGATGAAAAGAGATTGGGATTAGCGATGGCAGAACAAGGGCATGACACAATCTCCACTCCTTTTGTTCTCTGGTTCTCTGTCAGTGAAGGAGAGACCAACTGTGGCAACAAATGGTAAATAAATGATATTTTATCCAGGGGTTTGCCTTATTTACATTATGACAAATGCCAGATAAGACCACAGAGCTGCTCAATCACTATGTGTAAGTGCTACAAACTGCTCCCACATGCACCACACTCCCTCCCTTCTCTCACACAAGACACATTTTTGCAGGAGCAGGCCCTCATTCAGTTCTTTCAATGCTTTTTCACTTTTTTTTTTTTTTTTTTTTTTTCCAATTTAGGGAGGAAAAGTTTTATTTAATTATCATCTCTTTTTTTTTTTTGGGGTGGTTTGAATTGACCAACTGCATATCTTCCCCTGGCTTTATCAAAGGAGCCACCAGTACCAGAGCACATCTAATTTTAAGAGAGCTTTAGTAGGCAGACTTAAAATTGATCATGCATTTTAGTTTCAGTAACTTGCAATTTCTGCACGCTTTGATAGAGCACTTTAAAGAACAAGTCTTTAATGACAAAGGCTTAAAGGAAATGACCTTTCTGAAGAAAATATCAAAGCTTGGGAAAGATAGCTCCTTGGAAAAAAAAAAGGCTGAATTAAAATGACCTTGTGTTCTGAAACTTCTTCATACAATATCTGACGTCTTACTTTTCCTTTGTACCCTCCAAATGGGACCGAGTATAATTTAGCAGTGTGGTGCCTCCAGTCCATTCTTTGATTTGGGGAGGACTTTCAGTGCATTAAGAGAATTTTTGAAAAATCAGATCCTATAGAGATTCTCTATCAAGACCCCTCAGCACCAGGATCAAAGCTGTGTCTGTTTTCCAGAAAATTCAATAAATATTTTCTTCTAAGCACTATAAAACATTTTTTTTTTTCTGTGCAGCAAAATCATTTCTCAGTTTGAAACCACCACAGTCAGGAGAGATTTGGGCAAGCACCAGGAGTACTGTACCTGCTGTCCCCAGCACAATTAAAGCTCTGTTGCAGACACAGGCAGAAGGAGGGACCCTGTATCCCTTTCCTTCCAGCTGGGCCAAAAAGGAGCATTTTTGTTCCATGTAACACAAGAACTGTGAGTGGCACTGAAAGAAAAGTGTCACCTTGATAAAGGTCACCTCCCTGGGTACTGGTGAAAAATGTTACAGTGACTTTTTGGGTTTTCTAGGGGGTGAAACAATCTTCTGTCACGGTGCAAAATCAATAAATTAAATAAATATAAAACAGAAACAAGTTTGTAACCACACTGAAGCTGGTTTGGCCAGAGCTTGTTTAGGGACAACTCCTGGCTGCTGGCAATTCCTTACCAAGTGGGGGAAAGAGAGGCAGAGAGCAAGAAATAAGTGTGAAAATCTTTCTAATCTTTCAGTTTGGACTCTTAATTCTTACTTGCCACAAAAATTATCAGAGCAATGTTAACAGCTACAAGAGCATTTCACCCAATCTTACATTTCAGTTTTTACAAGATTCAAAGCTGTCCTCAAGCTGTAGTTGATGCTGGAGAGAGTTCCACAAGAGTTTTGAAGCCTGATGGATTCCAGGGCTAGAGTTTTAATGAATTCCTTGAATCCTTTATTTGGGCAAAACTGGACAAAGTTAACTTCAGGGTAAGCTTGAGATATCAAGAGAATTAGGACTCACATTGAGTCCTAATTGACCTGACTGACCAACATCTACTTTTCTCAAACTGCTGTATGACCATCAGCGACAGCAGCAACCCAATTCCACCAAAAAGAAGAAAATTCAGGAATTCAAGTAGCGAGAAGAGTGTCCATGTGTTTCTTTATGGATGTACACCTTTTCCTGCTGTCAAAAGCATTAAACCCACATGGATTGAAAGAAAAGCACAAGCAGAGAAGCAGAATCAAAGATGCTCATTTCCCTCAGGCACGAGAGGAGCTGTCACTGTCCCCAGCTCTGCCACTGGGACACAGGGCCATGCCCAGAGGGTACACCCCAGTGCCCACAGCCTGCTCCTCCTGCAGGGCCCAGCCACTGCTGCCCTGCACCTTTTGGGGTAATGTAGCCATGATATTTTCTGAAAAATCCTTTCCTTAGGATTTTTTCTCCTGAAAACCTGAGAGGCCTCAAGAACAAAATGCAAACAATGATTATCTGCTGCTGTGGAATGCAACAGGTGGATCTGGGATTGGTCTCATGTGGTTGTTTCTAATTAATGGCCAATCACAGTCAGCTGGCTCAGACTCTCTGTCCGAGCCACAAGCTTTTGTTATTCATTCCTTCTTTTTCTATTCTTAGCTAGCCTTCTGCTGAAATCCTTTCTTCTATTCTTTTAGTATAGTTTTAATAATATCTACATAATAAAATAATAAATCAAGCCTTCTGAAACATGGAGTCAGATCCTCGTCTCTTCCCTCATCCTGAGACCCCTGTGAACATGGTCACAGGGTAAAGACATTTTACTGCCCTCAATTAGCTCAATGCATCCCAACAATTCCTGCTCCTCCATCTCCCCATTCCCCCAGGCCAGGCTTTGTGGCACCTGCCACAGCACCTCCTCCTTTATCAGAGGAGCCTTATCTGTAATTAGAAGAATCACTTGTTGATTCAAGGAAGGTGTAAAACCTGCCCAGGCCCTGACAACCAGCAAAGCAGCCAGAGCTGGGGTTTGGCACGGAGCTGCCAGAGGAGGGGTGGATGGAGCCAGCCTGCCAAAGCCTCTCCTCCTTGATCTTGGTGCCAGGAGCAGATAAGAGCCCAGCTGGTGAGCTGGGACTTGGCAGCACGGCCGCCTCCACCACGGCACTCAGGGGAGAGGAAACCTCCAAATTCCACCCAGGCTGTGGCACAGGAGCACTGGTGACACCGTGGTGGGGCAGGAGAGGAGGCCATCCCCACCAGCAGGGTCCCTCTGGTGCTGCCAAGGCCACAGCTGGACTTGGAACAGGAATTTCTGGCCCTTTCTCAAGCACTGGGCCTTGATCCCAACAGCACCAGCAGGATGGTGCTCAGGAACAACAAAGCCAGACCTAAATGCACACATTCCAAACACTCCAAAGGAAGGCCATGGAGGTACCAGCACTGTCCCATGGCTGGAGACAGGGCCAGCTCTGGGGGCTGACCACACTGCCCCTCAAAGCTCAGCCCAGAAAACACAGCTGCCTCCACCACGGCACTCAGGGGAGAGGAAACCTCCAAATTCCACCCAGGCTGTGGCACAGGAGCACTGGTGACACCGTGGTGGGACAGGAGAGGAGGCCATCCCCACCAGCAGGGTCCCGCTGGTGCTGCCAAGGCCACAGCTGGACTTGGAACAGGAATTTCTGGCCCTTTCTCAAGCACTGGGCCTTGATCCCAACAGCACCAGGAGGAACAGCAAAGCCAGACCTAAATGCACACATTCCAAATGTGGAAGGCCATGGAGGTACCAGCACTGTCCCATGGCTGGGGACAGGAACAGCTCTGAGGGCTGACCACGTCCTTCAGCTTCCCACTGCCCTTCAAGGCTCAGCCCAGAAAACCCTCGGGAATCTGCTCAGACTTCCTGGGATTGTCACACACCCACGTGGCACCAAGGCCACATCACCCTGACTCTTTTCCAACAACGCCCCTGGCTCTGTTATCAGCCCATGAGGAAGGAATTCTCTGTGCCCAGAGTATCCAACCCCACCAACAACCACCCTGCTGCTCTAATCCTTGTGCCAAAGAATCCCTTCAAACACAGCACAAATTCCCACTTCACAAAGCCACACAAAACCCCCCCTGGCTACTGAGGTGAGTGAGATGCTCAAGCAGGACAATAATGTCAAAACAAAAAGATAAGAAAATAATAATATTTTAATATTATGTAAACACATGGACACAGAAGGATGTCAAAATATGTTAAAATATCTTGGACAATAATAATAATAATAGAAAATGGGGTTTTCTTCATGTTTAAAAGTGAAAAAAAAATGGTATTGGGAAGGAGTAACAAAAATATTAGTAGAGCAAAGCCTACTTGCTTGGTAAGCAAGCTCAGTGTGGCATCAAACCGTGTATCAAAAGCATAAATCTGTAATAAAATAATGATAAAAAATAATGGAAGGAAGATACAACAAAATCCATGCTGGCATGAGCTATGAATATGTTTTCATGAAGTTCATTTTTTTTTTGTGCTAACAAAAGAACCATTAATCTTTATAATTTACAAGAGCCAAATCTTCAAACCTATTCAAAGCAGTCCATTTGGCAATCACAGAGATCCCACCGGTCCATCAGCTACCTGAAAAGGAAGAGATTTTTGTCAGTTGTGCCTCATTATTTTTATTACAAAAACACAACAGGCTGAAAGCAGGGCTGGGTCCAGTGGGCAGTGGGTCTGGAGCTTTCTATTTATCTAACAAAGTTTCCTATGCTGGACTTATTACCAAGGATCTACGACATTTTCAGTTTCCAGTTAGCTTTAGCTAATTCCTGTTAACAAATAATTCAGGATTAATATTTTCACCAACTCTCGCACTGCTAACCTTCTCACAGTTACTTAAATATCTCAAATGCTGACGCTATTTTTACGAGCACACATTCTTAGCTGCAGAAACCCTCATGTGAGATATGAAACACCATCAATGTCTATAAATACAGCAAAGATGGAGTGGTTTTCCTAGGAAGGTTCCTTGTACTCACCTCTCCACGTGAATCACTTACTCTAAAGGCACAGCCAGGCTTTTTATGGCTGCAGCACTTGCCATAATTTATATTGGAGGGTGTAAACCTCTCAAAAAAAAAAAAAAAGAAAGAAAAAAGAAGCTCAGGCTCGTGGAGATCCGGTGCTTTGAAGATGTGATCTGTAATATTCTGCCTTGCATCATTGTTTTCCATCTTTAAAGGAGGTGGCATCACCGCAGCTGTGCAGGAGCCTCACCCTCGACATGCAGGCAAAGCCCAGACTTGCAGAGCACCTGCAGCTCCTCTAATCCTGCCCTAGCAGCTCTGACTAAGCACTGGGGAGAACTTCTCAGATGCTTGTTTACTGAAAATAAGGAGCTTTTCAAACTGCACCCATGTTGGAGGGTTTGGGTTAAGCTGTAAAAACTTCAAGCACTGGGACCCACAGGTGTGAATGGTACGAATTGATCAGGGTGTGAATGGAACAAACTGATCAAAGATAAGCCCGTACTTTTTTGGCGTTGCAGGCGTTCGGGTCTTCCTGGAGGACTCTTTTCTGCAGAAAACTTACCTGTAAAATACATCCCACATGAAAACAGGGTACAAAATTCCAATCAATATATTTGTGCTCATTTCATAAAAGGAATCTTTCTGCTGAAATCCTCTCCTGCCTAAATAACATGCAGTAACACTTTAGCTGCGCAGAAGAATTAATATTTAATAGAAGACTGTTCTCTTGGCTTCCCTGGCTCTGGTCTGGCTGTGTACTCTTCACTCCTTCAGGAACAGAGTTAAACCAGTTGTTAAACCCAGCTGGTGGCACCATCTGGGTTGTGCAAGGCCTTGGGAGCTCCCGTTCTCCTGGCAGCTCCCATGGGATTCCTGTGCTCTGATCCCTGCACTTCTGCTCTTGTGATGGAGATACTCACCTGTTCCCCAAGTGTATGAGAATGAATGCTTATTAACACACTGCATCCCTCCAGGAGCAGACAACTAGGCAACAAATCCTTTATATTTAGCAACACGTTTAGAAAACTTCACCCAAGCCTCAAGTATTTTCATTTTCTGCTGTTTATTTTTATCCCCGCACGGTGCTTTTACCCGGCCTATCCTCTTCATCCTCCTCCAACAATAAATAATCCTGACAGGTGCAGGGATTCCAGTGCCCTTCTTGTCTGATGTTTTCAAACAGGAATTTCAACAATTTTCAAAGAGCAGGACACCTGTGCTTCAGAGAGAGCCCAGCTCCCCGAGCGCTCTCCGACGCCAGCGCGCGCGGGAGCGCAGCCAGCAGCGACAGATTTCTGGGAGAGCACCCAGGTTCTCATGTGTGCAGTTACTTCTACTCCTTTGAAATGCTGCTGCTGCTTACAGAAGCTCTGCAGGTGGATATCAGATTCTACTTTTTAAAATTTTTTAACTCATTAAAAGGTGTGGTGTTAGCTCAGAGTGATGCTTCCTACCACACTCCTTTTAGGAGTCTTGAAAAATAGCTTTTTGCTATCAACTGGAAATAGATCTCCCCAACAGACCCTTAACTCTTTATTTCCCACAACTATTTAAATGAGAAAGAGCATCACTTCCATTAGGGATCCCTTGAGGTGGAAGCAGAATGTTTGCAACCAGAGTGCTGAAGTTGTGTCACTCCTTGCAGATGAAATGTTGAGTTTCCACTGTCAAAATTTCCTACTTCCATTGAAGGTGGCCTCTGCCAGGGGAAGGCTCTCATGCAGAGCAAAATATGCTATGGAATAACTCTTATGCATTGCAAAGAGAAAAAAAAGGGAAAAAATCCCCAAATACATGAAATTACCAATCATCTCCATAGAGAAGGCTGTGCAGGAACGAGAAATGAGATGTTGTAGATCAATAATTTCTTGAAAAATGGTGCTGAAAATTGGCACGACAATGTGATGATAATGTGATAACTTGTACTCTGTGTCCTCAGGTTTCTGCTCTTCCCAGAGCTCAGGGCAGCTCTGAGCCACCAGCTTGGCACTGTCCTTGTCCCAGTTGTTCCCTTCAGCCAGGACAGATCCCAGAGCCCAGGTCCCAGAGCCCAGGTCCAAGATCCCAGATCCCAGATCCCAGAGCGAGGTCCCAGATCCCAGATCCCAGATCCCAGAGCCAGGTCCCAGATCCCAGTCCTTCCCAGCTCAGTTACATACACAGCCCTGCAAACACAGGTGGCATTTTCCTTGCATTCCCATTATTCCACAGCTATGATCACCCCTCTTTATGCCTATTTATCCTTCCTCACTGCAGTTCAGGCAGTTATGACATTTTGTTTTCTTCCAGCTCCCAATACTCTGAATAGAAAAGCCCCAAATAACTTCTGTGGGAACCATGTGCAAAGAACATACCCAATTAATCATCAGTTCCCTATTTCCAATGACATTTGGATATTCCTATTAGGAGATTTAATAGTCTAGTTCATAGAAATCATACTGATTCTGCAGAAGAACTGGTGGTCAGCAATGTTCAAGACAGAACATTACAATGCCTCTTTATATAGGAAAATATAAAAATATCACAATGATAATTTAGACAATTATCTTAAAAAATATCCAATTTGCTTTATTACATAGGTTGGAAAGAAAATAAAATTATTTCTAATCCTCTTCTTTGCCCTTTATAGGCAGCCTTTAAATGATTCCTTCAGGAGAAACAGCATAAGGACATGAAAGATAACTGGGAACTGCATCTGAAAGGCTGAGGAAAAACCCCTAACACTGAATAAAGCCCAGCTTTTCCAGGAAGAAAAGTCTGGGATCAAAAAATACCATAATGTACCTGTCAAACTGGAAGAGAAAAGTTTTGTGAAATATGACACTGAGTGAGAAGCATGTGAGCACTGCCATGATTTGGTTTTGACATTTATTCATTATTTTTGGCCAAATTTCAGATGGTCATAACCTCCTGTCTAGCAGAGGTGGCTTTTATCCATCCTAAAATGCTGAAGAATAAGAATTTACCTGAGATTTTAAAGATGAAATGGTGTCTTCAAATTCCTTTCTGGTAGATGCTGGCAGCAGCCCTTTGAGTATTTTTTGATATTCTTCTCGTATAGTAACCAACTGCAACAGAATAAAGAGAAATTTATATAGAGATGGCTGCTCTTAGGTCCTGTAAATTTTTTTGCTTCTTTTGCCAAAATTGGAGGTCAAATAAACACAGAATTAATTGTGCTATCAAAAAGGAGAGAGAAGAAAGATCAGTGAAGACCTGTAAAGAACAAAAGAGGTAAAAGAGACAAAGAAAGGCAAAAGAAAACATAAGAATAAAAATATATATGCAGAGGGGAAAATTGAGAAAAAAACATGGTCTGAAGAAGCAATAATAATTTTTAAATCCATCTGAACTGAGCATTTTTACAGACACACCTTGCAAATTGACAGTCAGAAGTTTTCTGTTTGCCTTTGGTGGCATCTGAACCAGGTCAGGGGGGTGACACTTGTCCCTTGCCCCCTTAGACAAGGTGAGTTACTGCTTTCCAAGATAAATTTTACAACATTTCTCAACTTTTAGGTGCTTTTGTGGACTTTTTATTATTATTCTTCGTCCTGCAACTATTTTTCATTGCACTTTGTGTCTTCCTCACCTTCATGAAGACTACAGAACTTTCAATGAGCAGATTTGAGCATCTTAGACCCCAAAATAAGGAAGTTTGAACAGGGGGAAATTTTCACCTGCAACTTTATTTAACAGATGCTGAGTAAACAGGAGTTACAGAGTTACGTGAAGAGGGATCAAATGGAAGGGTTGTGCTTCTTATCTCTCCAGAATGGTTGGATTTGGCGAGTTTTGACCTGGGGTAATTTGGGGAGTGTGGTTCAGGCCAACCCATCACGTTCCCACTTGGCAGAATCAGGGCCTCACATCTGTACTTAACTCCCAATAGGATTAACTGCTTAACTCAAATTAAGCAAGGACTTGGGTGTTTTTCTGGATTAGCAGCTGAATATGTAAATAAAGGATCAAAGGGCTTCGATATCAGATTAACTCATAAAATATCCTGAAACTTTCAAGCGGAATTTCTTTTTTTTTTTGGTTTTTTCTTCCCAAATCGCTGAACTCCACCACTGCAACCACAAATCCAACCCTCAGCCTCACACGTGAGGAAGCCACGAGTTCCAAATCCCAGCTCCCAGAGCTCCCAGAGCTTCCAGAGGTGAGAACCCGAGGCCAACCCTCCCATGGGAAAAGCAGCTCCCGCAAGAACCTGCATTATGCAGCGTGCAATTATCAATACAAAAGGAATAAAACAATCTGATGAAACATTAGGAAAATTCTCCCTCTGAGTCACCCCGACAGGCAGGAGGAATTGCCAAATCTCTATGCAAATGGGCAATTAGAGGCTTTCCTTGGGAACTGCAAGGAAGTGATGCCACTATGCAAATCTGAAGGGGGAAAAAAAAGAGGTGAGACAGGAAACCTCGTTTGAACTCTGCTTGTGTAAAAGCCAGCGATCAAAATTTATGTTTTTGAGAGCTACACCAATAAATTCATGCTACTATTTCTATCAAGGCTTCCAAAGTTATGCATAAGTGGTCTGCCAGGATAAATATTTTCTGAGCCAACAGCTCATTTGGGTGGGGACCTTGATAGAGCAGAAACATATATTTCAGTTGATTCAACATGTTCCATTTATTCTTGGTGAGACGAGACCAGAAACAGGCAGCCAGAGCAGCAAAATGCTTTTATTTCCTCAATTTTGATTAATAACAATCTATTGAATGGGTAAGAGGATCTGGATGATCACCTGGCCAATATGCAGCTTGTAACAGAAGTTTTAATAGAGCTCTGTGAGGGAAATAATAATTTTCTAATTGTGCAAGAGTTTTCTTGCAACCAGGTCACTGGTTTTAACAGTTTAATCTGCAGTTGTCCTCTAAATAAATGCTTTCACAATGCTGGGAACATTTGCTATTCACTTTGGATCATTCCCTTTTGACAAAGGTGTTTCTTGGAAAGCCAGGAAGAAATATTGCATTGTGCTTTGAAGTATGGAGATATCTTACAGGGTTAGCTGAGAATGGAGGGAGAAAATGAGCACCAAGCCCTGGTAGCTGCAGTTTGGCTTGGGACTGAGCCCTTACTCTGTTTCAGAGACAAGACATGCACCTTTTTTTTTTTTTTTTTTAGTGAAACCTGTTCTTTTGGATACAATTCCAATTTGTTTGAGCAGACAAAACATGCTACTTTCAGCTCTGCTCACTGCTAATTGCATCACAATAAGATGAAAATAAGTGCCCAGCTGTTTTCTGCCGTGTTATGGTAAACAACCTGCTGGTATTTTTGGCTGAAGTCACTATCAAGGTTTATTGACCCAAGAGATTAAAATAGTGCATGGCAAAAATCTAAATCACTTCTTACAACTGAAAAATAACATCCAGTGGGCTAATGGGTACTCATTTTAATGGCCAAAAGTTTTTATTTTTTAACACTTATTTTTCACCAATGAAAGCTATGTCTGCAGGGATAGGGCCTTTTTTGTGCCTTAAAGGCTTTTTTGTTCTTTTATAGCCTCAAGCTGCCTCCCTAGGATCCACAAATACTGTGTCTCCTCTTGCACACTTGAGGGACGTTTAAAATTGCAATTCTTCATCCCTCAGGAGGGCTTTAGTCAGCTGGATGAGGATGGCTCTATTTCATTTATTTGGATTCACTTTTCTTCAGTCCTGAGAAAGTTTTTTTTTCCTTTGAAAATTCATTTTGGTGAGCTGATTTAATCCATGAACCCCCAGGAAGGTTTTATAGCTTTTAATATTAAGCTGCCACACTGGTCTTTGTTTATTCAGGTTGGTGGCTAATATATGAGGTTTGGAGTTTGACCATCAATCATCTTTGGTGTCAGCAGAAAGCTGAAGTTGCCACACGTAGCTCATGTGTGCTTGGTCACCTGGTAAATCAGTAAAAAAAAAGAAGAGATAAATAGTGACACAATTATATAAAGTGATGCAAAAATGGGACTTGGAGTTTCACAGACTACACTGAAATTGTGTCGGGCATTGACCATTCTCAAAGAGAGAAAAGTTGGGTTTGATGCTCAGAAGAAAAATATACAAACCTGAGCTTTCCAAACCAACCAACCCCGTGCTTATCAGCAGAATCTCAGAATTGTTTCGGTTGGAAAAAGCCTTTAAGATCAAGTCCAACCATGAAGCAGCACTGCCAGGGTCCCTCAGCACCACGTCCACACCTCTGCAATCCCTCCAGGGATGGTGGCAACCACTTCCCTGGGCTCTGCTGCAGAATCTGCTTCTTCCTGCGCTCAGCTGGGGCTGGGCTCTGTCTCCAGCAGCACTGACACAACCAGAGCTCACAGCCTCCAGCTGCACCAAGGGAAATACAGGTTGGAGAGCAGGGAAAAGTGTTTTACAGCAAGGGTGATAAAGCTCTGGAATGTTCTGCCCAGGGAGGTGGTGGAGTCCCCATCCCTGGGTGTGTTTAACAGAGCCTGGATGTGGCACTGGGGGCCAGGGCTTGGGTGAGGGGCTGGGGCTGGGCTGGACTCGATGGTCTTGGAGGTCTCTGACAACCTGGGGATTCTGGGAATTCTGTGAATTCAGCTTCAATTTTTTACTGCTCTGGTCTTCTGCTGGCACAGCCCAGTTCTGCAGCCACCCATCTTCTCTACAAACCTCAGAGGGATGTTTGGGGCTGGGTTAGGAGCGGGTGGGAGCACAGGAACATTGGCTCCATTGTCGCCTTGCTGTGCTCCAGTCTCTCTCCTTCCTTTCTGAAAGAAACAACCCAGGCACATCCAGGAGAAATGCAGCATCTTCAAGGTGCCCAGATGAATTTCAGCCATGGGCTGCCACCAGCCTGCAGAGCACAGGGTGTTCTGTGTCTTTCCATGCTCTCCACCAGATCCTGCTCAGGTTCCCAACACCCAGCTCTTCCTCCTGACTTCCCACAGCTCTGTGATGCTGAGTTCATCCCCGTTGCAAAATACCCATCTCATAAAAAAGAAAAAATCCAAAATTCAAAATCCCCAAACAAATACAATCTTCTCCAGACCTTCCAGCTGTAAATGGCTTTATCAGAACCAGGAGAGCATAAGGAAACTGCAAAAGAAATTCTGAAGTAAATGAAGGGGACCACAGAAAGTTGTTCAAGTTCCTTTAAGAAAAAAATCTTGTCTTGAAGGGCATGAAGTTAATTTTGTGTTTATGTCAGATAAGAATCAAAAGATAGTTGCCTTAACCAGGGTGTTGTGGCTTTTTTAGTATTTTAATTTCTGCCTGTCTATAATATTTATGCAGCATAATGTGTGCCAGGGAATACCAGGATAGTGACCAAAAGGCATAATTAGGATCTTTGAGTTGTTATCAAATTTTCTCCATGTTTCAGGGTGAATAAGATGAGAAAAGTTATTTCTTGTCTCTCCTAAATCCTTTCCTATATCAACAGTTTTGTGCTATAATGCTGCTTAAGAGAAAAAACCTTTTTAAAAAGGTTATGGATCTGTTCTGCAACATCCTATATCAACAGTTGTGTGCTATAATGCTGTTTAAGTGAAAAAAAACTCTAAAAAGGTTATGGATCTGTTCTGCAACATCTCTGAATGGAGACAGGAAAGATCTGCTGCAATAAATCTGAAGACAGGTGAGGGTTCCAAAAAGGTAAAAATAACCCCTTCAGTCTTAGGGAGATAATTTAATCTCAGAATAAAATCTCCTCCTTCTAAATGAAGGTGGTAGTAGTAGTAGTAGTAATAATAATAATAATAATAATAATAATAATAATAATAATAATAATAATATAATGCATAGGTCAGCTTCCTGCAGGTGCAGGAATTTTCTGAAAGCACTGTGAAAAGGGCAAGTGAAGGACAAAATATTACAATGCCATCCCAATTTTAAAAAAACCTAATCAACAGAAAAAACCAAAAAAATCCACCAAAAAATAAAAAAACAATCCAACATGCAAAGAATGATTAATCACTTGTCTGTGTCCTCCCTAATTGCAGGGACTCCTCCTTTGCTTTTCAGCACTCCTGAAGTCTAAGTGAGCACAGCTCTACTTGTACAAAACCTCTGTGGGTCCAGATGTGCCCCTTCCTCCCTCAGCTGGCCTGGGGGATGCTGAACAATGTCCCCAGCCCAGGAACAAACCAACCAAAATTGGCAATTTCCTTAAATTTCAGACCCCTCCGGCCTCTGTTGTAAGAGAACATTGAACTGGAGCTTGAAATCTTCTGAAATGATTTTTCCTGAGGAAGAATCCAGTGATGTATCAATTGTTTCAGAGAAGACCAAGGTCTGCACATTTGTCTTTTCAGAAAATCACCAAACACGAATATCCGCCGCTTTCCAGTCTGGTTCCAAGCAGAGGGAATTGTGACTCTCACTGTGCGAGGGCTGTTGAAATATGGCTCTCCCAGATCTGGAGGAACAGCGTGCAACTCGATACAAATGTTCTCGAGTTCTTAAGAAAAGTAATGAATGCCATAAATCCCGCGGATTTGGCTCAGCTGAAAACGGCGACCGGGCGAGATCAGCTGAGCGAGTTATTTTGTCAAGTGAACACCATGTTGCTCTCCACTGAGAAAATCCTGCTGGAGCACCTCCCCTGTCCTGACAGCTCCAATAAAAGATAAATTGGTGGCATAGCCATCCCCTTTGTGTGTCTGTCTGTAGCCAGTAAACCATCCCAGCATCCAAGACATTTTTGCCTTGTTGTTTTGCTGACCCACGGGGACCTCCAGCCCTGCTGAGCTCCTCACTGGGCACTGAGTTTGCTGCTCCAGGTCATTTTTTTTTATTTTGCCCAACCTGCATCCAAGTGGCCTTGTTACTTCAGTGGCTTGTGTTTCCATCTCTCTTTCCTTGAACAAGATCTCCCACCTGGAAAATCCTCTGATTGTAGTTAAGCAATCTGAGTCCATGTAATTCATAGCTGCAAAAGAAGCTTTTTGAAAAAAAAAAACCACCAGTGGGCCGCATATGGCAAGAACAGCATTCCTGGGACTACACAACTTGGAGAGGAATAAAAGCTTTCACTGTCAACACCATGGAACAACCAGGAATGTTGTGGCTAGAAAATTCACGCTGTTCCCTCAGCCTCCCCCTCTCCAGGGCTCTGCTATTGTTCCAGCTGGGATTTGGAGGATCCTGGACTTATTTTCTTCTCCTTCCAGATGACTCATGGCAGATGCCATCTTTGTTCCCCCAGCTCTCTTCCCCTCAGCTCCTGTCACTGCCATCCCTTTGCTGGCCCGGGAGGTTGGGATTGCAGCAGGAGGGCTCTCCCCTCCACAGGGTGAGGGGGACAATGAGGGGACACCCCACTGACACCCCCTGATCCAGAGGAACAGCCCCACACCAGCCCAGCTGCTCCCCAGTGCTGAGAACATGGAAAACACAGAATATTCTGGGCTGGAAGGGGCCCACAAGGATCACCAGGTCCAACACATGGGGTTAATTTCTGCCTCTGGCCATTCCTCATGCACTATCAGGATAGTTAAGCCTGAAATGAAGCTCTGAGCATCTCTGACACCACTGCTGGAACACATTTATGCCTTTCAGTTTTACATTCCAGCACGTGCCACCTTCCTCACACTCGCTCCCATCCGGGGTGGCTCAGCAGGGAGAGGTTTCAGAGCCTGGTCCAGGAGGTGCCGAGTGCTCCCCAAGGCCAGAGGGAGCTCACAAAGCTCAGCAGCAGCAGCAGGATCAGCATCTGCCTTTTCACACCGACCCTGTGAACAAGCAAAGCTCTGTAGATAATAATCAGAAGCAACTTTTACGACCACCATTTCCAAGAACAAAAATCCAAGCAGTGTCTCCAGTGGGAAAGCAGCTGCCAGGCTTGCAGAGCCTCAGGGCTGGGAAGGATGGGCAGGGCAGCAGGAACAGGCCTGGATGAAATTGCCATGGATGGCATTTGGTGCTGATTAAACTGACAGCAAAATAGCGCCTTAGAATTTACATGAAGGTGAAGATCACCATAAAGTTGGTATTTCCCAGTCTTTTTTAGCTCCATCTCCTAGAAAGAGAGACTGGGATAGTTTCCTAATTGAACAGGCACTGCTGGGAGCATGACTGGAGATGAGGTTTTGCTGCTCTGTTCTTGTGTCATCCACTGGCTCCTCCATACATCCCCAATTCTTTTTCCTTTTAATTCCCTCCATTAAGCACCAGTATCACTGTTCCTTGTAGTCCAATTTCAACAGGTTCTGAAAGAGCAAAGTTCCCTTCATGGATAATATGTAAGCAAACCACAGATGCTCTAATAGGAGGTACTGCCCTCTTAAAAGGACAATCTCTCCCATTCACTATTATTTAAGACAAAGAGCAAGAAAAGTGACATTTTAAAACAATCTCCAATTCCTGCATGCTGCCATATGCTTCTATTCTCTTTTGGTAACAATTCCCTTTTTCCCTTTTAACTATTTGTCCTGTACTTTCTGTTTGCTGTCTTTCTGCAGCTGGCCACCAAGCTCCAACAATTCATTCTGTTCTGTTCAGGAGGTGTATATTTGTGTGTTTTCCAGTTGTGTCTGATTACCAAAGCTAACATTTGATCACTGGCTTCCACACATGCACCACTATCCTCAACTCTTTTCCCTTTGACAGTTGCACAGTTGGTGAGAGCCTCCTCTCCCGCAGTTCCTGCCATATGGAGCTCCTGGGAACTTTAAACTCCATTGATTTCCAGCTCCTTTCAAATCCCACCTGCAAAGCTGTTTTTCTGTGCTTGAATCTCAGCTTCTATCTTCTCCTGCTAATCTGAAACCTCATGCCACGCAGAATAATTTACTATATTCGTTGTAATTCTCTTTCCTTTCATAGCTTGCCACTAAAGGAAATGATACACAAATATAAAACACAAGACACAAATATAATACACAAATATAAAATGTGGCAAATGCAAAATCCTGCTTTATCCTAGAAACCTCAGTCTCAATTAAAAACTGAGAGGTGGTGTTGTATCAAAGTGGTTAATGAATATATCAATGGATTTGAGACACCTACTAAGGTTAAAAGTGGTAGAATTGGGCTCCAAAAAATGTCTGTTGGTCATTTATGGTACCCAAAGTCCACAATGCCCTATCCCTGGAAGTGTTCAAGATTGGGCTTGGAGGAACCTGGTCTATGGAAGGGGGTGGGACTGGGTAATCTTTGAGGTCCCTTCCAACCCAAACAAAATTCTATGAAATCAACATTGCCATACACCTATGGGGCACCTATGTCCATGAAAGGTCCCTTATAGAGACAGAACCAGGATCAGAGTGATTCCTGCCCACCAGTCTCTACTGGGAAGGCTGAAGAACCTTCCAGAACTGGATGCTGTGGTCTGTGTGCGTCAAACAGCCCAAGCAGGGCTCCCACTCTCTTCACTGCTTCTCTGTGGCTCTCCAACATCTTATTTTCAATAATAATACTTTAAATTTGAAATTTTTGCACCACAAGTAGTTAGAAAAGAAATCCTCTATAGTGCAGATGTGGAACCATCCGATTTTCAGCCTGTGGGGAGCTCTGTCCCTCTGCCTGTTGGTCCCTTGCATTTTTCACAAGGTTTTATGGTAGGAAAACAGCTGAAACACACAGGTCCCTCCTGCCCCCAGTGCTGGGGGTGTCAGCAGAGCAGTGGATGGAGGAGATGACAGAAGGTCCCTCCCCAGCCACACAGAACTGCACAAAACCACTCTTCCAATCCATCCATCCATCCCGCTGGTCAGAGGCAGAAACCACAGGAACTATTTTAATGTGACAGTATTTGGTGGTGCAGTTCCTAAAAGTCACAGTGGAAATTTCTTTCAGGTTCTCACTCTTTTCCCCACGGGCCCAGCAAGGGCTGCTCTTGGTGAATCACTGCTGTGGTTTAAGATCCTCCACATCCAGGCTGGGCTTCCCATTTCTGTGGGAGCAGAAATGGGTCTCTGGGGGAGAAGTTCTGGAAGTGTTTCAGCGCCATGGGTTGAAGCACGTGGAGCAAACAGCAGAATTTCATCACCACCTCCAGCCTGTGCTGACTGGCTGGGTCTCAGCTCCCAAAGTGTCCCTTGGCTCGGTGACACAAAGGCTCCCTCCACCCTCCTCATCTGCAGCTGGCCACAAAGCCAACCTGGCCTTTTCAATATCCTGATCTAGAGCTTATTTGCTCTAGATAAGCTCTAGAGCAAATAAGAGCTTACATGTTACAGTCATGTTCTAAGAATGACACTGCATGTTCTGAGAATGACGCTAGCTGGAGACAGTCTGGGAATTTGAGGCAGGCACCCCAGGCTGCCACCTGATGGTATTTAGAACTCTCTGATACCTTTAGAAATCACAGAATCATGGAATGGTCGGGGTTGGAAGGGACCTTAAAGATCATCTCATTTCAATCCCATTGCCATGGGCAGGGACAACTTCCACTAGATCATTTCTAAGAAGAAATATGGCCCAAAAGCCCCAACCTAAAGCGCTAATATCACTCAAGTGCTCCAGCCATCAGATTAAGAACTACCTGGGACTCATACTGTGGGCATCAATGTCTATTGATCATCTGTGTCTCACGGATTCCCCGCTCCCAGCTCCACAAATCCTCTGGCAGCAGCACTATTCCCACCGAGGAGAAGGTGTGGCAAACCTTAGAAGTTCCTCTGCGCTACACAGCAACTGAAATTTCAGAAGGATGCATCACAGCATTCATCTGAGAACAAACATATTTAGTTGGCATGGAAACAGTAAGTTGGGCTGAATGTGGTAAATATCCAGCAGCCATAAAAAAATCGAGCAAGTCAGGATAATAAAAATTAGAAATGAAAACTGGCTGAATGCTTTTGAATCATGGTTCTTTTACAATTATCACTCCTGTTTTCATTTGAACATGAGCGAAATCCACTTAAACTAAGCTGCTCCATTTTATGCCAAATACTTCTATAACATCCTCATTCAGATAACTCCTTTCTCCTTTTTTATAATCTGTTTCAGGAAAAAGAAATTAAAGGGCTGAAAACCTCCATTGCTATTCTCCTTCATTTCCTCAGCAATATTAATGAATTGAACATAATTGATTTTCTGTCTCAGAATCTCCTTTAAAACTGTATTTTTGACTTGACTGTTTGGAGGTATCCCTATGGTCTGAGTATCTATGGTGTTGCTACTTCAGTTGTTTGCAAACATGAGGAACTTTCTTCTCCTCTGTTATCCCAAATTTTATATCATACTCAACCCAAATCTCTGGCTAGAAACATTAGAACAAGGAATGAAAAGAATAGGATTTTTTTTTCTGAGAAAATTCTTGTGTGTAATTCCCAAAAGACAGATTCTTGGAGCTTTTTAGTAAACTGAGTTAGGGTGATTACCCTTCAAAAAAGAATCTGAAATGAAATGAATGCTAATGAAATCTAGGTAGTATAGAAAAAAAAAAGATCACTACCATGAATTTTTATACAGACCCCAATTCAGCAAAACTTGTTGCACATGCTTAAATTCCTGGATTCATTAAGCTCCCAGTGATGTGTGTCATTTTTAATTACACACTCACAGGATGTAAAGCCTCCTGTATGAACAATGGGGATTTTTTTAAACTATGACTGACAAATGCACAAAGCCACAGGACTTAAGAAATAATGTTCAGTAGGAAATTTTGTCTCACATTAGATCCAGGCACACATCAGAGACAACCAAGGGATACATTCACTCCAGAAGTACATGATATGGGAAGACAATGGGATCACTGGACAGGAAGCTGGTCCCACAGTTATGTAAGACTAAGAGACAAGAAACTTCACTGCTGCTTTGCAAGGAAATGGTTTGGACACACCCAAATTTGCCAGAAACCTTCCCAGACTGTTTTAACAGTCCTGTGACCATATACATTCAACAATAACAATATAAAACTATATATATTACAGTTTTCACATTTACTGCCAGATTATCACTTTCCATGAATACAGTTATTTATGCCTCAAGATGCTGGACATCTAATTTTAAAAGGAAACATCCAACATTTTGACCTGAAGAAAGATGATTCAGCTCTGGGACTCCACTCTTGAAGTGCAGCATTACACTGGAAAACCAGGACAGAGACAGGACAACCTTTATGGGAAAGATAAAATTATATAAGCCAGCACTTTTGAGAAGTGTGATTGGAACCCATCATCCAGAGATGGCTGCCATATGGCACCACTGGTGAGACAACACAGACACAAAGTGATTGCACCGACCCACGCTGTAAAATGGGAGAGAAAAACCAAACAGGAGTAAACACGAGTTCATCCAAGAACACAAAGTATGGGAATGGAAAAGCTCCATGAAAACAACAGCTCCTCTCCCAGTGCAGCACCAGGCTCCCCTCCAGAACAGCTCAGGGCCTGCTGACAGCCCAAAGTATTTTCTCCCCTTTATTTATAGGATAGTTTGTCTCTCTGGATGATTATAATAACGAAAGGTTAAGCCTGTGTGATCACCAGAGGGTCACTGTGACAAAGAGTTAAACTTTGTGGCTCTGTCAGTCACTCTTAAAGGCTGAAGAGTTATGAGGACGTTGCTCTGGAAAAACGGCCAACATGGAGCACTGAGATACCACCCAACAAGCCATAACGAGAAACAGCTTTTTAGTTTTAATTAAAAGCACAACAAAATGTTTTTTCATGTCTCATTCATTTGTTTGTTGTTGTTATAGAATCAAAACACAAGATTTTTCCTTTTAATGAGAAACAGAAGCTCTTTAACCCTCGCTCCTCCTTATTTATAGATATGTAAAAGCTTGGAAAAGTGGCTTTTGTAATGGCGCCAGCACAAAGCTCCATGTTTTATGCAATTTTGATTCACACAGTATTTGGTAAAAGCAGAAATGAAGTTACTGCCCTGAGTATTTCAAGTCCCTGATCAGCTGATGAGTTGTTAACCACTGTTAACACTTGATGAACATGTTTACAGGTAGCCTGGCCAAACCCAGTAACTGGAAACATGTCAGACCTGTCACTTTTGCATTTTTCTACTGGAGAGATAAGCAGAACTAATGAATTAACCAGTCACAGAGGAGACAAGTAACAACTTCCAAAATGTTTGTCTGCAAAATAGACTGAAGCCACCTAAACCAAAGCAGCTTCAGTGGCTCCAGCTGCTTCAGAAAGTCCCAATGGATGAAAGGCAGAGACAAGACCACTGAGGAACTTGGATATGAGCTCTACCAAATCTGCCAGCACATCAAGCTCAAAGATGGACAGCACAGTGTGATTTAAATAACATTCCTGTTCCATTATACTGGGGAACAGGATGTTACCATCTGCACTAGTCCTTCATTAATTAAGTCTGGGCTGGAGAATTCTGTAAGTTGGTTTGGAGCAGATGCTCATGTAGGAGGAAACCTTGAAGACACCCTGTGAATCTGCATGTGCAGCCTTCTACCTCTGTATTTTCATGAGTCACTTTTTATTTCTTCTTCTGGATCCTTCTCAAAATGGGTCAGAAAAAAAGAAAAAAAGCAAAATGGCAGAGACTAAAGAAAAATATAAAAAAAGAAAAAAATCGGAAGAGGACATCCCTCACAGCATACAGCCAGTGCTGTTCCCTGGGAGGGACAACCTTGCTTTAAAGAGCTGATTTTCCTCCTTCTTTTCCAGGAGACTCTGAAGCCAAAATGCAATGCTTGTAGGCCAGCTCACTCACTGCACCAAACTCTCCAGGGCTGCAGGCACTGCAGCTCAGGATGAGCCTGGCCCAACATCTGGGACTGGGAGGCAGAGGGGGGACAGAAGGGAACAGCGAGGAAATACATCAATTAAACACCAAGGGTGGCAGAGAATTCCCATGTGTCAGTAGGAATACAAAACTGAGGAAAAAATATTTGAAATTAATGGTTGTTAATCTCCTATACCCACCCCAACTGATTATTCCTGCAGGTAGAGAGTTAGAAATGCTTTATGTAGGACATATGCTGTTTACTCAGCACCAAATAAAGTTCTCAAATGCTTCAAAATCTTATTTGTATTAGGAATACATAAATTCCTATCTGATTCAGGCATTCATCACCTGCATATTCACCTGAATATTTCAATTTAATCTGGTTTGAATGCAGATCATTGATTTTCTATTCCAACACTGCCTGTAAACACCACGCTCTATTTTGCTCAAAGCACACAAAATAATCTCTGACTTCAGTGTAAGTGTCCAGAAAAAATTTAGCACTATTCATCATCTGAAAGTGTTTACAGACATGTTTGGACAATGAATGCAGAAGATCAGGACTAAAGATTATTTTTAGCTGTTATTGTCCAATTTTACTTCTCTTCATACAAACCATTAAAGAACAGGTTCGAATAGTCTCAGAAACCTTTATTAAAAACTCTACAGTCAGTTGCAAACAGTCAGTTCAAAATAAATGCATCATTTAACAGCTAGAATAGCTGAAATACCAACTTGCAATAGAGAGCAGCAGATAAGTATTTGCCTGAAGGGTTCAGACAGTTTAATTCTCTTTTATTACCAACAAAACAGAAAAGCAAGCTAGCTGAGAATTTTGCAGGAAAATATGTGCTTTTGCTTTGAAGGAGGGGATTATTTTTAACCATTGCACCTCCTTGCTCAGGGGGTGAGGACAGCACCCAGTAGTTGTACCTGCTCCTGGGCCTTGAGCTCGTTGCGCTGGAGCCTCCTCTGAGCATCATAAACCTGCCCACGGTAATTCTCCACCTCGTCCTGCAAGGCCTGCAACAACAGCAAGGGAGGCAAAACACACGTCAGAAACTTGGGATGGCAGCAAAACTTCCAGGTCACCTCTTCAACCAGCTGGGGAAGGACGTGGAGCACTGTGAGTCCAGCTGGACTTGGTGCTGAGGCATGACAGAGGCACTCTGGCCACTCAAAAAGTTCCTTTGCACAGGTGGGACCATTGAGTAGCTACCAAGAGTAGTTACATCTCAAAAGTTTTATCTTATTATAGGCTACTCATCCTAAAAATATATTTTTGTTATATCTTCTTATAGACCATCCATCCTAAAAATGTAATAAATACTCTCAAAGGTTGGAAGGCAAATGGAAATATTGCAAGAGTTGCATTTGCAAATGTCCCAGGTTTTTGTTGTCATCCTATCTGCACAACCTGAGCTCCTTAGGAGCAGTTTTGCAGTGTACCAAGAGTTTTTTTCCCCTTTAAGCCAGAATAATCCTCTCTCTGGAAAACAATGTCTGGAATTTGGAGTGGAAATGTATTCCATATTACTGAAGTGGGATGCTGGCCGAGATGAGGGGCTCCCCTCCTGCACTGTAGTCAAATCTAGCATGTGATCTACAAATGAAATATAAATGGCAATAAATAAAAAGAATAATGTGATCGTGTCACTTCACCACAACTACCCAATCCTTATTTAGTTCAGAAGTAATCACTCCTAAACCAAGCTCATAAAATGCATGGACAAATTTATTTTGTCATGATTGTTCTCCTTATACATTTATTTTTATGCCAGCAGTCACTCAGAGCCTTGATCTTTTTTGTTACATGCTTAACAAAGGAACAGCGTGCCCCAAGGAACTGATAGTCTGTGTTATTTCTAACAGATACGCACCAAACAAACAATACAAAGTTTCAAAGATTTTTTTTTGTTTGTTTTGAAAGTTTCCTCCTCATTGTTGGATGTTTGAATACACGCTTAACATTTACTTACACATTTACTAAAAGCTTAGCCATGTTGTCAGCTTGAATAAAGGCATTGTTAACTGCAAGTGCTGACTCCAAGCAAAGTGCACAATGTGGATGGGGGATTGACACCAACACAGAGGCGGCTGTGGCTGCAGAAAGGGAATATTTTGAGTTATCTTTTGTATGGCAGGAAACTGGGGCATTGATACCCATCAGAAAAGCAGCACGGGGCTGCACCCGGGAAGGGGCTCGAGCTGCAAATGCCACTGAAGGAGCCTCCAGTGCTGCTTTTAAAGAAGCTGAGCTGCACAGAGGCCTTCTGCAGAGCACCCTGGAATTACAGAATCACCAAGGCTGGAAAAGACCTCCCAGATCATCGAGTCCAACCTTTGACCAACCCTACAATGGTCACTAAATCGTATCATGAAATGCCACATTCGCTTGTTTTTTGAACACTTCAGGGATGGTGATGCCACCACTTCCCTGGACAGATCCAGTTCTTCACCATACTTTCACTGAAGAAATTTTTCTTAATATCCACCCTAAACCTCCCTTGCTGCCCCTGCCTTTCCCTTGAGAGGAGAGATCAACAGCCCCACGGACTGAGGGAGCTTTGCAGGACCTGCCATATGGTTCATGTTTGCTTCCAGCAGCCCAGGGTACCTGTGCACAACTCAGGATCATTAAAAGTCCTGGTGGTGCAAAGATTTAACAGCAAAAATGCCTCGCTCTTTTCCACAGCACCGAAATCCTGCACTCTCCAATAATTTACAGGATAAAATTGCTATTGAGATAAGATAAGAGGACTACTTATGATAGATCTTGAAGGCTGTTTTGAAGTGATGCCAGGCATTAACTTTAAAGTCTTATAGCTGTAAGACTGTTACATGTTCTGATGCCAAAAATTGTAACCAGACCCAAGCATGAACTTCAAATCTGCCCAGGGACTTTTATGCTATCAGAGCTTCTGAGAAATGCTGAAATCCAGGCTTTGAATACATAACTCGTCTTCAATACTCAACAAGTCTTGCAGTACCAGGAATTTGCATTAATATAATGAAATATATGTGGGAATTATATGTGAACTGCAGGCTTTTTGTTTGCTTTTTGTACATCTATCTTGTGAGGTAAAACACAAACAAACATAAAAGCTAAAATGAGCAGTGCAGATATGCCAGAAGGAGCAGGGTCATTCCACCTACCAGGAAGATCACCAAAAACCCAATTAATTAGACAAAAATCCTGCCATAACCCCAAAGTGTCCGTTCATAACCAGCCCAGGATGACTCTCAGGAACATTCCTGGAGCACATTTTGGATAAACTACAAAGCATGACCCATCTTCTCCTGCTCATTCAGGGTCAGCTTTTCCAGCCCAAATGGTGAAAAATAAGGAGGGAAGAAACCTCATCACACATCACTCATCCTTCCTTTGTGCTCCAGAGCAAGTTTGACCCTTTCACAGGACTTTGAAGCTGGCCAAGAGATAGCATTTAAATGTTTGTGAGCATTTAAATACATGTGAGTCTATATTTATGTGTTTGTGCCAGAAAACAGATTTTTATCACCCCCATGTGCAGGTCCTGAAATTGGATCTCAAACTTTCCTGCATAGGACAGCAACCCCGTGCCCTGCTCCTTCCTTCCTTCCCTTCTCCATTTTTACATCTCTTATTTACAACAAACTTCTTCTGCAGAGGTTAAAAAGAGAGGTTCCTTTAAATCTGAGGGCCTGCAATGCATCTGAAAGTCATTTAATTTGGGAAATTCAGATAACACAGCCTTTGTTAGGTTCACCTACTCTAGATAGTGTTTGCCAGCATGGAGCACACATGTTTTATTTCATTAGGAGAGCAGAAAATGTCTTAAATTTAAATTTAGAAAGAAGGTATTTTTACTATAGCATGTAAGTACAGCAAACTAACAACTCTTCCAGTTATCCATTCACCATTTGTCCAAACCAGAATTTACTGTATGAACTCCCAGATTTTTCCAATCACATCATAACTGGCTGTTGGCAGGTTTTGTATTGGGATGGCAAAAAAACAACTCAGCTAATTCCTTGGATCAATCACAAATATCTTTACTGGACCCTTTTTGGACTATTCCTGTGCTGCATAAATTCCACGAGTAATTAATGTTCATTTGAGTACTCCAGATATTCTATCAGCACAATGGCAAAAAAAAGTAAAACCAAAAGTTCAGCATTTGATCAAAGCTGTGCCAAAATGGAAAAGTAACATCAAAATCTCCTGGTTGCTGGAGATTCCTGCAGGTGATTAACTCTGAAAATAGCAATTAGAAGTATGCAAGTTTGTTGCCCGTGATTTTAATTTTCTAGGAGGGATCATGAGAGATGTCATGAATAATGCACCTTTTTGAAGATCACACTGGAAATTCTCTCTGTAGTCAAAAAGCCTCACATGCAGAGGCCAGAGCCAGAATGCTGATGGCAATTCCTGAAGCTACCAGAACCTCAGATCTTTCTCTGAATCAGACAGGGAAGCTTTTGCCATGTAGAACACTCTTAAAAAACAGCAGAGGATTTACCCCAGGTACACCCCAGAACATCTCTTTTATAAAATTAAACAATGTTTTGTTTTGTTTAGAAATGCAGTTTTAATTCTGCTTCAAAGTGTCACATTTTGCCCAAAGAGCAGCAGAGCCTATGATTAATAACTGCCAAGATGAAGAAAAAGGGATTAAAAATAAAAATCCAGGCCAATTTTTAAGCATCAGAGGCTTTTTTTTCCCCCTGAACAGAAAACAAAACTTATTTAGTTAAATTTTTCCAGGTTCGGATGAATTCCCATCCCTCAGCTGTGCTAAGCTGACTTGCATCACTCTTATAAAGACAATATTATTTTTTTTTCAGTTAAACGGGCTTTCAAATGCCATGTAAACATGTTTGCTGTTGAATGTCTACACCATACCTGACCTTGGAAGTGCTTTGTGTTGGCCAGAGAACAAAGAAATCAAATGTTTTGCTTTCCAGCCCAGATATCCTACACTTTGAAAAGCTCTTAAAAATGTAAATGAGATAATAAGCTCCAATGCAACAATGTGGGTGAATTACAGCCGGGGAAAGGGAAAACTCATTTGATTTATTTCTAAAAATGGAAAGGATCCTAAAATAAAATCACATTGTTTGGGTCTCCCCCAGCACTGAGAGGCAGGGGAAGGAGGGAAGGGAGAAGTGACGGCTTTGGGAAGGCGCCGCTGGAATATTCGGGGCAGATTTTGGGACCTGGAGTGGAGTTTGTGCATGAGCCCATCCCAGCCCCTGGGATCCAGAGCCACGATGGGGAACAAGAGAGGAACCTCTGAGCTGCATTTCTGGGTAGGCACCTTTTATTCCCCCTGTTATCCCACTGGGGATGGGTTACCTCCAACAAAATGGTTAATGGCAGTTTGTTTCAGCCCCAAATGGAATTTATTTCAGGCCCAAATTGAGATTATTTCAGCCCCAAATGGAATTTATTTCAGCCCCAAATGGAGTTTATTTCAGCCCCAAATGGAATTTATTTCAGCCCCAAATGGAGTTTATTTCTGACCAAAATGGAGGTTATTTCAGCCCAAAATGGAGTTTGTTGCATTACTAAATGGAGTTTATTTCAGCCCCAAATGAAGTTCATTTCAGCCCCAAATGGAATTTATTTCATCCCCAAATGGACTTTATTTTAGCCCCAAATGAAGTTTATTTCAGCCCCAAAAGGAATTTATTTCAGCCCCAAATGAAGTTCATTTCAGCCCCAAATGGAGTTTATTTCAGCCCAAAATGAAATTTATTTCAGCCCCAAATGGAATTTATTTCAGCCCCAAATGGACTTTATTTTAGCCCCAAATAAAGTTTATTTCAGCCTCAAATGGAGTTGATTTCAGCCCCAAACTGAGGTTATTTCAGCCCAAAATGAAGTTTATTTCAGCCCCAAGTGGGATTTACTTCAGCCCCAAACTGAGGTTATTTCAGCCCAAAATGAAGTTTATTTCAGCCCAAAATGGAGTTGATTTCAGCCCCAAGTGAGATTTACTTCAGCCCCAAACTGAGGTTATTTCAGCCCAAAATGGACTTTATTTCAGCCCCAAGTGGGATTTACTTCAGCCCCAAACTGAGGTTATTTCAGCCCAAAATGAAGTTTATTTTAGCCCCAGATGGAGTTGATTTCAGCCCCAAGGGAGCAGCACACGTGGGGTTGCTGCCTGTGGAGCTGGGCTGTGGCTCCAGGAAAGCTGGGAGGATGCACAGGATCAGAGGAATTCTGTGGGATACCCAGGGGCAGACTGAGGCTGGGAAAAAAGGTGGTTTTTTTTTTTTTTTAAATCCAACTTGTCAAGCACAGAGTTTTGACAAGGAGCCCTAAAGAGACAAAAAGGTGCAGTGCCAGCATTCCAAAATCCCTTGTCAAGGCAGGAATTAATTTTTGGTGTTAGTTACAGGGCTTGATCTAAATCAACTAAAAGCTGGTAAGAGTTTGAAGAATCCCAGGAACAAGCATGGAACAGGAATGTAGGAAGGATTTGGTCTCCAATATATGAAAACTGATTTGATTATCCTTTAACCACAGGGTATATATCAAAAGTGTTGGATTACCTGAAAGAAAGTTCAGTTCTGAAGAATTACATAAACAGTAACAATCAGAATTCTTGATTTCTGTGTATTGATTACAACTGTGAAGAAACTATTTACAAATGTGATATGTTTTCTTTCTTTAACCTGAAATAATTTCCTGGTTTTTGTGTGTTCCTGAGAGCAGACAAGGCTTGATTCCTGATCCCATCACATCAATGGGAAGTCATGGATCACAACCATTAATCTCTCTGCTCTGAGGGTTGAATATATAAGTGACACTTTCAAAAAAAATTCCTAAAAATATTAAATATCAATGTATTTTCACTTTGAAACAGAGAGAGCCAGCAGAAAAGTTGCTGCTCATCCTGACCAGATTATGCAAGATAATGTCATTCTTTTTTTAGTAGAAATATGTAATTTTTATTAGCAACTCTGCCCATATGGATGTGCATCTGTATCAAGAAAAGCCCTGGAAATTTATGACCAGTGCAGAGTAAAGCTACCACTAAAGGTAGTGAGAGTTAGCACTTTTCATCTTCAAAGAATTTTTCAAATGTTACCAAATTAATATAATTAGTTAATGAAAGATGCAGTAATAAAAGCTACTCTAATTACCTACTGTAGTCTTAATTATCTCCTTACTAATGCCCACAGAAGAAGGCTTCCACTTTACATCCTCAAAACATGTGCCAACAATAATCTGAATACAGGCCTCTCTTCAAGCGCCTTCTAAATTCAATTTACATCCATTGATGTGTTTTCTCTCCTCGTTCATGAGAAGAAAATCTCTGGAACTTAGAGAAGAAAAAGCCCCATGTGAATGTTAATAAAAATTAAAGAGAATTTTCCTTCCAGAAATACACATGGAGATGATTAAAAAATTTTGTCATTAAAACATTTGATTTTCAAAATCTTTATCTCTCCATGAAGCCAGAATTATAGGCTGTCTGGGCAAAAACTTCTTCACATTAAGTGGTCTCACAATTTAGAGTCCAAATACAACTCTATAACAAAGGAAGCAGCCAAGAATCCCATCCAGAGTTTTAAAAGCAATCATTAATTTTGCTAAAACATTTCATGGAGATAAACAGATTTATCTGGGTTCATTACCACATACAAATAAATCGGGCAAATATATCTGTGAAGACCCCTGATGCAATGCCAATGAGTCTGAGCAAAACAAGGCTGGTTTAGAAGTGAAATAATGATGTTTGAGCCAAATTGTTGGGGCATCCTCAGCACTTTTTGGGTTTTCACTGAGCTCCTGCCCATGACAACTGCAAACAAAAAAAAACCTCTGTACTTGGAGTTCTCTCTTGGTTTTGGTGCAAAGCAAAGGAAATCTTCTGGTTTAAACCTAATACATATGTCTGCTGTTCACATATGGCAAAATTCCTTTCTGGTGGGAACTTTTCTGCTGTTGTTGCAACACACAATATATCCAAAAAGTCTCCTTTGATGTTGAACTATTGCTCCACCACTCATTACGCTACTGATTCAAAATGAAAGGCAAAATTTCTGCTGTTTCTGTTAAAACAGTGGCTTTGTTTTTGCAAACAAGGTTTTCCACAACCTATATCCAGGAGCCAAAACTGCTGCAAGAGAAAAGAAAATCCCATATTTTTACACAGAAAACAGTCATGGTGTTTAATAACACAAATCATTTCTCTATCCTATAGGTACATTACAATTGCTATTATGACTGTACAGAAAATTAGGCTTTATTGCTCCTCAGGAACAGAAATTAAAATGCCTTAGGCGATATTTGACATCTCTCTTTCCTATTTTACTTTCACTGACCTCCCAGCCTGTTATCATTAGTCCAACTTCAGGATCTGGTGAAGTTGGGAACAGCTTTGGAAGGGTGGGGGGAAAGGGAAGACCTGCAAAGGCTGCTCCTCACAGTGTCCTACTATGCAGTGACAGCAAATCTGTCATGATTCTTCATGCCTGATATTTAATTTCACCACTAAACACTATTTCATGAGGAGTGAACATGAATTACAACACAGAAATGAAAATGCAAATTGGTAATACCTTTGTAAATGTGTCCCTACAAGAGTTGTTGCCCATTTTCTGCTGTCATTATGAACAAAAAAAAGAAGCAAAAAAGGTTTCCTGGTCAGGAATCAGATACAAGGTGTCATTTCCAAAGGCACAGAATTCAGCATGAATAATATGAGCTGCCACATACACCATGGCACATTGGAAGTTTGGCTCACTCTGCTGACGTTTCAAAATGGGAATGGAGACCTTAGCAAAAATTCTCCAAGCTGGGGAGAATGCTTTGCCCATCCCCAACAGTCAGGCCTGCACCAGGCTATGGCTTCAGAGATTTGCAGCAGGAGATGCCCCTGGGAAACCTAACAAATCCTACCCTTGAGGGACTGTAGGAAGAAAAAGAAAAAGAAAAAGAAAAAAGGAAAAGAGAAAAAAGAAAAAGAGTAAAAGAAAAAGAAAAAAAAGAAAAAAGAGAAGAGAAGAGAAGAGAAGAGAAGAGAGAGGAAGAGAAGAGAAGAGAAGAGAAGAGAAGAGAAGAGAAGAGAGAGAAGAGAGAAGAGATAGAAGAAGGAGAAGAGAAGAGGAGAAGGAGAAGGAGAAGGAGAAGGAGAAGGAGAGGAGAAGGGAGAAGGAGAAGGAGAAGGAGAAGGAGAAGGAGAAGGAGAAGGAGAAGGAGAAGGAGAAGGAGAAGGAGAAGGAGAAGGAGAAGGAGAAAGGAGAAGGAGAAGGAGAAGGAGAAGGAGAAGGAGAAGGAGAAGGAGAAGGAGAAGGAGAAGGAGAAGGAGGAAGGAGAAGGAGAAGGAGAAGAAAGAGAAGGAAAGGAAAGGAAAGGAGAAGGAAAAGAAAGGAAAGAAAGGAAAGGAAAGGAAAGGAAAGGAAAGGAAAGGAAAGGAAAGGAAAGGAAAGGAAAGGAAAAGGAAAGGAAAGGAAAGGAAAGGAAAGGAAAGGAAAGGAAAGGAAAGGAAAGGAAAGGAAAGGAAAGGAGAAAGAAAGGAGAAAGAAAGAGAGAAAAAAGAAAGAAAGAAAGAAAGAAAGAAAGAAAGAAAGAAAGAAAGAAAGAAAGAAAGAAAGAAAGAAAGAAAGAAAGAAAGAAAGAAAGAAAGAAAGAAAGAAAGAAAGAAAGAAAAAGAAAGAAAGAAAGAAAAAGAAAGAAAGAAAAAGAAAGAAAGAAAAAGAAGGAAAGAAAGGGGTTCAGGAAGAAAAGGAGTAATTTGACTCTAGTAACAGAATCAAGTCTCTCCACCAGTAGGGAAAAAAATTTAAAGTAGGTCATTTAACATAAAGAAAAATACATGCAAACACTTTGCAGTGTGGCAGGCTCTAATATAAGCTATTTTCATTTTTGACAATTCATAGGCAAGAGACTGACTGGCAGTACTTTATGAAACTTGGGATCATCAGCATTAGCTCCTGAGCAGTCCCCGCAACATTTCCACATCAGGCTTCATCTGGTGTCTTTTGCAGATCACCTGAGCACTGTCAGGATTCTCAATATCCCTCTCTTTTCCTGCTTTGCTCCTGTAAGATATTTTGCTGAATGTTTTCAGCATTTTCTTTACACACCTGGTTGAGGCTGACCAACGTTTTAAAATAATTTTCCTGCAAAAATTAGGTCTATTAGAAGGAATTCTTCCTGTGGGGGTGGGCAGGCCCTGGCACAGGTGCCCCAGAGCAGCTTGTGGCTGCCCCTGGATCCCTGGAATTGTCCAAGGCCAGGGCTGGACAGCAGCCTGGGACAGTGGAAGTGTCCCAGCCCATGGCAGGGGTGGGATGGGATGGGCTTTAAGGTCTCTTCCAACCCAAATTCTTTTTCAAGACTCCATAATTCTAAGATACATCCCTAAAATACCTTGATGGCACCAGCAGGGCTATTTGTAGACATAAAATTAGGCAGGGGCTTAAGCATTTTGCTGAGTCAGGGCTTCACATGCAGGACATTATAAACTCAATTCTTTTGAAAGGCAAAAGGATGCCATAAGGTCCTGCAGAGATAACAGTCAAAGAAAACAGCAGCATAAATTGTAAAGTCAGGCATTTTTGTCAGGGGGAGCCAAGGAGGGAATTGTTTTTGCTTTGTTTTAGTGGCTCAGGTGACAGGAGGAAAGGGAGGCAAGGTTCAAAGGCTGTAATAAACTGGCTTTCATCTGCTTTTCTCAACGGCCACAAAACCCAACAAAGCACTTGCCATGTCCAAGCCACTGCTTTGTCTAATGACCCAGGACACTTTGGGGCTGTTGGGATGAAGTCAAATCAAAAGCCTGACAGCTGCAAGATTTACTGTAATATTTCCCTGGAGTACTTTGCAGCTTGCTTTAACATTGCTTCCCCTTTTTCTCAGCCTGCAGGAGTGTCATGGTCAAGAGCAGAGCAGAGGCTGCCCGAAAAGGAGAAAAAGCCCTGAACGGTTCCCCCCTTGCATTCGCCCAGGTTTAGGCAGAAACACCAGTGGTGCACATTTACCAGATAAAATGAATCTTTTAAACCCCAAGATACCATGACATCTTAAGCAATAAACTTATAAAGGAGAAGTTCAGAACTCCATTTTAAACCACTTATGAGAGGATTTACCAAGATTCTGCCTAATGTTCAGCTGACGCTTTGTCAAAAACATTTATCACGAAGCTTTTGAGTTTTCTTAGCTCCCCCCCAAGTTATTAAAACTTGAACTGCAGAGTTTGTTATCAGCCTCAGAGCACACACAAAATACATCAGGTATTTTTTCAGTCAACCTTTCAGTCTGATTTGAGACTATTATCCAAATACAACACTCCCCCATCAGGTTAGTGTCTGACAGATAATGCTGAGCAGGCGGAACCGCTGTGCCTGATTGATCCGCGAGACAATATTCATTTCCTAATTTGCTTTTTATTAAACACTTTGCAATCAAAGGCAACAGCAAGGAGTCTGCCATTCTCTGAGCAGGTTTCCTGTGAAGACCTGATGTCAGCTTCAATGTTTTTCAGGCAACTTTTTGAATTTTTGATGCTCTGTCGCAAGAACGTCTAAAACGTTGTGTCAACAACCGCGCTACTGAAAAACTGCTATTGTGAACACAAATTCACAACAGTTCTGCAAAAACAACCAATCAGGGGCTTGGGGCAGAATTTCCTGCAATGATCTCGGAGGAGGCCCCGAGTGGTGATAAAGCAGATTTATCAATCACTGGCAGGACGGGGCAATCTTCCGCTGCCCGGGGCTTCATTCCCAACCAGGTTTATCACCAAAAACTGCCACTTTTAAGTGGGTGTTCAGATACTTCACACCTGGAGACAGCCCAGAGGCTCCAGCAGAACCCTGGTGCTCTACAAATGTCTCTCTTTAAAATGCATTGCTCTTCAGGGATGCACAAAGACCTGGAAATATAACACATTTCTAACAAGCCCTTATTTGTGTATGCTCTTTTAATAACAGAAATACGAAATACTTCTAATCAATAGGCCAATCTGATTCCCAGTAGGAATGAAAGAAAAGCTATTTATTTTGTGCAATCAAGTGCTCAGTATTGCTGCAATTCTCCATTTACATAAAATAACACACATTTTTCTTGCATCTCCCATTACATAAAATAACACACATTTTCTTGCACACAGGCACACACAAAGAAATCTAATAATGCCTTTTTACCTTTCAAAGTAACCTTAATCAACAAAATTAACTTGCAAGGCAAACCACTGCTTTTTGAACTGAACAAGAGCGAGCTTGACTCAACACATGTGAGATGTGAGAGGCAGCAAAGTAATATCTGCTGAAATTATGTCTGGAAGCCAAAAATGGGGCAATTCTTGTCAGGGGAGGATGCACACTTGGAAACTTGGAAATTCTTTTATTCAAAGTCTTTAATGACCTCCAACCCAATTACATTTGCAACAAGACATGACAGTGCAGTTGCTCCTTTTTAAAAGTACGAGTGAAAACGGAGTATTTTTGAAGGCTGGTTCTTTTTTTATACTTTTTAATCATGTTGAGAAGAAGCTCATTTACTTAAAAAGAAAAAATGAAACAGAACGTCCTCTGCAGCTGGTCAAACAGATTACGAAACTCTAATCTCAGTAGCCTGAGGAAAACCAAAACTGTTTTTCAAGTATCTATTTTATAGAGCATTAGCTTTATACTTTTTAAAAGAGGCATTAACATAACTGATCAGAACACCCCAGAATGTTTCTGATCTAGTTAATCATATGACGTTATGACAGAGATTCTTGCTGTCATAATGCCAATGTTTCTAAACATTTCTAAAATCCTTTAAGTTCTTTTTTTTTTCTTTTTCAAATTAGACATGGGGAAGATCTATTTCAGTTTCTTCAGAAGTTTTTCCGTCCATTTTAGAGCTCTACAAAAGTAGTGCAGAATATTTCAGACAGACACATACACACATAGCATGGAACAATGTCAGGCTCCATGACCTATTTAAAAATTTCTGATAGCTTTTTACACAAAACATTTTACTCTAATTCCTGCATAACTCATTTCTGGGAGTCCTCACCACTGTATTTCTTTAATTCTGTTGTACTCTTTACAGCTGAACTGGAATCATTGATAAAAAAAAATCTGAATTTATCTAGTTTAAATTATTGTGTTTGTTTCCCTTAAAAGCAATTATTTAAACATTCAAGCCCATGCTGCATTTTTTAGTGCTTATAGCTTCTCCAGTAGAGGTAAGAATAAGGTGTAATTTATACACAGGCAAGCTAGGAAGAGGATAAGAGGGGATAAACACTCACCAAAGCTATTGCTGTGCCTCTGATACAGTTTTAGTGGGGTGTCAAGAGCTCTTATCACAGTTGTGACAAAGCAGATTGATTTCCATTGAGAACTTTTGGGCTTTGTTTGTTTGTTTGTTTTTGTGGGGTTTTTCATTAAGTCTGCTCCAACCCAGTTTTGAGCTGGAACTCTGCTGCTTCAGTGTGAAGATCCTCCTGCTGTGGAAGAAAAGTCTCACAAGAAAATGCACAGGCAGAGAGGAGCTCAATCCCACCCAGCACAGGTCCTGCTGAGTTACCTGTGACTCTACCAGGCATCCCCAAGATACCCCCTGCTTTTGCTTCCCAGGAACAACCACAGGGTCCTGACAAAGCAGATGAGATCCCCCAAAAGGCACACAAAGCTTTAAAAAAATGTATGGAAATAGTTCCAAAAAATTCTATACAGACAACATTTTTACAATGCAACGGGACTAAAAATAACAGAAAACAGATCAGGTTCTGAAGCACCATGAGTTTCTCATTTGTGCAGCTCCACATTAACTTCTCTCATTTAAACTGCACATCTACTTCATGCATCCCAAAACCTTCCCCTTATCATAACTGAGACAAAAACTGCAGGAAAAAACAAGAAGAAATATGGCACGATGTGAAAGATGTAAGAATTCCAGTGCTGGTTAAGTTCATAAAGCTCCATCTAGTTCAGGATCTGATAAAGAAGCACAAATGAGCTTGGGCTGTGCTGGGATGGAGAAGGGACATCAGCTCTTCACACCCACCACAAGGCTGAGTTAGAAACCCAAATGAGTGCTCAGCAACACCAAACTTCATTTGCAAACACACATTTCCATACAATGGTTATGAGTAGACACAAACACTGAGTAAAAGTGATGTGTTATTCTGGAAGCAGGAAGAAAACAATACATCAGGTAGGATCCCTCCTTGGAGTTCAGAGCATGGCTGTGGTCAAAGGTGTTTCCAGGCTGACAATTAAAATCCACTGATACCAAATTGTTAAATAGTCTTCAGTAATTGCTTGCTCTACCTTGCTGAATTACAAGTGCAAAACTGGAAAGGACATGAATGATATTGACAGCAGAAACAAAAGCAAGGGGAATTTAAATACAGCACATAAAGTTGTTTTCTGGAGCCAGAGTGTCAATAGCCACCCTGCATTTCTCCTCCCAGCTGCCTGCAGAGTCCTGGCTTGGTTCAGTGCTGCAGGTGTTCCTGCAGGTACCTAACATTTGTCAGCCTGAATTTTTATTTATACAGTTCCATTCTGCCCCTGCCAGGCTCCTCAGTAAGCAAACAAACTCACTTTTCATGTTCAGTGCTCTTGTTTGTACTTTCACCCTTTCTTACATAACAAAGCTGGCAAAGAGCAGAGCAGGGAGAGCGCCCAGGGCTCTGCTGTGGGTACAGGGGGGTTGGACACTCCTTGTGGGCATCATCCCTCCCTGAATGAGCACATCCCCTTCCTGGGTCTCCTCCAGGTGAGATCCTGCTGTGGAAAGGTGGGTGCAGGGTGGCAAGGGAATGAAAAAGCCAAGGAGGTCCATGGTACCACAGGTGGGAGATCACGGCAGTCCCTGGGCACTCACGTGGAAAAATGGGAAGGAAAACATTACAGCACTTCAGGGTTTAACATATTTTCAACAGTTTTAGCTGAAAAGAGAGACAGCACAACCTTGCATTGAAATGAAAATGTTGTGCTGCTGAGACAGGGACTCTCAGGAGCCTGGATGGACTCAGTGATCTCAGAGGTTTTTTCCAACCTTAATGTGAGTCTGGACCAGCACCACTGCCCACCTGGCAAGTGCACAAATGATGTGTTTTCCTAAACCACAGGATATCTGCATGAAGCCTTAGTGCTGCCATGTCCTAACTAATTATTTCCCTAGAAAAGGGACTGGTTTGTTTTCCCCTGATCTGGTTCTAGAAGAACTTGCATCCACTCCTTTTTGTATTACAAATGATCTGATCTGTTTTCAGGACACCATAAGCGATGCTCTCCTTCCTCCCCATACCAGGTTTTACTCTTTGGGATGATCTGAACTGAGAGACAGCAAACCCCAGGGCAGAACTGAACTGGGACTTCCTGGCAAATCTCAAGAGGGAAGTGAACAGGGCATTGCATGTTTTGTCTTCTATGGCCAACGTGGCCTGGTTTGAAATCCATGATCTCATGCCATGCTGGGCCAGGAAAATGGCACATCCAGGGCATGGGTTTCCAGCATAAAATACAAGTGAGGTGATCTGATGTGACTCTATTCACCTGCCAACAGCCCTGGCAGAAAAATAAAAACAGGTTCTGGGGATGAGCTGCTGCTGGAGGCAAAGCAGGAACCATTAGAAGAGCTGCCCTGACCTGCGAGGAACTGGTGTTTTTGCTTTGAACTTCAGCAAATCTTAATGAACTCTTCATAATTGGCAATCTGGGGTTTTCACTGATGATTTATTTTCTGGAGGTGCCAAACACAGGAGACAAATTCAACATTGGAAATACAAATTTGGGTCTCACAGTTGGTTGTCCAGGCTGGTGAAGCAGTTCCAACACCACTGCAGGTCACTCTCTGAGTTGTATCAGGAATTAGATTTGTACATCAATGCTGAAGAATTTGGTTTCATAATTATTAAAACGTGTTGATTTAATTGAAGTTATTGACTTTAGTGTGGCGAAGGCTTAAACTAAAAATAAGCAGAGACAGTTTTAGTAACAGAAGAAGTTAAAAAAATGGTTGTGTCCTCCTCCTTACTCCAAGTAGTAAGGTTTTGGTTGTGTTTGACTCATCCCTGCTTTACTGCTCTTCCACTTCTCTGTTATCTGGCAGTTTTGGGGGAGATGCTGCCAAGAAATTCATTTAAAGTCCTAAATTTTATCCTGTAGGCAACTTATTTCAGTTTCCTGAGAATACATTTCATAGACAGACCCCTGAAGAAGAAAACAGGTGAACTCTCTTTGCCCCATAAATCAGTCAGGCTTCCCGAAGAGGCCAAAGATACAAAACTACAGATGCCTGCACAGAAACACTTCAGAAAAAGCTTCAGCCTTGAGTCCACAGCCTTCTCCATAAGCCTCAAGTCCTTAGTCTTCCTCATGCATACTTTCAAGGGTCAACAAATCAAATATTTACTGTCTCAGATCCTGTTCATCAGTGAATCAAGCCCTGATGGTGCAAGAATCAGCAACAATGAACTGCTCCCAGGAAAGGCACCCCACTCTGCAGTGCAGGATGGAGGATGGACATGAAATGCATATCCACATGCAACAGGCTCAAAGAATAAAGTGTATTCCACTAGTTTTCTATCTTATTATTCTAGTTTTCCATCTTATTATACACACATGTGCTGTTTGAACACACAGAGGCAAGTTCCTTGGGCTGGAAGGCAACGAGGTGTACAAACAGAAAATATTCACTGTAGAAATTTTAGTGGGAAAAGCAACACACAGAATAGACTTTCTCCTGCTTCTGGACTCCAGTGCTATTTTGGCTGCCAAGAGTACACAAAATTTCCACTGAAGGGCAAATCAAACCAATTTCCCTGAGGATGGAGGCATCTGAAAATTCGCTGAGGTTATTCCATTCGTGCCTACGCATTCTGTGAGCGGATGAGCAGCTTCACTTTGAATCCATGTCAAACCACAAGGACTGGCTGATAATAACATTCAATTAAAATGATCTCGTCCCTCTAGAAAAAGCTGGCAAACAGCTCCACCTCACCTTTCCTAGCTGGGCACAATGGGGTGATTGATGCTGGCTGAAAATGGGATAGGTTTGCACCGAGGAGCCGACGGGTCAGGTTTGGTGACAGTGTTTGTAGGTTTAACCTCTTACCCAAATCTCTGAGATGAAAAAGCCACTTCTGCTGAGCACACAACTGTGAGAAAGTCAGAGCTAGAGCTGGCAAACACCGAGCTGAGCTAATTAGACAGGTGTTTTGAAAAACCCCAAACTTTACACTTTTATTTGGACCTTTTGATGTCGTAGCTGGTGCTGTTTCACACACTGGGGCTCCGGAGAGAGGCAGGAGCTGCTCCCCTGCTCGGCTCTGGGGGTGAGTTTGCCATCTGATCTGCTGAACACACAGATAAAAGTCACCGCAGACTTTCTCCCTTTTCAAGTGCAGCACTGTAACTTGGAAAGTTCTTTTATTCTCCACTCTGCTGACGCAAGAAAGTGGCAGGAATATGGCAGCTTTGGCTGCTTTCCTTTTGTAGCTCTTTGTAAGTAATCTTTTAATGCTAACAAAACAATAGGTATTTTCATTTTGGATGGAAAAAACATTCCAGTAATAGAAAATGAAGGCAATGCCTTTCAAAAAGTCTAAAAGTGCTACTGACCACTTGATTCTTCTCCTACCCTGCCTTTAAATATTGGTAAATAGTTACCAGGCACAGGTATCAGATTCTCCAGGTTTCTCTTGTTACACTTAAGAAAGGCCCAACTATTATGAAAATGGTGAAGTTTAACAAAGATATTTCTATTTCCCTGTGATGTGCCATTCAAAAGTGTTAGCCAGTCGTTTTTTAAAAAACATTCTTGATATTTGATCTTCTTGAGTTTCAGTTACATATAAAGCTGGAGAGCCAGCAGAAAATTCTAAGTGGAATCTGAAGATTTCTTAAGTCAACACTCATTTTGGCAGGAGCATTTTAATGCACAAAGCTGAAATCCTCAGTGACTCTCTCCTGCTGATATCCCTGGAGCAGCCAGCACCACGATTAGCACAAAATCAAAGCAACCTACAGCACAACATACAGCTCTGCAAAAAATAAAGGATGTGGACACAAATGCTGGAAGTGGTGCAGGCACAATGGCATCAGCCAGGGCAACCTGGGGCTGTTCCAGCTCCCCCTGGGATGAGCCAGGCTGCAAGGGAGACCTCTCAGGGAAAAGAGATGTTGATAACAAAGCAGGTCCACATCCCCAAAGCCCTGCTTGCCAAACCCTGCAAGTCTCCTTGCTGTGCCAGGCTTTAGAAGCCCTCAGAGCAGAGTTAGAAATGTTTGTGGCCCGTGGAAGGTTGGCTTTGAAGGCGTTGCTTTCCCCAGCACCCTTTTGTTGGTGGAAGCCGTGGTTCACACAGATTCTGTTTCCACCTCCACGGCTGGAGAAGCCCTGCAGTCAAGGCTGTTCCAGGAGCAGGGAAGGAGGCTGTGTTCCAGGAACTCACTGGAACTGGAACAAAGCACAGCCCTTGGAAAGCCTACACAGCCCTGTGCACAGACTGTTTTACAGATGCCCTGGCTTTGGACGGCATTAGACACTTGTTTTTATCTTTATAATTTTTTTTTTCTCCCCCTTCTCCAGTAAAGTCCCAGACCTTGGAGCACAGGCTCTTCCTCCTGGGCATTCTGCCTCCTAAATCCTGGGTGTCTCCCCAGCTCTGTCTTTTTAAAGCACCACTTTCTCCTCTACAGAAAAGTCTTTCTGCTCTTTGGAGAGAAAAATGCCTTTGAAATGCAGCAGTAAACTCTGAGCATCACAGCAGCCTTAAAAAAGCTGATTTCCATTTTCTCATAAGACATTCTAAACCTTGTCTGTCCTTCTTTACAAACTGTGTGGGCTTATACCAGTATTACTTAACACTTACTATTAAGAGTGTTTTGTCTGCACCTTTTTAATTACCCAGGACCCCTCTCAGTGTTATTACTCCTGTCTTGTCAATTAAAAGCAGTGCATTTTATGGCTGGTTTTAAATGTTTTCCCTATTTTTCCAGTGCAAAATTAGTCTAGTCCACATTATTAAAAGCAAGACAGTTTAGCTGCATATGACTTTATATTTTATTCTGCATTTATAGAATCTTTAATTCTATAATCTGGAGACAGGTGGCATCCCTTCTGGGGCTAACAAGGAATAAAAAGGACTTCATGCAGCAAAGTGCCTTCTGGAGGGAAAATAAAACATTGAGGACAACAATGATAATGTAGGAAAAAGTAAAAATACCAACTTTTAAACCTGTCAGATAAATCTGGACTGCAGTTCAGAGGAAAAGGCAGACACTAGCTCTAGTCTTTTATAAAACTTGTAAGTCTGATTTTGCTGTTGGCCATGGTAAGTTCTTCAATGTGTTGAGACATGAAAAGTCAAGAAAAATGCCAGAGTGCAAAGTTTGCTGCAGGAAAAAAAAGATGACTCAATTCTTTGCCTCACAAAGCATGTCAAAGATATTATAAAGTACTTACAGATGCTCAGCCACTCGGATTGCCAGGCTGGCCAAACATCTGAAACCCTGTAATTTTGAAGAGAAGGTACTATGCTTCAGACAATGAAACAATTTCTGTGGCAGCAGAAATAGAGAGATGGTTTAGAAAGGAAGAGTTTTTAAAATCAGAATTTCAGTTGTGATCAACAGCTAGCTAAGCTTAACATGAAAGTCAGCCTATTTTAATTATCATTTATAAGGAATGTGTCAATACAGGCTTTTAAAGATAACCAGGTAATGGAATCAAGAGACAGAGCTGAAAACCTCAGGGCTAAACCCTCATTTCTCTAACAGACAGAATTTGGGTGAAACTACCATTTACATCAACAAAGGCTGTGAAAAAACAGGTGCCTCAGGGTTTGGACCCCATGAAACAGAGAAAGCAAAGCCATAAAAGACCTGCAGATTTAATTTACCTATTCTTTTGGAAGATGTGACTTCCTCTGCTGCTCAAACAGAATATAGGAAGTTATGAGCAAGATAAAGTCATTTGCCTGGCAAATTTTAAGGTCTGCTTTCCAATGCTAAAGCACCAGTGCTGGTGCCTTGTAATTCCCTGCTAATAAAAGACACTGCAGAGTTATGAGTGTTATTACAGGCTCAAGTCAGTGACAAAGAAATAAAGACCCATGAAAAAAGCACTCCACGTATTTAACATCAAGATGGTCCCTTGCAAGTCTTTCTTTCACCATGCCAAATGGTTTATCATGGTAATGTCTGGGCACAAAGGCAATTAGAAGGATTAGGAGTGCCTCTGGAGAGCTCTGTGACAGGCACATCTCCAGGTGACCGACAGTGTCTGGCAGGGCTGGGGCCACAGAGCCACCACCAGCACTGGGGCACGTTCTCACCACATGTCCTACAAGGCCAACACTGAAATGCTGAGCTCCTTTCTACAGGAATAAAAAAAAAAACAAACCAAAAAAAAACCCCAAAAAACTGAAACCTCCAATCCAACAAATAAAACAAAACAAAAAAACAAAAAATAAAAAAAAACCCAACACCAAAAACCCAAAAAATCCAAACCACGAAAAAAACCTCTTCATCCAAACCAAAACAACAAAAAACCCCAAAAACCCCAACCAACAAAAAACCTGAACAACAAAAAAACCAAACAACCAAAAAATCCCCTTCGTCCAAACCAAACCAGCAAAAAGACCCAAAAAACCCAAACAACCAAAAAAATCCCCCTTCATCCAAAGCAAAACAACAAAAAAACCCCAAAAAACTAAACAACCAAAAAATCCCCTTCATCCAAACCAAAACAACAAAAAAACCCCAAAAAACCCAAACAACAAAAAACCCAAAAAACCAAACAACCATGAAAAAACTCCTTCATCCAAACCAAAACAACAAAAAAACCCAAAAAAACTGAACAACCAAAAAATACCCCTTCATCCACGTTAAAACAGAAAATGCAGCAAAATATCTTTAAAATCTTATCCACAATGTGGGTCTGTTGACAAAATTTATCCTGAGCTAGTAGTGAGGTTGCTGCAGTTAATTCTGCCACCTCAGTGTATCCTGGGGAATAAAGCAGATCAAGACCCCCTTTCCAAAAAGCCCTTGACACAACCTATGCCTTCACCCTGAGTTTCAGATTTTCATTTAGAATTTACACTAAGCTTTCAGGTTTTTTTTTCCCCTAATGAATGTCCTCTGTGCTGTCACACAAGATCACAGCCTCCTGAACCACCAGCCTTAATTTCCACCTTTGCCACAAACCTTGGGTGAAGTCAAGGCTCTGCCCTCCTGTCTCCCTTTTAAAACTAAAAATGTTTCTTCTCCAGATCAGGGCAGCTTAGGTTGGGTGCTCTCAGATGCCTCTCCTCCCTTAATAAGCACTAATTAAGGGCATTTAAACCACTTAGATTTACCTTTGCTTGGGAATTTTAAACCAATAAACTAGAATTATTTATTTATTACCAACTCCAACCCAGAGTGCAATGCTGGTGTTCCAAAAGGTGTTTTAAGGACAAAAAACTAAATACCTCTGCAGGGCTGCAGTCACTGTAATGTTCCCAGAGACCTAATGTGCTTTTTTCCTTTTAATAAAGAATATTATTTGTAGTTACCTGTGGAATTTGCTAATAGACACGGCTGATGATGAAATAGAACTAAATGCAAAATTAGCTTGTGCATCAAATTTTTAAAAACACAGGTTTTTGATAGAGATATCTGGGAATTTTTACAGTTGCATGGAGGAAATTCTCTGTGTTGATAAAACTCTCAGTTCTTTCCAGAGGAAAAGATCCTTTGGCTCCAAGATACAGCAGCATTTAACAAATATAGGATGTCAGGAATACTCAATGCCCACAAAGGCCCAGACAACTTAAACCCCAAAATTTTTCCCTTTGTTCTGCTATGGCTATAAAACACTTTGACTTTTTTTCCCCTTCTCAACATTTTTAAACATAACAAAGAAAAACAACTGTTTCAAAATTTTTCACATGAAGGGGAACATTATTATAGGCCATTCTTTCCTAGAAATCTTTTAAGTCTTATTTATTAACAGAATTAATCTGATCATAAGCTGGCTAACATACAAAGTGTTGAAATATGTCATCTTCCAACCATGCTTTGCTAATGAAATCTTGGTGTTAATTCAGGGATTTAACAGAATCCTAGAATCTGTAACAGGAATCAAACAACAATTGTGGTTCATCTGGCAAAAAAAGCAGCATTTTCCCCCTTTTCTGTTGTGGGTTTGTCACTGTATGCTCTCCATCATCCATTTCTTTCCAGAATCTACTTTTTGATGTGGAGTCCCCACTTGGCCATCAACTTCAGCATTAAAATGCTCTGAACATGTTCTGCAGTTCCAATCCCAGGAAATGTTTTGTACTTTCAATCCCAGGATCCAAAAGGATTTCATAAAAAACTGAACAACTAAGCCTAAACAACCAAGGCTGGGATTTCATAAACAACCTCAAGGTATCTTTATGATGCCACCAACTTCTTGTTCTGCCCAGCCCAGTAACCAAAAGCAGCAGAGGAGTTTGGAGAATGCTCTGACTGTTGGAATTATCAGCTCAGTGACCAGGTGAGCTCTGCCCTTTGTCCCCCCCGCCCCAGCCCAGGGTCCTTGGGCTCTGCTCTGGATTTAACCCCTGGGGAGCCCAAAGAAGGACATGGCCATGAGGGGAGCTGGGTTTGGGGTCACACCTCAGCTGCTGTGGGATCTGCCATGGGACACTGATGCTCATGGCACCCAGAGGGGTCACCCTGAGCCACAAGAGAGGAATGTGAGAGCCAAAGGTTTCTCCTGATTTTATGAGTGATGACAAGCCCAACCTGCCCTTAGGCCAGACCTAACACAGAGCACACCAAGGCCTTCAAGCATTTGTCTCAAACTGCCCCAAACTGAGGCCATCTGAAGGCAAAAAGCCTTGTTCACACTGGGGTTTTGGCTGCCAAAAGAAACAGGATGTTCTTAAAAGATCCATTATTATATATCCAATATATCCATTATACTGGATCCATTATTATACGTCCAATATATCCAATTGATATATTGATCCAATAGATCATATTGCTCTACTGATATATATCCAATAGATCCATTATTATATATCCAGTATGTCCAATATATCTATTATATATTTGGATATATTGGATCTTAAAAGATCCAATATATCCAAATATATGTTTGACTAATATTTTAGATACTACCTTAAGAAATACTGAGTTGAAGGAGATGGATGCAATTGTGCAATAATAACAAATCAGAAATCTTTTACTAGCAAAGAGAGTCAGGAATTTGAATTAACATCAAAATCATGTATTATGGCATCCACATCTGGATATCACTTTACTGCCTAAATCCAAAACTTCTCTGAGAGCCAGTTGGTTTCTGTAAAAATGTATTTCTCTCTTTGAAAGGAAATAATAATTGGAAGGTCTTACAGGAAGCTACCCAATACCACTAGAGGAAATTGCAATCTGCTCCTCAATGTTAGTTTAAATCAATGTTATATTTAGCAAAGGCTGTTTTTTAATGATAGTATTTTCAATAGATTTTACTACACTGAGTCTTCTCAAAGGCTTGCATTACATTAAGAATTGCTTTGTTTGTAGAATGTTTCTTTAATCATCCCTCCAGGTCTTCAGCTTACCCTAGGTTAGATGTTGTTCCCCATCTCCAGGACATCCAGGATTACATTTTCACCAAAAACCTTTTTTTTTTTGCCCCAGGCTAATAAAAAGCAAAGTATTTCTGCATATGCTTGTCTAGAAATATGTGTGGTTCTTAAAAATACGAAGTGATCAAATATTAAAACCACCTTTTTCTGTTTCCAGAAGTATACACAGCATTTTAGCTTCCTAGGAATTTTTGCTGGGTATCTGGATTTCAGTAAATTTCCATTAAATCAGTGGTTTCAAAGGAAGATATTTTTTTTAAAAATACAGTATTAATGATACTAAACAAAATCAAGAACTCCAAGCAAAACAGCTCCTCCAATTTCTTCTCCAAGCTGACAAAATCTTTTAAAACTTACTCCCAGCACCAGTGCTAAAAACTCCCTGGGACACTGCTCAGAAATCCTGTGCACAATTTCCCTGTGGTTTTCATGGATGTCATTACATTGTGAAGTAATAACATCAAAATGAAGTTTATAACAGATTTACATGCAGAAGGGTTTCATACCACCTATAATCATTACTGCTCAAAAACTGGTGTTGCCAACAGCTGAATTATTCCACTGCCTGTAACTTAAGAGAATCCAGAAATTCAAGAGTAGAGTTTGCACCAGATGAAAAATGATGCTTAAGAGTCTGGAACATGTTTTCCCAACATGTAACTCAAGAAGGCACCATGATAACTTGAATTACTGTGCATTTCTGACTCTGTGGAAGATGATTCCACTGTCACGGGGCTTCTGCAGATCTTGGTGGCCACTGGAAAAGTGAACCAGAAACAGTTCGTGTTCCTAAGTGGTAAAAATTCACCTGTACCTGAAAATAACGGGATTTACCTGGGTTCTCTCTGCAGAGCCTGGTGATAAAATAACCTACCTGTGGTGATTCTACCTGCATAACAGATTAGAGCCAACATTTTTATAGTTACACCTTTCACAGAATGGTCAGAAAGAAAATTCTTTTCCTCAGAAAAGAATACACAAATAAAGGCAGACATTTTCCTTAAGAAAAAATAATGGTAATTAAAAATCGATGAAAGAAAGGAAAAATATTCTGCAGATGATGATGGACAGTAATGACAACCTAATGCAAGTCATTCCAATGTAGAGCACAGCATTAACTGCACCAGAATCCAATGGATTTCCAACATTTAAAAACTTCCATGGTATCTTTTAGGCACAAAAAAATTACATAAACTGTAGGAGTTGGTTTTCCCATGAGTTTTTACATTTAATAATGTAATTCATTGTTATGATTAAATGTCTTTACAGAGGAAAAGAAAAGGAATTTCCTCCATCTATACAACTTCTCACGAGTTGTTTTTGTCAAAAGACCAGATGACAGTTTCAAAATTTTCCCATTGCTCTTTACTACTCTGAGAAGAAAAAATGTTTAAAAAAGAATTCTGCTCACTTCTACAGGTGGGATTCTCTGCAGCCACTTTGAGTCAAGGTGTCAAAGCAGCAAGAACACAATGTGGCTATTCAGTCCCTTAAAACAACGAGAAAAGCCAAAGAATGGAATTCTGAAGCAAAATATATATGAAAAAATATAATAAAATTCGTATAAAACTACAGATAACAAATGCTTTATTCCTTTAACATTTAGCACAGACTTTGCTTGTATTTTTCAGTGGAAGCTATGGATAAGTTTTCCTTCCATGCAGCCTTAAACATGAAAGTTGGGAAGGTTTGTGAACACACTCTTCTATTTTTCACCTTTCCTCTCCTTCAAGCCCTAAAAGCACAGTATAAAGCTGCTGGAAACACACTAAAACATCAGGGCCAGTCCAAAAAGAAAGAGAACAGGAAAGATTCAAGTATTTGACTGACATGGATGGGTAAGATTTGCCAAATCCAGGCATTTTCTGCAGCTAGAGGAAAGGGAGCCTGAGTCATCAGCTCCATCAAAGCTTTGGGGATGTCTGGGTGAGCTCTGTGTGAACAGGAACCAGCCCCGCATTCAGAACTTTTAATTACCCTCACCCAGGCAGCAGCAGCAGCGACTGAAATGCCCAGATTACCTTGATTGCTCTGTCATTATCTGTCATCAGCTGCTGCTTCTCTTCTTCCAACTTCTGCGCAGCTTCCTGGAGCCGCTGCTCCACCACAAGCTGCTGCTGGCTGCTCTCCTCTGTCAGGAAGGAAATGGTTGCCTTCAGTTCAGCTATCTCCTGAAAAGAAAGCAGCATGTTAAAGCTCTCCTCAATGAAAGACATGTATTTTGCATTTTTTTAATATAAACATGAAAATGGCAAGCTCTTGTGTGTGAGCTGGATGTTTGAAATTAGCACGCTGCACACTAGCAGGGCATGGAACTCCACGCAGAGAAAAGGAACAGAGCAAGGCTGGAAATGACAAGAATCGCTGAACACAAAATATTTGGAAGTGTTTTCCACTGTGACATTCCAAAATATTTGCTCATGAGAACAAAGCACATCTGTGATCTTCAAACTGGAGCCTGTTCCGTGTCTTGCACTGCTCTGAAAGGGGAGTGTGAGTTTACATTGGGATGCTGCTGCTCCTTTTCCAGGGGGATATTTTACACCTTGATACTGCTGAGAAGGAAAACACCCACATTCACACACTGGACTGAAACTTAAACCTGACAGTGACATTTCTGAGCTGCTGAAAGGAGCAGATTTTGCTGAGCAATACAGTGAGGACCTGACTCCACATCCAGACCTTTGAGGTGATTCACTCGTCATTTGTTGAATTGTATTTGTTTTACCTTTTTCATCACTGGGGAAAGTCATAACTAACCCTGATCCTTTAGGCATATTTACAGAATTTTATACTGACATGTCATCACCCAGCAAAGCACTCAGACATGTGGGAGAGTCACTGACTTTAATGTATATATTCAAGCTTAAGGTTAAGCTGCTGTAGCAGCATATTATAGAATAATTCTAAAAGCACTTTAGCACACAGGCAGTTCAGGGAGACACCACCAGAGTGCTTAGACTTTGCCAGGCCTCCTCATTGGCAGAGAAAAATTTATCTATATTAATTACATTAATAGGAAAAAAATAAGTTAAAAAAAATCTAATAACAGCCCAGGACTAGTGTAAGAAGAACTGTGCTACAAATGAAGGTACTAAAATCACTGGAAAAGGGGGAAAAGCCTTATTAAAACTCTGCAGTAAATTTCTCTTTACCTACCTGAAAAGCCCAGGAACTCACCCAGATTATGTGTAAAACCTACCTTTGTATTTCTGCATTGCTTTTCTAAAAAAGAAATACATATTTCAAAAGATAATACCTATCAAAAAGAAAGGTTTTGAGACCAATATGCCAAAGTTTAGAGATTATCTGGATAGGGTGCAACTCTTTAGCCAGGATTAAGCAGTGTCTCTGGGTTTGTAGTTCAGGTAATTGTTCAGAAGACACAATTTGCAGAAATGTGGTTTTACCAGGTGGGTAATGCACAGGAGAAAGCAGAAGAAAGCAATGGATTATATAAATTTAAGATAACAACTTGACCTCATGCAAAACTACAGCATTTTGAGGATGTCTCATTTTGTCATTTTAAAAAGAAAACAAAGCAGCCAACTCCTCAATAAAACACAAACCTGAGATTTAAAGCTTTTACTGGGTTGAGAGCCTGGTCTAGCACAGGGTTCTGAAATCCAAGCAAGGAAATTTCAGCAGAAATTGATGAAGAAAGATCTGCTTTGTGCAGTACTTTTCAGAGCAAAAATTTCTATTTACTTTGTATAAACTTCAGAGGAAATTTCTTGAAATATCTTCTCTGTGTGGGTGTTAAAAGTGAATGTTCCAAGAGGCCACAGAGAGAAAGATTGGACAGATGTTGTCAGCAAGGCAACCACAAGAAAAGTTGCAATCGACCAATTATTAACAGCGAGCTACAAAAAAACCCCAAAGCCAAGCGTGTCCAAGTAACTTGGGGGATTTGATTTAAACCCACACAAGTAAAGACATTCAGACATCAGGGTGAAATGGTTTTATTGAGCCAAACAGCCCTGACAGATGATGGATGTGTTGTGTCTGCCCCAGAAAGTGCTGAGGAACTGGGCCCAGCTCTTGCCAGTAAAATGCCCCAGCTACAGCAAAGCCACCTTAATATAAAACATGTCCCCAAATCTTGAGACTGTTCTGCAGGCCAATAAATATTATATGAGACAATAATTTTTGTCAGTCTGACAAAATTTATTATGACATTTAGGTTAAAAAGTTCTTACCTTGCCCTACACAACCTACATGTTCCTGCTGCAACAATTAAAGCAATTTCCCACATCCTTTGCTTAAAAATTCAGAAATGCTTCAATTATTCCAACTGTCCTAAACAAATGGACCAAGAACCATTTTTGTATTGACACTGGATTGTGTCTGGCATGGAGAGGCTGCCTTGATTCCACTCACATGTGGGTGACAAGGACAAAAGGTAAAATAGAGGTAGCAATGGAAGGGATCTCTTCCTGCAGGTCTGATGTGGATTATATGTTATTTTTTGAGCTTTAACCATTTCCTGCTTTTCAGGTTCAGATGGAAAGATAAAAAAAAAAACAAAGGAGGCCTTTTTTGTTGTGTTTTTCTTTCTTTCTTTCTAAATAAGGCTCTCAAAAATTACTAAATTACTAGCAAGGTATTTAGGACAGAGAATATTATCTCTGATTAACCACAGAATTGTGGAATGGACCAGTTTAAAGAAGTATCACCCAGAGCCGGTTGTTCAGGATCAGCCCAATCAGGTTTTAAGTATCTCCAAGGATGGAGACTCTACAACCTCTCTGTATGCAAATGAATGTGTAAAAATACAGGGTAGATTTTAGAAATAGAATATAAGACATATTTACCAAAGATTCTGATAAAGCAGTGTAAGAAGTGACAGCCAATAAATGTCACAATTGAGTCACAGTTTTGGACAAGTGTTACAGAGAATAAGACTCAAAGGAGATGAAAAGCTGAAATCAAGAGTTTTAAATATTTTGAAGTGTTGGTAAAACAGTAAAGTTTGCAGTTTCTTGTTATTGTCTCACTGATCATTTCTGTCTAGATTAGAGGCTGCTAAACCCTTCTTTGTAGTGTTTTTATTGATTTTAAAATACTATTATTGGATTGCTGGCTGCAAACACACTTTGCAGTGCAAGGCAAACATTCTGCTGTGGCTGGGAGCAATGAGGAGAATGACACCTCCACACAAATCCTTGTGGCAATTTTTTTCTTATTAAAAGCTTAACTTCTGGTTGCATCTCCATCATTTTTCACACTTCAGTACTACCTGTCAGTCAAACTGAAAGCTGAAGTATGTAAAAATCATCCACCTTACCATTTTTAAGCATATATGTAAATTCAACACTCATTTCATCTTTTGAGTTCTCTGAAGAGCAAAAACCCAAGTCAAAACCAGTCTGCTTCCAGGACACTGACATTCCTCAAGGTGCTGTTTTGGGCAGAAATGCAGAACTGGTGGGCATCAATGATAAAGATGAAGAAACCTTGGGTGACACCACCTTTAACATGAAATGCAAGTCCTGGCTGTGCAATGATTCTGTGAGGTGTGATGGAGCACCTCACCTTCCTTCCCACTGGCTGAAGGAGGACTTGGTCCTCTGGGGTCCTCAGGAAATGACGATGGAGGTGAAAAAGATAAAATTCAGAACTCAAGAAACCCCCACCTCTATTTTCCAGCCTAATGCTCTGTAGTTTTTTAGCTGAAATCTGCAAGACACTGATTCAGCAATGGGATATGACTTCTCTTGGTCGTCAAAACCAGCAGGAACTCAACTTTTCACCGAGCTCCCAAGTGGAACAGGTTCACCTGAGCTCCCAGCCTGCTGGCCACCTACCTGCGTGGACCTGGCCAGTTTGAGGCTGAACTCCTCCTCCGCCTGCTTCAGCCGCCTGTTGGCCTGGAACACACACAAAGGAGAGCCCCGTTAGCTCAGACACAGGACGTGCACAGACACTTTGCCACCTTGGCACCTCCTCCTCCTCCTCGTGCCCATCACCGAGCGCCGGCCCCGCGCCAGCCCCAACGCCCTTCTGTGGCAGCCAGAAAACCGCCAGGGCTGGCCTTTGATCTCGGGCCAACTATTCATCACTTGAAAGAGGGGAGAAATTGTACCTCTGCTGCCAATTATTAGAAAAACATAAAGAGTTCTGAGGATTAAAAAAAAAAAAAGGGAAAAAAAAAGAGAGAATGAGAGCGTGTGCGTGTGTGGGGCAGGGGAAGGAGGCAAGACATGTAAACGAGTTTATCAGGATGAATTTGTTTCTGAACAGAGGGGGGAAAATGAGGAGACAGTCCTAGGCAATGTGACATGGGGGACGCAGCTTCAGCTCTCAGTTCTGTGTCTGCAAATGTCCTTTGTCCTATTGCTCGTCCCTTCCTAGGGAAAGGTGGGAATTCCACTGAAAGGTAGGAATTCCACTGAAAGGTGGGAATTCCACTGAAAATCCACCCAAGATGCAGCTGAACCAGCGTGAATATACAGCTCTTTCCTTACCCCAGCTTTTTTTTTCCCCAACTCAAAGCTAAAGAATAAACCAAACTGAAAACAAGGCTGCTTGGTCATATCACAATCAAACCAGCAAATATTTGTATAACCTCAGGAAAAATAGCTCTTAAGGTTTTTTTCCCCCCTCAAATAATTTAATTTCAGAAATAATTTGATAATAATGATATTAACAAAAAAAAAATAAATGCAATTTCATTTCAGGAGAGAAACCTGATTTGTATTTTTCTTGCAGAAACCAGCCCAGCCCCACCACGCTGTCCTCAGGTGAACTGCTCGGCGCTCTCATCTCCTTGGCTCTCAAACTTGAGGACAGGTGTCTGAGACAAATATTTTCTTAGGGGGGACAGAATATCACACAGCTGAGTTCTGAAGTAAATTTAAGCTGATTAAGTTTTCAAAACCTATCTGACCTCCTGCTCAAACCTTTGATCTGTCGTCCTTAGTTTTCCAGGACCGCATCCAGCGCCCGAACGCCGGCTCCTGCCAGCCCCTCTTTGGGGGGACCAAAAAACCCCACAGGGGCCCCCAAAGCCTCTGAACCCTGCATGGATCCAGCTCAGGCTCCATTTCTGCAGACTCCAGGGATTTCAGGCAGGCAAAGAGCCTTATTGATTTTGCTGGGCTATAAATTGAGGAGCTTAGAGCTGCGGATCGTCATGGTAGGGCTGGAATCATCCTCGGCAATCCGGGCAGCTCTGTAAGGTGCAGCTCAGCCTAAGAATATTACAGCCAGTTCAAAGTAATCCTAAACTTTACATGAAATTGCAATTTCAGATCCTCAATCCCCTTCAAATTCCAAAATTATGAAACATATGGATGTCTCCATCTGTTTGTTGGCACTAAGGAATCTACTAAAAAAAGTTGGCAAAACGGATTATCAAATTTGTGCATCATTTTTGAGATGACATTATGGCTTGGTTTTGTTGTAAACAGAGATAATGGCAATACACATTGGCTTGAACCAGCATCTAGAAGAATTCTGGAGCACCAAACAAATTAAATTTCACTTTTTCTCCATTTATCACTCAAAAGTGAACCACAAACACTGTAAGGGCCCATGGTGGGGGTGCATAAATAAAAGGAGTGGTGACACAGCCCCAGCTATCCCAGGGAGCTCTGCCCATGCTCTGTTTCTCCTTGTACTCGGGCTGACCCACGTTAACACTCGTTCCATTGTACTGCAGCCTAGTTTCAGATGATGTTTTACCACCACTGCATGTCATAAAGTGACTGAAACTGCCAGTTTATCTTTAGAGAAAAAAAAAGTAAAAAAATAAATTACAGCAATAGCATAAATTACTGTTAGTCCCAGAAAGGGAGAGGGACTCGTCAGCAAGGCACTGCACAGATCACGTTACAGCTGCTCTCGCTCAACTTGCCTGGGGTAAAAGTCCTCATCTTTCATAGAAGCAGCTTTATAACCTCCTGAACCCACAGATGAAATCCCAATAAATAATAAAGAACCACTCATGAGTTCCATAAACAAATTAGAATTTGTTTGTTCACACTGAGTAGAATCAGGCTGACCTCTGAGAGACAGGACAGAGGTGATCCAAAAGAAAGATACTCTGAATTTCATTATTGTTTTATTCTTTTGTTCCTAACTAAAGGCAAAGAATGGATATCCTACCCGTTTACTTAAAAGGAATTGCAACATTTTATTTTATAACGGCTTTAACAACTTCCAGTTAGCAAAATATTTAGAAGTTTTGTCTCCCGGTTGCCAACAAACCATAAATTCTTGCATTTTCTTCCACTCCCAAACATTTCAGATGTCTGAATTTCAGAGGTACTGAGTTCCCAAAGCTTCCCCTGGAGACAGCATAAGCACAGCTCCATGGGCTCTGGTTGTCTCAAACTGGTTAAATTGGCCCTGTGGCACTCAAAACTAAGGACAGTCCCTGCCAGGACCTCAAAGGGTCTTACAGGAAGGTTGGAGAGGGACTTTTCACAAGGGCAGTGACAGGAATAGGGGGAATGGCTTCCACTGATGGAGGGCAGGGTTAGATGGGATATTGGGCAGGAATTGTTCCCTGGGAGGGTGGGCAGGCCCTGGCACAGGTGCCCAGAGCAGCTGGGGCTGCCCCTGGATCCTGGCAGTGCCCAAGGCCAGGCTGGACACTGGGGCTTGGAGCAGCCTGGGACATGGCAGGGGTGGCACTGGATGATCTTTAAGGTCCCTTCCAACCCAAACCATTCCATAATTCTGTGGCTCCTGCTGACTTCAGCTTTTCCCTGAGGTCTGTAACACCCAGCAGCTCTTGCATCATCACAAACCACACCAGCAGCTCTGATGAAGGCAGAGACCACAATTTACAGCCCTGAAAAGATCCAACTCGTGGGGCTGCCTGGGCACCCTCTTTTCCACTGCCATCTTTTAACTGCAGAAATATGAAGCTTCTCCTTTCTCAAAACCTGCAACTAAAACTAATTTAGTACCTCTTCATACAGGCTGTTGCTTTGCAACCAAGGGAGACACAAACCACCTTCCCTGGGGCACTGCTAGGCACAGAAAATGCCTTTTTACTCTTTTTTGTTTTAAGGAATGAGTAAATACACACAGAGCTGTGCACAGGGAACATCAGGGGGGATTTATACCAAATTTATCTTGATAAATGAGAAGGTTCACACTGGTGCACACACACACAGAAGTTTCCTGGGCTCCTTTTCCAGCTGGCTGCTGGGTGCACGTGCTGGAGGAAGCACGAGCTGTTTCTGAATTATTTTAAGGGCATTCCCTCCCTTTCAGGTTAGCTGCTATTTCAGAAACATAATGAATAAGAATCCAAGTGGAAGGTGAACATTTGGAGGGTCAGCCAGTGTTCATTAAAGTCAAGCTCTTTTTATAGCAATGGGCAGCACTGCAAATAGAGCTAATGGTCTGAACCCAGTTTTCCGTGTGTGAGAGGTGGCTGCTGAAATTCCCACTTGGCAGAAGCTTGTCAGAAATATCAATTGGAATATCCATTTTTATAATGAAAAAGATTTAAATTGGATAAGCAGCAGAGGAATTCCACTGATTCAAAAACTAACTCCTGTTTAGTTTCACACAGTTAATACACGTTTTAGCTAAAATCAGCTGATTATGATGATTTTACATGCAGTTATTTTATATTACAGAGGACTTTTGCATTAAAAAGATTATGTCCTTGTTGCAGTTAATTGGTTTTAAAAACCAACTGTAATTCTTTAACAAGCCTTAAAGCATCATATTGTGGTTGCTGAGCAAAACTGCATTGACTTCAACATGTAAAAATTTTAACAAAAAAATCAAAACAAAAACATTAAAATTAGTAGCACTCCAGATGTGGTGTCTGCATTATGGATGCTCTTCTAACACTGCCCCATTTTCACTTTCTCCTTTCATGGAACAGAACAGCAGCAGTAAAAGAGCCCAGGATCTATGACAGGACCACATCACAAAAGCTCACCGTGTCCTACCCTAATTACCAAGTATTTAGAAGCTATTTGAAGGTGTGAGGTGCATCAGAGGGAACTTTCAGCTCCAGCTCCATTCAGTGGAGCACAAGCCCTGACCAGCCCCAGCCCCTCTGGGCTCGGCAGCCACGTGGACAATTCCGCCCTCCAGCAGCACCCATGGAGGCTTTTGGGATGTCCTGGGTTTTTATCAGTAATGAAGCTGTTCAGAAGCTTTGAAACATTACAAACCTGTGCATTGGGTAAGATATTGGGGAAAAAATCCTTCCCTGTGCGTGGCACTGGGTGAGTTTTAAGGCCTTTTCCAACCCCAACCATCAGAGTTTAGGGATGAGTTTGGCAGTGTTGGGTTTATGGTTGGAGTCCATGACCTTACAGGTCCTTTCCAAGCTGAATAATTCCATATTTCTCTATCTTCCAGCTTTGGAAAGAGCTCTCATAACTAGAGTTTTATATACATACACATACACTCAACACCATAATCACTGATAGAGAAGCAGCAGGTTAAAGAACTTTTCTGTTTAGGGTAGTAGCTACAAAAGAATCATTTTTCAAAATGCCTGCAACTAGCTAAAAGTGGCCATCCAGAAGCTGATCCTCCATAATTAGTTAGATAAAAGTGTAAGCAAACTTAAAAAAAAAAAAGAAAAAAAAAGGAGGAAAAAAAAATATCAAAGGGTGGGGGAAGAAGAAGAAAGAAAACTTGCTCCAGGGAAGAAGCAACTGTTCTCTGATGTGCAGCAAGGAATTTAACATCAAAGAACTAATGTAAATGGGGCCCATTAACCTCAAAAAACAACACACCACTCCACATTCTGGAATATTTCTATTTTAAGTTTGACAGCATTATGCTTTGTACCAAAATTCAAGATTGTGTAATTTGATAGATGTCAGAAGAAAATGACCTTCAGAATGGCTAATGGTGGCAATCTTTGTTATTAAGTATGTTAAAACTCTCTGCACAGTATCTGTTTAAACTTCTGAGATCAGCAGATCACCTTTAAAGTTCATCTGATTGTACATAAAAATTCCATTTTGACTCAAAGCCTGAAACATGCATTTTCCTTATGTGCCTCTAACACTGACAGTGGGTGACTTCCTACACCAAAATCCTGTTCTTTCTCCTGCTCTCCCCACCAATCAGACAAAAAATGAAAGCTGGATCTCTGTTCAGCAGTGAAAATAGCACACACAGTTCAAATATGTAATCTGAACCACCCAAAAGACCATTAAAAATAGTTGAATACCCAAAATGATGTTAGCAGAATAATTAGTCAAGTACCAAATGACTTCAAGGGTTTTGAAAATGAATGATAGAAATCCCAAAATCCTATTAATATTCTATTTTACATTTCACTTTTGGACGTCTACAAATCTTTTCCTTTTTATTTTTTTATTCATTAAACATACATCTTTAGGAGAAAAAACTCTCTCATTCATGTATGAAGTACTTTTCATTGGGAAAAACCCAAGAATGAATAGGAATGCCTTTGACAGTACCTGCACAGAGAATTGCCTTTCTGCAGCACGTTGCAGTTCTGTGCTCAATGGGGGCCCACTGAGAAGCTGCTTCTGCAAACTGTGCCTTAGGAAAACTCCAGATTCCAGACTTCTCATTTAAACCAACAGAGTCTTTCTAATAATTCTGAAATTATGCAAAGGAATTAAATACAGGCATTTTGAACTCACCCAGAAAGTCTTCTGTGGGACTCCAGCTGCAGGGTGGCTGATGCCCAGGTTACACCAGCCTTGCACCAGGACACAATTATTACCTTCATCTAAATGGAATTAATCAGCATCTAAATATCCCCCAGCATCACTAATGCTGATTTCCAGTCAACATTGCTGTCAGTCAGGCACATTATTTCCAACAAACTGGCCTAAAATACCAGCCTTGCATACAAGACAAGGATTTAAAACCAGATTAACAGCCTGGGTTTGCCACATGCAATTGTTTAATGCTTGAACTACCCTTTACAGAAGACAATACTGGTGAGCATCAGGCACTCAAAGGGCTGGCAGAGAATTGTGGTTTAATCTGAGGCTGGGACAGGGTTTAATCTGAGGTTCTGAGACATTTCACCAAAGGATTGCTGGCTGTGATTAGCTCTGGGCTGGGATCATGGACAGCACAGGCAAAGGCAGCTGATTTTTGTTTGATTTACTCTCATCAATCATCTGTGAGATGATTATTGGTGAAATCAGTGTGGTGTTTTGTGGTGAGAGAGATTCCTGCAAATGAAGAGATTCAAATGTTCATCACAGATGTCACTGCTTCTCATCTGCCATCCATCCAACTGGCCAGCTGGGGTTGAGATTTCTCATTATCTTCCCATTTTACCAGTTTTGGCGTCAGGTTTTATATTATGGCACGATTCTTCCCACAGCTCCACATTCAAACAAGATGGGGTAAACCTGGAGAAGATGGGGAGATTGCAGCCCTCTCCACTTCAGAGTCCCTAAATCACATTCCTGGATTACCATTTTAATATTTCCTGCTTTTCTCCTGTTCCATCCAACCAAACAAAGATGGTTATTTAAACTGAGTTTAAGATGTTATATCAAAAGTGCTGGCATGTTCTTTTCCAGAGTTTGAACAAAGAAAATGTGCAGCCAACAGGAATTATTTGAGCTTTGACAAGCTGCCTTCACCCCTGAGAAATGCAGGCACCTCACTCCTCTCATGCGTGACATGAGATGCTCTCCCCCACTCTGCCATGAAGAAGTTTCCAGAATCACTCAGGCCCAGGTATTTCTGGTGGTACCCCCAGACCACGAGGGGACAGGCTGGGAAACACCTTTGAAGATGCAAGTCAAAGCTAAAGCTTCCTCCAAGCATAGAAAGCAACAGTACCAAGATGTGACACTGACCCACAACTTGACTCAGTTAAAGATTATTTAATCTGAGCCTTACAAAACTTGATTCTTTCTGAAATTGGAGATTTCCGAGACCCAGGTGCTTTATCATTATTTATCCGCTAAATTCACACACCTTGATTTTTGCCAAGGAGAGACTTTAGGGCTCCTGGAAGAATTATAAAGGGATAAGAATGAAGGCTTTAGATTTTGTATTGTTTTAAGTTGAATTTTGTGGCAAGAACAAGCACTTATTAAGAAGACAATGAGTAGAAAAACATTCTATGTATGTATCATTTTAAGACAGAATCTTTGCTATTAAATAGAAGAAAAAGTGGGAACAGAGGACAAACTGTTCCCCTGAATTAACTTGGTATCAATAAATTAACTCAGTATCACAAAGTTAACTCAGTGTTTTGAAGTTACATCCTTAGACAAGAGCCTAACAAAAGTTAAGCTTCTACAGCTGGAAAGACAGACACTGAAAATACAACCATATCCCCCAACAAATCAGTGATCTGAAGCCATCAGTGCTCCTTAGCAAGATTATGTTGGATTAATTTTTGTATTTTAAATATGACAAAGCTTCCCCAAAAGAGAGACAACTTCCCGGAGCCAGAGCGCGTTACTGAGCCAAGGAGAAACTTCCCAAGTCCAGCAAAGGCCAATTAAAAAGAAAATGGAATACACTGCTCCATCATCAAAGCAATTAAAAACATAAATAAGGCATTGCAAGACTCTTAACATTCCCAATGTTTAATTATTTATCTGTTCTCTGTCCTGCAGCTGTAGGTCAGAATTAACTCCTCTGAACTAAATACAGGAGAACTCTTTTGGGGATTTGTACCTTATTCATTTTCAAGCAAACATTTAAATTCATTTCAAATTCACACAAGAACTGCAACAGTTTCACCTAAATCAGATTTTCTACAAGTTAAACACCCCTCCTACACTCAGATGTGATTGTGAAACTACTTTGATCTCTCTTCCCAAATTTATTGCTCTGTGTAATCCATGACAAAATATAATGTGATTTACTGTATCTCTATATGACAGCCCAGCAGCTGACAGAACTTAATAATTCAGCATAAGAAAAAAAACCCTTCTGGCACCAAAATATACAAATCATAATTGAGGCACTTTAGTATCATGTTACAATGAAGCACATACAGACTGATCATAAGAACTTCAAAACAATTAGAATTCTTTCTCACCCATTTAATGAAGGTGGGTTTTACTCCATGACATGTTCTGCAGCTGTAAGCAAGTCACTTTGGAGCACTTTTCTTTCTTCATATTAATGACTCTGAAGGAATAATAACATTGTTTTACCCCTTCCCTCTTTCCCAAACTCTCCTTCTCCAAAAAGAAGAAGAAGAAAAAAGCCACCTGCAGTTTTTCTCTATTATAATGATATGAAGAAAGAGCAAATGAGTGTAAACAATGTCTTCCAAATGTGCCATATTTAAAAACACAATTATTATGTTTTACATTAATTTGGTCTTGATCACTGAGCATTTTTCCTAAACAAAGCTGTTTGGAAATCTGTTTTATTTTGTTGTGCTGACCTAAGCAGGGATGTGATGGCCACGTTCCAAGGAGCACCTTGTGCTGACTCTGGGGTTTGGGGGACTTGAGAAAGTCTTTGTGCAAAGGATGCATCACCCCAGAAACTTCCAAGCAAAGCAAGAATGTGGAGCTGATGGATACAGCAGGATTTTCTACCTCTAATCCCAAGGAACAAACACCAGTTCCTGTTGTTTGCACAACCAAAACCACAGAGGAGCCCCAGTGAATCCAGCAGGGACTGGGATCCAGGAGCAGGGAATCCTTCCTGTCACACCCGACCAGGAACCCAGACCTCACTCCAGAACTCTCAACAAATCTAAGAATGAATTGGCCCAGTTGTTAAAATAAAAAAATCCACCAGTAATCTCACATTACAGTCAGCACAACACTGGAAAACAGCCAATGTTTTCCAAATGTTATCAAGTACCCAGGAATGTGAGGATAAATAAAATTAGATAAATAAATTAGATAAAACTGGACCTACAAGCAATCAGCCTTTTCCAAGACACAAGGTATTGGGCAAAAAGGAAGAGCATGAGCTAATGATTCAACTGGGCTTTTAAAAGTATTTAATAAAGCTGAAATAATAAGCAATTGTGTATTACAAGATAAAGCTGGTGTGTTACAGGTTGTTTGGAGAGTGAAGAAAGGCTCGGGAAACGATTGAAAAAATAATTAAAACAGTTGTTCTGCCACTGGCAAAACCTCAGCATTCACCTTATCCACCATGCCCAGGACTTTGTGAGTCTTGATCTTACGAATCCACTCTGAAGGATGAAACCTGGAAGTGCTGGGATGGAGAAGAGGCAGCGTGTGCCCAGGTGCTGCAGAAAGGGGAGGGGTGTTTGGGCACACTCTTGAAAAAGCAAGAGGAGACAGAGACAACAAAAAAACCCCACCTGTGAATGCTTCTTCAACAGACACTTCAGATGAATTCCAGTTGGTTAAAAATCCACTAAATCCTAAAAAACCCAGGCAAACTTCTCCACCAACTACCCAGCTATCATTGATATGACAGGGCATGACTGAAGTGCGCTGAAAGATGAGCCACATGATTGAGCTTTAATTTTAATCACATCAGTCCTTGCCCTGCTGAAAGACATCTTTTTAATTCCATATTTTGTCATAATTTATCATTTAGCTCTTGTCTGGTTCTCATTCTGTAACAGCATTGCTTCAATCATTTTCATTTTTGACCCGTGGTGCTGTTTGTGAATGCAAATAATGGTGCTTGACCTCCCTGCAGGCATTAATGAAGATATTAAAAGTGAGCCTGTTGCTCATGGGTGCACAATTTTTTTTCCCCACTGTGACAGTTATACCAACTTCTCCTGGCTCCTAACTCTGGAACCAGATTTATGAATACAGCTGATGAGCAGAAATCTGACTTGTTGTTTTCTGGATTGTTTTTTTCAGAGATTTTATTTTTTTTTTTTTTAAGGAGATAGGAGCAGAGTAACTCTGTGAATAACTGCAGCTCTTGCTTTGAAACATCTCCAGTAGGGAGAGTGCCATAAATTCTGTTTAGTCCTATTTGAGTGAAACATCCCTGAGATGATATTCTACCATCTTTTTCTTCGTGTTTGGCTCTGTTGATTGAAGACTCTTCCAAATGGCTCCCCTGAGGGATGATGCAATTCCTGTCACCATGTTCCTGGTCCACCACCATCCTGCCTTTTCTTTGGAGGAATAAGAAGGAGCAGTGCAAAAAGGACACACTACAGAGGAAACTGCTTTTAAAGCATTTGGGGAAAGGTACTATCAAAACAGATTAAATAATCTGCATTCCTTGTGTTAATATACATTAAAAATATTTCCTCCTTGTGAAATACATTTCTTCTTGGTCTTTTGGCATTATAGTTTGCTTTTGGCATTATATTTTGCTTTTACTTGATCTTTTGGCACCACGTTTCTGGTTTTGCTAGATTTTCTCCAACAAAGCCAAATGTACTACACTCATTTTATTAATATTAGTTGGTGAATCACTATGGCTTTGTCAGAAACATTCAAGAACCAAATGTAATTTAATGTACACAGGCTCTACAAAACAAAACCAATAAAAATATTACTGCTCTGGAACAGAGAGATAATATCAGAGACAACAGTTCTTGGATTATAATGAAAAAAAAATTAGGAGACTTGGGAAACATCCAACTCTTCTTGGTAAGAATTGGAGGCTCTTTAAATTATTCATAGCTGAGGCCTAAGCTAAATAATTGATGTAATAGACTCAAAACAAGTTAAAAAAATGGCACATCTACAAGTGGTGGGGGTCCTGCTTGCATTCAGCAGGACACAAACAAGTCTGCATTACAATTAGACACAATTTAATGAGATCATTACACTTGGGAGGAATACACATCCACTTTTTATGGCTGACCTATTTGCCCCCATGTAAATAAGCAGGGTATCACTGCAGTGAGTGTGAAAACTCATCACAAACAAAGTTATCTGCAGTAACTGTGGCTTCAGTCTCCAGGGTAATGAAGTGAAAGGTGTCAGATCAAAGGTTCCATCACAGCCAGGTCTCAGAAGGTCTTAGGGACAAAGATGGAACCATTTTTGGTGCTAATGAAATGTGGAGTTGGCAGAGAAGAAGCAGAGCTGGAGAAACAGACTCAGAAATGGGAACTCATGGAAGGCACAAGATGCTTTTACTTTAGGAGTAACTGCTTAGGGGTAACTCAGTACTTTTAATCAAGTATCTCTTGGAGCATCTTTCATCTCAGAAGATGTCATATTCCTTCCCTTCATCTTCTATCTCTCTTTGCCAGTGCTGAACAGTGTGACATCATCTGCAACAGTGCCAGAACAGATACTGTGAATCACAGATATTCCTGCATATGCAGCATGAAAATATGCCCAGGGAGTTACATCCAGCTGGGCTCTTCTAGGGCTGTGCTGGGTGAGGAATTAACCCAGCAGCACCGAGCCTGATGCTAAAGCAGGGACTGAAATGTTCCCTAGGGCACATTATCAGTACCTTATCTGCAACTTATATGCAAGAAGTTGCTCAGAAAATAAGTATCCATCTATAGGACACTGTCTGAAGAGTTTTTCCCCATTACAAAAACATTATATTGCAACAAAACTGTTATATAGAGTAATTATTTCTAATTAAGGAGTGGACACTTACAGTGACCTGAACTTTAAGGTCCCCAAGTATCTGAGTTTTATGTGGATTTCACACCAGATACACAGACAGATATGCCTAAACTGTGAAATTCAGCTTCCCAATGGATTTTTAAGCAATCTTCACAGAATTGGCACCAAAAAAAGTAAATTTAGAGAACTAATTTTTCTCCCACATTGCCCTAAATTTTCAGGTAACAAGATCTGGTAGAAAATATTTTCATAAACAAATTTTAAGGCTCATGCGGCAATTAAGATGCTTTTTCCCCCCCCTCTTGGAAAAAATCATCTTCATCAAGGTTCCGTGGACTAGGACCATGATTTGATACAAGATACAGGTGGAAGGATTGTACCAGGTAAAAACTGTAAACATCAGATTTGATTTCAAAACACAGAAATAATCTCAGAGTACAACTAACACCAACATCATTAAAGTCTACAAGCAGGATCTGCATGGCTCTGGCCAAGTTTTATGCCACTTTGGTGTCCCATCTCTCCAGAGGGAACCACTTCACAGCTCCCTTCCATCACAAGCAGCCCAAAAATAAAGTGTTTAACTCAGGTTTGGGGGTTTTTTTTGACTACAGATTTGTCCTATAGTCAAATTTCATGTGTGTTCAGTACAGTCAATACACAAAAATGTAAATCACTTCTCCACAAGAAAAGCAGCACTGACAGAGAATTAGATGTTCCTGGAACCTGAATAAACCTTTAAGAGAATGAGTCAAAATATCTATTTAAATATAGAAAAGAAGTCAATAAAAAGCTAAATGTTGAAAATTATTTAGAGAGAAAAAAAAAAACCATCATCATCTTCTCCCACTCCAGTTTACTCATGTGTGCTGCTCAAAGGGAGCTTTTTTATGAGATATTTTCAGTGTTCCAAGGTTGCTTCCTTTGAGCATTGTTGGCCTGTCCACTGCTCTGCTCGGGCCGTGCTTGCTGAACGCTCATTTCCTCTGCCAAGAAAATCCACAGAACGTTACAAACAGCGCCAAGCCCCACATCTGCACACACTCAGACTCTGTCTCCTGCTCTCTGCCATTCCTGGCAAAGCTGGAACTGCTCCAAGCTTTGTGCACGTGGCTCAGGAGTGCCCCAAGTGCTGCTGGTGCAACCTGGAGCACACCTGGCCCTTCCCAAAGCAGGAGCCAGCAGCTCCAGGGCTGTGTGCTCCAAACACTCAACAATCATGGGATGGCTTGGGTTGGAAGGGACATTAAAGATGGTGGGGAACACCTTCCACTGTCCCAGGCTGCTCCAACCTTGTCTGACCTGGCCTTGGGCACTTCCAGAAGAAGCCACAGCTTCCCTGGGTACCCGGTGCCCCCCTACCCTCCTTGCAGAAAAATGATCCTAAATCTTCTGTCAGCTCAACCAGATATGTTCAAAAAAATGCTGAAAACACCTCAATATCTCACAGGAGCAAAGCAGGACAAAAGGTACACAATCCTCACAGTGTCCCAGGAATCTCCAGCAGACACCAACCCCAAAGTGCTCAGGGAGTGCTCAGGAACTGACACCACAATAAACAATGTCCCAGAAGACTCTGTCTCCTGCTCTCAGTCATTCCTGGCAAAGCTGGAACTGCTCCAAGCTTTGTGCACCTGGCTCAGGAGTGCCCCAAGTGCTGCTGGGGCAACCTGGAGCACACCTGGCCCTGCCCAAAGCAGGAGCCAGCAGCTCCAGGGCTGTGAGCTCCAAACACTCAACAATCATGGGATGGCTTGGGTTGGGAGGGACCTTAAAGATGATGGGGAACACCTTCCACTGTCCCAGGCTGCTCCAACCTTGTCTGACCTGGCCTTGGGCACTGCCAGGATCCAGGGACAGCCACAGCTGCTCTGGGCACCCTGTGCCTCCTTACCCTCCTTGCAGAAAAATGACCCTAAAACTTCTGTTTTAAAAATGCTCAAAACACCTCAATATCTTACAGGAGCAAAGCAGGAAAAAAGGTGCACAATCCTCACAGTGTCCCAGGAATCTCCAGCAGACACCAACCCCAAAGTGCTCAGGGAGTGCTCAGGAACTGACACCACAATAAACAATGTCCCAGCCTCACAGCTGGGATTTTTAAGCAACAGAAAATTAAAGAACTCAATAAATCACGTGTCCCTAAATATCAAAAAGATGTCTACAACCACCAACAAATATTTAAATATTCAGTGTGACTGTAATGAAGACTCTTCCTTCCCCTGTCTCTGCTCCTCACTCTTCTCCTTTTCATCCCCACAGCAGCAGGAGGCAATGCCAGAGGAATCCTGGATCTTCTTCACCCATTTACAGTTCTGTTTTTCTTGTCATTGAAGTATGAATCATTTCTTTCCTATTTCCTCATGTTCACGTTAACAACAGTCCACAATGACACAAAGCAATCCACGCAGAAATTAACATTATTCCCAGAGCAGATCACAGAGGAATGAGATCCCTCACTTGAGAATGGAGTGACCTTCAGAAAATCTGGCCAGTCAGATGTTCCACGCCTAAACTGTGAAATTCAGCTTCCCATTGGATTTTTAAGCAATCTTCACAGAATTGGCACCAAAAAAAAGTAAATTTAGAGAACAATTTTTTCTCTCATATTGCCCCTAAATTTCCAGGTAGCAAGATCTGGTAGAAAATATTTTCAAAAACAAATTTCAAGGCTCATGATGCAATTAAGATGGTATTTTTCCCCCTCTTGGATAAAATCATCCTCATCAAGGTTCTGTGGACTAGGACCAAGATTTGAACTAAATTAGCTGAAACTGCTACTTTTGAGCTTTAAATGGAGTTTGTCTTCAAAGCTACTTCAAGTTTTGTGGCCAATTTCCACAGTTCTGCAATTGCAAGACAGAAATGAAACAGAATGGGGAATGGAGATTTGAAGGTAATGCTAGGTATTTTCACATGTCTGTGAAAGACTTTTCAACAGAGATACTTTTTTCTTTTCCCCTCCTATCTTTTACTCAACATTGCTCTTCAGATTAGGGTAAAAATAGGGAAGTAGGTTAAAGAAAAAAAAATACAATAGCAGTTAATATAGCTTAAAATTAGCAAATTTTTTGAAAAATAGAAAAAAATCCAACAAATTAAAGAAAACCAGTATTTCTGACAGAAATGACAATTCAAGACTATTAGAGATATTGCCCTATGAAGGATTATTTGTAACTTTAATTTGAGGATGTAAAGAAGTTAACTTTTCTTTTGCTATACTACACATGTAAAAAAAGATCAAAGAAAGAAAAGAATTGAGATTCAAATTCCATTTTTAAGCAAAAATGACAATGTCTTCCTGAGTTAAAATTAATCCTTTAATGATGAATTTCAAAGGTTTAAATACTTTCTGTGACCTTGGCTTTAAATAATTATGCCAAGCAGAGCTTTCCTTACATTCAGAAGAGATTCTGAATTGTTGATCACAGCCATTTTAATGGCTTCAGGCTGGCTGATTTCCAACATAATCCTCAGAATGCTCTTTAAAATTACAGACCAAGAACCTGACGCAGGTAAATGAAATGTCACTTGCACAAAGGGTGCTCAAACACTCCATGCAGATTGTTAATTTGTGCCACTGCACATCCCCTTGCAAGAAAATGTGTGATTTAGTGCCTTAATGCAACGTATAAAAGAGACTTCAACAACTATCTGCTTACACATACACAGAGTCTACCATAAATATTAAGTAGTTTTTTTTTTTTTTAGTTTGGCTTTTGAAATAAAACTTGCATGGTTTAGCTCCCTAATGGGGGGGAATACTTAATTCAAGACAGGGGTCCAAGGGATGCTCAGCAAGCAGCAATGTGGGCAGTGACCCCACAAAACAGAATAGGAGGGAAGCCTTGATCAATCTGAAACATTAATTTCCATTTTCAAATCTTACCAGAGTCCTTTCTCACCTGATGCACACCACAGGCAAAATTAGACCAGCCACTGTGAGCAACCAGACAGAATTTCCTTGCACCCTGAGCCTGAGTATTTCCCTCCTGAAGAGCTCACCCTCTTAAGGGAGAAAAAGCTTGGCTAGGCAGAACCACCCTTTCCACTGTCTCTATTTCAGCAGAGGAAGATCAGCCTGCTCCTGGCTGGCTTTACCTGTGAAATCACCTGTGTTTTTAAAGTGCTTTGGATCCTCATGGCACCTTCCATCCCTGCTGGAGCCCAGCCCCAGCCTGCCCAGAGCAAAGTTTTCCATCAAAGAACCCCAAAACACCCCACGCTCCTGCTGTGACTCTGCCATCCCATGGTCTGCATCTGTTTCTTCAAATCAAGTGATCCCTAGGTGATTTTTTCTCAGGAAAACTTTGCTCAGCTGAGCTTTGGGGTGATCCCTCCCCTTCTGCATCGTGGAGATGATGCTCTTTGTCCATCCCTTACCTTTCTCAAAGCCGCCTCTGTCTCTGCCGTGTGCCTCCTCTTCAGCTCTGATATCACTTTCTCCATCTCCATCTTCAGGCTGTTCAGCGCTTCCTCCTTGTCTCGAGATGCCCTCAGCTTCTCCTCATCCCTCTGCAGGCTCAGGTCCAGCAGCTGATGGTTCCTCAGGGCGTTGGCCTGGATCAGCTCCTCCCTCAGCTTGCGGATTTGGCTCTCCAAACCAGAGATCACCTGAGAGAAAGAGCAAACAAAGTGACAAACCCCAAACCCACAGCACAAAACCACTTGGTTTCTATGGGTGATAGGAATGCCCAACGGGAAGAATGGCAGAACTCCATGACATCAGAAGGCTAATTAATTACTTTATTACACTATATTATACTATAACTATATTGTCAGAACCCAGGAATGATGGCAGAACTCCATGACATCAGAAGGCTAATTAATTACTTTATTATACTATATTATACTATAACTATATTGTTGGAACCCAGGAAATTCCTCTGGCTGCCCTGGAGTACTCGAGACCCTGCCTGGGGGGCTCAGAGACCTTGGCACAGAGCCCAAGACCTCTGTGCTTTGATCTTGACCCATGGAAAAAATTACCAACCTTATATGAGGATTTACAAGCCACAGAAATTTAAGTAGAATGATAGTGAATTCATCACAGGGTGAAAAATAGATTTTTGAGGTTTTTGGAATGGGGGCACAGGGTCCCAAGATGGAGGAATCTGGGAGTGCCTTGTCCTTTTTCCTTCTTCTTCCTAGCCTCCATCTTCTGGGTGATGTTGGCACTTTTGGATTGGTTTAGAGTAGAAGCTCACTGTCTAAAATAGGTGATAGGTATTGGGAAGTTATTGTAAATAGTGTACATGTGGTTTTTAGTATAAAAAGATAACACCAGTGCGCCTCAACCTGACCTGCCAGAAGACCTCAGTGGGTTGGAGAGAGAATTTTATGGATAAGAAGCAATAAACAACCTTGAGAACAAGAAGAGAAGAGTTCTGACTCCTTCTTTGACTGCTGGGCTGGGAAAAGAGACTTTCTAAGGCATCTCTGACCAGCAGGGATTCCAAGACTATATTCCAAAGAATACTAAAGAATACTAAAAGATACTTAAGAAAACTCCTGATTGTCTCCCAACAGTCAGGACACAGCTTTGACTGACTGGCCAAGGAAACATGAAAACCATGATTCTACCATCTTTTTCTTCGTGTTTGGCTCTGTTGATTGAAGACTCTTCCAAATGGCTCCCCTGAGGGATGATGCAATTCCTGTCACCATGTTCCTGGTCCACCACCATCCTGCCTTTTCTTTGGAGGAATAAGAAGGAGCTGTGCAAAAAGGGACACACTACAGAGGAAACTGCTTTTAAAAGCATTTGGGGAAAGGTACTATCAAAACAGATTAAATAATCTGCATTGTTTGTGTTAATATATATTAAAATATTTCCTCCTTGTGAAATACTTTTCTTCTTGGTCTTTTGGCATTATATTTTGCTTTTACTTGATCTTTTGGCACCACGTTTCTGGTTTTGCTAGATTTTCTTCAACAAAGCCAAATGTACTACACTCATTTTCATTAATATTAGTTGGTGAATCACTATCAGTGTGTCAGGAACGTTCAAGAACCAAATGTAATTTAATGTACACAGGCTCTACAAAACAAAACCAATAAAAATATTACTGCTCTGGAACAGAGAGATAATATCAAATTCAATTACCAAATTGAATCCAATTACCAAAATTCCTTCAGGTAAATAATCTTCCAACACATTCCACATGTGCACAAACACAGGAGCAGCAAATGAGATAAGAATTGTTTTGGTCGTTCTTTTCTCTGCTTCTCTCACGGTTTCTCTCTGTTCAGAGGGAATGTGACTATCACAGCTTTCCTCCAACAGGCTGCCACCTGGGCCAGGAGCAGACTCAGAGGATGCTCTGTCACTTTTCCTGGCTCCTCTTCTTGCTCTTCCCTTTCTCTTCCTGCACATGGACAAATACAGCTCCCCCCTGCCCACAGCACTGGTGAGACGGACACTTTTGGAGGAGAATTTGAGTTTGTGGCATATAATCACTACATATCCTACCCATGCCTTCTTTTTTTATCCTTAGGAAATTACCTGCATCCATCTAATGAGCTATCAGAGCATCATCAATCATTTATCAATCACTGCCTGCCCCCAGTGGGGGAACACAACAGGGAGGGAGGGCAGTGACAGGAATAAAGCTGTGTCACTCCTTGCTGAGTTTTATTGGTTTTTTTATTCTAAGGTCACAGTCAGGATTAAATGTGCAAGATGGTATTGCTTGTTTGGATTTAGATGTTTATTAGTTTTTATTTATATTATAGTCTCACAAATTGTGAGTTTGACAGTATTTTAACAAGTTAAAAACGGAGACATATTTCTCTTGCTATGAGACTTTTTAAGGATAAACTATCTAAGAAACGGCACTTAAATTATTTTTATTTTTAATCTAATAACTAACTACTTGTGCCTTGCAATGTGGACTTTTTAATCTAATTACACATACTACTTGAACTTATGGAGAAGAAGGTGAAGAAGAAGGTAAAGAAGAAGGACTACCTTCTGTCTTAAAATTTTTATCTTGCTTCATATATATTACTATATTCTAAAACCTTAAACTCTGAGTTTTCCACCCTGTGATATTACACACTTCTATTCAAATCCCAGTTCTGTCATTCCATTTTGGAAGCTTCTCCACAGCCTCAGGTCAAGTGCAGTGTTCTCTTGGGGGTCAGTGCCTGGCAGCACAGAAAGTCTCAAGTTCTCAGTAACCAGGGTACTAACAACTCCTAATCCCACAGAATTCACTCTGCTACTTTACCTCAGGAGTAGATGCACATCTATTACTTCAGATTACACTCACAAACTCTCAGTAGTTACTTTTCTAACTCCATCTCCTCTGTGGGTTCTTCACTGGGGTACAGGAGCGTCACATCTGGGACATAAAGCACTGTCCTTACAGCTAAGTGTGATGGATGACACTGAGAGCACATCTATGTGCTCATTCATAAATGTAATTCTGAAAATGAGCACTTCCACTACAAAACTCCCACAGAATTTCCCCCTTTCTCCTCCCTGTTTCACAAGAAACTTTGCAGTTGCCTGGAATTCTTTCACAGAGGATGCAACAATACTGGAAGCAGAAATTGATGTTCTACCAAGTAAGTGCAGGTGACTCAGCTCAAGCTTATTAAAGGTTTCACAGGAAAATCTGAGGAAAAGCAGTGTATATTTAAAGTTCCCATTGTCCTGGAATGCTAGTTTCTCTCCAACTACTATTTTTCTTCTTCAGACATTTTTAATACACTGTCTGTACTCAGCTACACCATTTATTTGCAGCCTCTGAGAACCACATTAGTACAAAACTTTGAAAAGGAAACATTTGTTTCTGACCAAAGTTGGGACATGAATGACTATCAGATCTATTGCCTTGTACATTAATCTCCCAAGACAGATTCCTATAAATACTGTGGTCTGAGAGAGGAAAAAAAAAAAATCAAGGCTTGAAAGTTTGCCTATTTCTCAAGCTATTTGAACTATATGGTGTAATAAAAGACATCATCTCCCTTCAAACCTTCAGTTTGTCCTTCAGCTATCCCAGCTGTAACATGTATTAAATAATATCAACCATCTCAGAAACTTATTTTGTTTCCATGCTTTCTTAATTACTCACTGGCATTAGTCTCTACTATGTCAAAGGTAAGAGTGTGTGTATGGTGCAGAAGGAATGAGCACGTCATTTGTATACAGAACTCTACCACAGGCCACATATTTCAGCCCTATCAGCATTATCTCAAACATATGGTTCATATACTGTAATCTGTGCTAGATCCTTTCCTTCCTTTCCTGAGCTTTTCCTCTACACATGTTTAATTTCTTATTAAATCTGTATACAGACTAAAAATGCAAAGTAAGTTTCAGTGCATAATTATAATCCACAATGTACTTTTATAATTCTTTTGGAAAATGATTTCATCTCCAGATCACAAGAACATGACAGCCTGCCTGGTTTTTCCTTAACCAAAGCAGCACTAACTGAATGAAGATAAGAGTTGCAATTGCTGATGGGTGACATGGTCTGAGTTCCAAACTGACACACTGAGAATTTGGGGTTTTTAACAGCTGCCCCAGTGCAAGTCCTGCCTGAAATAGCCACAATTATCTTTTCATCTGTGAGAGTTCTTTTTGAAAGCTCTTTCCCTTACACTCCTTTTTTTCCCTCCGATTTCAAAATAAAAAACTTCCTTTAATTATACCCCCAACACACACACATAAGTGAAACTAAAAAATTACACTGCTCAGAAGTTCCCTAAAAAGTTTGTTAAAATATTTAGGATAAGAAATCAGGCTAACAAGGAAAATTCATTTCACAAATGACACTACAAGCCAAAATAAAGACTGGGTGAATTCCTGTTACACTTTTTAAGCTTTACTTCCTTCTTTATTCAATGGTTCTTATACAAAGTCATTAGAAAACAAAACACAATCCAGTGTTTTCTGTAAGGAGAAAGTAACAGCTCCCAGCCTTTAGAGCCAAAACTGGGGACAGCTGAGAGTGAGCTGAATGTTATAGGTAAAGCAACAGTAATTAATATGCAAAGGAGCATTAATGTTGGACCTAATAGATGGCAAAAGCAGATTTGGTTCTATCAGGGAAGAAGAAAGGCTCTGAAGACGGGGTGATGGCAGCGAAACTAATATGATTAAAGGAGTCCCTTTGGAGCAACTTCACTGCCAGTAAGATGATGTTAAGAGACATCTAATCTCTCCAAAGTGACTGGAAAAAGCTTATATTGGGGATCACAGACACAGTTCTTGTCAATTACTTTCAAATAAGTCCAGTTCTCACAGCCAGATTAGTTTTTCCCATAAACAAAGTCAGTGGCAGAAGCAGCTTAACGCCCAACTCAGCGCCTGAGACAACTTTGTGTGACACGGATATGTCCCCACTGCTGCAGGAAATGAATCCCAAACTTTCCAGCACTAAGACTCTGCTATTCCACATGCCAGGTTTAATAAACTATTATTAGACTTAAATGTAGGCAAATTAGGGAAAAAAAAAAGCCCCAAGATGACTTAATTCTCAGTTGCGAAAAATCCATGAAATATAAAACTTATGAGCAACTGTCTTTTCTTAACGATTCTGTGGGAAAATAAAAGCTGCAGTTACAAAATCTCACTTCTCAGGCTCCAGATCCAAAGGCAGGATGGTTTCTTTGTAACACTAACTCCTTTTTCTCAGTCTTGGTTTCTCAAATTCTCCTCCGGCTGCCCAAACCTCTGTTTGGGAACCGAATGGTTTGTATGATCCAAACAAGAGTTTGAGTACAAGAGCTGCTGTTAGAAAAACTCACCTTAAACATCCCACCTAAGCAAATTATTATTGTGCTAAACAAAGGTTAAACATAAGAAATAAGGGCTGACAGTATGTAATAGAGCCAAAATGTTACTGCCACTTGCTGCCTTTTCTGGATCAAAGTGTTGTAGTCTCTATTTTGGGGGTGTGGGTACGAGCACATGAAATAAGAGAGATCTGTATCTATTTTAGAAAGGATGCAGAAGTTTGTAGCAATTCCCAGGATGGCCATGCCACAAGAACATGCCCCAAACAAGGAAGCATTTTGCAAAATGACCATTAATCCACATAGAGGACAACAAACAGAAAGACAACACCAGCTTACACAGTTTCCCAAATGGAACAAAAATACATAAACTGTGTGACAGAGATTTCATAAAGGTTTATGTGACATATTTGTATGTCCCTTAGATGAAGAAACTGCTGGCCAAGGTGGTGATTTCTATTTCTGTTTCAAAGAAATAACTTAGAATTCTAACTAAGAATATCTGTGCTGAAATAGTGTCATAAAAAGGGTGGGTCATAAGCCCACAGCAATTTGCCTGCAGGGAAAAAATAGACTTGAAAGAAAAAGAAGAAGGTTGGTCACTCACTTTGGCCTATTTAAAATGCCAATAAATGTACTGAGTGTTATTTGGAAGGAAAACATGTGCTCTTAATTTTAAAAAGTAAATTGCATAAGAAAATATAAAGTTGGCAAAAAGTTTAAATTAAAATCTGGTGCTGATGTCTGAAACCCTGCTCCACTTCCAGGCAACGGGGATGAGAAATGGACCGAATGACTACGGCCTAATTAAAAACAATAATAACACAAATTCCCTTTATTTTCCAGGAGCAGCTGCTTCACCCCCATGAAGCTTTTCCATGGATGAGTTTCTGAGGAAGAGGCTGGAGCATGACAGCACCTCCACCCCGACGGAGCTCGCTGCCCCCTCCTCCCCGTGCATTACACACCAAACCACATCCACCCAGCACCACCAGTGGCCAGGGCCTCTGAAAGGCACAAAAACAAGGCAGAGCAGAGCTGAGATGAAATGCACTCCTAATTTATTCCCTGTGGTGCAGATTTAGAGGCGCTGAGGTGTTGCTGCAGCAGATTTACAGTCAGTGATGCAATGTGCCAGCAGATGAAGCTGCAGTAACCTCACTGCTCTGCCCTGCTGGGAGCACTGGGGCTGCTGGAACACAGCATCACTGTGAAACACCCCTGCCCTTCTCAAGGGGCTCCTGACAACTCCTCAAACCGAGTTTCAGGAGTTTTCTGTGCTGGGTCAACTTGGCTCCAGTCAGAGATGACTGCACAGGGCTCACTTTGCTGTGTTTTATTTTGCTGGCATGTAACACTTCAAAAAACCTACAACAAACCCCTGAACCTGTGAGTAGTAGCATGGATTAGGCTGGATGACCCCAAAGATCCTCTCTGGGATAAAAACCTCAAATATCAGCCTGTAAGTCACAGCCCTATCTGACCACAGATAAGCAGCTTCTGCCTCTGCGTGCCAAGGCCTTCTGAGCATTTCCTCCTTGGAGAGGAACAGTGAAATGAGCAGTGTGTGCTGGGGAACATCAGCTGGGCCCTTCTGAAAGGGACATTTGTCCTTCTGTGCCTTGCCACGCTGCTGTGGGGTGACAGGGATGGATGAGGCATCCACAACATTTGTTATTGGACACTGGATTATTTCTGAAAGGAGATCAGTCCAGTGAAGGGAAAGGCAGGCTGCAATAAAAACAAATCTACTCTGATGACGAAGAAGTGAAAGGAAAATAAGGAACAAAGTAGGAACACCCAGTGATTCAGTGGGGACAATGAGTCCCTTTTTACCCATGAGCAGGGCAGTGTCCCAGAAGAGGGGCATGAAATGTCCTGTCCCAGCCATGCACATTTACTGTAAAACATTGACTGTAAAGGGGATTATCTCCTCAAAGTGGGAATCTGAACCACTTCAGCTTTCTTGTGAATAAACAAAGCTTTATAAAATGCTGGGGAAAATCATACAAGTTTCTCTACCACCACAAAAACAACCAATGCATTTAACATAAAAGAAGTCTGAAAAATAAACAAATATTTGCAGCTCTAAGCTTAGAAAAAAAGTGTAGCTGTAAGAATTTCAAATGTGTGTAATGTTGATTTTGTGTTTAGAACAAAATTGGTTTATATAAATGAGTTCTTCTACTGCAGCTTCTGCAAGGGACAACAATCCTTCTCTTAACTGATCTCATTCTGATTTGCAGGAACTATTCTCATGATTTTTACCCTCTGGACCCAACCAAGGGCCAGGCACAGTCCTAATCTTTCTGATCTTTCTGTCCACAAATCATCCTACTGAGTCTGACTCACTGGCCCCACTATACCTGCTTTTCTCCATGCCAAAGGAATTCCAAGTGGCCAGTCCAGCCAGCTGGCAGCTATTTGTGGCTCCTTTGTATTGTATGAACTCAATCATGTCCATTTAAACAACTGTATTAAAAATATTTTCTATATCATGGCAATTTCAATTAAAACATGTAAAGAATTTATTAACTTTTTTCTCTCATGACTCCTAAAATCAGCAATTTGTCAATATTATGAATACTTTAAAAGCTGAGATTTCATTTGCAAAGCAAACCAGTGGCATATTATCACATGGGTAATGATGTGGCAGAGCACAAATTAGCAGGGATAAGTAATAAACAGCTATTTAGCTTTCACAGCACAATCTATTACACTGTCAAGTTTAAATGCCTTTTGGGTAAGAACACACAGCCCCATAAATGTGGGATTTAAGGGAGCAGATAAATGAAATGGTGTGAAATGAAGTGAAAATGAACAACACTTCAGTGACCAGCAGGTTGGGCTCAGTTCCTAAGAGCACTGATCATTCCAAGAGCATGGGGCTGTGCAAGCCCTTCCAGGGCAAATGATGGAAATTAGCATCCCCACCATTATAAACAGTCCTGAACAGTGGTCTAAGGCTTCCTGGAAACACTAAAATATCAGCTTCAATACTCAGGGATGCATTTTGTTGTATGCTTATAGAGTATTTTGTGCACACTGAAGTGTTTTCATTCTTGAGGGGCAAAAAATTCTCTCCAGAATGTTTGTTCTATTGCAGAGCTTCTTAAAAAGGAGCCATCTTCATTTCATTTATATATATTTCTCTATATATATCCTAGATGTGACTACATTGCAGTGATGGGGTGAAGTTATTAATACATTCCTAAGTGAAATGTCCTCAGTTTATAAATCAGGTTGGATATCATCAAGTTTGGCTTTTGGAGGAGAACTGCCACAAACCAAAGCTGCACTCAGTGATCTGCACCTGCACAGCACCAGAGAAGGGGAAGCTCCTGAGGCTCAGACAGATGAACATCCAGTGAATAAACCTCAGCAACAGCAGTGCAGGTGACACTAAGGGTGGAATGTGGCAGTTCAGCAGGGTCAGATCTCAATCCCCACATTCAGGATTTATGCAAAGGTCTATTGACTCCATCCCCACACAACCTCAACTCCTCTCACCTCTGCACAGGCACCTCTGACACCTCTCTTGAAAATACTCCCTGGGATTTGTAAAGGGAGGTGTTGAGCTGCTAACTTACATATTCATTTCATTAATTTTAACAGCATTAAGCTGATTTTAAAGGTCAAACCTCCTTGGTAAGATTCTTGGGCTATTCTAGCACTGTGCATGCTCTGAAAAATGCCTCTAACATTTATGAATCTGATAAAAGTTTATTCCTACTAATTGTAGGAATAATAATAAAAGTTTATTCCTAGTAATTCCTACTAGTTTATTCCTGCTTATCTTTTATCTACCAGGGTCTCACTTTGGTGTGGGGACTGGTTTAACACCACCCCACCTGTACAGTGCTGCTGGAGGGAAACACCACTCACCTCTGGCATCCAAACCAACATCTCCCTCACCACAATTCCTGCACTGAACATCATCCCAAGGAAGGTCCAGAACACTTCAAGAAGAGATTCTACTTTTTAGCAATGTAACATTGCTAAAAAGTAGAATCTCTTCTTGTATTTGCTCTGTCTTGTCTAATCCTGTTCAGCATTTCCTGAAACACACTGGAAGTGTTGACTCACTAAGAACAATAGTCACCTTCTGCTCAGCTCCACTTCCAATGAAATTAAGGAAAAATGAGTCTGCCTGTGCCATTCCTATAAATAAACACACTAAGGCAACAATTAACAGGCAATTTAACCCCCAAACTCTTCATTGACTCTGCCAGGTATTTATGAAGGCTGAAAAGAAACAAACAACACACCACTATCAAAAAGCCAGAAGGGAAAAGTTACGCTCAAAATACTGGCCTCACTCTGCTTTCTACATCTTAGAAAAAGGCAGCACATTTTTGAGGTCTGCTGTGACATGGCATTAAGCAAAACACAAATTTTGATGATTTTTTTCCCCAAAAGAAGTGCACTGAAGTAGATCTGGACTTTTACAGAAGCCAGTCAAGATGCCTAAATCCCAGTTAATGTAAATGGCACTTAAGCTACAAACTGGGCTTAAAAAAAAAAAAGAAGAGGGGGAGAAAGAAAATCAGACATCCATTTGAACAGCTCCACAAAGAGCTTAAAATTAACAGAGCTTATTTCCATTTCTTAATTTACATAAGTCCATTTGATTCCAATTTAGTTAACAGCAGCTGGAAAGCAGAACTTCATCTAGGTTGGTTATTGTCACTGCCTTCCCAACAAAATGAGTTTAAGTTGAAGGGGAGAACCTTGAGCTTACACGTGTAACAAAACAATGCAGAGAACTGGTGAGCCAAAGGATTACTCACCAAGCTGAAATTGAGATAAATTAAATACATTTTCCATTTCACTGTTCTAAAACCTGTAACAGACTTGGCCCTCTTGCCTTGGAGACAGATCCAGAGCAGTTCCTCCTTCCCTGATTTACTGAATTTGCCTTGAAACAGATTAGTGAGACAAAAATTAAAAATTCCTCCTTCTTTCTCCTCTCCTTTTATCTGATGAAAGGAATGTTTACCTTTGTATTCTTCCTTGTACAAACAAAATGATTTGAATAAAACTGCTAAGGGACCTGCCAGGAAAGGACTCATTTCCTTCTGTCTTTCTACCCAGAATTTTAATGGAGACACTCAAATGGGCACATAACAACCTACATAACTACATTAATGGAACTTAAATATGATGGAGATAAGAAAATAAATCAGCCATAAATACCTGCTTAATGCAGTGATCCCCTAAAATAACTTGTGAGAGCAAAACATAAATAAAATGAAGAGTGGCTAAAAAAAGAAATTAAAATCTACGTGTAACACCAGGTTTTCTGCATTGTACAAATCACAACATCCATCCCTAAATGATGATTGATGCAACTGACACCAAACATTTTCTCTGTTTTCCTTTATGAAAAACTCTAAAGCTTTAATTTCTGCATTTCAGGATGTGAAAGGCAAATACTCCTCTCAGATGAATGGCATGGATATGTTCAGTTCTGAAATAACATCAGAGCAAAGCTTGCTCTGAAAGTGAGGAAAAGCTACTGATATTTAAGGAAGGATAGGAATTTCCTGCAAGAGAATCCAGAAATGGAGCCTGAAGATCTCTGCAGTGGACTGGGAAGAACCACCTGTCAATCCCAGAGCATTTTGTGTCCAGCATCCCCTAAGTCAAAGCTTTAAAAAACATTTGCATTTAAATTTTCCACACATTAAATTTAAAAGCATTAACATTTCTGGAACAATGTGTAATTCTGATTTAAATGCAGACATGATGTATTGCAGAATTAAGGATTACTACAGACATTCATCTCTGTGAGGCAGCAAAATTAAATGTATTGTAATTCCCAATTTGTCCCCAGAAGAGGAACATGCTGCATTGTCTATGAGAATGTCTTTGCCTGTCAACTATAGAAAAGATTTCAGTGTAAGCAAAATAACCAAAACAACCCCATGCCTCAAAAAAAAACCACCTAGAAAAGCATCACACACTTTTATTTTGGATGCATTTGTTGCTCAAACCCCACAACTTTTGAATATTCCCAAGTTTTACCTCGCACATCCTATAAGGATTCTCTTAACTGATGTTATTCTGGTTTGCAGGAACTATTCCCATGATTTTTACCTTCTGGACCCTGCCAAGCAAGGGCCAGGCACAGTCCTAATCTTTCTGATCTTTCTGTCCACAAATCATCCTTTTACAGAATTGTCCATTTACAATGACTGCAACAGAAATAGCATCAGACACCAAACCTGCCAGGAGAAATCAAAGACAAGATGCAGATAAAAACCCTCAATAATCAGCTGTACATGCATAAAATATCTGCCATCTTTAATTTCTGAGGTTCACACTTGTGGAAAAGCCCATTTTGGACACAGCTCCCATTCAGGGCTCTGCCAGGAGCATCTCCAGAGGCACCTGAGGAACTCTCCCAGCTGACACCTCTGTCCAAGCCCTGCCCTCACTGCCACTGAGGTGAAAAAGAGAAAGTTTTCAAAACTCCAGCATAATTCACAGGAAGCCAACTAAGGAACCCAATGCTGTCATTCTCTGGGCCAACAACAGAGGATTTCAAAGCACCACCTGCCCTGTTCTGCTCTGTTTAGGATGCCAAGCAGCTGGAACCTCTCTCATTTCTGATGTCACACTGCTACAGCAAAGGTGACAGTCTTTAACCAAATGTGAAGTCCTTGTTCTCAGCCTCATGACTGGCAAGATGTGTGGGCAGGAATCCTGAAATCCAGCAGCTCCAGAAACAGAAGTTGTATCACTCACAGGTTTAGATTTGGAAGAAATAATCAGCTTGTGACTGTATGGATCCCTCATTTCTGCAGGGCAGCAACAACAGCTGCAGCATTCCTGTTAGTCAGCTGTGGTAAATTCTCATCCTCATGTTAGCTGCTCACACAAATCAGGTGAACAATTACACCCACAGGTCCAACTTTTGGCTTTCTCCTTTCCAAACCAATTTCTCACGGGAAGAAGCACATTCTGACAGTCTGTGTCTAGAGACAATCCTGATATAAAACATTAAAATGTGTCATCACCACCTGAGGAGGAAAATCCTAGAGAAGGTGGAGTTTAACCAGCTCAGGTGTTAGGCTGGCACTGAGGGCTTCAGGTGATGGTCCTGTTGCCACACACACCCAGCTGATGCTGGCTCAAGTCTCCTTCTCTGCATCTTCTCCCTCAAGTGCTGGTTGCACAATTCCCACCATCTCCACAGTGGCTCTCCTCAGTTCAGAGACCTTTTGGAAGCCTCCTGCTACCAGCTCAGAAAGATGACATCAATCACAGGATGATCTGTTCAAAATAAATGAAAACTCTGCCTAACATTTCTTCTCTTGAATTTGAGAGGGTTTTTGGCTCAGTATCTTCCTCTGGCACCTTTCTGTTGATCTCTGTCCTTTTCATCCTCCTCAGTTTGTCCTTGAATTCAGTCGATGCCTCTTCGTTTTCTGAATGACAAATAGGCCACTGCATCCTGGGGCAGGAATTTCTTCAGATTTATTTATGCAACTGTTTTGGATCTACTGTACTCTGAATAAATATTAATACACAGTTTAAATATAAAAACCTAAATACATACTGAAAATGCAGACTATGAAATAGCAGTCAAATAAAATAATCCATTTATGAAGGCCCATGTTTATATTTATTACTGTCTCAAAAAAAAAAAGGAAAATACAACCTCAAAACACAACCTCGAAATTGCACTAAGAAATCAAGAAAAACGTACTACTCCTAAACTGAATATTCTGGCAGGGAACAACAGCTGTGGGAAGGGTCTGAAGGAGAAACTGTTGACTGAAGGCAGAGCACCAAAGGGAGCTGGCTCCTTTCTGTACATCAGCCTTCTAAGGGGACAGAATTTGCAGACTTTTGAAACCTGCTGATTTCCTTCCCTGGAAAGTATCACTGTTTTGAAGGACACAATCTTAGTCTGTGAAAATAAATAAGAAATCATGATTTTGCAGCACATTTTTACTAACACAAAGATCAGGGAACTAGCAGAGAGATTGTTTCTTGGATACCTTGAGGTGGTAATTTTGACAAATGGCTTCTGATGCACTTGTGAGACAGAGATTTTGGCTCTCCTCACACACAGCCCTAATTACCACATTAATGAAGGCTATGGCTATAAAGGAATAGCAGGGCTGTCTCTGCTAAACCTCCTTGAAACTCAGGCACAGAAAAACAAACATTGCCCTCCATATAAATGGCTGCTTTAGGAGCCATTACTGATTAATCCTGCGTATTCCCTCAGCCTCTGATGCCAGGGGTGCCAAAGAAACCTTATCGCAAGGGTTTGTTTGCACAGAGTAATCCACTAAGTGTCCCACACAATACTCAGGTAGAGCAGGTAAGAATTAATTGGTACCTTTCCCACCCACCCCCCCAGAATTTCTGATGCTGAAACTGTTTTTCCCTTCATTGAACCAGCTCGGCCTAGACTGCCTTGTCCCGCAGTGACATGTATATTGAATACAAATCAGACAGCAGAGCTTTAAATCTGTGTTGCAGCTCTCATTTCCAATTCGAGAACTGTACTATAATCATAAGCTTCTGGTGGATGAAAGGAAATCAGCTCTCTGAATATTAGCTAATGCCACATTTGCAAGTCCTGAAGAGATCTGTGCTGTTTAAAAAAAAAAAAAAAAAAGTAAAAAAAAAAAAAAAATAGATCATTTCTGGTGAACCTATATATATGAATCGCTTTGTACTGCTCGAGTGATAGAAGCGATGCCTGTGCTGGGATTAAACCCTTTTCATCATAAAACCTCATCTGGTTCCGAGTCCAAGTCCATCAAACCTTTTCCCTTTAAAGTCCCGCCTTTGATTCTACATCAATTTATTCAAACCGCAGCTGGGTGGCTGAAAACGAAAGGACAGCATCATTTAAACCAACCATGTTCCTAACTTGAAAGAAGGACTATAATTAAAAAAATGGGCATAAAAGAATGGAAATGGGATAATATTTTTTAATGGTAGTTCAAAGGCCGACAGATGTCAGAGCCTTTGAAGATGTCAGTACACTGAGCAAGGAGTTGCCATTAAATAGTTTGCCTGAGAGGTGAAGCAGCTTTTTAATGACTGAAAAAGCCCTTGCAGACACATCCTTGTGTTTTTAATTTGTCAGAGTTTCTGCAGTATTTTCTGATTAATGACACATGATTATAACTGCATAGCACACATATTTTTATACTTTGTTAAATGAATACTTTATTCCACATTCCTTCGGTGCCAGATAAAAACAGGAAAGCTTTACTACAGAGTCTAAAACTATTCAGATTGCTCAAATATTTATGGTAATTTGAGGGGATTGGCCAGATCCAGAGCTTCTATGTGTTGCTACCTTTTGTTCTTTAATGGAGCTATTACTACTGCCACCACAATGTGCATGCATTAAATGAGCATGTGACCCAGTAATGCATTGTGCCCTTCTTGTGCCCTAAACAATCAGAGCTTTCATAATTCACTGATGAACAAAGTCATCAAATCAAAATAACATTTAGAAAAATCCTTGGGTTGATCCTGAACAATACAAACAATGGCTGCCAATGTATTGTAAGTGGAAAATAACTTTTCCAAGGGAAAAAGCATATTGCTAGGAAACATCATGTTCAGAAGAAAAACACCAATATTTAGAAATGCAGATAAAATCCCCATCTTGGGCTGAGAAGATGCTCCTGCAACATCCTTCATCTCTCTCTTAACATATGCAAATTTTTCCTATTTTCCTCACAAATGGAAAATGTAGTAGAGTGAAACACAGGGACAATTTCTTTTGCTGCCAGGAAAAAACTCTCCCATCACTACAACAGCCTTTTGTGGAAGCCTGCCAAGCTGAGCAGGTACAGCCCAGGGACAGGAAAAGCCAGCCCAGCCCTGGGCAGGGACAGGAAAAGCCAGCACTGTGTGCCCTACCTTGTATCACACCTCAGAGCATCACCCACATGAGAACACAGTCATTACAAGGGAATTTGATTAATGTGCTGCTCCTTCTGCTCTTCCAGCCCACATTCAGCTTGTAATTGGATCATAAATAGAAATGTGATGGACTCAGCTGAAAGCCTGCAGAGATTGGAGGTGCTGGAGCAGAGCTTTGTGAAATGAGTTGCTGTTCTGCCCTGAATATTGACAGGATTTCATGAGTAGGAATATCTGGCTCGCTGCAATCCATATCCATCAGGAATGTCTGTGTAACACCCTCCTCAGGAGCCTCCTGGAGGGGAGGGAGGTGGCTCTGGACACTCCCTGTTCCCTGGATCTGCAGCAGGAGCTGAAGGAAGCCCCGAGCCAGGGCTGCTCTGCTGCCTGTCCCAAACACTGCACAGTTATCCTGCTGCAAAAGCAAGCACTGCAAAGTTTGAAAAGGAAAAGAACGTGGCCGCAGAGAGCAAAATCAATTCTGAAATGGAATTCTCCCACATTTATTTATTGAATGGAAAGAGAGCCCTGCTAGGAAGAAACATGGTGGAGTTAGGATTCCACTATGAAGAACATGGAGAACTGGACAACTCTCAGCACAGACAATTGTATTCCCATTCCCAACTAACCTGCAGCCTTCCTCCTTGAGTCCTTCCACAGTTACCTTCAAAGACAGTTTTATTTAAAAAGCAAAACAAACCCTAACCTACCACATTAAACCACTTGGCTTCATCATGAATCTCATGTAGATTTGAAAACTCAGAATTAATGTTACATCAAAACTTCTGCCACTTTTCCTAGAAAACAAACAACACGTGGGAGCAGGCGGGAAGCTGCTCAGCAGGATGGGGTGGAGCAGCCCCTGGAACACCCTCAACCAGAGCAGAGCTCATTCCCTCTTCCATCCCCACCTCAGGGCTTGGGCAGGTCCTGGATACCTGGTGGTGGGACAGGGACATGCTCTGGATGGAAGAAAGCAAAGGAGCCAGATCTACACATCCAAAAGGCCCTTGATGTCATTGCTGTACAGAAATCTGTTCAAAATTCAGTTATTATGCTGGCACTGTGGTAAAAATAGCAGAATAAAATGTTGAATTGCAAGGAGCTACAGCTGAGCTGAAATGAAACTTCAGAGAACAAAGAAAAGGCACTTCTCTAAGCTGTGGGACTTTCTACAGAATTCCAAATTAATTACACAAACTAAAGGAATGTTACTCATAAAGATGCATAAGAATTCTGAATAAACATCATTAAAATTTTTCTAAAATGGGAAATATCAGACATCAGGAAAATAATGTTTTGCTACAAGCCCCATATAAGCAGACAAAGCTGAGCCATTCAGACTCTATCCATTAGAGGGCAATAATACATATACACACACTCAGACACATATATATACACAAACACACTCCCTTATGTATCTCAAACTGATTTTAGCAGGAAAAAATTAATATTTTCTGTCTGACATTGCCAATGGTATATTGTCAGCTTGGGTCCTGTTCCCTCCACTCCCCCTGCACTCCCCATTAACAGCATCCAACAGATAAAAGGAACAATAACAAATTATTCTTTAAATTTGCTTTCCCATGAGGAAATTCATGCAACACACAGCTTCAGAGGGCTTCCAGTCAGTTATTACCAAACCTGAGTAGGCTGAACCACCAGCATGTCTGGAAGCATGTCAATCACTACAGGAGTTCCCAAACTTTGAACTCACAAAACTGTTCTTCAGGTGCTCATCTCCCACCTCAGTCAAACACTTTTCCTTTTCCTTACAGTGACACAAGAAGCTTTGACAGCAGCAGCCACTGCAGGCATGGCAAGGGGCCAGCACTCTTCAGCTGTCTCTTAGAGCTACAGACAAATCACGCAAGGGCATTTTTTGATGTGTTTTGATGTGATTTTTTGAGTTATTAGAGGCACTCAAAGGAGGCAGCTCGTGTGCTGTGTCTTTTGCTTCTCTGCTCCAACCACACCAACCTAGAGAGAAACCAACTGATAAACCTTGCTTATCTCAGGTCCCCAACCTTCTGCTGCCCCCACTTGCAGCATCCCACAAGCACAATTATGGTACCAGCTCTCAGGGACAGGAACTGTCTGTTGTTCCATGTTTTCACTAACACAACATAGACTCAGACCCCCGAGAGGATTCCAGCAATACAAATAATTACCAGCAGCCCCTAAACTACTGCTTGTCAACATCTCATTAGTTACAGGACTGCTGGAGTTCACAGGGACACACAGGCAGCTGCATCAGTCACTTAATGACCAGTAATTCCTGTGAGCATCCACACTCCATTGATTTGTGTTGGGGGTGGCATTTTTTTCCTTCTGTTTGTTTGTGGGCTTTTTGCTCGTTTTTGTTTTGTTTGGGTTTTTAAAAAACATATTACTCTGCAATTGCCAATCCCTACTCCCTTAAAAACAGCACTTCAGGTAACAGTGTCATCTGCCAGCTTGTTATTTTCATCAGCTGCTGAATAAATATTAATTTTATATTAAACTAGAGCTTTAACTGAAGGTCTGAATTTCATAAGATCCAAGATGAAGATGCAGAATAACACACTGCTACCCCAGCCAGGACACAGGTGCCCTCCAACCCAGAAGTCCCTAAGGACACCAAATACAGCAGCTTCCTTCAAATCTTCCAGTGTACTCTGTGTTTGCAGCAGCTGCCTTTCCAAAAAATCACTTTTCTCTACTGTTTCTCTTTTCTAAACTCATTTTACAGATGCCAATACAGCAGAAAGCACAGTCTACAAAAGAACTCAAGCTGTCAGAGGTAACTTTAGAAGAATTGGATCACCTGTGTGGAAGATGGAGTTCACTCTTCATGGGATTTTCAGATCTGTTTCAAGTGAAAACACTGTGTCACAGGGTTTTGTCCCCTTTTTTTTTACCTTTTTTTTTCCCCCTTAAACTACCTTAGTGATGATTTTATGAACTCTGAAGAACAACTCTAAAACCTGAAAATGGAATATTCACAATCAGGCTGATATTTGAGGGGTCAAAAGTAAAGTTTTCTTATTTGTGTTATTTTAGGAGGACTTTCAGACACATGAATACAAATGACTCTGAGATATGTAATTGCAGTTTGAAATATATTGTTTTCTCCATTAAACAGAAATCTACAGCATCCCTGACATCGATTCCTGTCATTTTGTCATGATAAACACTCAGGTATTAAGTACCTTCCACATCATGCACCCAGGCATGATTCCAATTAGTGCTGAATAGAAGACAAAATGTCACCTTAATAAGCTTCAATTTGCAGAGCCTTTGAACACTGGATGATATCATCACTTTGCCAATCATTTCTTGTACTTTGGCTGCTTTTTTTCCATCTCACCCTCCCTGTCAAAAGGAAGTCTTTCAAATCCACAGAAAGGGAAGACATGAACAACGTCAGTCATTGGTCTGACTGAGCTAAAAGATCCAAAAATGACTCCCCAGTACATCAACAGAGAACTATGATGTGCACAATATTCCCTCAAAGCTAATTTGCTGCCAACATGTAGAGTAACTGGGGGAAAAAAGTCTGCTTTAAAGTCATACTGTGAAAAATATTTTCTTGCATGAAATCAACACTAAAGACCTTAAATCACTGTCAGAGTCTGTGCCACTCATTCAAATGAAGAAACAGTTTTTGTTCAGGTAAGGTGACAATCATTTCTTCAAAGGTGACTGGGCTGAGCTCCATACTGAAAATAATCACTGTACTTTAAAAGAAGGGATTTTATTTCTAGTTTGTTTCTTTAAAAAAAAAATTATTTTCAAAAGGAAAAAGAAAAATTGCAGAGCAGGCATGCACAGTTCTGTGAGCTCAAATGTCTGAGGCCAGCACAAGCCCACAGCCCTCAGCTGAGGACTCACGATGATTTCTCTATCTGGAATATCACCAAATGCAGAACCTAAAATCCCTGCTCTTATCTAGGTGTGAGGGAAAACAGAAACACCAAATGGCAGCAGAACAGACAAGAGATAATGAATCAGGATGGGAAGTGTGGAGCGATACCAAGGCTCAGATGGGCTCTGCAGGGCTGTGCCAGGGCAGCTGCTCCTGCTCAAGAGCCCCAGTTCAGAGGTGGGGATGGGGAATGGGCTCTCCTGAGCTGGGTCCCTGCAGGAGATGCTCCCAGAGCACACAGCCAGTGCCCCACGGGCTGCACCACCCAGGTCCAGCAGATTCCTGGCTCTGCACAGTGCTGTCCCATCTCCCTGGCTTGCACATCCCAAAAACCCAACCAGGAGCCCTTTGCTGGCACCTCTTTGTCACCAACAACTCAAAACTGGCAGGAGACACCCCCAGCCCTCCCTGTGTAGGGTGTGGTGTGCCCAGAGTCCATGGGGAACCTAAAATCCCTGCTCTGATCTGGGTGTGAGGGAAAACAGAAACACCAAATGGTAGCAGAAAAGAGTTTGGGGTGTGGTGTGCCCAGAGTCCATGCTCTGCTGGGAAAGGGTTAGAGTTGGTTAGGGTTAGGGTTAGGGTTAGGGTTAGGGTTAGGGTTAGAGTTAGGGTTAGGGTTAGGGTTAGGGTTGGGTTAGGGTTAGGTCCAGCAGATTCCTGGCTCTGCACTGCACTGTCCCTTCTCCCTGGCTTGCACATCCCAAAACCCCAACCAGGAGCCCTTTGCTGGCACCTCTTTGTCACCAATGGCTCAGAACTGGCAGGGGACACCCCCAGCCCTCCCTGTGAGGGGTGTGGTGTGCCCAGAGTCCATGCTCTGGTGGGAGAGGGGCTGGAGCAGCTTGGCAGGGCTGGAGCTGGGCTTGCTGGAGCTGGGAGCACACAGCAGGGATGGCACTGGGGTGGGAGCAGGGCTGGAGCAGTGCACAGCATTTGGCTGCCCCTCCATGGGATGGGACAGCAAATTCCATACTTCTGAGGCAGCAGGGACTTGGAGGAGTTGCTAGAGAGGCCGGGGTTGGGCCAGTGGGGAAACAGCTGCAGAGATTTTAGTGGTGAAACACTCGAGGCTGTGTCTGTGCCAGCAGCATCATCCCAGCCCTGCAGGAACCCACCGTGGGGACCTGGGGCTTGTCCCCCTTGCAGCTCCTGTCTGTGAAACAGAGGAAAATCAGAGGAGGCTCCCATTTCTCTTCCAGGCTAAAGCAGCATGTGGAGGAACAGGCAGAGCAGTGGTGGGGCACTCAGGGCAGTGCAATTTGCCATAAGCATCTCAGCTGCAATTTGTTACTGGTTTTCCACTTGAAGGTTCCTTTATAACACTTTAATGTGGGAGCGTGCAGAGCTGTATGGATGGGCTCATATTTCTCAGCTGACATATCTTCAGCCAAAGTATGTCAGCTACAGGAGAAGGCAAGGCTTTGCACTGGCTCTGGGATTTCTTCTTCCCCCATCAGAAACCACATAAAAGAAAAACACAAATAAATCAGCTCTCCAAAATCGCTATTTATTACCTCATCATGAAACCATCTACTGGACCCTGCAGTGGTATTGAGTAATATCATTACTTAAACCATAAAGAGGTTGTATTTATTACTCAAAATTGGGAAAATTAGCATCCATATGGATCTTATTGTTTTACGAGCAGTATTGCTGCCAAAACAAGTGGTGTTAACATTCCAAACTACAGATTGTCACCATTTCTCACCCAGCGTCTCATTCTTTCACTTGGTATTTAAAATACCTTTGAATTGAGGAACTGAGCAGATCATAGAATCTCTCCTATCAAGATATATATCATTTAACAGCCAGACTACTGTTCAAAACTTGATTTATGGTGGCAGTGAGTGAATGGAATTAACATCTGATGACCTGAGGAAGAGAGACTAAATTGATTTTGGATAATCTTCCTTTAGAGAAGGGATTAGAGAAAAAAAAAAACACACTCTAAGAAATTTAACTACTTAATTTGCAATACATAGCACCTTAGTAGGTAATCACAGACAGGACACCCTAACCTCCACCCCTGGAAAAATGGTGGTGTAAAACTCCATGAAATGAACTTCCAAGCACAGGAAGCATAAAAGGGTCACTGGGAACAGCAAGCTGGATAAACCAGGGCAAAGCAGGCTTGAATAAAGTGATTATCTCCTGGAGGGAGAGGGGAGAAGTGTCAGTGTCATTGATGATTTTAGCAAGGTTTTGATACAGATTTTACAGGGTCTGTAGAGTCAAACTGAAGGGACACAGACTGAAGGGATGAGCAGAGACCTGTCTCCAGTATGAGCAGAGAACTCACAGGGCTTGAACAGGAGGAGCCAAGAGTCAGCAAACAAGTGGCACTTCCCAAAGCTCAGATGGGGCTGATGGAGCTGAAACCTGCTCCAAAGCCCTGCGTGATGGACACAGTGCCTCTGTCACACCGTGGATGGCGTGTCCTGGGTAAGCAGCCAGTGTGGAGAGCAGGCTGCCATCCACAGGGACCTCAAACCCTGCAAGCTGAGGAATGGAGCACCAGCACCTGCAGGGAGTTCACCAAGCCAGGTTTGCTCAGCCTGGAGAACTGAACACCAAAGAGAAATCGATTTGCTGTCTTCAGCCGAGGGTAAGGAATTGTGGAGAAGACAGAGGCAGACTCTTCTTGAAGGAAGGGCAAGAACTTACAGATCCAACTTTTAACAACAGATATTCCAGCTGCATATCCAGGAAAAGGGATTTCACACTGGATTGGTAAAGCACTGGAGCATTTGGCTCAAGAAGGCTGTGAAATCTCCACCAGAGCAGGTTTTTCAAAACTCAGCTGGACTTGGCCCTGAGCAACGTGATGTGGTTTTGAAGTCAGACCTGCTTTGAGCAGGAGGTTGGGCACGGTGACCTCCAGAGGTCCTTCCAACCCAAATTATTCTATGATGCTGTGAAAAAACTCTAGAATGAATGCTGGTCTCCCATTAGAGGATGTCCCTTCAGCACTCTGGGGAACCTTTGAAGTGGATGGCACTGCTGTTTTCCAAATTGCTGCACTTGTTCTATGGACTAGGAGAAGTCAACTTCCTTCTATTCAACAACTGTCTCAAACACATTACAAGGTAACACAAAAAAAGCCATTTTCAAAAGAACTAAAAACCATTAATAAAGTTGTGAGCAAGCATTCCCTCCTCTGTGCAGCAGACATTTACTGAGTAAGTTTAGTTGTAATATTTGGAACAATCCAGTATCACAGAAACTACGCTTTGAAGACTCGGACACAATTGGAAGTAATATCAATAAACAAATTCAAAGCCTGGTTTTGCTATACACTGATCTTCACATAGAAAGCACGACCTCCTTCAATCAAATCAAGGGATGAAGAGATCAATCAAATCAAAATCAAGAGATTTTATTGTAAATCGATTGTTTCTGCAGACTAAAACAGTGGTTTTGCCTCTCTGCTTAGAAATTATATTACACCACCTCAAATGCTGCAGTTACTACTAAAACCTTCTAATTTTTATAGATTCCCACAACTACCTGTTTGTACTTGATCATTTCAGGATTCCTTATTGTAACTTTAATGTGAGAAATGATTTCACACCACGCACAGCTTATTGTCTGTTAGTGTTAATCATTCCTTGCAGCCATCACACACAAACCCTGCCTGCAAAGCCACACCTAGTGGATGTGTTAAAACCTGGCATAAAGATCCTTTATATGTCACTGATGAGCAAAACTGATCTCACTTCTATTCAGAGAAATTAATCTCTGTTTATTAACATCTATGCAGGGAATAATAATTTCTTCCTAATCAAGGAGTGCTGGTATAAAATAAAATTATTGCCATATGATCTACACCCTGCTCCTAGATGAGTTAAATTATATACTCCACCTTCAGCTGCCAATATTTAAAATTAAACAAAAAAGAATATAAAAACACTGGTTGCAATGTTATAATAATTACCAGATATATTCCATTTCATATTATAGAAACAGAAAGTCCATTTTGCTGAAAAGAACTCCATCTCAGATTCAGAGTTCATATTATGTGATGAGCTAGTTTCTATGGCAACTGCTTTCTCTTTTACATACACTGTAGACAGCACAAAATGTCTGTTGTCTCCTAAGTTAACTTAACATTTTTAATCAGCAGATGACAATTTGTGCACTATTATGTATGCCTTCCAAAAATGTCTTTCAAGTATTTCAAGTGCTGGTCTGACTGAAGTATAAAAGAAAAGAGTGAAGTCACACCTCCCGCCCCAAATTCCTCACAAGCCAACTTCAGTTCTAATGAGGAGAGTGAGAATCGAGGAAAAACGCTGGAGACATCAGAGGTGATCACCCACTATGGCACAAGAACACTCTGAAGGGTGCATGAAGTGAGGAAGTGGCAGATGTTCACAGCTGGACCAACAGGTGTTTGAGAGGAGTCCCAGTCCAGCAGCTCAGCCAGAGTGGGACACAGGAACACAAATGTGCCAAGGTGGGTTCACCTGAGCAGGGACAGGGGTGTGCTCAGGAGACCCTGATGGAGAGAACACTGAGCCTGCACTGCCTGCTCCAGTTCAGAGCAAAGGCTCCTTTTTAACTCATCTCAAAGATTATTCCAATGCTGCAGCCCAAACTCTTCCCACAGCTCCCCTGCATTCACTCAAGTTAAAACCAGCCCTGTGGGTTCACAATATTTGAGTATTTCCACAAGGAACTGTTGCATTTGACCATTTCACAGCAATGCTGCGAGTGAAAACCCAGTGTGAACATCTCCCTGGGACACAGCACCAGATCCCTGATTTCAGCAGATATTCCCCATCAATGGGATCCACGGCAGCCCTGAGTCAGCAGACTGTGAACAACAACCAAGGAAAACCACACAAGTGCTGCAACAAATATTTGGTACTTTAAATACTTTACATCAACAGTCGTGTTCATTATCCTGGGCTGACTGGTGGTAAATTAAACATGCTGCAATACAGCCAAAAGCTTTTGTTTGGGAAAGGCTAAAAAAGAACGGCTGTCTGTCTACAGGAGTCTGACTGGCAGCCCAAAAGCCTCTCTCCAAGTAAAATACAACAAACAAATATTTAGATTGCAACTCCAGGATTCAGATTGGCTGCAGAGAAAGCCTGCATTGCAAGCAGTGTATTTCTTCTCATGCCAAAGACATCTTCTGCTAAGAAAAGGAAAGGAAGTAAAAGAAAAAAAAGGAGTAATATAATTTATTTACTCCAAATTGTAAACAGAAGTGACTTCAGTAGCACTGTCAGCATTTGAATGTTTCCCAGGCTACCTCTATCTGTACCCTCCAGATCCCCTCAAGCAAATTGCTTCCACTGATACTGGGAGAATAACCATGTGGGAACTGGTATCTGGAGATATTCAAACAATTACATGAAGAAGAAGAGTTGATCAGTGATTTACCTGTAGGTAACAATAGGTTCTTTCAAATCAAAGTTGAAGAGAGTCTCCTATGCTGAAAAAAAATGCTCCCCAAATCCTTCTTATTAATTAGTACAGTACTGCAAAGTTACTGCTGAAGCAGTATTTGCATATAGGCAGAAACTGGGCATGAGTTGGGTATTTAGCTATCACTAAACAAGTAGGTAATATCTCTACTTGGTTTTTTTTTTCTGTATTTTCTCTTGTCAATAGTTGACAAAGCTCTGCAGCAGACACACAGCAGCACAGCCACCCTACATACATTTATGGAGCCAAGATAAATGTCCTCTATTTCGTCCACTTGGGTGATACACTAATTATCTACACAGAACCACAAACATATACCAAGAACCTACTGGAATGAAATAACTATCATTGCTGGAATGAAAATAGTGATTGCTCCTGTTTTTTTATTTCAACTCCACAAGCTCAAATTAATTCAGACAAAGCAATAGCTGCAGAAAGATTGTTGAACCCAAGTGCAAAGAAAGAAATTTCCAAAGAGAAGCCAAAAAAGAATGGGATGTGCTGTACATGGGACACCAGGGGAGGAGCCGCTCATTTCTGAGAAGGGAAAGCAAACCTGGATGGTAAAGGCCAAGGGGATTATGGAAAGTTCACAAAGCAAGAGAGGAAAAAGGAAACAGATCCTTCAGCCATGGGATAACACCTTATTAACTCTTCTTACCACCTCCAGCCTGTTTGTCGAGGGTTTTTGTAACAAGCTCCGCTCTCGATGTTTGCGTCCACACAGCTTCAGAACTACTCAAGGTTTTTCTTTCCCGACCAATAAGGGTTTCTTGAGAGCCCCAAGACACCCCAAAAGAGCAGTGATCTCTTAGAGCAGCCTCATTTTTGAGAGCACAGACATTGCCTGTTAAAATTAAACACCGTGACATCAGTGACACGCGCGGGCAGAACGTGCCCGAGTGCTCCAGCTGCTCTTGACCCAATTATGACTGGATGAACACAGTGGCCTGGCCAATTATCTCAGAACAGAACCTGGAAAGAGGATTCAGCTTCCTCATGGAAACTTTCTTTCCTCTCCTTTAGTGCCAAGCGCTGTATTTGATGTTACAGGGGTACATTTTATTTCTTCTTCTTGCCCAAAGGTCAACGATGGAAGAAGGAGCAGGAAAATGATCCAACTCTGTACAGCAGCTGGAACATGGAAATCTTTGAGCTGGTTGAGGGCACGTGGCAGATGCTGGGGAGAGAAGGACATTCAAAGGACAAAGGGGAAATATTGAGGGCACAACTGGCACCGCAGACACTCGGCCCCTCCGCTTCAGTTATTAAAATTTCCTAACCTTGCCATTTCATTTCACCAAGCAAACTGGATATATTCTCTGTGACCTGAAGTCTTGCTTCGGAAAATCACTGATTCCACAGCAAGACTGCTTTTACTAAAACAAAGGAAGGTCTCCATCATGCAAGGAGCTCCCTGTTTTGTGAACTGACGGATAAACTAAAATTACTTAGGGGGGTGGGAATGTATAAGCAAACTTAACAATGCTCCTAAGAAAATCCAGATATCTAAATTAAATAGAAGTAGTGATTCAAAACTTCCCATTAAAAAAAAAAAAACATAATCCTGTGTGATTAGCTACTGTTTAAAGAATAACAACATTATGGCAGTTCATAGAAAACGTACAGGATTTAAAAGCCTACAAGAACACAGCATGGCATAAAAGCCTTTGTACTGCTTTGACTTTTATTGACCTACAAGTCAATTTACTCCTCCCCAAGCATTACAACCCCAGATGAAAAAATCAGAGCAAGACTCCTAAAAATGGAGAAATCCAGGAGGAATGCAATCGTTACCCAGAAATTTATCATCAACACAAAAGGTGATACGCTTCAATCAAATTTTTTTCTTGGAAATATATTAGACTTAGGCTTCACAAAGAAATAATATTGTTTTATATTTAATTAATATCTGGCAAGGCACTCAAATCTTAATTTTTATAGTCTAGTTGAGATTAAAGCATTAATAAATTTATTTATATTTGAATAAAATCTAACTGTTCTGTATAGTGTCTTTCACACCTATGTGAAAGTAGAGACCTTGGATATACAATAAAAAAACTAAATTAATCTTTACAGTATTAGTAAAAGAAATTGATCTGCAGTACTTAGTCATAGCTGTCTTTGGGAATATAGTGAGAAATACATATTTTAACCACGTATATTAAGAAATACGTATTCGCTACTCTTTCATATGGAAAAGGATTTAAGAAAGACTTCCAGTGAATACCTTTAATAACGGTGCTTTCACATTATTCACCCAACACTGAGCAGATAGGTCCTTCAAACCAAGCTACTCATATGTGATTAACACTAATTATTATTTAAATTTTTCAAATAACCCAGCAAATCCACTTTTCATTTCGCCAAGCAAAATGGCCTCCGCTCCTGTTTCATCTCACCTTCGCTGAACACAAAGCACTCCTAAAAATTACTGCTGTCAAAGATGGTTCAAATTTAACAGGTTTTCAAAATGCAGTGTTGTTATACACCCAGTAAATGAGTGGTTACCTTTGTTTAAAGCCTGATAAATGTTTCATAAAGAATATTGGCCGTTAGTCACATCAGATGTCCAAAACACGCATTTTTAGTAAACATATGTGAAGATTAAAAAAAAATATTAAAAATCTGGGCTGTAATTCCATAAGAAACACCAGTATTGTCTGTTGAGCTCAGTGCAATGACAGAGGTGGATTTGAATACAAAGACCAGAGGAAGGAACGAAGAGCAATTTATTTTTCCAAATGGAAAAATCTGTGTCCTTGAAAGCTGGGAGAGTCTCACTAGAATTTAAACAAACAACAGCTCTTCTTGTCAAAGCAACTGCCTTTTCTTCCCTGATTTACGTGTCATTCTCATGGCAGCAATGTTCAAATGACTGTACAGGGATATTCAAACTACAAAGAAAAGCTCTGTAAAAAAGGCCAAACTCTGCTTTTCAGACTGTTCAGATTCCCCCAATAGCTGTGAAAATTCCCAGCTTTCCACAGAGCACCTGTAGTAGCATCGGTGATCCCCCTGCAAACAGAAAGCTCAACCAAACTTTGGGCTCCAACCTCTGCCAGAAACGACCCCCAAGAGCACAAACCAGAGCTGGACTTAGAGACACCTCCCAGTTCTCAGGATTTGCTGAAGAGAGTCCCTTTCCTTTTGTATCCAGTGTTACAGAACAACACAGGAACTGGGATGAGCATTGGTGGGTAGACAGAATAATTCTATATTTCTGTTCATTCCAAAACTGCCTTCTTTTAACGTGGGAGTTACAGCTCTGCCTTTGTCCGCAACAAAAAATAACAACAGCAGAAATGCAGGTGAGAGGAGGCTACAATTCTGAAAAGACACTCGCATACAGATTCAGAGCTGAGATGAATCTATCTTAGGCCAAAAAGAAAAAATGCAAAGATTAAAAACCAATCCCTTGAACCATTTAAGGCTTTGTTCGCTCTTACAATGCAGCGGAAAATAAAGGCGAGGTTTAATTTTTTTTTCAGAGGCCACCTGAGTATCCCCTGCCCAAGTGTTCTCACAAAGTATATCCCGTTTTCATTGGAAAACCACAATGGTGGAAATGGAGAAATGAGTCCTGGCTTTGCAATATACCTCTCAACCTCCCCCAAGAAGCCGTTTGCTTCCTAACGGACGTCCTTAAACCAGATTTCGATAGTCTGAGCCGTACAAAGTAAAAAAATCAACTGATTTCAAAAGTCAATTTTCAATTCAGTTTCATTTAGCTCTGTTGGAAGTGTTAGTAAAAGCCACAGCCTACCAGTCTACAGGAAAGTAGAGTGAAAATGCCTCTTAGTCTGAGCCTAACATCTCCTAGGGAAGGTGGTGGTGCGCGGAAAACGTGTCACTAAAGATGCTTTACCAAAATGTCCAGTTTGGGTATAAAATAATCCATGCGTGATAAGCAATTCTAACGCTGATTAGGAAAGATTATTTTCTGTAAACTCTTTAAACTAGAAAATCACCTTAGTTTTTAGAATATTGCCATTGCAGGCCTTTTTAATAAAGGCTCTTAGGAAAATATATCACGCCGTCCTTACAAAATACATTGAAAAAAAGGCAGTAAGATGGTTTTTGAAGTGAAAACTCATAAAGATCATTTTCCATGCTGACAGTGTGCATTTCATCCAGAAGTTTGAAGAGTCAAATGCTACCTCAGCTGGGGGTTATTCTGCCAAATGGCTTCCAACAGTGACCACAGAGATGGAGGATGGGAGGGGTACGTGTGTGTAGGAAAATAAACGTGATGGTAAGCCACCCCAAACCCACATCATCTTATCAAACATCCGACACACGCAACCAAACGCACAATGCAAATCTAGAATACAAAAACTGAAACAAAAAAGACACGAACAAAAGGAAATAAAGCCATTTGTGAGTTACCTGCAGAGATTTAAAACAAAAAAAAAGCACACGAACGAAGCAGATATAATTCACATGGATTTGCCCAGGAAGAAGAAAAGGAGGGGTGAGTGTGAGGGCTGGGGGGGAAAAAGAACAGATACCTTTTTTTCTTAAACAAATCCATCATGAAAGAAAATGAGACAAGATTATAAATAGGCCGAGTTATAGCGCACCATGGGATTTTTAATCTGGCTACCTGTGGTTTTTGCAGTTAAAGCCCTATTCAGCAGTAGGAAGGGAGGGGGGAAAGCGGAAAAAGAAAAAAAGAATAAAAAAGAAAATCGAAATCACGTTTATGTGCCAGTTTCGCAAATGCTCCCCCAGCGAGCACCACCAACAATGCTGGCAAACAGGAAACACTCATTATCAGCAATTTCTAATAAGCGGGCGCCTTTCAAGCGTTATTGATCGTTACCTGGCCGTCTCGCTTCCTGCTGTCCTGACTTTGGCTCTCGTGCTCTGCCATGGCAGCGCGAAGCTGCTCCTCCAGTTTCTCCATCTCCCGTTGATGGTCTCGGACCAGGCAGTCGTGCGCTGTGTTGTGCTGCTGGAATAGGTGCGTCTTCTCCTGTTCATGCTCCAGCTTCAGCTCCACTATCTGATTGGACAGGGAGGAGTACAGTTCATCAATAGAACATCCTTGTCGTCATGACAACTCGTCTACAGCTTAATTTCCCCCTTAATTTCATCAAGTTGGCAATTTTATTTTTACGTCACTATTACCTCACCTCTTAAAAAGCAACCGTTAGCGTGACAGAATTCCTCCAGACAATCCCAACAATGGAGACAACCGAGCAAATCCAGCGCATCCTTACCCAATTTGTTGGTACAAATGTCGGAAGCGTACAAAAAAATAATATATTTAAAAAAAAAAAAAAAAAAAAAAAAAAAGGGGAGGCATTGTCGCATTGTGTGGCGGGTGCCCCCGTATCCCGCTGCTGCTCCTCACTCAGCAGGACTGAGGATCCTAAATGGTTAATAGGCAGCCTGCTCGCCCCTTCGCTTAAGTATACACACACACAACCCCCCACCCCAGCAATTAAAGCTTTGCAAGAATTCTTTATGATTTCCAAAGCGAACGGTCTTCCTGCGATATTCCTCAACGCTGGCGCATAGAGTTGTCTTTTTTTTTTCCCCCCTTAAATAAAAAAAAAAAAAGAGCAAGAAAATTATAAAAAAAAACAAAGCTCTATTATCCCGTTGTCAGCTACGCTATCCCAACATAAACAGATGTATGTGTTCCAGAAGGGCACCTGCTGTGCCGCAAGCTTGCACCATGATTTCATAAGAAGCCCTCTATTCTCAGGAGCCGTTCCCAGTCCGCACCACACTGGATGCTGTGACCTTGGCCACTCTTAGCCTCTCCCCGCTTGCCTGAATGGCAGCCTGAGACCAAGGGCCTGGTTGCTGCAGCTTTGATATTAATCCTCCCGCCTGCGCACAAAGGCACCCTACCTGGCCTGCACACTGGAGCGGCCAGGCCGCCTTTGAAGCAGGTGATGAATAGGGACGGCAGGAAGCCGCTTCCCCACTGAACTCCGGGCCACACAGCTGCTAAGAACAGTCACTTGGATTTTTCTTCAGTTTTGGTGGATTTCGGAGAAGGAGGAAGGGGGGTAAGGAAGAAAAATAACACAAAAAAAAAAAAAAAGAAAAAAAAAAAAGAGAAATCTCTTATCGTGAACATGGTGGGGTATTTTCAGCATGAGAAAGGAAAAAAAGAGCGGACGGGAGGAGCCGCTGTGTGAGCGCCGAGAGCGCCCGGCACCTTATCTTAAAGCTGTAGCATTCAATTCTGGAATGATATCAGCTGGTTGTTCGGCTTCCGCGGGGAAAATTTGAAGCTAAGTTAAAATAAATTTTAAAAAAAAGGGCATTTTCTCCAAGTGCAGATCAGCGTGTTGCAAGTTTAAAAGGGAAATGTGGCGTCCATGCTGCGGTTGGGAGCATCCTTCCGCAAACGGAGCGAGGAGAACAGATGCAACACTGCACGGTTTAACGTATCTACATTATTTAATAACACTAAAGAGCTCATTAAGAGATGCCTGAAGTCCCTGCAGGGGTTAACCCCTCACATTTTCCAGGCTGGGCCTGGCATCCTCACACCAAGTTCTTTACGCCAGGTTTTTGCTCAAGGTTTCTGTACAAACCTGGCTTCTCTCGGACGCTCGCGGTGTCCATCCTGTGCCTAAGAGAAAAAGCTGTTGTTCCCTAAAATAATGTAGAGCCTTTGCCTGATTTAGGAGAAAAAATGTTTAGTGTTCCTTCATAAATAAGACCTGATTAAAAAGAAATCGTGTGAACAGGAGAGGCCTCTCCCTTCAAACATTTTGCTGTCTTAATTATTGGGTTTTCAGCTGGTTGTTCCATGTAGGTCTGGGTTAAGGCAGCTTGCTGTGGAAAGCTTCAGTTATTGGAGATGTCACTTTTTTACCAGAAGACAGGGCAGCAGGCAAGGAACGTGACCCAGAGGGAGCAGGGAACACTTCCTGCTTCTCCATCTCTTTACACCTTTACCACATCAACCAAAGTAAATTCTTTTGTTTAGTAATCTCTTCACTTTCAGCATTTATAGACACAAAGATTTTAATTTAATAGGTGGAATGAGCAAAAGGTCCTTCAGCAAGAGGGGTGTTCCCTCAGCTCATCCATGGGAAGAGAAAGGGTGGTACCATGAGGGGAGGTGTTTTATAAGAGGAAAATTTGTTGAAGAAAAATTTCAAAACCCTCCTAATTTAAAGCTACGCATTCCCCATGATGGTTTTGGTTTGGTACTTTAAGATGTTTCTGGCAGGGAGAGGAGGTGGAGAAACAGGAGAGGAGAGAAAGGATGAGGACCAGAGCATTTTCATCCCTCAGAGGCCTCCACATCCATCTTCCCTAATGAATATTAGCAGGTATTCCACATTCCCAACCAACAAAACAAAGAGCACAAAGTGACTGAGCAGCCATTCCCTGCCCTGGTGAGCTCTCCCTGAAGCTCCTGCTCCCCTCAGAACTGCTGCCAAGCACTGTGGCTTCTCTTCCTCTCCTTCCTCTCTCATTCTTGTATTTTCATTGGGTTGTTTTTTTAAAGGAAAAAAATTAACATATACCAAAAAACAGAAAGAGAAAATCCATGCTGCTTTTCAGCAACAACAGGACTTCATCACAGGAAACTGCATGAAAATTGTATTAATTCTTCAGAAACCAGACAGATTCTGTCTCCTCTTGGAGGTAGAGAGCGCCTTTATGAATGATGTAACAAAACCACCTCCTTCAAAAATTCTGTCATTTTGAGATCTTGCTGCATCTACCCCTTGATGCTGAGCACTTCATCAGATCACATTCAAGTGTGTGCTCCACTCCAGCACTTCAGTGTCCAGGGACAGGCACTGGTAGGTGCTATACATTTCAGCCAGACAAGCAACACGACGCTCACAATGGGCATTAGGGGCAAGGCTGAAAGGAAACATTCATTAAATAATCGAGTGTGCCCTATTACCATAATCACAGGGCATTCATTGTGCCTTGGATGTTTCCTCATCTTGTTCTCTCAAAGATGAAAATCTCTCTCTCATTCCCTTCCCTGTGCATCTGTTCCTGTCTCCAGCCATGGCCTGGACACAAAACCAAGCAGGAATATCTGTCTGACCTGAGAGAGCCTTTCTTACCACTGCTGTTATCAAGTAATACAAATATTTGAAAATTATGATCTCTTCTTAGCTGAATTCTTCATTTTTTTGTTTCTACACACTGTGATAGAACAATGTTCAGGACAACAGCCAACAGGTGATTTACTAAACTGTCATCAGAATTACTTTAAATTTAGCTTTTAATTACACTATTTCTTCTAAATTTATCTTTTAACCGAAATTTAAATTTCCTTATTCTTCCAGAGAAAAGGATGTTAAGAAGAAAACGAAATTCTTAACAAAGAGCTAAAGAAGATTAATGCAAGAATTGTGACGGTCTCTTGTTGTTCACTGACACAAAAAGATGCCAAACAAAGCTGGCAGTGTGGCTTGTGCCCAGGCCAGTGACAACTCAGCTGATGAACACAGGCAGATGGAATTGCACTCACAAGGGGAGGTGCTTTAGGACAATTTGCTAAAACAAGAGACAGTCTAATAATACAGAGCCAAGGTGAAATCCTGCTGCTGTTAGCACGCCTGAAGAACAAAGATCGACAATGAACAGCCCACTGATGGCAGGAGATGTTTTCAGAAGCCAAAGATTTGTAATTTAATCAACACCAGCAAATACCTTTTGAAAGTCCCTAATTTAGACAAGGCCTTCTACTACCCAGTTTTTGCTTTTACATCACATGCTAAGTTTAGGCTTTTCAATTTTAGAACAATTTCAACTTGTTCTCAAGAACAAGCACGCCTTTGAAATTCTTTTTAGAGTCCCCAAAGGAGGGAAAGGAAATTAGTTAGCTCACTACCTCTTTGAAAAATGTAACTGCTACAATAAATATTTGACACCAAAGTATGAAAATTCATGTAAATTTATGTCCGCAATTCCAGAAATATTTTAAGTAACACCTATATAAAATATGGTTTTGCAAGGCAGGATGATTTTATAAGCACTGTTTTGGCATGACTGAACTGAGGGCTGGAGAAGCCACCAATGCATTGCACGTGTCACTGAGCTAAATTCACTCTACAGCACGCCTGCTTTCTGCATTTCCATCCTAAAATCATTTAAGTGTTTGTAAATCAGGTGTTTGCATGACACCCTGCTGAAAAGCAGCCCCAGCCCCTGCCCAGGCAGGGCACAGCACATGATCTGTCCCCAAAGAACAACTCCAGCAAGATGGAGCATTTTCTGTCTCCTAAGCCTATCAATAAACCTGAGTGTTCCATGAGGATATGGGGATTACCCATCCCTGCAAATGCTGCTGCTGAAAGTAATCTGATCTAGCAGCCTGGAGGAGTGAGTGCTAATCATGCTGGGGTCTGCTTCAGCATAACTTTGGGCAGAAAAGGAGCATCTTCACTGCAAGTTAACGGAGGAAACCAGAACAGAGCACCCTTGCAGCAGGTAAATTAAATGGATTTTAATTTACACTTTTTCGGGGGGAGATTTTTCTGTAAGTTGAAACATTAAGGTCTCCCAAGATAAAAGGGGTGCAATGAGCCAAGGGCAAATGGGACAATGGGAAATACATCTGTGCAGAAGCACACATTACCACACATGGGATAATGTACATGACTTTCTACTTCATTGCAGGCTGCAATAATTTAATTGGTATGACTGTGTGTTCTGTAATACTTACACCTTTTCACCAACCACCAATAATTCTTTTTCAACTGCAAACTAAGAATTGCAAGAAATTCTTTTAAAGAAACAAGCTGGTCTTTAGCCAAACTGCAGTTTGATTTATCCTACCCTAAAATAATGCACCTGAATGGTCTCGCTCTCACTATATAAAATTATATGCCTGATCTGTACATTTTTACTCATAAAGGCTTTTTAGAATTTTAATATTTTTAAAGTATGGGCACACAACCCCCATCTCAATCATCCCATCTTCCCAATCTTCTGGCATGAGTAAATTTGTTTTTAAATCTCAGAACCACAGAATTGTTTGGGTTGGAAGGGACCTCTAAAGCTCATCCAATTCCAAGCCCCTGCCATGGGCAGGGACACCTTCCACTGTTCCAGCTTTCTCCAAGTCCTGTCCAACCTGGCCTTGGGAACTTCCAGGGATGATGAGTCCACAAGCTCTCTGGGCAACCTGTGCCAGGGCCTTACCACTCTTATGGTGGAGAACTTCTTCTTAATATCTAATCTAAACCTGGCTTCCCTCAGCTCAGGGCCATTCCTCCTTGTCCCATCACTACATGCCCTTGTGAAAAATCCCTCTTCAGCCTTCTTGTAACATTATACTTGAAATGGAGTTGCATCCCATGATTAAATCCAACTTGGTGCCACAATGAACATCAGGAGGTTCCTCCCCTCCCCTCCTGAGCCCACCCACACCACCAAACCCATCGCAGGCTGCAAAGAGAAATATTCCTTTCCAACTAACAGACCTTGAGCCACTGCAAATGCCTGTCTGCAGCAGAATTTGCTGTATGTAGTCTTTGTTTAGGGATTCAGTTTATCCAAGGACCTTCTTTGAACACAGAGCTGCCTTCCCAGCCTGGCTGTTTACCGCAGGCACCCGTTTGTGTTTCTGGAATCGCCTCCCTCTCCCTCCTCCCCTCAAAGTGGATTCTTTGACTACACAGGGAGCTCAGGCTTTCAACTCTGCATCACACACGACTCAGATGCCTGAAGGAGACCGTGCAAATACCCATCTGTCTGGTTAACAATTCTGTAAACAGCAATGGCACCATGAGAAGATTTCCACCCACTCTTCACTTGGAGGTTAAATTCGTCTCCTTTTCCCATTTGTGAGTTTTAGCTATAAAGCAAAAAGTTGATGTTGATTGAAGAAACTATTCCTCAGATATTCTGCACAAATGGTATTCATCTGTGTCTAAGGATGGTTCAAAGGAAACGTTTATGCATCCTAGATTAATTTATTAAATGAAATTTATGCAGCTTGTTGCCGATGACATGAAAAATTTAGAGCTTCTACTAACGTGCTCGTTTGGCCTCCTTGCAAGAACAGACTGTATTTCAATTATCTTCGAGTACAGACAAAGAGGAGAGGAACAAAGCTTTTCACAAAGACTCTCTCCTCACAACTAAACCAGCTTACTGAAAATGGATTGTGGATCTCTGAAAATAAATGGCAAGGTTAACGTACAGCTAAGAAATGCTTGGGACATCGGTCTGTCCAAGGAATAGCAGATTTCAAACTGGGCTTTGCAAGTGTTTCCTTCACTTGGGTGGGTAACAGATTGGTAAAAGAGAAGCTAAAAGACCAGAAAATTAAGAATGAGGCCAGAAGGAAAGCCAGGATGGAAGTGCAGTGGCAGGAACTCTTAACAGAGCAAGGGTATGGGGACAAAGTGAGATGGAGGTGGAGCTTGTTATCTCTATTAGTGTTAATTACTAAGTGAATGTTTTGCCTGAGAGAACATCACTCTTTTCTTTAAATTAACCTCACTATAAAGTTATAAAAGACAAAAAGATCGACAGAATATTCTTCTTCTCCTCTCAATAACACTTTCCTCTGCTCCAGCACACTGCTAAAACAAGAACAGTGTCCCAGCAGCACCTCAGATGTTGTCCTTGCTGCTGGCAGGTAACACTACAAACATGCTTTTTTCACTTTTAACCATCTATTTTGCACTTCTTTACTTCACTTTCTTTATTATAAAAGGCATATTTAAACTTAAACACACCTTTGTCTTGCTGCCAACTTAAAGGCCTTGTCTATTGACTTGTGATTTCATTAAATACCCAGGAAAATATTTCTGAAGGTGTCTCTTTCTTCCCTATTTGGATTCATAGGACAAGATGACAACTCTAATTTCTTCATAACTTTTACAGAAGTCAGAACCCAACAATAAATGTCACAAGAAAGGATTTCCTGAGATACAGGGAGATTCTTCAGCTATCGTGTAACAACGTTCCACTTTCCTATGGAAGCATGAACAATTATTTTTAAACGGAATAAACACAGTTAAAGATGAACCAAACCAAAGGATTATTTATATATTTAGGCTGGCATTTAATCTCAGAGAGTATGGCCATAACTCATCATGTAACCCCATCCTGCTATCACAATAACCCAACTGGTTTGTTGTGTGTTCTCTCCCTGATGGAAAATGAAATTTCCTAGGCTTTGGCTCTCTTACTAATCTTGCATCTCATTTATTTCACATTCACTCAGTCACTCCAGCAACCGTTCACAGCAAAAAATGGGTGTAACAGTGATCACAGTGATTATTAATGGTTTGGGGTTTTTCTAAAGGACAAGCTAATGTCATTTAAGCATTAGAATCACATTGAGTTCATTGGAAGTGTTCCATTCTCAACAATTTCAAACAAAATCTGCTTGAAACAAAGATGTGCATGTACTTGAGTGTGCTGGGGAATGGGCCTGCATGAAGCCCTGTCCTCTCTCTGCCATGGAACCACCACTCCCCACGAGAGATGTACTCTCAGAAAGTGCTCAACTGACAAGGAGATGGGAAAAAAACCCCAGCAAATTCCTTAACTTTTCTGTCAAATTTGACTAAAATCCATTACTGAAAAGTCTGGGCACATGATCTTTCAAACATTTGGGCTCATAGAAGATGAACTCATCAGAAACACTTCCCAGGTATTTTGAGCTGGATTGAGGATGTAATTAGAAAGTAGGGGGAAAAAATGAAAAAAAAAAGAAAAAAGGGAGGGGGTGCAAAAAACCAAACAACCTTTCTTCCTGTGCTGACAGTACCATAAAGCCCAACTACAGATACTGCAACCATTTCAAAGGCAGGAAAGGCTGAGGCCTTCACTGTGCTGTCCACTGGCTTTGAAGTGCCGAAAGCAGCTGCTCCCAGCAGATAGGAACTCTGGTGCTGCTGGAGTTATTTTTTTTTTCTTCAAAATATACTTTCAAATCTAACAGCTGCAAGTAGAACAAAGTTGAGCTAAAGTATATTTAAAGAAGAAGATGAAAAAAAAAGCCACCAGTTTCTCTCTCTCAGAGTGTTCTCAGTGGATACTTCAAAAGCAAGTGGCACCGAATCGGATGGAGCTGGAACCAGGAGGGACGTGTGACAGCTGAAACCAAATACTGCAAGATCCAAAAGTTCCTTTTTGCTTTATTAATGGATTTGAGTGCATTTGAAAAGCTAATAAAATATTAACTGCTGTGGTTTTTTTCAAATTACTTTTGAAGCAAAAGACAAAGATATATATATAAATATATCGGGGTATTTGTTGTAATAAATATCAGAAAAATATCAATATATGTCTGATCTGCAGGCAGAGCAATCTTTCAGCCCCACAATGAACAGTCCATGTTCACACCAACAATTGTTTTGAAATCAGTATTCAAGCAGAGCCCTGTGACATCAACCATTCAGATAAAGCAGAGAAGTGAAACCACTGCTCCAAGTGCCTACACTCCCAGAATGTCTGTCAGATTGGAGAACTGGATAACACATCAGTTAATTTGGTTCTTTACTACCAATCTGATTAAAATTATGGGCAACTTAATTGTCCAGGTTGCCATCAGGGCCACCCTTGCCACACACTATGAAAGCCAACAAAAAATAAATCTGTAGGGCAATTTCCCATCCCTTTTTATGTCTAAATTTCATTTCACAATTAGATTCAGACACTTGAGGCAGAACATCTCGAAGCAATCACTACATTTCTCAGGTAGCTAAAATATCCAGGTTTTTGGTTGGGTGTCTATTTCCAACTGGAAGTCTGCTGGAGCCCCACTTTGAATTCACTGCTCTATTTAAACACTTTAAATCAGAGTGCTCCTTGCCAAGTAACAACCAAAGAAATATGCAGTAAAACAAGGCAAGGAAAAGTCTGCTTTAAAAATGGTTTAGAAGTTCTGAAGCATAAATAGAGAGCAGTGCAGAGAAACAGAAGTTGGAAGTACTGAAAGGAAATTTTAAGAGTGGAAGAACTGAGCTCATCCTGCTCCGTGGTGGGGCTGGAGGGGCTTTGTGCCTCCCAAAAGAACCTCACTCCCAGTGATAACCCCCTGCAATCTGCAGGAAGGGGCACGTATTCCTCATGCTCACCAACTTTCAAAGAACATTCCAGATGAAGGACAAAGAGAAATAAATTTTTTAAAAGGGCATAAACAGGATTCCACTGAAAATTCTTTTTAGGCTCTCATTGTTTAGCTGTTTAGGGCTGCAACCCTCGGGTTCCAGTGATGTCTCATAAAGCCTAGCTGTTCTTTCTTACAGTAAAAGCAGCTATCCTAAACAAAATAAATGGGAAGCAGTACACATCTCAGTGAAAAAAGCTTTCACTGATGTTTACCACAATATCAACATTGCTACAGAATAGATTCACCAAAAATTTTTTAACTCTCATATTAATTTCTTGTTTGTGGTTTTTTTTGACACAGTCTCCAGAAGGTCTGAATATAAGAAGACACATAACACCAAACCATGACAATATGAGACATTATAATTTGCCTTTAGTGTGCAAAGTCAGCTGAATATTGGCAGAAAATTTTATCTATGGCTTGGTGGATGTTACTATGGATAGCAAAAAAAAAAATGACCACTTGTAGGTAGAACAGGAATGTTGTAACTCCTGATACACTGCAAGTTAGCATTTATCTCTACAGATTAAAATCGGGGATGGGAAAATGGGAACAAAATCTTTGAATAAATGCTTACTTGGGACTTTAAAGATGCACTACAAATTATGAGAACTGTAAAGAAAAAATGTGAGCCAACCATATCCCTAAAATGATGTGAAAATACTAAATAAAAAATTCCTTTAAGGCAGATGTCAACTGACCCTGACACTCCCATCACCCTTCTTTCAGCGAGTTCCCGACACACCAAACTTCCTCACCTCTCCTGCACAAATCCCCAGTATCTCTCACTATTTCTGAATCACTAAATGCAGGAATCATCATAAATAACATCTCCCAGTTAAGCTGAACACCTGTGAGATGTCCCTCACCCTCCCAGAGGCCAACATGTCACCTCTGTCAGGTGGCAGCACAAGTGGTGACGTTGCTTTGATCTGACCCAACAAACTCCCTTCTGTTCCAAGAGCGACACACAAAACCCACCATTGTTCCTCCCCAGCACAGAGCAGGGGTCTCTCAACACCTACCAAAGTGATCTTGTTCCTTAATTCTCTGAAAAAGCCCCTTCCAGATGGACTAGAGCAGGTCTGGCACCAAAGCCAACCGCAGCGTTTCACCCTCTCACGGCACAGAAGATAAACAGAAATGAAACCACATTTCCCTGCTGGAAATGCAAGCTTAGATCCACACAAGAACAGTGATAAGAGAGAACTTTCATGGATTAACCACCTCATTCCTACAAAGTACTAAAAACCCCCTTTCAATCCTTCAGCAGGTGTTACCAACAAAGGCCACTTTAATTTCATGACCAAGAACGAGCTCACACCATGTCTGGTGCTGCTCCTCAGCTCCCAAGTCTGTGTCATGCAGTAATTTCTCTCCTTCTGCTTCTCCCCCCTTTACATTTCACAGCAATACTGAACAAAACTTTCTTGTCTCCACCCAAACGTTTCCTGAGTATTTCCCAACCCTGAAATTACATTACAAAGAAGAAAATCACGTTCAGTGGGCCAAAACAAGCATTCATACGAACACTCCCCGTGTCAAAAATGATAAAAAGAATAAACCACTGTTTCTTGACAAGATAACGCATTAAATAATTGAACCTGGTGATTATGAAAATAGGTGTTGCCACCTGTAAGCTTGGGAAACAATTTGAAAGAGTCAGAGGCACAAAGGGTTGTGAAGAAGAAACAAAAAGTATTTTCTGTGTAGAAAATACTACATCCCCCTCCATCCCCGGCACAAAACTCTGCATATCTATAAATGGTGTTTTTATAGGAAGGACAGCTACACACAGTGACCTACAGCTGCAGGAAGGGTGTTTTCTCCCCTCCACCTGGAGGAGCAAAGCAACTGACCTGTTGTTCATATCCTTTCTTGATCTCATCCAACTGCCAGGAGAATTCTCTGGCTTGCTTTTCCCGGAGCAATTTTGATCTGCTTAGATCTGCTTCAACCTCTGCCATCTACATGGGAAAAGAAAGGGAATATTTAATTTTTTTTTTTAAAAAAAAGGCATAGCTTGAAATGTTCTGACATTTCTACAGTTGTTTGTAAACCATCAAAGAGGAGAATATCACTTGTTGGGAATGATAACAACACCATTTGTATGTGGTGAAAATGAATATTCAGTCTCTACAGGATTATTAGTTACTCAAGGACATAGTGATCACTGTTATGCCACTCCCTAATTACAAAGGATTGGCTCAGTTTTTCACTCAACAGTGCTGAGTATCCCATCGAAATTAAGTGAATATTTTCTCTAGACATATTTAAGACTCAAATATATTTCACTTAAAAATACACTGCCTGTGGAAATTCAAGGGAAATCATGTGCGAGTCAGAGCATAAACTGCACAATTAAAGCAAGTTTACATTAAATCAGAAAATAACTTTAAATAACTTAAAAGAGAATTATTTGGCTGCAAGTGAAGTCCTCTGAAGATAGTCATCGCCTATGAATAATGAGTCCCACAGATTCCAGCACGCAGCATCAAGGAAGCAATTTCACAACTCAATTAACAAAGGCTTTTGTATCAAAAGCACAACTGTTAGCTGTACATCAGGCATGTTTCCAAGGGAATATATATAAATATATATATGTAACTGCTGCAGTGCACACTCATCAATGACTTTTAGATCTAGATCCCAACATAAGCAGTGAATAAACTGTGTCCCTAAAAAGGGAAAAAGAAGTGGAGGGGTTTGAAGGACCACAAGCCCATCTGCTCCACAAAAAGAAGAAACCCATGAATTTCTGAACCACAAGCCAAAATCCTGCTTGGCCTAAGGGAGTGTGCTCAGTGTTCAACAGATGTCTGTGCCAATTGGCCTGGACATCACTCCCCAGCCAGGAAGGAGGAGAAAAGGCAGCACTCAGAATGGGAAAAGCATTTTATTGCAGAGTACTCCAGCAGGAAAGGAAGGGACTGGAGTAGGAGCAGTTGGCCACATAGAAAGTGGAAAAAGAAAGCAGTGAGGAAGCAGCTCCTGAACCTCACTGCTATCATCTGCCATTAAGAAAAGGGACTGCAATCAATGTTTTATGAATCATTTTCTTCCGGCTCCAAACTTACTCAAATTGCATATCCATGGCTATATTTTACTCAGGTTAATAAAACCCAGAAAAATAACAGATCTTGTTACTGCACTAAAGGAGGGATTCTTTTTTTTTTTTTTGAGAGAGAGAATGAAAATGTTCTAAAAAGTGAAATAGTAAAAACATATGCAAAGATGCTTTAAATCTACTGGCTTCTGCAGTTTATTCGTTAGGTCACATTCATCTGGTTCCAACAAAGGCTCTTGATCATTGTTTGCCAAACCCAGGAAGCCCCAGATCTACAGTACCATGACACAGCCTATGTTTTATTTTAATTAGCACTGGAAAAAATGCAGATCTTGCAGTTAAACAAGTGCCACCCACCCACCAGTGGACATCAGGTGACTCTTAATAATCACAAGCTTGACAAAATAGGAAGCAGATGGCAAAATAAATGATATCATCATAGAGGCAAACTAAAGAATCAAATATTGATTGCAACAACTGAAAATTACCCCATTCTACTCATCTTCATAATTAACTTTATCTCACACCAAAAATGGGTTTAAAGCCCAGTATTCCTAATGCAGATAAAAGGACAGTGTTGCTATGGCTACTGCAGTTGTTTTGTAAGTAATACATCCCACCTCAGCACAAAACACAGAATTTTCCAGTATGTTCCAATGGACTGGGGGATTTATCTAAGAGTATGTGGATGCAGAGGAATGAGAAAGGCCAAAGCCATGAAGAAAGAGCTTCAGCAGCGTTCCTTTGATGTATTTCCTTGGTTCCTGCAGAATAGAGCCACTCAACTATACAATATCATTTAATATTTCTAGATTTCAGCACCCAAGCAGGTAAAGAGTAAACCTCTGGCTGATTCATGGAGCACGCAAAATTGACTTTCAAAATTTCCCAGAATGCAGCAATATTCTGAAGGAAATCTACTGTCATTTTAAAATTACAGTTAACTGTGTTTTCCAAATTCTTTTGCACTTTCTTATGTTTTGGCTTGGTTTTCTTTGCTGAAGGTTTTTTTAAGTGAATGAAACTATTATTAGCTTTTCTAGAATTAGACAACATCCCTTTTAGATCAGAACTAGGATATTATTTTAAGTCATCATGAAGAAATTGCAGGAGGGCCACACAGTACAGAAAATGTCAGATTAAAATTGTGGGATTTGTTGTATTGCCCTCGTGGGTCTGGTTTGCTGAACACATCTTGCTTTTATAAATTTGTTCTTGCTTTTTTTTTACATTTCCAAATTCTATTATTCGCTGTCTGCATGGGTATTAAAAATACCAGCAGTGAAGATTTTCAAAAAACTTTGAGAGCAACAAAAAGGGAATTTCCTCAGTCCTAAGGCAGCACTCTCAGCCACCCATTCCAGTCCCAGCCTGCAGCACCCTCCTGTCAGCAGCAAGGTTTGGTCAAGGCAGGTGAGGTTGGAACTTGTAATCCAGAATTACAAACTGAAGTTCTGTCTGGTAATCTCAACCACACGAGGAGTTAGGAAATATCCTTTCTCTCCACTTCTTTTTGATCACCTATTGCTTGTTCCTCCTTTCTTTCACTCCTTGGGCTCCTTTTATAAATCCCAGGAGAATGGTTTAACTACTGTTTGCTCCATAAAAAATTTAAGCCACTAAACTCCCTGATTTTCAGGGACAGAAAAGTGGATTTTTCCATCCTCTGCACATGACTGCCAGCAGCCACCATGGCTCTGCCCCTGTTTGGGCTCAAACTGATTACAGGAGCTCATTAATGGAAGACAGAGTCGCTGGGAAAAGAGTAGGAAGAGCCACATTTAAGTGGGAAATGACAAGCGTTGTTCCATAGGGTGTATAAACTAACCCTTTATACTCTCACTCCTGAAAAATCCCTAATCAGTATCACAACTGCAGATATCTTTATAACAATGACAATTCTGGCTTTGTCAGAAAGATGAAACACCCGCCACCATCCCTTTCTGACTCGCTGCAAAGACACTACATTGTGAAAGATTTTGATGTAGCACTCTCAAGTGGAGCATGTTTCTGGCATTATAAGATCAGAATCCGCTATCCCACTGCGCCAGAGTTTCAGAAAGGCTGGCATTGTGACCTCCTCACCCGCTGTTTCATTTCTGCAGAGTCTTTCTCTGAGTTCAGCTCCACCTGCCGCTTAAACTCCTCCAGGGCAGCGCCTGCCTGCTGGGCCTGCAGCCTCTGTACCTCCGTCACCCGCCTCAGCTGCTCCTCCTTCTCCCTAGAAAGTCACAGAAAATTTTCAGAGTTCAAGTATCAAATAAAAGAACAAGTGTGCTGGTGTAAAAGAGAGGCCTTTAACCCGATCAGTTTAAAATAGTATTCAGATTTCAATTTCCTGTCCCAGCTTCTGCCCAACTTCCCTTTGCAGGGCTTTGAAGAAGGCGATGGAAGGCCGGAGTTATTTTCGCTTTCTCCGATTGAATTTCACACGCCCAAACACGGCGTCCACAGCTCACAACAAAACCTCCACCTTCAAAGCTTCTCTTCTCTTCAATGGCTCTCTACCCACTGCAGAACCCCTTTTATTAATCTCATCAAATGAATAAAATTTAATAATAGTAACAATAAATAAATACTAACAAATTAGATTTCATTAAACTAGATTTAACGCCCCCCAATACTTAAACAAAACTCTTTTTAGCATGATTGCCTTTCCAGATTAAAAAAAAAACCAAAACAAAAAACCAAGAAAATTATCCCAGTGCCATCTTTGCTCAGACAAGGTGCAGGATTATTCCCTGCTTGTCATAAATCAAAATGCAAAGCAGGGCAACGCGTGACATGTGGTTCCTTCTTAATCTATTAGAAAGCCATAATGCTGAGATGTCTATTCAGCCTTTACAGTAATGACAGATGTTAAATCTCTGTGCAAAGATATTTCATATCAACAGCCTACACTATCTGACATATTAAACCTGATACATCTATAGAAATCAGGCTGGGTTTCTTAAGACTGGATGGTACATCAATAGTAATGTTTCTGTAATATTTTATGTACATTCACATACATGAAAAGATACACATGAAAAGATAGAGACATTCACTATATTGACACAACACAGAGAAAAATTCAGGTAACTTATAAATATTTCAGTTGTGAGTCCTCAAATACTACCAACTTTTATTAACTTGTTACTGGTTTTGTTATTAACTTTTTGTGACATGTTCCTACTCCCACAGGTCAGCAGAGCTGCCTGACTTTATGTTCAGACACTGGAGAACACCATGGTGGCAATCCAGGGACAAAGCTGGCTCCACCCATGGCTTGTAACAGAAGACACATTCAAACAGACCTGGGGCTGACATTTCATTTTGCAGGCAGAGGAAGTACCTCACGATAAATTTCCCATTTTGACAGAAATTATTTCCATATAAAACAAAGAATCTGACATGTAAGAGACGGAAAAGCCCAGTTAATTCATCTCGTCTGTCACCTTGCCAGCCCTGGAGGAGCTGCTGCAGCACTGAGAGAGCCTTTCAGAAAGGTCAGGAAGCTGCCAAGCCCAAAGTTTCAGTATTCACATCCTCTTCTGTGGTTTGCAGACCAGACTTTGACAATAGGACAAAGAACATAATCCTCCATCTTCACAAAGAGGCTGTTTGCAGTGCAGGAGAGCAGGGTAATTCCATTAGCAAAGAGATCAAAGAAATGCCACAAGCCCTGAGTCAGTACATTGCTGTTTACTTCTAGAGGTTTTTTTCATGATGTATATTTAAAAAAAAAAAAAAATATTTTGGCACCTCACTCACGGCTGATGAAATAATTGAGAATAGGGAGACTGCTCCTCTCCTTACAGAAAAAGGAAAATACCTTTTTTCCTAGCAGAAACTGGAGAAAATGGAATAAAATCCTGTCCCACAGTTTTGGTGATGATTGTTTTGGGGTTTTGGTTTTGTGTTCTTAGAATACCTGTGCAAATTATCTTCAAATTTGCTAGAGAGCATCCACCACCCCTCCAGATATGTTTTATTTCCACACCTCATGGATTCCATTTCCCACTCTCCTTTGAGGGGGAAGCACATCTGTGTTAATCTAAGCCATCACATTCCCCACTCATTTATGAGACAATAAAAATTATTCAGGAAAAAAACATCACTACCAAAATCAACATTTCTTTCCCCATCTAAACTCAAATGGCAAAATACCATTTAGGATTTCAATTCCTCCCACAGAGGATCCAAAGGATCCAAATCCCAAGTACAAAACTTCCTCAGAATGGGCACACCAGTGACACCTCCAGAGTATGAAGGGATAGGAACTGTCTGATGGATCAGTTTTCCATCTGCTCCTGCTGTTTGGCTCAGTTATCCCCCAAATCCCACATTCCAGGGAGCTGCTGAATACAGATATTTTTAATTTTACAGCTGTTTGACACTGAACTACATTAAGCACATCACTCCCCTCTGCCAGAACAAAATCTACCTCAGAAAGAAGAATATAAAGAGCTCTGCCCACATTTGTTACCTTGGAGACACCATGGGGAGGGGAAAATGTCCATTTCTCCTCCCAAAGATCCAAAATTCAGCAATGGGCCCTGGATAAAAAAATCACTCTCCCTGCAAAACACATCTAATAATTCCACTCCACACTGGAAGCAAAACCAAAACTTGAAGCTTATTCAAACACATCCACACTGCCAAGTGTCACAAGACACTGGGACAACAGCTTTGGTCCAGTCAGATGGAAACACAACAAATCTAAACATGAAAGGACAAGATATCAGGCCTCGTGCTCATAGTGAGGCTCCAAATTTATGCATCTTCTTCCTCAGGAAGACATTTTTATTTTGAAATATTATGATGTAAACTTCCAGGAATGTGGTTTTATGCACCTTCCTTTCTTTTAAGGACTTAATCCCATGAATAAATGCAGCATCTCATTATAAGCAGGAAAAAAACTTCATTTTTAAGGATGTGGGAGCCAACATTCTCTATTTTTTGTGCAGTTCAGATTTGTACAGAAGCTTAGAAAACCTGTACAACAATGGCCCTTGGTTCACAAATATAAGAAAAGCTTCACTTTTTTTTTCCCAAGACACTGAGCAATGTGCCTTGCATGAAGCACTAAAATATTCACTTTGAAGATTATTTTTTTCAGTTGGACTAGTTGTGGGGCCCAGTACAATACAATTACATCACTTAAATCCCCTAAAGCTGAGCCAGCCTGAATATAAAAACAGGGCAAATTTACTCTTTGCCCCCAATTTAAAAAGCAGCAAATTCCTTTTGTTTCAGTGTATAAAGGACATGGCAATGGAATGAGGAGTCTTACACGGCACAAATCATCTCAGGGAAAGTTGACTGTGAAGTCCAGAATTTCAATTTCAGAAATCAGAAGTGCACTGATGAGAAATACAAACATCTTACGTGCTCTTCCTCTTCATGCTTAATCATAAATATTTGTCTTGCTCTGTAAAATGTCTTCCAAGAGGTAACAACTAAACACAGTGAGACTTTACAGCACTGCACTAAGGAAACAAAGGGAAATTCATGGGTTAACAGGAAAGGTTAGTTACATTTGGGATGTCCCACAAATGTTGGATGAACCAAAATTCCCAAAATTCCCTGAACAACAGCAAGGGCTCACCAACAGCACAGGGAGCAGGAGATGCACCTGGCTGGGTCTCAGCCTCGTCAAGAAATTAAAACCCTTCAGACATGAAATGCCAGCACACACTGAGCACATGTACCCCCAAGGCTGCACAGGGACAGAGTTTCACATCCCAGCAGCAAATCCACACCCAAGCCCCCTGTGTGGCATTTAGAGAGATTTTCAGAGGAAAATAGTAATAGGCTGTGAAACTCTTCATGATTTCTTATAAAATTATACCAGGCTTTAATTCACAAATAGGCAAATTCTTCTCCAGGTTTTCAAAACCTGCTGGTAGCACAGCCCATTGAATCCCAGCTGTACTGGAGAACAGCAGCAGAGTGAGGAATTTCTATAAGGATATATTTTGCCACTGAATAAGCTTCTGAAATTTAAATTCTGATGGACTCCACAAGAGGGAGAGGCTCCATCCCTTGTCTAAGTCTCTCTCAGGTTGTTATGACTCTGGGTTTATGCCTGGAGACAAACAGGAATCCCAGAATTACAGAATATCTTGAGTTGGAAGGGACCCACACTGAGTCCAACTCCCTGCTTCTCACAGGGCTACTTAAAAACTAAATCACCAAAACTCAAATCATCACAAGGCTACTTAAAACTAACTCGAATGACTGAGAGAAGGCTGAGGTGTGGGAAAAGCAGAGTCATGGCTGAGCCTGCAGCCCCACTGCTGCTGCTGGGATCTGCTGGGAAAGGCCAGGCTGTCCTGCCATTCCCACATTACACATACTCCAGTCCTATGGACTCAGATTTGCTGTACTCACACAAGTCTTCACTCATTCCTCCCTCTCTATCCTAAATATTGCTACTTTTGAGGGAAAATTGCTTTGCTCACCACTAAACTGCAAACTATTCACTTGCTGGAAGGCAGCTGAAGAAGGATATTGTTGGTTCTACACAGCCTTCCTTTTTGTTTAATGTCACAAGAAACAAAAAATTGACTCTCACTAATATGTGCTGAAAAAAAATCAGTTATCACCATTCATATAATTCATTTAGATTCAAAAAACCCTAAAAAAAAACCCCTATATAAACACATTTCCAAAGGAGAGCACAATTTCTTACATCATACACAGCAAACTGTGTAGCTGAAAACACAAACTGCATCAAAACATACCCACATTTCCCCTGCAAACCAAAATTCAGGAATTTCACCTTAGTATCTTCAGTGTCTACAGATATGAGGACCCATCCAGTGTACAGACACATGCATTTGACTTTACAGAGGGAAATTTTGGCAGAGCCACGATCCTGCTCCTGTTCCCAGAGGGTCCCTCACATGGAGATGCTCCAGTACTGCCAGGACTCCACAAAATCCAAGCAGTTTAATTAATTAATTAAATTTATAGCCAAATGCAAGACCCATGCTACCATTTTTTAGTGCCACAACCAGTAAAAACCACTCCCTGCCACAGCCCCTCTGACCTTACTCTAGCATGCAGCTATGCCACTACATAAATAATGTATTCAGGCCTAAAATGCCATGTATCTGTAAAAGAAGGGGTTAATGGGTTAATAGCTCCAGAAAAATGCTTCAGTAGTAATGCCAAATCTGTGAAATACACAAAAATCAGTTTTGTTTTTCCTGCTCTGTTTTTAACACACAGTGAAAGCTCAGGAACAGCTTTGGGCCGAACTCCACCCCAGCTGTGGCTGGAGCATCCCCGTGCAGGGCTGGGATTCCCACAGCCAAGGAGCAACAAAACCAGGGCTCTCCTGCCATGCCAGCCCCAAACATATGGAATTTGTGCAGAACACTTCTTCTTTTTGGTGTGGAGAGGAAGAGAGACAGTGTGAAGTCATTCAAGCGGAATGATAACTAAACCAAAGCCAGATCAAAGGAGCGAAGAAGAAAGACTGAAATGTGAAGCTGAAATATTTATTGCCTTCAAAACATCATCCCTATCCTGTCCCTGGGCACGTTAATATTTGGGAGTTGTTAGAAAGCATTCTAACTTGCTTTATCTTTTCAAAGAAATAAAGCCAAAAATATAAAGGCAAGAAATAAATATAAAGTGTTCCCCAATTTTAAGAATAAGATGAGCTTGTCTTTATGAGAAAAAGCACAAATCCACTTATAAATTGTTTACAGTTTGCATAATTTGAGATGTTAACATCAAAAAGCTGGTCTGCATTCCTTCAAGTAAGCTCCAACAATGGAAGATATTTACAATATAATTATTGTTTTAAACTATATACTTATGTTTTAAATAAATCATGAGATAACATTAACAAACTAAATCACTCCTTAAAGCCATTAATGAATTTGGAGCAAATAATACTCCACGTGTGCAGTATCACATTGAAATAAGAATAATGCATTACATTCTAAATTAATGGCTCACAAATTAGGCAGACATTGGTTAAACACACTAATAATTATTATAACTATTTCTCATTACAATAATGACAGGGCACTGTTGTGCTAGGTGCTGTGCAAACAGGATAAAACAGCAACTGCCAAATGATGAATGTGATGTGGGTTAAAAGGCTGGGCAAGTGTTGTAAATGTGGCTGGAAAGGAAAACTTGGTAATTTTGCTCCAGACTGCAGAAAGTGTCTCCAAGATTTAGATCCACCACATATATGAGAGAGCACAGAGGCTCAGTTATCAGGGGAGGAGGATTAGAACAGAGATTAAATAGTCACGGCTTTCCCATGCTGAGAGCAAGGACAACACAGAGGGGAGAATCAGAGAGACAGGTGTAGATAATGCCTTAGAAAAGGGGAGACAAGTCTGTAATTAAAAGGTGGCCCAGAAAGCCAGCCCAGACAGCAAAGAGATTCATGAGGTACCCAAAGAAGAGGAGCAGGGAAGGCAAAGATGGAGATCAGAGAACGGCGCTGTGGCACTGAGAGCTGGGGGTGGATAAAATAAACCATCCAAGGACAAACTATGTGAGAAATCAGCAGGCACAGGACAGAGCCAGGCAAGGAGAATCACTTAACACCAACAAAGCACAGCCCAGGCTGTGTGAAGAGTGACAGAGCCAACAGTGGTTGGCAAACCAAAGATGCTGAGGATGAACTGCCAGGATTAAGACTGTTAAGGAGGTACAAGGGCTCAGAATCCATCCTGTCATTCTACTGACTTAAGGTAACTCATTTTATGGTTAAAATAATTGGTTAGTTCAGGATTCAGAGTAATAATATTCATGTTGTAGTAGATAATATTTAATTCTGGGGAACCAGGAGTATCTGCTTGGCTCATTGGTTTCTTCTTTCCAAGAGGACATGGATTGTCACAATTTTCTTTTCCTTTAAAGTATTGTTTGAATTATCAGCTTCAACTCCTCCATGAAGGTTGGTTGTATTGTTGCTGAAGCTGAAGGAAAGTTGTACAAAACACATAAAAAGTAAAAACAAAATTAAGATTATCAAATGTAATTGAAGTAGAAAGATCACAATCATTGAGCAACAAGAAGGAACAAAGTTTTTCCTTGTAGTGTTTTGTAGATGGTTTCTAAGTGACTCAAAGGAGGTGACAGCCTGAAACATTTCATGCTTTTTAACAATCAGTTAATTGAATTCAATCATCTGTACAACTTTCTTTAGCCAACTGAAAGCTTTTCTCATTTCATCAATGTTTTGGGCATTGTATAACTTGAAATGAGAAAAGAAATAAGAAATTTGAAAAATACACTGATGTGAGAGGGAAGCCTTTGGAGTAACAAGGGAACAATTCTGTCATTAGTGTTGATTATTTGTATTTTCATTTAGTCAATGTGATCATGATAGTCCTTAACTACATTCATTATTAGAATAGCAATTTACAGCAATTAATGAAGTGCTACAGCATGACACAGCAATGCTCTTCACCTCACAAGGCAATACTTTTAATTTCATAAGCTGTGTGCCATATCAAACCAGTTTCACAGTTGTTATCACTAAAAAGATGCCATGTGATATCTCTATAACCATCTTGAGGGACATAACAGTCCCAGAGCCAAGGATTAAAAATCAACTGATACATTTTTTTTGGTACAACTGGAGCCTTCCTTTCAATACATATTTCATTATTGCCAGTAGGTCTCCAGAGAAACGGGGGGGAAAGAAAATGAAAGGCTGTAAATAGTTAATAGAACACTTTATTTTTGCTTTCAAGTGAGACTATTAAACAAAGCTACCATATTTTGGAGCCCTCTGTTCATGCTCCACGTTGTGGCCCCTAGAGCGAGGGTTAGGGAATGTTTACAATATGCTGGAAACTTTGACTGGGTTTGCTCTAAAAGGTTTCAGATGCTCAAGCACAGCACCAAGTGGAGAACAGCTGCTTGGTTTTCCACTGATTCTTAAAGGAGAAAAAAAAAAAACAACTAAAACCCAGCCTACCAAAAAAAACACACACAGTTTGAAAGAGTAAAACTAGATCCCAACTCCTCAGCCACATCACATTCCCACTGTTTCTAAATCACAGACGTGGCTTTCTTCATCATATTGCAATGGCTGTAACGAGACAAGCCTCAACATTTTAATAAAAGATAATGATGAGCACAATGAACATGAGTATAAACTCTTAACAATGCTCTTTTATTGCAACACTTGGAATTAAAGACAATGCCTGCTCATATTCCTTTAATTATTTCCGGCTTTAAATAGTAATGGCTTTTCCATTCTGACAAGAATTCTCTCCACACACAAATACTCCATTTTCAAGGAAAAATGGAATTAACTGCAGGAAAACAGCTACACTTAGGCAATTACCCTGAAAATATTAACAACAACAACAAGCAATTACTCAGAATTTGGATTCAACTTAGAGGAGCAAGGAAGGAAAAAAGAAATGAAAAATTAACTTGTGGTTAAAGCTATTACTCCCTTTATTTATTTATCATTGCATTGATGATTCTCAGGCTGTTGTGCTTTGCTGTGTGCAGTGGCATTTCTGACACACACCACTCCAAGAAGCCAATACAAAAGGATTTGAAGGAGCAGCTGTTTAAATATAAAGTTCTCAAAGGACTTGGTAGAATCAAATTCTCAAAATCCACTGTAAATCACAGCTTTTTTTTCAAATTATAACTTCTGTATATTTTGAAAAGCCTAAATTTTACTTCTTTGCAAGATGTTGGGATCTAACAATTATGCAAACGTAAATTGCAAACAAAAGAATTTATTTCCATTGCTATTTCTTCTACTTCCTTCTGCCAGCTCTCTTCACATGTTTATTTTTCCTTGCCTTCATCTGTTTCCCTCTTTATTGGGTCAGCAGCAGATTGTTCACCATTTATTTCTCTCAAATCTATGTCCCCTCACCTTGACACTGTTCCTTTTGTGGTATTACAGAGAGAATAAAAATTAAATAAACACCACGGGAATTTTGTAAGATATAAGCAATCTTAAGGACTAGAAGACCCTTACATAAAACTTCCTAAAGTTTGATGCATTTTTAGGTACTTCTGAATAAAGCAAGAAAAGCTTTTCACATCAAACAAGCCCAAGTCTTCTTTGTGCATCAAAGAGAACCATACAATGAAAAATGAGTCATTACTCGGCCACAGCTGTAGGAAAAGATTCTGTAAAGGATTCTGCAAAGGACAACCTCCCCCTCTGCCCATTTTTGCCTTGTCCCCATTTCACCAGTGCAGGTGAACTGGGAAACCCTGCGAGAGGAGGCCAGGCAGGCTCAGAACAGCAAAACCCTAATCAAATAGTCATGGCATGAAAACAGAATGTCATAAACTCAGATCATCCCACTGCACCAGAGCCCAGAGCAGATGGGGCCTTGTGGAAATCAAAATGAGAGAAATGGGAATTTCCTGACCCTCGGTGTCGCTGCCATCCAGGCATTCCCTGTGCCAGCCTGAGGCTCCAGGACAGGGCTAATTTCATTTTAACTTCTGCTTTTAGCAAGGCTGAGCTCAAAGCCACCCTCTGAAGGCTTTACAGGTATCAATACCAAGTTTAAAACCACAGGAGAAGCCTGAGAATAGCTCCAGCTCTGTGGATCTGGCTCAATGTCAGGTAAGGAATGACCCAGAATAACCAAACGACTGCAAAGCACACCAGGAGATGACAAGTGAAGCTTTTTGAATAAAGAAATGATTCAGGTTTCAAGAAGAGTAACTGGTAGCAACAAAAAAGTATTTCCTTCCCTAAAGAGCATTTTCCCCACCTTGATTTAGGAAATATGAGTGCTAACATATTTTTATCAGCAATTTTCTGTGAGGCAAAACCTTGTAGCAGAAATAACTGTGCTACACACAAGAACTGAAATTTAAAATATAAGTGGGTACCACTGAACACCTGACAAAATCCCCAGAAATAGCAGCCCATCATAGGGAAGCACAGAGCATTGCTCTCACACTGCAATAACAAAAAGCACTGGGAAAAACTTTTTTAAGTCTGCAGTGAGGAAACTCCATGGCACCACCTCCAATGAGAAATCAACTTCTCCCCCTTGACTGCCATGTCAGAAACCACATGAACAGAAGAATGTGCATGTACACAAGTATTTATGAGAAAAGAAAGGCAAATAATTCTTATTCCTGCATTCTACTGAATACCCACAGGCACCACCAGGTAAAATGAATACTTTCTATTTTTCTGCAAAAAAATCCACACCACATCATGATGGGAAAGCTTTGGTCTAGCCACCTAAACCAAACCCCAAAATACAGTGAGAACTGTCTGTGTGTGCTTTAAAACCTGCTGTGAAAACTATTGGGAAAATCTGCTAATAGACAGAAGTGGCTTTACTGGTTTCTAGAAAGTTTAGCAGTTTAGCCCCTCTTTCTTCCCCAGAATTTTAAACAAGTTCAGACAAGGGGTAGAAAGCCATGGAAAAAAAAAGAGGTGTTGGGAGCTCCTTATGTAAACAAATAATTTTATTAAGTGAGTCAGAATGAAGCAGCTGCTCAGCATTTGCTCTGTATCATCCCCACTTGCAAAGAGCTGAGATTTGGCTCCATTGACAGACTTGAAAAAAAAAAAAGAAAAAAAAAGGCAAAGAGTGAGAGGGAGAAGGTTGTGGAGCACTGGAGTGGAGATGTGCAGACATTCCTTGAAGCTGCAGGGTTTAACTACAGCATCTGCACCTGTACAGGGGGATTTAATCTCATTTCATTTCATTTCATTTGTCCTAAAATGTCACTTCTTAAAATTTGTTTCCTTCACATTTGTTTCCTTTCACTACAGAATTGAAGAACAAGAACTCAGGAAATCTGTACTTCAGGAGAATATGAAAATGTTATTTGTGCATGAAGCAAAGCAAAAAGCACTAAATCAGATCCCATAATCCTCTCCAGTACATGAGAACTGTCACAACCTTTATCCTGAAGAAATCAACGTGCACTCCCCATGAGGGTGACAGAGGATCACAGCCTCAAACTATTCAGGATGTTTATAATTTAGTCCAAAATCTCTCAATCTCAAGATTGACCAACTTTATGTGTCCTTGCAGGCACCAAGGTGTGATCCCTGTCCCTGGGGGTGCCCAAGGCCAGGCTGGAGCAGTGGGACACTGGAAGGTGTCCCTGCCATGCCAGGGGCTGGGATGGGATGGGTTTTAAGGTCTCTCCCAACCCAAACCATTCTGGGATTCTTTCATGACTCTGTCAAAACCAAACCACCTCAAACCTGAGCTGGTCTTGTGGTTCTAATCTTCAATAAAATGACGAATATTTTCCTACAGCAAATATGTATTTCTCATAGTAAACTAAAAGTATTGAACAATCTGCTACCAAAATATAAGCAAAAGAAAATAAATCTATTGAATGAATAAACAGCCAAATTCCAGAGAACAAAACACAAGAGATGATGCTGAGAGCTGTTTAACAATATTGTATAAACTCAGCAACTCCTTTGCTTTCTCTTCCATGCAATTTCTTCAGCAGCAAATGGGTACAGATTTTTTTTCCCTCATTTATTTTCTGTTTCATTCTACTCAGTTTGTACTGTAACAAATTATATACCTCTATTTCCTACTCCTCTTCTTACTGTGAGATAAGAACAGCAGAGATTCAGCCTATTTGCAACCCACTCTCATGACACATTTTCTGCAACCAAACCACAGGGATTAGAGAAACAACCTTTCCCCCCAAGTAATTACAGAGAAGCTTTTCAAGAAAACTTTGTTCTTATAGAAATGCCATTTAAAGGACATTCTAGAAAAGCCCTTGCAGCACTTCTCAGAGGGACTTTTGCTATTAAGCAATGCCTGTGACATGCACAGCAGAAGAAAATATAAATTTTATATCTACAAGTCACCACCACGAGTCAGGAGTGTTGGAGCAATTCTTTTGCAAAAGGTTTGCTTTTGACAGATATTTCTACCATGAACTTCAGAAGAAGAAAAAAACCTCCTGTAAACTACATAAACCCCTATTCTGTATTGAAACTGTGGCAATACTGTTTTTTTTTTTTTATTTTTGAAGTGAAAGATACTTTCAGAAATGTGAATTTTACTATTCCAAACAATGCCTCAAATCACTTTCATTCTGCATCAGTGTGGATATGTTTGAAACAGCAGCAGCACTGTTTGCTGTCACAGCACTGGGAAAATAATGATAATAATAACAAAAATCCCCTAAAATGCCTGCCACTTCCCTTTCCATGTGCTTGCAGCTCAGCAGCTACTCAAGATATAATCCTGTGGCCATTTCAGAATCAAAGTGCATTCAGATCAAAGTAGTTTATGAGAAATCACTGATGCACCTACTGGAGTCTGAGTTACAATTCCACAAGGCATCATTTCTGTGGAAGATGCTGAACTGTATTTTCACCCACCCCACGCAAGAAAAGGTTCTTTTCTGAAGATTTACTGGGTCTGCCTGAGGTTGGAGTTAGTTAATTTCATTCTGCAAGTATTTAAAGAAATTCAGCAAAATAAAGCTTTTTTGCATAAAATATTGGATCTTATGGACTCATATTAAGAGGAAAAGATTGCTAAAAAGAATAATTCTTGCAGCAATGGAAAAAAAAAGCCATAAGGGAGCCATCCATTTCTGCCACAATAAATACCACTGCTCCTTAGCTATTTCCTACTTGTATATCAGATAAAAGCACATATATGAAAAAATCTTAATATTGTCAAGACACAGTGGTGCTAAATGAACGGTCTGAATTGCAGAAAGCCCTGCAGGACTGGCAGTTCCTCTGTGCTGGGCATGTGAGTCTGCTCCAGCCCTGGTCACAAATGCAGAGCTCAGACCCAGAGCTGGAATCTCACCCAGCAGAATGTGAGCTGGGCACTGCACTTCTGCAAATATCATCTTTTTAGGATCCTAAATCCATCCCCATGGATCTGCCAACTTCTGTCTCCAGCCAGCCAAAACCACACTAGAAAGCTAATTTTTATTTCTATTCAATTACTTATTAGCATTACTAATTCCATTATTAATCTTAAAATCAGTCCCAAACCCCTGCTAGAAAACAATCCAAAGAGCTGTAGTATAGAGTTTTATTAGAGTAAATTATCTCCACAATTAAACATTTTCCATTTCAATTGGGAGAGGTATACATCATTTAATATTAGACTCTCTACATTATTTTCAACACCCTGAATAAAAAAAAAATTAAAAGAAAAAACTTAAGAGAAACCAAGTGCCATAGGACATGGAAGTGACCCTGGGAAAAATACAATATCAAAGAATATTCTCATTTAGAGGGGACCCACAGGAGCAGCAGCAGCCTGTACTAGGAGACATTTTGAAAACCATATAGGCACATATAGGTATATACATATAGAGCCATAGAGTTATTAATCACTTGCTGTGGGGGAAACAGCAGATGATTTTTATCCTGTTGAACAGCCCCCAGGGCTCTTCAATCCCAGGAGCTGACCCGTGCCCAGTTTTGCCTAAAGATTGACCCACAGGAAATACAAGACTGGGACTGAGCTCTGCCAACATTGTTTTAATTCATGGCCCTTGGAGCATCACCAGCACTTTGGGCTCTTAAAATTGAATCTTTCAAATCCTGACTCTAACTCCAAGCTACACCTAAGCTTACATCCAGCCTAGGAACATCTGAAATAACTGAGGATGTCCCCAGCTCCTCAGGTTCCAAATCTCCAGCAGCTCCCAGATCCCGCCTGGAGAGAATTTCCTCTTCACCCACGTGGGGATCAACCCTGGGCTGCAAAGCCAGACTGGTTTTATTAACATAAGTAAGTGCAAACTGACACATTATTTGAAAGATGTGGAAGAAAATTAATGCAGCTTCATTATCAACAAATCAGATGGTAAAATACTAAAAGATTAAGTGCAGTTGATAACAGTTCAACCTCCCCAAAATCATAAATAATAGCCAATGTAAAGAATTTAAAGATTAAAAGCTGGAGTTTCTATTAATGTCTGCAGTGATTTAAGATAGTCTCTATTTATGCCAAATACCTCAGAGATTATACAAATAAAGAAATACAGACTTCAGCCCTGTCACTTTTATGGAATGAAAGTATCTTTACTTGCCTCTCCCAGCCTAGATAAGGTACATTGTGATATTAAACTGAATGCTTTCAGCAAAAAACTTCTGGTTTGTTTCAGAATAATCTTTTTCCCCGAGAAATTACTTCCACATTAACACATGGAAAGAATAATTTACATAATCAAAAATGGAAGGAGCATAGCAAGAGTCGATCTTGTCCTATGTTCATCTGCTGTACATAAACCACTCCCTTGCTCAGAAAACATCAAACTTGGAGCATCCTGATTAGCTGTTCATGGACACAGTCAGCAAAAAGCCCGTTCCAAGTTAGTCAAGGAAAACTGTTTGCTACAGAGCCTTTCTCTCAGTTTTAGATCCACATGAAGAACAAGTACTCCCACAAAGAAGAGTTGTATCAAAGAGAAAAAAATCCGCATTAGACTTGTAATTTGTGGATATTAAACATAAAATATAAAATCAGAAGCATCATCTACTAAATTAAAATACATTTTAAGTAAACACACCTTTCAAATGTATTCCATTTTCTAGAAGAGCCCAAAGCATCAAGTCTGTAGTTTTAGTTTTTATTATTTGCTTCCTATGAATAAACTCTGAATTGAACCTGGGCCCATTTATTTGAGAGGGCAAGACCAGCTCACATCATTAACTCTATTTATATTAATTAATTATCATTAATTCTATTTTATTCCTACCACTTAAAAGTCAACAAATTTGGGTGAGTTGGTTCTTAGCTTAGTTTTTTCATTTTTGTCGCTGATTAGAACACTGAAGGTGCAGCTTTGAAACAGGAAAAAATAGGAGGGCAGTTAGATGAGATAAAGCATAAGTTTATTTAATAAATAAATATTAATAAATAAATATTTTAAAATACCAGGAGTGGTTCAAGAATTATTGCACATTCACTTACATCAGAGCCTGTTCCAAGTGGCGAATTTTCTTTTGAGCATTCCCTTTTTCTTTATCCAGATCACTCTTAATGCCATTAATCTGCCATTTAAAGAAAAATAGCAAATATTTTAGCCAAACCAGTGTCTGAGTTAAAATAAATCAATGTTATTTTAAATTCTAAAAACTATTTATTTGCATGTTCCTTTTCCACTGATGCAGACAATCATCCAGATTTCTAAAATTATGTGAAATGCAAAAGCAGAGATTAACAGAGAGGCGAAGTATGGCAATGTAGCCAGTGAGCTATTTTCCTTCTCAAAGTGAACATTACTGTCTAGAATAAAGAAATATCAGTAATTACATTAAAAAGGAACTAGATTTTCTTTATGTAAGTACAGAAAAGCAGATAGGAAACTGCCTAAAATAGTGACCAGTATTCTCTGAGGTGCAAATTTGTGACCACCCAAACTGCGTAACTTCTGATCAAATCTTACAAAACAAAAAATCAAACATAAATAGATAAACATCCTAAAGAATAATAATAGAACAATTAGCAATAATAATCCTAAAAATAGTTACAAAACCCCTTGAATTTGGCAACTTCCCAGTGAAGTCCAAACCACAAGCTTTTGTAATGTTTTTTGCCAAGGACAGGTTAAGTCCAAGAGTTTGTACATAATCCAAGAGTTGCATTGCTTTAGAATTGCTTAAGGAACAACATGGGGATGGGAGATACAGGAAATCCTTTCTCCACCTACAGTCAGTTGTAATGTAAAGAAATACAAAATAAAAGAAAATAAATAAAATAAAAAATAAAATAAATCATTAAAAAAATAAAGAAAAATTTTAGTGTTTTACTAAGTGTGTAGGCCAGTGAAAAAACAAATCCAGAGATTCTCTGCTGTGAGAAGTTTTGTGGAGGTTTTCACTCCAGGAACACTTAGTTGGGTTCCAAGAGCCTCCAAATCCATGAGCTGTCTATTAGAGAATGAAGAAGCCACTGCCAAACCTGGTAAAATTCTATATATTCAACAGGTGGCTTGGGAATGGCTGTCAGGAATAATCTGTCACTCTCCTGATGCTGAGCTGAATGTTTGGAAAACAAGCAGTGGATTATTTATAAAAAGCAGGTGTTTCCTTGGCTTGTAAAGCCATTTAGCCTAACTGGTTCCTGATCCAGCAGATAAGCACATTTAATCAAACAGTGACATTTAAGGTTCCTACCTACGATTTGTTTGATGTTTAAGTATCCTCAGAGGCAACAGCCACTGCAGACTCATAAAGATTATTAGATAATGGGAAGGTTTTTAAGTGAACAGATTGCAGCAGAGACTTCACGATTCCTTTACTTGTTTTAGTATTTTATGGGCCAATCCATCCTGGTTTATGGATTTATACCCAGAGATTATTCACCGGTATTTTTCTTCTCATCCTTTCTCAAAGATTTGAGTTTGAAAACAGTTACACCAGAATTTATGAACCAACTGCTGTCAAGTTATCTATAAAAAGAAAGGCTCTGCCTCCTGGTTTGCTGATGCAGAATTCCAGCTTCCCTCCCTGGGCTCACTGGTTGGCATTGCTGACACACTCTCAGCCCATGCTTAGGAGCTTTCTCCTAAGAGATCCTCAAACCTCAGTCAAATTGTGCCAATGTATTTTTTATTTTGGCCTGCAAATCACTCCGATCCTGGATTTTGCTTGAGTTCAACATTTATAAAGCCCAAGATTTGACTAAAAAGACAAATGTAAGCTAGGTTTAAACCAAGGCAGATCCTGGAACAAAGAATGTTTTGACTTCAAGTTAGCAGAAGGAACTAACTCAAACCAAAACCTCTCTACAATTCATGTCACAAGTGCTATTACCAAGTGACAAGTAGCTGGGATCACAATCCATTATTTTATGTTATAAATTTGCCACATTTGGCAATGACATGTTTGAGTAACACATCCTTTCAATTAAACAGGCATCTAAGGCACCCTCTGGCTGCACATGAGTTGCACATATAATGTCACTAAAATTGAAGTTTAATTTGAAGCCTATTGATGTTCTGAGTCTAAAAGAGCAGGCAGGATTTGCAAAGTGCTTTAAGATGAAGTGTTTCTGATGAAAATTACATTTTTTACTTTAAGTTTCTGCTGTAAAAACGATGCCTGTTGACAATATCTAGAGAACACGTGGGGAAGGATGGAATAGAGATACCCTGGGGGAAAAGGAGTGTGGGAGAACACATGAGCGCTGGCAGAGGTCAGGCCAGATTTCATTCAGTTCATTTTCCTTTCAATAACAGCAGCTGCCACCGTGAGCAGTGTACACACACAGGACAGGCTTCCAGGGCCACTTTTTTGGGAATGCCATCCCAGCTTCCATCCCCTGGCAACAGGTTCCTAAAATCCGAGGTGACATCCCTATCCTTAAACAGTGGCGCTTAAAATCTTACTTGATTTGGTCCATTTATTTTTCCAAACCTTGGAAAGTGCTTGGATACCCAAATTTACTATTTGGGGGTTTCAAAATTTCAACCTTTAAGTCCTGTACAGAAGAAAATTGTGCAGAAGATGGGAGATTTTCCTGGAAATATTACCTGTTTCTCATACGCACGCTGCATGCGAAGCTTGTCCTGCTGAACCTTGTATTCTTGTTCCTGCACAGGAAAAGATGTGTATTCTAAATCAACAAATCCCATTTTTCTTCCATTTCAGAGCATTCATCAAACACAGACATTAGCTATCACATAGAACAGTTCATAACAAAATAAAAACCCACTTTATATCATCATGAAGAAATACTCTGACATAGAAGAGAATTTAACCTACACCAAATAACACAACTATCTCCAAAGTCATGATTCATGTTTGCTAAAGAGAAACAGCAACTTGTTCTCCTGAGCTATTAAAATGCCATTCTGTACTATATCAACTGTGAAATGAAAGACATTGGAAGAAAAGTAGATGCCAAAACTCAACCAGGACTGATACATGATACAGATGTGGAACTCATTACCCTGAGATAGAAGGATTAATTTAAATGCCTACAGGAAGACAGAATATTGAACTGAACTATTAAACAGTGCAAATTAAAAACAATTTTGAAACTTTAAAAATGTTTACAGTTTACGAGAAAAAAAGAGATATTCATCGTTCTTTGTCAGGCTTCTTTGTAATCCACCAATAGAGATTTAAACTCTTTTATTTAACATGTGAACTACAAGAAACAGTCAGAAAACTTCTGTGAAAATAATTCTGCTCTTACCTCTCTTTTAGCCACACTTTTTAAATCAACCTTTAACCATATGTGAAATTTCATGTATTTGCATTCATAAAGAGAAATAAGCAAGCATGGTATATAGAAGTACATTTAAGGATGGATATCTAAACATTTATATCATCAAATAAAGTAAGAAGAGTTGGTCATTTCTGAGAAACAAAGTCAGGGCTCACCCTCAGCTGTTGCTTCCTTTGATGTTCAGCATCTTGCAATTGTTGTTTCAGCAGAGCCGTTTCACGGTGTAATTCTGCAATCACATCACAAGTCTGCTGGGATTTAACAGAAAAAGCAGTTTTTGTCTTGGACTCCTCATTAGCTCTTTTGCATTTCTGAATTTATTTCTCTAAAGTTTCCAGAAACTGGAAAAATTATCAGCTTGGGAGAAAAAAGCTGTATGAGTTTATGGCTCTGGGTGCGTCAGTTTGGGCCCTGTGGTGAGCTTAGAAATGGAAACAACAGCACAAAAATAATAATAAAAAATCCCTACTAAAAATTGGTAGAAAGAAAAATACCTTGTAAATGAAATGGAGTAAAGTATCATCAAAGCTCAGAGAATTTCAGCAAATAAACACCAAACACCCCACTTGTCCTACGGCTCTATGGATTAATAAATGGTATTTGAAACTTGAGTCTTTTCTACAATTATTTAACTTTAAAATCACTTTAAACATGTACCATCTCTGTACCTATGCATATTGGTAGATATCAACCTGACAGATGCTTTCCCAGAAACAGACCAGAGTTACTACATTTTGGGTGAAACCTACACTTGCAAAATATAAAATTATTTCCTTAAACACAGAAATATTTAACACAATGTTCAATACTATGAGGCCTGCAGGAGTTTTGTTTTTGGGAAAAAATATTTTCTGTCATGGAAGAGGCTTTATAAAAACATTAGGTCTTCAAGGGTGTATCCAGAATTTTTACAGGAGGACAAACAAAATCAGGATATTAATTGTACCTTATTTGAATCAGCTGTACAATACACATGCACCAGAATGACCAACCAACTTCAGGTGATTTTTCAGTCAAATTTGGGAATGAAAAATTAAATCCCAATTTCATTTAAACTCACACTCATGACTAACTTGGGGAGCTGAGCAATTCCTTGGATTTATTCATAAGCATCACATTGATAGTGAGGAGAACACTTAAGAAATAAACCCCATTTTCCTGCCTGTAACACCTGGCAGCATACCTGAGCTTGTTCCTGCTTCAGAAAATCTCTATCAGCATCAAATTTACTTTGTAGTTGCTGAAGGTTCTCCTTGTATTCCTGCATAATCTGGTCCTTGTCTTTCTGAAGTAACTTGTACCTACACGGAGCAAGCAAACAGAATATGGAAATTGCTTTCAGATTTTGGCATTTCACCTGCTCAGTATCAATTCCACGGAGTCTGCACGTCTGCCACGTGCTCTTGTCACAGAATGAGCTGCTCATAAATAATGGAAAGGTAAGACACTCCTCAAGGTGGTAGTTTGGGTCACTTTAAATGAGTTTGACACCAATTAATATATTTTCATGAGAGTTTTCTAATATCAAATGCCATTCAGTGTGTTCCTGGAACAAAATTAATACTATTTGCTTCTGGAAATTCCATATTCTTAAAAGTTTCACTACTAATTGTTACTGAATTACCTTTCTGTCAGGTCCTGAAGTTGGGAGCAGACCTCCTGGTAGCGCAGTTCTGTCTCAGTCTTCTCCTGACATAATTTCTGACGTTGTAAATTACTGTTTTCAGCCTCAACAGTCAACTGCTGCACACGGGCCCCCAGCTTCTGGACTGTCTCGTTCTAAAAGAATAGAGAATTATTGAGAAAAGCCCAGAATCAATGAGGGAATACCCCAGTTGTTATTCAGTAGCCTTGAGCAGTGAGGTTCTCTGATGAGGCAGAAACACAAGAGTTACAATGGCAAAGCTGTCGTCAATCATGACAGTAAATTCTATATTGTATATAAAAATAAATTATCTTCAAAACGTGGGTGTTTATTCCCCCTCAAAGTGACATCTCTTCTCCTTTACACAGAACAGCATATGCAACTGATTTCTAAATTACAAATCCTTTCAAATGGAAGAGAAAACAATATTTCAATGGAAAACCACAATGGATGATAATATATACAAAGCATTTTCAGATTTTCCAGAAATCTCATTGCAGTAACTTTCAGTAAATTACGAGCATCTCTCAAAAGTCGCATCTTCTTCCTGGAACTTCATCTCACAATATAAACTAATGTAAAAATGAACAGAGTAAGGACAGGCAGGTAGCATGAAACTACTCTAGGCCTTCCCATTCTTCCCTAAATTAATGGTAATATGCAGGGAAATGAGGGAAGAATTCCTCAGGAGGCTGGGGTCAGAAAATCAGACCCAGAGTAGGTATCAGAGTTATTTTTACATTAATAAAGGCCTGAAGATGAGGGAAGTGGAACAGAAATTTTACCCACTCCTAAAGTAAAATAAAACCCCAAGTATCTGCCCTGTGCAGCCCCTGCCCTGACTGTCACTGGAGGTGACAGGAACCTGAGCCAGTGCCAGAACCTCCCCCAGAGACATCACCTGAATGGCCACCTGAGCTCTGGCAAGTGGCCCCAGAGATTTCACAGCCACAGCACAGCAAAATTCTCCATCTGTGCCAAGCTGCCAAGCATGGGTTTGGTTTTCTGGGGCCAGAGGGTTGTTTGCTTTGGGGGCATGGGGTTTTTGTTTGTTTTGTGGTTTTCTGGGGTTTTGTGGTTGGTTTTTTTTTTTTAATAATTAAAAAAGGAGTAATTTTTAATATACCACTGAATATAATTCCTGGTTGGCCCCATGTCCCTCAAGGAAGTTCATCCTTGCTCAGGGAACAAACCCCTCCTTATCAGCTCTATGGCATTAATGAAATTATTCAGCCAATTCCACTTGCTAACAGCACTGGCATTCCTGACAATATGAAACTCTGAACAGGGAAACTCTGAAATACCAACAGAAAAAAAAAATTTAAAAATCAGGAGAGAGAAAGGAGAGAGAGAAAAAAAGAAAACTAATTTCCAGTGACAGTCTAGTCTTTCATCTTAAGCCCTGCCTTGAACTCTACCTTGTTTAATTATTAAATCAGAAGCTGCTTGGCAAGATCTGTCTAGTTTTGATGGTTCTTAAATTCAATCTTGCTGACAGACTGTGTCCATTTTTCTCTGTATTTACTGTTACCTATGACATGATCTGAATGTTAATTTTTAAATTCAACATTCATTAATAAAGGAATAAATTTTGTTTGACATTGTCTTTTCACTTATTCAATTTTCCTCGTACTTCATCCTGATGAAAAGTACAGGATGCTTTTTTGAGGTTACTTGTTAATTTTTTTGCTTTTTGCATCATTTATATAACAGGCACAAAATCCAGATTATGCCTAATTACATGCTTATAATTACTCTAAAAAAGAAATGCAATAAATTAGAATAATCAATACTTATTTTAAAATCCTTTTAATGTCATCTTTCATCTAACAGAAGCATTTGCTCAGTCAAAGAGGAAGTGGGTGAGTAGAAAAATCATGTTTCTATGAAAACAGATGTAATATATAAATGATCTACAAACCTGCAGAGACAGAAGTTCTACTAACTTGAATCAAATATTTGTAATTAAGGACTGATTCTAAGATATCAGTGTAACATTGATTGAAGGGTTGTACCGTGATTAATTTTAGTCAGGAAATAAAATCCTTGGTTGGACTGGCTGCCAGGACAGCGCCCTCTCCAAGGAGAGAACAACTGCACTATTGAAAGGAAGGATGTACAGGCACGAATAACAGAATCATGGAATGGTCTGGGTTGAGAGGGACCTTAAAAACCATCTGATTCCAGCCCTGCCATGGGCAGGGACATCTTCCACCATCCCAGGTTGCTCCAAGCCCCATCCTGTAGCATTCACATTCTCTGGAAAAATCCTTTTGCCCAGGATTTTCTTCTGGGAAGCTGAGAAGCTTTAGAGAAAAGGAAAACAATTTTTATCTCATTTGCTTCTCCGGTGTTGTGCTCACATGTGGAATGTGTTTGGAGATTGTTTACTCACAGGTAATTGTTTCATTAGTCTCTGGAACGAGTTATTTTGACTTTTTGGCCAATCAGGGCCAAGCTGTGTCAGGACTCTGGAGAGAGTCACGAGTTTTCATTATTATCTTTTTAGCATGCTGTAAGCCTCTTTCCTGCATTCTTTAGTTAGTATAGTTTAGTATAGTATTCTTTATTATAGTATTATAAAGCAATAAATTAGCCTTCTGAGAGCATAAGAGTCAAATTCATCATTCCTCCCTGCCACAGGAGTCCCTGCAAATCCAACACCATCCTGCCTGGCCTTGGGCCCTTCCAGTCCACCTGAACACAAACAGGAGGAATTTAACATTTTAAGAGACACTTGTGGGAGGCTTACAGCCAAACCTACAGTTGACTGTGTCTGCTGCAAATACTCCTCCTCCATCTTGGCCAGCCGGGCGTTGGTCTCGTCCAGCAGCTCCTGCATGTCCTCCGTGTGCTTCTTCCGGATGTCGAACTTCTCCTTCTCCATCTCAGCCACAGCATCGTGGAGCTGCACCAGAAAAAAGGCACAAAGTAGCAAATGGCATCTACAACTAGCATTGAGAAGAGTTAAATTATTATAGCACATGGGCAGAATCAGTGAAAAGCCCAGGTATTCACACTTCTGTCCTCTCTGAAAATATTGTTTCTCTAAAACAAAAAAAGATTGTGGCTGCCCATCCCTGGAAGTGCCCAAGGCCAGGTTGGACAGGGCTTGGGACACCCTGGGACAGTGGAAGGTGTCCCTGCCCATGGCAGGGGGTGGCACTTTGGATGAGCTTTAAAGTCCCTTTCAACCCAAACCAGTCTGGGATTCTAAAAAACAAAAAAAAAAAAAACCCAAACAAAAAAAAGCACCCAACACTGGAGCCTCAAGATCTCCATCACAAAGGACAATTTATCATTTATGATTATGACTTGCCTTTAAGAAGGCAAGAATTAAATCTAACTTCATTTCTACATGCAGGGCTGCAAAAAAAAATAAATTGTACAGCAAACTTCATGAAGGGAGGTGGGTTTGTCCTTTCTGTGACCCTCCCTCTCCTGAGAGGGGGAAGCAAGACAAATACTGACAATAATCTGGACAAAGGTGACACTGTCTCACAATAAACATGCCCTTCCCTTTGCTTTGCTGCTGTCTTGAGTTGAACAATAAATAAAAATACATTGAAGAATTCATGACCCACTGCAAGACTAAGAGTTCAAAGGAATCACCGTGACAGCAGGTAGCAGCAGGTCTATCCAGATTAAAATTCCATGTCAGGTCAACCAGAAATAAACACTTCCCTAACACATCCAGAGACTTGCCAGGAGGCCAGATGAACCCCAGGAACAGGGTGACCAGCTGGGTGCAAAAGCATCAGCAAAAACAGTCTTGATTACTTCAGGAAAAAATAAAATCAGCACAAAAAACACCCCTAAAACATATTCTGTATATTTATTTTTTGAGTGACAAAATGTATTATCCCAGATAAACACTGCAGGAGTCTGTCAAAGGAGGGAAGTATTGTTCATTACCCTTTTCTCCCACTCATTGTTCAGGCAATCATTGCTTTGCTCACACATCTTCTTCAGCTCTGCAATCTGCTGCTCTTTGGCTTCTCTCACAACTTGGGACTCACGAACAAGGGTCTGAACTGTTAAAAATGGGGAAAAAAATAAACATCTATTCAAGACCTTTGCGATTTTTCACTGTTGGCAGTAGATACAATCAGTTTATGTCAGTTTTCCAACTGACCTGGCTTTCTGATGGTTTTTAGCTCTTAAATATTTAATGGATGTGCTGCTTTAAGTTGTAGCACTTAAATTCTGTGTCATTACAAGGTGTTCTCTACTTTGTTTACAGAATATTTCAGAGAGAGTTTTCCTTCCTGAAGAAGTAAATATACATCAGCAGAACTCTGTATAACCTCAAGAAAATAGTTATTTTAACCTGATTTTATGAGAATCTTAAGGAGAAAAGGTTCTTGCGAAGGTTGAATGCCCAAGATATACATGAAAATGAAGTTACCTAACTTGAATTGCAAGTTATGGCATCACCATTAGTGGGAAAAGAGGGTCCATATTCACACTTCCACTTTGTTTTGAGGATTTTCATTACCTGGAACAGTGTGGGCAACTCCAATTCAACCTGTTCCAGCCAAGAGCAACCACCAGCCCACAGAGAGAAGCCCCAGATCTTTTGTCTGACAAATTACTTTTCCAAGGAGCAGGAAACAAAACACATGGAACACTCTTCCTTTTTGTCCATAGATTACCAAACTCCTGTATTATTTTCCAGTGGTTTTGTCCATAGTGTGAATGGACTCCAAGGAATTCTGAAGGAAACTAACACTGAAAAACTGCTGACAAGCCACTCTGAGGGTGAGTTTTGCACTCGTGACACACTCGAGAGCACTCATGTTTGAAATCTCCTGCCGCAATAGTCTTAAAAATAACCCGCTGTGGTTTGATTAAAATGTACTGAATGTATTAAAAAATGAACTTTGAGCCAGAGATTCCAAAAAAAATGGAAAGAAGTGGCCAAAATATTTCAGTGGCATCAAAGAAACTTTTTTTGGTGACGCTCATAAAACCTGAGTTCAGTGTAATAGATCACAGGCCTCTTGGAACACTTGGGTTGGAACAGCAGAGACAACTGGACAAGAATCTCAGAATCCAAAGGAAAAAATTAAATCAAGAGCTACAAATGATGAAGAAAGGGATGTCTGTAGAAGGAACACGCAAGCCCACAGCCACAAGAGAATGTAGCACAATACCACCACAAAGACAATCATGAGGATAAAAATCACCTTTTTTCTCCAGCTTTCTTATCATATCCTCAGACTCTTTTTGTTTCTTTAGGTAGTTGGACTTCAGCACATCTATTTCGTCATTCTTTCTATCCAAAATCTGCAGAGAAAATTCAGAATGTTTTAACATAAGTCCAAAACATTCCAAACTACAACCAGTGCATAAGATACCTGGTCTGCAAGAAGTCCTGAGGTCATGCAGAATTAAGTGATTGAACCTAAATAATTTTTCCAGCTACAACTGCCAAGCCATAAACAAAGAACTGGTTTAGACAAATGTAGGAAAAAGCAGATTAAAAAAGGAATTTTATGTTTTAAGGTGAGTTTTTTTGGTTTTCCTTTAAACCTGGGCAAACCCAGTGCTGCTTTTGTTGAGTTTGGAAGTTTCGCGGTGCTATTGCTGCAAACAGAAAAGATTTCCATACTTATGTTGCCTAATAGTATTTAAAAGCATCTAAAATTCTCTGCAGATTCAAGAAATATTTAAATAAGTTGGTGAACTTCATTACAGTCTTTTGTGCTTTGCCAATTGAAATTCTTCACATGGATCCTAAGGAACAATGGACTGGAACAGAGCAAGTATAGGAGGGTAACTACACCCACATTTCTGTACAGGCTGAGTTTGGAAATAAAAAAGCTTGAATATTTGCACACTTTGAGATAGTATTTTAATTTAAACTTTGTGTTTAAGATAAAGATTAAAGTCGCAGAAATTTTATAACAGTGCCCCAAATCTCTTATCAAACAGAAGCTTTCATCTTAAAACAATATTACTCCATCTGCAATAAATGTTTTGTGTCTTTAAAGATTAATACGACACTATTTAACCTTTTCTAAAATATCCAACGTTATTAAACGACTTCAAAAGACGGAATTCTAACATCAATTAGGAAGGGATGACAACTCAAGGGATGAGAAAGCATTTAAACTATTTCTTATTCTCACAAAGCTGTTTCCTTTAGACTCTCAGCTTTGCTCACTGCTTCTGCTCCAAGGCCTTGAGAACAGATGAGCCAAATATGCACCTGACCAAATATTAACATCCTCTCAGGAGGCTTTGATGTGTCACAGAGTTGTGTCAACCAACTTCCTCCACGGCTGTGACTCAGTCTTTAGGAAACAAAGCAGAGGCACCGAGTGATGCCGAGCTTGGAGCGGGATCAGGATTGGGATCCGAGCCCTGCCAGGGGCACCTGGCATCTCCCAGGACTTCACCCCACCTCTAGAACGTGGGATTGAAGGTCACAGTATGGTCTGGGGTGGGTATAATCCTCCCAGGAGGGGTGCAGTGTGACACAGTAAAGACAAACCCAGAGAGCTGGTGCCATGTTAGTGCCGCAAGAATTCAGAGTGTATAAACTTTAAAAATGCAGTAACATAAACCAAGGGGTGATTGGTGACCTGCCTCTGCCCCAATTCAGCAAAATCCTGTCTAAAACAGAGACAGGACAGCAAGCACTGCTGCTGGGTGAGCCTGAATACATATGATATATCTGTGGGTTTTCCTACTATTTTGCATTTTGTCCATGAAAAATTAATTTTGTTCACATTCTTCTCTAACACAAATGTTTTCTCTCTAACAGAAAAATCATGAGTTTATGATTTCCCACAGAAGTTGTTATGCTGGTAAAATAGGTTGTCTTGTTCTAACAAACAAATTGCCTTGTATTTTCATCTCCTTTCTGCAAGTGCTTTCCCCTTCCTAAGTAAAATATTCTGCATTCCTCTCAGCTTATGCCAACTGTTACCTAAAATTTGACTTCCACTGAACACTAATTGCAATTGTAAAGAAGCTAAACAACTGATAAATATTTATGATAATCATAGTCTCTATTATTGTTTAATACACTGCTTTTGGAAAAAAGTACAAACACTTCCTACCTTTTGAACATCAGCATCGTGCTTCTGTTGTAATTTCAGTTTTTCTTCATGAAATTTACCTTCTGCTATTTTCATTTTCATTTCCAGCTTTAAAAGCAAAACAGAATAGATACATGGTTTAAATAAAGAATAAATTACATCCATGACCTTTTCACAACTTTTTAATAATTCATTTATGTCTTTCAGAAAGCAATGGGAAGTCACCAACAAAGAAATCTTATGAAAAAAAAATCTATATTCAGTTTCTCAACATTTTCATATTTATTCGATACAATTGTTACCAAAGATGTCATCCTATAACATTTCTTCAGAAAAATGGATTTGTAGGACGTTTTAGTTGGCAATAAGCACAACTGCTACTGCCCAGAACAAGTTATCATCCTTAATTTAAATAAACACTTAGGAATAAAACTTTAATATTTCTGTTAATATACCAAGTTTGGTAAACTCATTTTCATTTCTTCAGGCAGGTGTTACATTTACACAAAGAATGTCCTCTAGCCCAGATGCACGTTTATTTTTGTTTGTTTTCTATTATTCACGGAGTTCACATTATAAACACATTTCCTTTTAAAGGTGACTTATGATGGGATTAAGGATTGGATCACTGAAATACATTTCCTGTTCTGCCTGTGTTTGTTCAAAGCTGTACTTGAACCCCTTCGACACAAAAATACACTGCCAATTCTTACTCAGAGTCTAAGTTTCCATCTCTCAAGTATTTTTTAATCTCCTGCATGTTAAAGACAGCCTTCAGGACAACTATGAGAGGAATTTCAATCTCTCAAGCTTTTCTAGAAACCAAAAGTGACACCTTGAGCTCAGACTCAGGCTGTTCCACTCCTCTATTTATTAACAGTCACTGTTCAGAAAGCACAGTGGACTGAAAAGCTTTTCCAGAAGACAGACCCTGATCCCCCTCACTTTAGAAAGGGAGCGCCAAACCCCCTCCAGGAGATGACTCCAAGTGGTCTTTGGCCAACAGAAAACTTTGTGTTTGACTTTTGGGTGTTCTGAAAAGCGCTGAGGTCCCCCCACCTCGACACTGCGCTCCCCATCACCATCCAGCCACTTCCAGCTCTCACATTTTTATTTAGCTCAACTCAGAACCTGACTTGTAATATCCCAGCTCACAAACTCCACAGGAATTAACAGCATTATTCATTCTGCCTTTATTTTCCATGCCCTTGACTAATCAAAAGTTGCCATTCAAGCATGAATCTTTACCTCACACAGACCAACACTAAACACAGGACAAATTATTCATTTTTTATATGACTCATTTGTCTTACGCATTTGTTGGGACTTGAAAACATCACAAGGTTATCACGACTGGAAAACATGGGCTACAAAAACCCAACTCAACTCAAAAATGCTGTGCAGGAAACACAGAAGGCTCCTCAAGAAGAGAAAAGAGAAGGAAGAGCAGAAAATGGTTTCATTTTCTGAACTCATCAACTGATGAGTTGTACCCAACAACCCCTTATTGCACCACAGATAAAGAAATTCATCTCCCAACTGTTTGCACACAGACTTATGCAAATTAATGGAGGAGGGAAAAAAATTAGGTTGACAATTAATCTAAAGAAAATAAATCATATTCCCAGCTGTCAGCCAACACTTTCATCTTCCCAAAATAAGCATTATGATAAAAGTGCATCTTCTATCCATGAAATCTACACATATGTATATATGAAAAGAAATATATGCATATATCACTGCAACAAAGTGACATTACAGAAGAAAATCTTAGTACCAGGTGATGAGTAAGTGTTGATTTAATAAAAAGAGCACAGTAATCCACTTCCAGACAGACAGCTTGTGAACATGCCATAAATAAATATGAAGGTCTCATAACAACACAAATACCAGAAACTAAATATGAAAGAGTCTCCAATCTACTTGAATTACATTAAAAGCTTATGAATGAATGAGGTACAGCTACTGCCCTCACACAGCTACTAAATCCACCCAAATTACATTTAAAACTCATTAATAATGTCAGAATGTCTTGGCTGATGGAAATGAATCCTTGGTGGCTTGTATCAGCCAAGAGCTGGTCTAGGTTATATTATTTTGTACACTGAAAGAATACAAAAATAAATCAAAATCGAGAATTTCACTCAGACTGAAGATGGACATACATATTTTCAAGTGCTCCTGATTGTTCTCAGCCACAGGATGTTTTCCCCCAGGCTGACAACAGAACTCCCTGTACTTGAAGCTGGTTCCCACTTCTCATTAATCTTCCCCTTAGCACCACCCTCACACTTGCACCAGTTCCCATCAATTTTAGCTCATTAATTCACTACACCCCTTCCACCAGAACAGCCATCTCTTAAAATGTCACAGTTCTGGGACTGCTTTCCAAAAAGGAGAGCTAATTGCAACCAAACAACTGGAAAAATGTGTCCAAGATACAGAAATCAGCCCTTAATGAATGCAACCACTGAGATAACAAAGTACGTTGCTTTTCCCCTGAATATTAGAAATAAAATAATAAAAAAAGTAGGTGAAAAATCACAAAGTCAAACTCCTCATCAGGCGAGGGCTAAAAAGGGGACACTTTGAAAAGTACTCAAGGTCCTCAACTTCTCTAAACTTAATGAAGTTTCAGCACCCCAGGCACTTTTCTGCTCCATGTGCTTCATCCACAACTTTCCTAATTTTTAGGAATCATTGCTTTGTTCGCACATCTTCAGCTCCACAATCTGAGATAAAATTTCCTAGTTTTATCTCTACACATAAAGAAATGTGAGAAGTCCCATATTAAAGTGTCTGAAATTCCACAGTTGATGTGCATATGAAGTTTTCAGCTAGTGTTGAGAGGAAAGCTGTGTTTGTACTGAGCAACTGGCAAAAAAAAAATTAAAAATCTCCAACAGCATTTAAATTTTGTAATGGTCTATAGTTCCAACCCCTTATGTATCTTCATCACAACTTCTGGAAGCGTTAATTTGAGCATTTGATGTAAAAATAATGATATATTGGTTTAAAAATCCAACACTCAATTTCTTGAGCGGAAAACTGGCAGCAAAAACAAGAACAACACCACAGAGTCCTATAGCAAAGCCTGGAGCACTGGTTTCATTTCCAAATCTGCTTTTTGACCCACCCTCTCTCTGAGGCAGCCTCCCAACCTCACTGCATACGTCGATAACAAACTGACTCATGTAAACACGTTTTGTGCAGTGATCTCATGAAGGCTGGGGTGGAAGCAAAAGGGCTCAGCTCTCCCCAGCTGGGAGTGAAATGCCTCCTCTTCCATTTGAAAGCTGAAGCACATCATTAAATACTAATTTCAATCAAGGAATATCTTTCAAATTTAAGCCCCACTAAACCGAGGTGGAGCCTGTCCGCAGATCCCAAATGTCAAATCTCAGCCTGTCCCAATTTCCTGTGGAACAGCTCTAGGTAACTGCTCTTCCATGCACTGCACTCTGCACTTCAGCTTGACTTTATTTATTAAACACATATTAACAAACAAAATAACCTACAGCAGCACCAAAGAGCTTCACAAGTTCTGGAGAAACCAGATAAAACCAACTTTTCTAAGTCGCTCACTTCATTAAACGCAATTTACGGTGCTCGCGCTTGTTGGTTTTAATATCTTTTATCACCAGTTAGGAGGCAGCAGAGAATATGAAATTTATGGCATGTTACCATTCAGACAAGGAAAAAAAAAAGTGTAGATATTTAGCTATAGTTGGGAAGTTTGCAACTATGTATGAAACGCAGCCATTGCTGTTGGCTGAACATCATTCCTTTGGATTTCTGTCATTGTTTATCCTCCTCACAAAGAGAATGAGGCAATTAAACCCTAAGGCCATGTAAACAATACTGATGTCAAACATCTGTGCTGTCCCTGTTATTTAAAGCCATGAAGGGTGGTAGCAACAGAGCTGCTTTTATGTGCCTAGTCACACTTTCTTCCTCATTTAAAAAAACAAAACACCACTAAAATCAGCAAATAGTTACCTGAAAAGGGGGTTTTGGGATTTCACTGTCCTGATCCCACAGCACAGCTCAGGTGTTAGGAACATTTAATAACTGTCAGGCTTAAACTGACACAGTCTCATCTGCCACTGTCATAAATCTCCAGGGGATGAGAGAAAAGTGATCTCTCCTTTTTTCATGACAGAGGACAAACATTTATCTTGTCCCCATTTACAGAAATTTGTCGAAATATTGAAATACCTGATTTAAAAGCCAATCAATAAGTGGGTGAACAATATGAATCACTGAACTGCTGCCCACTTGTCTCCATTCCAGGGCTCACCCTCAGGCCAGGGGGGACATCTCAGAGCTTTAACATCCATCATATTGGGCTTTTTGGCTATTTGACAAAACAGAACTTGTTGCTTGCCAGGTTTTGTTTCTTTTTTTTCCAAGCCTATGAATATATGGGGGAGGGAGGGAGGGAGGAAGCGAGGAAGGGGGAGAAGGATGTAAACAATAAATGAGAACTTCAAAGTAAGAACTAACAATGCAGAACAATGACTTGTATATCTTACAGTACACGACAAAAGTTATTTGTCTTGGTGTTCTGCAGCTGCTAAAAGGAATCAGTGCACAGCACACAAAGCTTTGATATTTCCACAGAAGAAAAAGGTTTCTTAAAAAATATCAACAAACAAGTCAAACTTTCTACCAAATTGTGCTTACTCGATTTTCACATGCAGGGTTAAAATAATAAATATTGGTAATTTATACAGTCTTTTAAACCATACAGGAAGGCCAAGACAGAAGAGACTGGACTTGCAAAACAGTCAAGATTTATTATAAATACACACTGACTTCAGACTAAGGTAATTTGGAACAGTGTATTTCACTTGATCATTAACAAACTGTCTCATCTCATTGTGTCATTTCTGTATCACTCTGTACCCTCAAAAATTTTTAAGATTAGCTTTGAGGTATATTAATACTTTCCACATTTTACAAAAAAGACTCAGAGTGTTTAAAAGAAAATCACTAGTGTGCAAAACAGGAAAAAAATTATATTTCATGACAATATATTTGAAGAGAAGTTTCTACAGTAAATGTTAAATTTTAATCACACTGGAACTAATCTTCCATTTTCAAATGGAATAGCCGAAAACTTTGCACTCAGTTTACAGGATGTGAAAAAAATACTGTTCACTTCCCATTTCAGAAAATAAACAAACTTATAACTACATTTTGAAACAATACATCATTAACCACTCCAATTACAGTATTGAATATCATCAATGTTTTTGTCCAATGCAATGACTGAGGTGAAATAAATGTCCTGGAAAGTCTCTGCTGCAAAGAGCTCAGGAAACCAGAGATGGACTGAAATAAAAACAGCATTAAACAAGTGGAACAGCCAGAAATTAGAATGTAAAAAGCCCCTTTATAAACATGGCATTTTGCCCAGATTCAAAGGTCCCTCCACAAAAGTCCATGTTTATGATCTGGACTGGATTATTTGACCTAACAAACATTTATAATTCCCACCACATATCTCCCCTTCTTTGTATCTTTACTCTTCAAAAACAATACAATTGCTTTTTCCAGTTGCAATATTTTTACATACTACTCTTTAATAGGAAATTAGATATTCACTTAATTAGAAATAATATGACATTGCCCCCTTCTTATAGCCACTAAAAATTAAAGGTTTTGTGCTAAATCAAATCTTACCAGCTTCCCCTACCAAGGAAAATCTTTTTAAATGACACTGAAATTAACAAACACTTGCTTGATACAGAGAAATAATTGAATGGACAATTGTTCTTATTCATATGTAAATGTCATTAGGCTCTTTCAAGAGAGAACAATGTATTTTTCATGGATTTCCATGCTGGGGGTGGTGGGAAGAAAAAGAAGAGAGAAGGAGAAATGCACCCAGCTCTGTATCCCAACAACTGTAATAACTGGAAATGGTATTTGTGCTCTCAAGGATGTTTTCTCTGGCCAATGAACATAACATGGATATTAGCACTACAACACATCCTGTTATTTAACAGCTTTATTTGCAGGGTCCCACTTCCACATGGAACAACTGTCTGCCACCAGTGGGAGACACTGACATCAGCAAAGACCAAAAAAAGTTCAGTAGATGTTTAGAAATTAAGACAGCTTAGCCACAGCAGTGCAAAAAATTGCATTTTTTAAATGCAATTTTATAAAATGCAAGAAGCTGTATCTTGAGTTGCCAGCACTGAGAACTGAACCCAGCTGAATCTGTGAGCATGCAGAAATCACAGAGGTTCCAGGGGGATTTAGGGAAATATGAATATAATGAAAGGCAGCACATGAGAATTTCATGGAATTCTGCACAGGGCCCAGTCCAGTGAATGAGTCTGAATACAGAGTCACCAACACTGACTTTTTCTCCTCAGTGTTATTCCTCTCATTTTATACTGCATTTTAACAGCTGCTGAACTTTTTATACTCATTTCAAGATCTCCTAAAGCAGCCACTAAAACTGTACTCCCACCTTCTTCTCACCACCGCAACAGAAATAACAGTGTACAGCACCTACTTTTTCTAGTCAATGTCTTTTCTCCCTCAAAAATCAGAATCTATATATGAAAAAAAAGAAATCAAACTTTCTTCCTCTTCTTTTTTTTTTTTTTTTAAGAGAGACACACTTTGAGGCAGAGATTAATCATGCAGCAAAAGATTAATTCCCAGCTGCTTGGCAACCATCTGGACATTCTACTGGTTAAAACACTAGTTTGAATTGCTAACCTACCCCTTTGATCTTTCTCAATGTCTCCAGCCCATATGTGCAATAATTAAAGACATAGTTCACAAACTATTGCAAAAAAAAAAAAAAAAAAATAACTGTACATGTACATCTAGATCTCCACAAGCAGCCTGACTGGTATCAGGAATTATAAATCAGCAGCCAGTTTATGAAAACATGTCTCATCTTGACATCCACTGTGTGTCTCACACCAGTCTAGCAATAAAATAAGGTTTGGGGTTTATTACATTACATTCTGAAGAGTTATCAAAGCAAGGCAGGATGTGACTTCCTCACCAGGAACACAATGGACAACTTGCACATGTTTTTGGGAGCAGGACATTAATCAGGCAGGAATTATGTTAGCAGCAGTCAGGATTGCTGTGATTTTAAATATGAACGAACAGATTCCTACTCAGGACGATTACTCAGTGGTGAGAATCAGTTTACAACTGGATTCTCCAGATAAATCACACCCTGCCTTCAAAACAGAGACAGGGGTTGTGGAGAAAAGGAGAAAATTCAAATGAACCAGAAAATAGTTGCTGTCACTGACTGGAATATTTTCAAGGGGAAATAAAACAGAGTTTTCAGAAGCAAGTTGTCACAAGAAAAAAAAGTTACAGAAAAGTGAAAATCACAATGAAAGGCATAATCATGTCATATCTGCCTTTTCCTGCCCCCTCACATGGGTCACACTCGTGTGAACGGTAAGCAACACACGTTCTTACATTTTAACAAGAATTAAAAACCAGAATTAAAAAACAGAATTAAAAGCCTTAAAAATCTTTACCCTTGGAAATCAGCATGATGTTTATGAGCAGAAGTATGGCTTGGACAGTCCACAATGAAGAGGATGACAAAAGAAGGGGAACAGCAAAGGAAGAGAACTGGAAGAACAGAGGGATAATAAGGAAAAAAATTTCAACACACGAAGCTCCAGTTATTGTACGACTCAGTTTTTGGGCCCACTCAAGTGTTTTCAGAAAGTTCATCAAAACCACTCTCCTCCTGTTTTTAAAAAGCACAAAGAGCCCCAGCACATCTAAGGAGGTTCCTTGAGCTGCATCCAGCTCTCCTGATTCCATACACAGATGTTTATATATCCATCCACCAAGACTTAAACTCTAGAGACGCACATGGACATGAGCACACAGTTTTAATTCAATATATTACATAAAAGAACAATACTGATATATTTTTACTATCCTTGGAAGATATGAACAAAAATATTTCTTTTTAATGAGGAAAAAATAGAAAATCCATGATGTAGCTAAAGTAATGTTAATTTTACAGGGGTTTAATGACAAGAGTCCTTGTTTTAGGATACTGTCTCCATATTTGGTTTATTTATTGCCTGTATTTGGCATGAATTTCATATATTGAAATACTTCACTATGGAACAGGGCATTTAAGAGGAAGAAATCAAACCCAGCAGGACAATGCCCACTGATCACCATCTCCTAATTGCAGGGACTCTTATCTTCAAATGTCCTTTCCCTTCTCTTTTCCATGCTAACGCCAGCCAGTGTTATTCACTCTCCCTCCCGAGTTTTACAACTTTCTTTCCTCCCTGCATTCCTTTCCCTACATTCTCTGTATGGTCCCTCTTGGGGGAAATCCATATCACAGCCCTCATGCAATTTGCTCTGTTTCAAGTTATAATCTCCTGCCAGATAAGTGAGAAGCACAGTAAATCTGCTGCTTTCAACACCTTCAATCCAGAGCCCTTTTAGCCAGACCACGACTTAACTGTATCAGCACTGCAGATTTTATCTTCATGTAAATATATCACTAGATCCCAACACTTCTGGTGCAGTAAAACCATATAAATGGCTTGATGATCTTTATAAACAAAATTTGTGTCATGCAGTAAAAGGGAGTGCTCATTCCCAAAATAAAAGGAGAAAAACAGAAATAAAGATTACAAAGATGAAGGTCCTAAATAGCTTTTTAAAAAGGCTGCATCCTCAAGATAAGACTTCTTGAATCATAAACCCATAAAACACTCTTTGTTTTTCATCTTACTTCTGGTCCTTGATCCATGAAGATGCATTTTCAGGGGGGGAAAAACAAACTTCGTTTTCCTATTCTCTATGTTCCCTGTTATCTTACAGCACCTATCTCATCTGACAAACTGCTGGAAGCTGTCCCAGGGGTGTTCTCCTGAAAACCCAGCCTTTGCCTTCCCCACAATTCCAAAGGTCCAATGCATCCTTGAAGATGCATTTTCAGGGGAAAAAACCCCAAACTTCTTTTTCCCATTCTCTATGTTCCCTGTTATCTTACATCATAAACCCATAAAACACTCTTCGTTTTTCATCTTACTTCTGGTCCTTGATCCATGAAGATGCATTTTCAGGGGGGAAAAAACAAACTTCGTTTTCCCATTCTCTATGTTCTCTGTTATCTTACAGCACCTATCTCATCTGACAAACTGCTGGAAGCTGTCCCAGGGGTGTTCTCCTGAAAACCCAGCCATTGCCTTCCCCACAATTCCAAAGGTCCAATGCATCCTTGAGGATGCATTTTCAGGGGAAAAAAACCCCAAACTTCTTTTTCCCATTCTCTATGTTCCCTGTTATCTTACAGCACCTATCCCATCTGACAAACAGGTGGAAGCTGTCCCAGGGGTGTTCTCGTGAAAACCCAGCCACTGCCTTCCCCACAATTCCTCCTGCCCCCAGCTGCACAACCATTTAGTCTGGGCTGCTTTAGTTCACAAGAGGCTGGAAAAGTGGCTCCAGTGTCCAAAATCTTTATCACTGGATTCCCAAAAATCAAAACAGAGGAGTGACAGGACTGATAAAGTCAACAAAAACATTGGAAACACTCAATGTTCTCAGTTAACCCAGACAAATGAAGCTTCACAATTTATTGCATAAAGCATTGAGCTTGCCAGTTTGTCTGAAAAATAAATAAAAGAGCTGGTATACAACTCAGTACAAATTTATTCCAGGTATAACCTTCAACTAAAAACTGAAAATTATTTCCAATATGCCTCTGATTTGTTTAGACTTCCTTTGTGGAGATAAGATAAATAAATATCTGTGCTTACAAAATAATGAAACAGAAGGAAATTGAGAAAAAATGCTAAGAATAAATAAGACTGACAAAATGAAAAATTAAGAAAGAGAACTTCTTTAAAGAAGCACCAGAATGTCTCAAAGTGATATATCAGATAAACTAGCTGTTTGAGAGAGGTTAAAAGAAATCAGTTTATTAACATAGCTGATTTTATTTTCTCATTCCAGAAGAATTCCAAACCTGTATCTTAGCAATGGCATTGAATCTGTTTTTCGGAAAAATCACGAATCAGACTTTTCCTTTCCCCCTCCCCTGCCCCGTGGAGCTCTGGGTGACACAGGATGGCCAGAGGTGAAGTTCAAAGGGACATTTTCCCTTTTTATCAAGACAGGCCAATCACCCCATCTGTCGTGCTTTGCTGTCGTGCTGAACATGAATTTACTCCTGTTGGGTTGCATCTCCCTTGTTTAAACCCACCATTTTTCACTAATGACCATTTCCCAAATGGTTTAATCCATGTCAGAAGAATTTGGGGAAGAGCTGACTAAAAGCCGCTGCCTGATGACGTCGGCATTCTCGCAGGGCTGTGATGTGGTTATCACTGCTCATGGCCATGTGTTCAGCATTACAGACTCTAAACAGGTGCAGGAATGCTTTATGAACAAAGGTCTAAAGGTTAAAAGCAAAAAACCCCACAGTTATCCTATTTTATGTTCTCCCCTTGTACTACAAAGAGGTTGAAAACAGTTAATGGTTCCCCCGGACCCTTTTGTACAGCACCATTTCTCTGTTAATACATTCACAATCTATAAATGAAAAGGACTTTATTCCTAATTGAGCTTCACAAACAAAATAAGATGAAAACACATTTAAGTTTTCTCGTTAATAGCACACACATGCTGATTGTGAAACACTGTCTGTAACCTTTCCAGTTCAAACCAGCCCGCAGTCGAGCACCATTAGCAAAAAGTCTTGGATTTTTTACTGTGTGGCTCAGAGGATTTTTCCACTGAACTAGCAAAGTATTAACTGGGTATTTTATGTAGCTCCTTGGCATGGATTCCTGTTTATTTAATTTGAAAATATTGTTTAAATGACAACACTGTGCTTTCAATTTATTTATTTCTTGGGCTATTTTCACATCTTATGAAACCTTGCCTCATCCTGAGGCACTGGTGGTTTGAACGTTGTCAATCCAGAGGAACAGTCCACAGCAGAGCAGAGAAAGTGAAAGGCACATGGATTGTGCAGCTGCTTGTTTGAGCATCGAGTGAGGCAGCCAGGTAGCACCAGAAAACATTTCATACACATCCTTTTATGAACGACTGAAGGATCTGCCAACCAATTTTACCCTCCTCTGTATCTCTGCTGTTTTCTGAATGGTCATGGAAGTAACTATAGGGCAGTTCCAATCCATGTTTCCTTAAAAGACACCAAGGAAATGAAAGAATGTTGTCCTGCTTTGCTGATGATGCCCTTTTTTCCCCAACTCAGATATATTTGGGGTACTTTGTGGGTTTAGGTCCTTCTGGATAGTAGGGAACTATGTACAAATGTTTCAATTTTCCAAGAGCATATGGCTGAAGTCAGAAATGTTGAAGACAAACAGAGCTGAGTGCTGGATTTGGTTTTTGATTGGTTGGTTGGTTGGGTTTGGGGTTCTATTAATCATTTTCCTAATGCACCTTGAATTTCCTTTTCTGCCCATTAACTCACTGTATTTCAAAAAAAGCAATGTGTTAAATAAAATGAGCAGCTTGTGACAAAATATCTCAGGCAGTTGACTTCCTCAAAGCATGAAAAAGGTGAAAATGACCACAAAATTTTACTTTTACACATATTCAAAGCAAAAAACCATGGTGTGAGAGAATTAGACAGCCGAGCTTGGGCAGCAATCTCAGGAATTCACAAAGTTACAAAGAAGTAAAATAAAACCTCATATGACCAAAAGAGGAGTGGAGCTCAATGAAGCAAATACAGAAATAATGTAGATCCTATCAGAAATAAGGTCAAAATCTGCTCAATTTGAAAGGTATATAGAAAGCAAACAAAAGTCCTCACTAAATCAAAGGTTTCACTGCCTCTGTTAAAGGGTAATTTGGAAAATTCCTAGAATTCAAACTCTCCACTAAAAATTCTTTCAAAGGACCGGTAAATTTGTTCAGAAAATCTTTTTTACTCCCAAAATAATTGGGAAATCCATGAAGTATTTAATGACAAGACCTGTCACTTCAGCAAATTTCTCTTCCATGAGATTTTCTGCTACAATAACTTCCTTGTTAATGCCCAATTTCCAAGGAAAAGAATCCTACCTCTTTCTCCTGCAATTGAAGCAGTGTCTGGTGGTACCGAGAGGGGCTGCTCTGCCCACAGTCAATTTTAGGTGTCATCTATTGAAGAAAAAATTCAAAACAACCAATGAATTCAAAACCAATAAATCCAAGTACAATCCAGTGATTAAAAATAACATAGAAGGTTTGTTTGCCCTTCTGAACTACCAAGGGAATATAAATACCTACCACAGTCATTGGCACCCCGTTTTTCTCGCAGGTATCTGGGGTTTTCTAACTGAAAAACAAGGCAGAGAAAAATCAGCAGGTCAACAATGTCTGATTTAGTCCAAGACATCATAACTAAGCCATACTTAGCACAGGAACTGCATCGCTCAAATTACCACAGATGAGATTTCAACGTGCCTTAAATCTTATAGAAATAGGAAATCTTCCTAAGAGATCATCTGGTTGGAAATCTACTCAGCAATTTTGGACCAAAAAATTGCACTTTTCTTCCTCCCACCTCTTGTGGTTGTAAAAATTCCATCAATGCATATCATAAAAAATATTTGGCAGCTACATACATAGGCTTATGCAAAAGATTTCCAACTTTGCTGGCTAAATTCTCATTGAAATCAGTATAAAGCTGGAATACACTTACAGATTGTACTGATTAAAATCTAGTGCTTTTGAAAAATTACAGTTGGGTGCGTTGAAACTATAGCCACACATGTAAGTTATAGAGACAAAACATAAGGAAATAATTCATTAACATGGCTATATAATTAAAACAGCTCTCTTAATCACTATTTTTAAGAACTGGAGACAAAGCATTGTTCCCAACCCACTTCCTCTATCGGACAGCCCTATCTTTCTCATTTTCTCAGATGAGGAGGCTCAAACATCACATCACAGAGAAAGCAGAATGCCCAAAAAAAGCTTTCAAGGGTATAATCTTGTAAAATGTGGCAGTGAGATCTGGAATATGAATGAGATTGCAACACACATTAAAAAAAAAAAAAGTTGTAGGATTAGGTTGATCTACGAGGCATGGCAAACATATCAAATGCTTGCACTTTCTGCAGTAGCATGAAATAAATTTGTGTGTTGAATTTATCAGTGGAAAAGAGGCTTAATCCCTCTGAAATTTCAATTTGATACAGCATTATTCATTTCCTGTCCCAAAAGGTGATGTAGGATTTCTGTGTGGCGTTGACTTGTCATACTTCGCCCAGAAGTCATTGCAGATACTCACATTTAACACATACATTCAATTTCAATGAATGGTGTTATCCAAAATTTGAATACATTAGCTGAAAGCATCAGGAAACCAACAATTTAACAATATTTATTGTCAGGGAGTTTACTAAAACAGTTACACTCAACTTTCCTTCACACAAAGTATCCTGTGTTGGCAGTAAAATCCATGGGCAGCCACCAGGGAATGAAGGAACCCTGGATGCACCCACTGCCCCAAAAAAGAAGAATTTTGGACACAGAAGAGACTGTGAGGAGAGGAATACAGGAGTGGGATCAGCCTGGAGCACCAACCACAGGAGATCCAGTGGAGGGGAAGGAAAAGCAAATCAAGAGAGAGGGAAATAAAAAGTACAGAAATTCCAAACTGGAAAAATTTTGGAGGATTTTCTTTGTCCTACGCATTTGTACCGGCAATAGGATTTTCTACCTACATTTCACTGGTATTCTATTCCTCCTCCCACCTCAATTTGGTCACTTCCCCATCCAGCCCACACTCCTGATCATGCCCAGGGCTGAAGGTGTTCACCAGAAGCTCAAGGCACTCCCCAGTCTGGCATCAGTGGCAGCAGTGGAAGCCTTGACCAATATCTGGTGGAATCTGGAGAAGGCTGCAGAGCCACATTTCAAAGGCTTCATGATTTCCCAAAGCCCTGTCTCTCATTTTTATATTACTTTGGCTTTTTTAAGCCAAAGTAATATAAAAATTGTTGTAAATATTTACAATTAATTAAAATCCTTTATCTGCCCATGGCATTCAGCTGTTTGCAGCCTTCACTTCAAAACCATCTGAAAAGCTAAGGTACATCCTACTTGTTTATGGGAAAGAAGGAAAATGTGTCTCTAATACTTTGTAGGGCCCAAGTCTTGCATTTTTTGATTTTGTAACAGCAGCCATATGTGCTTTGAAGTTAAATGTTCCCACTTTGTTACTTGTTGTGGATTATATCCACTTAAACTGATCTGTAAACATTTAATGCCTCAACATTCATTCTTTTCATGCTGGTCTTCTGCAAAACTTCTTGTTCTCCAAATTAAACCACATTAAAGAGGGAATATCACAATAAAGAATGCCCCAAAAAAGAAAAAAAAAAAGTCTGTATTTATGAGAAACATGCAAATTTTAAAATAATAAGCAAAAGGTCAAAGACAAGCCAAAATACATATGTATGAAACTGAAGGACTGCCATGAGAAGAGCAGTAAATCACATGCTTTTTTAAGAGTATGAACCAAATAAATGTCATCATGAAAGACATCTTTATTTGAACTAGAACTGAACTCTAATTTGTAAATACCACTTCTTAACAGAAATGGTATTTTGAATGTCTTTGTAGAAAAGATTTTGGATTCCCCTGCTCTATTAGGCAGTCTGACAAGAAATCATGTTTCAATTTGTGAGGAGTGCAATGGTCACCTTCTCTTTCTCTTAAACCAGAGCTGTGAAGGTGTTGGGTGATCAGATCCCCATGAAGAAAAATCCCCATCACCTAACAGAAATCATCTACTTCATTAAAGTGTGTATATTTTCTTATTTAAATTTTAAATTGAAAAAAAATAATTGCAGAAACGTACATAAAAATAAAATTCCAAAACTGCATTTCAGGCAAATTAGCCATAATTTGTAAGTTCAGTATTTTCAATTTCTATTTTTTTAACAACACCTAAAATAGTCAAAACTAAATATTTATGAGTTATACAATTTTAAAGCTATCAATGCAAGTAATGAGTGAAGTTGAAACACTTCACTCAAAGCATTGACAAAAGCTGAAATGCTTTCCCCCAAAAGCAAGGCCAGTGCAGGAAAAGCACAATTTTGAGCTTTAAGTACTTCCACAAGTCTCATCCTCATCAATTACATTCCATCTCTCAGGCTGAAAATATGGTTCAGCCCAGAAATTCCCACCAAAGCTTTGCTCTTTTGCTCAGTAAATACCAGAACAAGGACAACACTGAAGTCATGGTTCCAAACTGCCCCCCAAAGTCCTGTTCCACTCTTTGGCAGATGTTTCTCCAGGGATGGGTATCTCCAGTAATGCCCAACTTCAGCCTGTGTCTGCCCACTCACAGAATATTGTAAATATTGAGATTCAGGGAATAAACCCCCCCTACTTGCATCTGCAGGCTCATTGCACATTTGCCCCTAAGCTTCATCAAAGACAAAATGGGATTGTTTTCAAAACAAGGATGGCAAAAACACACATGAAAGAGTTAAGAACACTTACGACTTTGAAATGGTAAACAACTAAACTGAACCTTGCCCTAAATTCTTACTTTAATCTACCAAACCCAGCCAGCCAGCATGTTCCCTACAGAAATAACTGCTGAGTAGCTTCAGGAAATTTGAGTAAGGACATTCTTATCTAACATCATAATTTGTAGGGAAGTTCACTTTAATGCTGCTGTTGCAGTCTTAGTGGAAGGACATTAAAGCACATGAAGGCTGTTTGTCAGCATGGAAGTTGAATTTATTTTTTGAAGTCTCAACACCGCTTGGAGTTCACTGTGGGAAAGTTTTCCCAGCACTGCTGCCCTCCAAGGCCACAACATATACAGTAGGTATGTTTATAGTAAGCAGCCAGACTGAGAAACCAAACAAAAGATAATCAAATGCCTTGTGCAGAAATGGTTGAGCTTAACTAGACTGGAAAGATCCAGGCAGATGTGAGCCAAGCACACAGAGCAGGCACAGCATCCACTGCTGCTGCAGCCTCCCAGGAATTCCCAGCACTCCATCACTTAACCCTGTGTTAGAACACTTTGCTTCAAGGAAGGAGAAAGGAACACAGCCACCAACCAGGGAACTTCTTTGGTCTCAGCCTTTTCAAACCTTTCCTAAGCAATAACATTTCCCAGGACAAGTTCTTCTGGGCAAGACTGAGCATCCAGTCAGCCCCACATCACTTCTGGGAAAAGCTAAAGAGTTAATGTAGCCATGATATTTTATGAAAAATCCTTTGCTTAGGATTTTTCCTCCTGAGAAGCTGAGAGGCCTCAGAAACAAAATGTAACCAATGGTTATCTGCTGCTGTGGAATGCAACAGGTGCATCTGGGATTGGTCTCATGTGGTTGTTTCTAATTAATGGCCAGTCACAGTCAGTTGGCTTGGACTCTGTCCTAGACAGAAGCTTTTGTTATCATTCCTTTTCTATTCTTAGCCAGCCTTCTGATGAAATCCTTTCTTCTATTCTTTTAGTATAGTTTTAATATAATATATATCATAAAATAATAAATCAGCCTTCTGAAACATGGAGTCAGATCCTCCTCTCTTCCCTCATCCTAAGACCACTGTGAACACAGTCACAGAGTTAATTCTTGTCCTGGCTGAATTCCAGTGATGAAAAATCATGTTCTCCCTGATTAAAAAGCTCTTTGCTGTTTCCCCAGGGTGCAATCTCTTTGTGTGCTTTCCACCTAAAATGATGTGCTGAATTTCCTGGGATGTTTGAAAGAGATGCTTTGTCACCCCTAAAACTGGCTACAGTTTGGTGACAAATGGAACTGTACCACAGGCATCATGAAAGAGAGAGAAAGACAGGTGAGGGAAGAATTTGTAGGGGTTTGATTCATTACTGTTCCTCTTTGTAACTTTAATTTTTTTATCCAAAAATTATGTTTGTCTACAATCTAAAAAGCTCAGCTAAAGAGGGAAAAAAAAAGTAAAAATGTCAGTTTAATTGCATTATCCAATGAGGTTCTTTTCCTGACACTACACAGCTCTCACAATATTTAATTACTTCTGAGACATAAACAGGAGATAGTCACCTTCCCTTCAGTTATGAAGTGCACTAGAGCTGCAATAATACGCAGATATTTATTGACAGCTGTTGATAAAATAAGACCACAGAACCACAGAAAAATCTGGGCTGGAAGGGACCTTAAAGTTCTTCTCATTCCCCCAGCCCAGGTTACTTTTATTATATTTCAGGATGGCTGAAGAATGACAAAAAGTTCAAAGTAACAACATGACCAAAGATTACTGGTATTTCTTTGTCTCAGCTCCTGCTCCTGAAACTTTTCCCTTCAAACAGCCACACAAAAGGATTTCCACATTGCAAATGCACCTTCAAGGCATGAACACCTGATAAAGAACAGCCCCCACACCAGTTTAGATAAGAGTCAATACAAGCTAAGAAAAACACATTTTATAATATATGTAAAATGAGTGCAAATTAGTATTCCACGTATGAAAGGCAAATTTATCACAATCAAAACTCAACGTTTTTTTTTTTTTCAAACATTTACTCATGCCTGATTAGAATCTAAAGAACCTGAATCATAAAATGTTTGATAGGGATAATCAGGAATGCTGCAAGGAAAAGGGGAAAATTCTTTTATTACTCATAAAAAGTAACAATATCAGCGAAGTAACACAACAGATTTACTTCTCCTGTAGAAAATGTTATTATTAAGAACAAATATCTGAAGCCTCCAGATCTGACCTCTCAGCTTAGTAGAAAACTCATAAAAGCATTTCCCAAAACTTTCCACAGTATTTTAATATTAAAAAAAATTAAATCTCAATCACTGATATGGGTATATCATAAAAACTGAAAATACATCCAGAATGTGACCTTAAAAATACAAGAGCTTTGAAGAAGAGGAAATTTAAAATATATTAAAGATGGAGGAGGCTGAAAGATAACAGTAAAAAATAAATTAGCAATTTATAACTGGTCATTTCAACCCCAAGCTGGAGCAGTGAAGGCTCAGCAGCATCTCACAGCTGGAAGACACCAGGGTTGTCTCACTAATGTGGGTACCTGGCTGGGTATTTGCAGATTATTGGATAAAAGCATGGTTTGCACATAAACCTGCCTGAAATACTCACAGCTTCCTAAAATTACATGGATTCTTCCTGGCAAAAATCCTTATATAACCAAAAAACCCAAGGAAAGTTTCAAAAGCTTTTCAAAACAACTCTTCTTTAGCCCAGGCAGTTCAAAGTGAAAGCCATTCTATATCTCCTTTCCCATCTTCCCCCACTACTGAAGTATTTTTTGGGTCAAGGGTCTCCTGTATCTCAGGTGGGATCGCTGTAAATTAAGTTTCCCGAACGGTTTGCAGCCGGGAGTAGCAATTAAAGGACAGCAAGATGCTCCCATGGCAATTTAAATGCTTGCAAATAACAGCAGCCACATCTGACACTCCAACCTTACAGATTCCAAGGGATCATTTAGTGGGGTTTTTTATTTTTAGCAGCGACATATTCTTTAAGTGTGACACTCCACTTAAAACTTCCTGACCCTTTCAGAAGCCACTGGAGGCCGTGATCCACAGCAGGGAAATGCTGTTCAGCACAAGCCCTCACAGACCTCTCCTTTACAACCTCCAATCCCCTTTGTCAGGTAACTCCCAACAAGTCTTATCAGGCAATCAAAGTCTCTCATGAGCGACTTCTTTAATTACCATCCCTGGAGAGGAGACTTGAAAAACTGATTTATGTGCCACGGTAGCCAATTTGTTATCCAAGGGAGCTCCTGTATCAGCAGAGGATCATCACACTTTAATAACCAGCCATTATCAGCACAACATGATTGCAAACCGGAATTTCAATTAGGGAAAGAAATAAAATACAAATAAAATGCCAGAGATAAGAGATAAGCAAGCAGGCAGATTGACACTGATATAAAAATGCAGGATATAAAGAGATCCTTTGTCAGCATCAGTTGGTGTAATTTGTAAATGGCCATGAGCAAGTTTTCCCCCTTAAAGCAGCTTTGAAAGCTCAAGGTTTTACAGCTTTCTGCTCATATTTTCAATGGATAAATACAGCCCAAATATTCCAAATCTGCAAGTGATTGCACCTTTGTTTCAGGCACCTGCACAATGCTGACACTTTCACCCATCTCCACCCTCAGCTTGGAAAAAGCAAGAGAAACCAAGAAGGACAGAAAACCATTAATATTCTCTGTTATCACTTCTGATTGCACTGAAGAGAACTTGGCCGTCCATGAAAAACCTGGAGTGTAACAGGCAAGATTTTTAAATGCTGTCATATCCCTCTGGACTGACAATAGTGCAGGAAGAATAAGGATCATTTGGCAGCTGATTAAAATGACAACATGAAAATACGTGATTATTTTTCAAAAAACAAGGCTGAACTATTTCATTAAACTCTCTCTCATCACTCCTAACTTTGGCTACAACTCTGTGAGCTTTCAACCTATGAGAATAAGCCAAAATAAGGAAGAAAAGAAAGAAGAAACCTCCCTGTTAAAATTACAGTGATCTTAATTAAACTAAATTGATACAAGGATATTAATACCAATGAAATAGGTTAAAGATTTGGTGGTACAAGTGAAAGGGTTACAAAAAAGGCAAAATAACACAATAGAAAAAATAGATTAAAATACATCTACAGAGAAGAGGTGTTTCATTGTCTCCTTAGAACTATCGTGGACAAATACCACAGAAAATTCAACCAAGGGAATAAAGTCTTATAAGAGTAATAAATTTGAATTATTAAAAGGGAAAGAAAGAGGTGAATACACAGAAAAGCCTCCTGAACACTTTCAAAAGGAGGCACACTGACCAAAAAAACCTGAGTTGTATCAATGGCTTGCAAGTTCTGTATTGGTTAAAAAAATAAACAAAGAAAGCCAAACTCTTCTTTCATTTATACAAGTATAATAAAAAATAATGTTACAGAGTCATCAAGAATTATTCTGAATTTCTACCAAAGTAAGACTCTTGGTTTTGACCAACAGCCATTATTTGGCCAATTTATGAGTAACCATATTAAATGTGTAAAGATTATTATTACTTAAAATTTCAATGTTTTCTTCTCATACATTCATAAATAACCTTTCCAAGCCTTAGCAACTTATTTCTAAGAGATTCCCACACAAAGTTTTGCTGGCTAACCTGAGAGAGCAAACTACACTGCTGAGAAGTTCCCACTGCAAGTTAATAAATAAGTAAAGAACTCAGTTTATTTTACCCCAAGATTCCAACTATTGAGCCGTGCTTCGAGGTCATCATCATCAAATGAAAACTTTCTTTTGTGTTGATCATCCTGGAACATACAAAAAGTCATAGAAAATATCAGAGTTGTTGGCAATTAACTTTTTAATTTAAAATTAAACTTCTCATTGACTTGGCCATAGCTACACTGTACTTCCTAATAGTGTCACAATCCTTCTGACAGCTTTCACCTAAACAGCTCAGTTTCCAGAGGACACTGGGCTGAGAAAGCAGCTCAGAGGATAAACTAGCCTGGCTCTCCACTTTAATGTTCTTCTTTCTCTATTTCCTTCACAGAGGGTGAATTTACTAAAAGTCCCAAAATATTCCATTTTCAGGCATCTATTCATCTCCACAGTGCCTCTTCTAGGGCTAATGCAGAATTCAGAGATCACCTGATCAGCCTCCAAATAAAAAAGCAGATTTAAAAACGAAAGGAAACCAAGGCAGGGAAGGTTATCAAAGCAGAGGACAGAGCAGCTGCTGCCCAGCTCGAGGCTCTTCTCTGATTTCCAGCACTCAGCCAGGGCTGGGCTGCTGCTGCTGCAGGAAGTACCAGGGAATTGCCTCTCAGAAGAAAAGTTTTTCCTCTGGAATAACAACAACTTCCAACATTTAATGGATCTAACAGGGAAAGCTGGTCCAGAACACTTCCCTTGGCCCAGGTATTTAAAAAACAACACTGAAGCCTGAATTACTTTGTGTCATGAAGTGAGGTTTGTGTATGGGCCTGCCAGCACCTTTTCTTTAAATCTCATTTGTCACAAGCATCCAGTGAGCAGAGCTTGGGCTGCTGTTAATCAACACTTTCTTAAGGCAGCTCTTAATGTTTCTTACATGTTTCTTAATGTTTCTTAAAAGTCTCCCTGCTCCTCTAGCTGGGCCTGAACCATGCCAGAACATCTGTGAAACCCCAGAACATCCCTGACAATGGAACAAGGTATTGTTTGTTACAGCCAGCCAAACATTACCAAACTGGCAAAGCAAGAGAGGATTGGTTCATTTAAAGGCCCTTTTAGAGCTTTAATCACAGGATGATCCAGTATATGGAGCTGAAGAACAATGAAGTGCAGTGATCTGTCCAACACTGACCTGGAAGCTGCAGCAGAGCCAGCAATAACAGCAAAAAAAATATTAAAAATAAGCAAACCAAAGCAGCAAAACTCCCCTAAAAAAACTTAAGAGCTCCAAATCCAGGTTTCAACTGAAGAATATATTTTTTCTACAATAACTCTTCCATAAGGAATACTTCCTGAAGTAAAATAAACAGGAAACCAATAAGGAGACATGTAGTAAAGCCAGCATGTGGTTTTATTTTTAATGATGGCATTTCTGTATTTAAATTCCATTTGTATACATGCAATCAACACACACATAAATACATTCCCAGCAATCAGAGCCTAGAGTACAGACACTGATTTTTGCCCACTGAGCACCTGTAACCTGCCCTGATAAACCATGCCCTTGCTAATCCTCTATTCCAGATGCACAGCAGAACACAAATTTCCTCAGAAAGGAGCTTCCAGTTTATCCTATTTGCACTTCATGTCCTCATAAATCCTCAGCTGTGCCCAGCTGCAATCTTTCTAAACTATTCCTCTGATAGAATCAAAAATGAAGCGTGGGCAGAGCTGGAGGAACAAACAGGAAATTCAGTGTTCACAGAGGGCTGAGGGTTGCTCTAGGTGTGGTAAAGGACACTGCAAGGCCACAGAGCACATTTTAGAAGGCAAACAGCACATTTCTTGGTATCACACATTTGTCAAGAGTAATTGTCAGTGCAAAGCTTGCAATTATATAAACAACATCATTGAATATGTTGGACTAAAAGGGTTTCGGACAAAGCCTGTTCAATGCCCTTTCATCAGTCAAAATGCTCCTTGTGGAAATTCTGATGAAATAAACTGTCTAAAATTCACTCTTTCAGAGGTCAACCATCACTGAACAGAGCCAGAGGCATCTCTGCAGCTTTCTTTAATCTGTTATTGCAAAATACAAGATGATGTCAATGCAGGCACGTTGCCAAGCCTGGGGAAAACAATGCAGCAGACACTGAACACACAACACTAAACAGAGGTCAAGCATTAGGATGAACTCAGCATCCTACAAGAAATTCTTTTCCCCTGCACTGCAGAGGACAGATTTTGATGAGCTTTAGTCCTCCCTTGTTGGAACCCTGGTTACTGAGAATTTGAGATTTTCTGTGCTGACAGGCTCTGACCCCCAGGAGAAAACTGCATTGACCTGAGGCTGTGGAGAAGCTTCCAAAAGTGAATGACAGAACTGGGATTGTAGGTGTGGAGTTTGAATAGAAGTGTGTGATATCACAGAGTGGAAAACTCAGAGTTAAAGGGTTTAGAATATAGTAATAGATATAAAGAAAGATGGAGGTTTTAGGGTGGAGGCTGCTCCTTCTTCTCCACCTTCTTCTCCATGGGTTTGGGTTGGAGCCCTTGTTCCTGAGAATTTGAGATTTTCTGTCCTGCCAGGCTCTGACCCCCAAGAGAACTCTGCATTGACCTGAGGCCGTGGAGAAGCTTCCAAAATAAAATGACAGAACTGGGATTGTGGGTGTGAAGTTTGGATAGAAGTGTGTGATATCACAGGGTGGAAAACTCAGATATATATATATATATATATATATATATATATATATGAAGATGGGGGGTTTAGGGCAGAGGCTGCTCCTTCTTCACCTTCTTCTCCATGGGTTTGGGTAGTTTTTTGTAATTGGATAAAAAAGTCCACATTACAGGGCATAGGTGGTTGGTTATTGGGTTAAAAGTAAAACTAATGTAGGTGTCATTTCTTAATTGGACAGTCTATCCTTGTAGAGAGAGAGATAGGGATCCATTTTTAGTTTGTTAGAGTGAAGTGCTGTAGAACTCAGGGTTTGTGAGACTGTGACATAGATAAGAACTAATAAATATCTGAGTCCCAACAAGAAATACCCTCGAGCACATTTAATCCTGACCCTGGCAGAAAGCAGAAAAAAGCTGGACACTCCCTATTACTCCCTCCCAAATGTCTGCACCTTTACACAGGGATCATGACCCACACAGCTGGAAATAACAGCTTTACAGGGATATATAAAAGCAACTGAGGGAAAGCAGAGCTTTAGGACAAAAAGGAGAAGCATCTTACAGACAGTGACGTGCCTAGGTCATCTTCATCTGTCCGGTGAGGAGAGCTCAGACAACGGGATAGTACTGATGGCTTCTCACTGAGTCTTTCCCTGTTAGTAATGACAGGAGGAAGCAGAAAGAGAGGAATTCATTTTCAGCAACTTGTGGCACACAAAAGATGTTAATCACAGAATAGAATTGGGTAAAATATATACAGGAAAATAACTGTCAAGATGGAAAGATCGAAAAAAGAAAAAGGAGAAAAAAGAGAAACATTTCATGTTAAAGGCAAACAAAAGCCTTGAGTGTTCCATTAAAAAAAAACACTGCCATAAAACCCCACACCAAAAAACCCACTAGAAATACCGTGTACAAGACAGTACATTAAAAAGTGTTCTTTGTTTTCTTTTACTACGTGACCCAACGTCTCCCAAAGGATTTTAGGATAAATCCAAGCTAAGGAGAGGGCTGATCTAAGAGAACATTTTTGAAACAATATTGCTAAGAATATGAAACAACATGAAATGGAGTCCAGTGACTCAGAGAAGAAAGAGGAATTAGGGTGATGGTTGGTTGCACCATAGGGGGGACTTTTAAGATCAAAAAAATAGGTTAGAACAAGGTAAATGATCCTATAACACACAAAGAGCAAGAATGACACACACAGCTCTGTACAAAGGCAGTGGCTTGAAAGGCCAAGGTGGAGAGGAACAAGTCCCAAAGATTGTCTTGGCTTCATTTCATTTCTGTTTTATGGACTGAAGTGGAATTTATGGGGGATGATAAAGAAATGCCCACAAGACAGGACACAAGCACAGCATGACCAAGTGCTCTGTCCAGCAGAGGGATTTTCTGGAAAAGCTTTTGTTGTAAATAAAGCACTTGAGCAAAGGGAAATGCAGATCAGCAGACAGGTGAGGAGAATTGTCACTGATGTACCTGGTCACTGACATTTCTCAGCCACAGAGCAGGAAGCAAAAGAACAAAATAAAGTAGAAGTTCTAAGCATTTATTAAATGGGTTGATATGGCAAAAGATCCAAAACAGTAGTGAAACACCCTTCAGCACATACTCCACGGTCAGATCCACAGGTATTAAGGTAATTAAAAACTGCTGTTGGTCCCTTCACCTTCCTAGGACTGGCCATATTATATTAAAGTCAAATCAGAACATTCAATACCTCCCTTCCTTTCCATCTGGCAGCAAATGAGATGGCTGCTATGCCAAAAAGACACTGAGATGAATGAAGTGTTTATGAACAGAACAACAACTGTTGGATGTACAATATAAACCAGTCACTTCTAGGGAGACAAACAGAAAGTTTTCACAAAGCACAGGGCCCCAGCTTTCATCAGAACAGCAGGGAACAGAGAAATCCAACAACTGGGAGCCTACCTTCCCTTCCAGCACCAATAAATCCCATATAAACAGCATGTATGGATGCACAATAACAATTACAAAGCAGTAAATAGTTTAGATAAGCAAAGTCTTAGGGGTAAAAAAGATCAAAAGGAATATGGTAACACAATGACTGCCTCTTGCATTTCTTACCAAGATTTCATTTGACACAAAATTACCTTTAATTAAAGGGAGATAAATCTTTGCCTGTGAGTAAATCTGCCCTTTCATCAGATTTCCTTTCTGAGTAATACTCAGGTTACCTAACAATACAATAAAGTTCCAATTGTTAAAATGAGAGAAAACAGAATTAATGCCCTCATCATTCAGGAATATCAACAAATACAAGCCAAGCCAAGCTACCTGTAATATTTGCAAACACACCAAAGGGAAGACAACAGCCTAGATGCATTCTTAGCTCTATCCTTGCTCTTTTGAAGAGGAACTGAAAAGGAAGCTCCTTTACTTGACTGTGCAACCAGAATTTGAAAAGATTGAAAGGATGAACACAATTTTGCTCATATCAAGTATGTACCACCTGTCCATTACCTTTCCCAGCCTCCTGCTAATACAAGACAGGCTCCAAAAAGCACAAGATCAATTCTTTTTCCTCCCACTGCAGGTGAGTGAAGGATGAGCAGAGTTCTGACATCAACCTGTGACCTCCTGCTGCAGCCCAAGCAGGGAGCTGGCATGGGAGGAGGCAGCAATTTGCTGCTAATAAAGGAGATTAGTAAATATTCCTTCTAGGAACAAAGTGAGGGAAATCCACTGATTCTTCCTGGTCCAGCACGGCTACACACTAACCTTTAACAATGTTTTCAGGCACACTCTATAAACATAGAGTAGAATTCTCCTACAGAGTCAGAAAGCCCAGGTTTCTTTTCAAACCAATCTAAACATTTCTCAAACCAACCCTCTCACATTTCAAAATAAAGCTGCACCTTTCCAGTCCCAGCAGGTTGGATTTATTCATCAACACCCCAGTCTGCAAGTAAGGTTTGTATATCTAAGGCTTTTATTTAAGCAGAAAAACAACTTCATATGGAAAAGTCAAAATTGTCCAACACAGAATTATCTGTATTGCAAGATAAAAATCACTATGAAAAGAATTTCTGTTTGTTTGGGTCTTTGAAAGGAGAGAATCTTGAGATAAAGAACATCAAGCAGTTACTCAAACATGTCTCACTGACATTATCTATTTTGCCCTGAGAAAATGTTGTAGGAACTGAGTCATGGCTGGAATGCAAAATTTTCATCCAACTACACAAATTCCATGCCCATGGATGCAGTTTCCCAGTGCGCATTCAGAGGAGAGAGACAAATACAGTGGAACTCGGTCACCATCTGCTGGTTCTTCCTACAAACTGCACATCCAGAAATATTTAATATATTGCAGTTGCACCTGCACTGATTGCTCATCCAAAATTGTAAATACAAAGAAAACCAGGATCTATATGTTGGATATAGGTAATATCTTAACATGGTCACATTTAAGTAAATATTAAATATGTAAATATTTTGTATTTTTCAAAACACAACAGCTGAAATATTTACCTTCAGTATTTTTCTGCAAAACTTGCAGGAAAATTAAGTTTCTTATTGCACTGAAGATTAATTTATGTAATCTACAGAACTATCAAAATTTTCCAACACAAATTCAGATTTCCTTAGACACAGCCCAACTCTTGGTCCAAGCATCCACTGGCAGAGTTGTGCATATACACCTGATTTTTATTTCCTTTAAACCAGTAACATTATTCAATGACATTTACTTGCTTCTCCTGGCATGGAATAATTTGCAATGCAGGTCTCCAGAGAACTCAGCAGAGTCTTGGGAACCACTCTGATCATCAATGTAGGTATTGCTTCATTCCCATAGGATAGAAGGGGAAAAGTGAAATTAAGCTTCACTACACCAAAAATAACTTTGGGAACTTTGCCAGGCCAAGCTGAATCTTAGGTTCAGACACAAAGTGGGAAAAGATATCAAATTCCCAGTATTTTACTATAAACCAGGTAGAAAAGAAAGAAAAACTACAGCAAAGAAGGGAGGGAATAGGTGGAACTGCAGCTCGGGATGAAGAGGGAGGAATATGCAAATCCCAGCCCAGCTGACAGCACAAGTCAGGAATTCAGAGTAATGAAGTGGATTTTTACACCACAAATAGGGTCTTGGAGAGATTTCAGTGTGCTAAATTTGGGCCTAACAGGGGAGAGTTGTGCTGATATTGTTTTATTGCTTCTCACACCCAGAATGATTCTTTGATGCTGCTGCTCCCAGGGACTGACACAACCTGGTCATATCCAGGCCAGGTATCCTGACGTGGCACAACAGTAACAAAAATTCTTCCAAGGTCTCAAAAAACATTTCTAAAACATGATGCATTCCTTGTTTTCATAATATCAAATCTATTTTTTTTTTAATTAAGGGTATGTGAACAGCTCCTCCTAACAATTTTCTGTATCTATCTGAAACTAAACATTGAAAATGTGTTTCTAACACAATGAAATGAAACCAGAATCATTCCTTTCCCAGTGAATTCTCTGTAATTCACTGACCGAATCAGTAATACCATAACTCAACTGGAAATTCTCCATTGTCTGCCTCTGGTTCTTAAACCACAAGTCTGTTATCAAAACCACAGCTTCTTATCAAAGCCTGAATGCAAGCAACCAGAAGAGCTCCTAATCCTCAAGAAAAGAAGATACAGAGACCTCAGACACAAGAGTAACTTTAGAAATGATTGTTAGAATTACACACAGTTAATGGATACAGAAGAGTTTCATGATACTCAATATTAATGTGATTTAACTTGCAAGTGTCCATCTGTCACCTATCCAAATCACTGCTGGAAAACTAAAAACATGATTGAAAAATGATGATAAACAGCATAAACATCAGTGTGCCTACAAGAGAACAGCTAATGGTGGCCATTTCTGAAGGATGTAAGTGAATACATTAAAAAAGAACTATACTTCTGAAACTAAACTTGAAAATATATTTCTAACACAATGAAAGGAAAGCAGAAGTAGAGCTTTCACTTCCTCCTGTACAGCACCCACTGAGCTTTGACTAATATTCACTCCATGTCTAAGAGTGCTTCCTTCACCAAGGATTTCAGAGAGGTTAAACATTAATAAGACTTTAAAAGGGGCAAACAAGAGGAAATTCCATCCATGACTGAAATGAAGACACATAAAGAAAAAAAGGAACACAGATCTTGACAATCAGCACAAAGTTGCACTATGTAAGAAAATCCAGAAAGTAGATTAAACTGAAATTTACCTAAGATTACCACAAATTGGGACAGAATAGAGCTGAAGTTTTCCAAGAGTCCAAATGACCAGCTTGTCACTCCTTCAATACTGCAGGGACATCTTTCTAAGCCAACAGGAAAACAAGCCTTAATAACAACACATTTCACCCTTTTTCCCTGCTGTAAACAGCTCTACTCTCAGCTGACTGGGACTGAGGATGCAGTTTAAGCTCACTGGCTGCTGCAAATCAAAAACCTAAATCTCCCTCAGCAAAACTTGCTTATCTGCAAAGACCCACTATTCCATTTCCTCTAAAAAACCTGTGAGCAACAGTCATAGAACAACCTCTAAATCTGCCATCTGTGTGCTTGTTTATCTTTCTAATCTACAGGGAAAAAACCCATTAAAAATTATTTGATAAAAGAGCTGCTTTCAGCATCATGGCTTTAGACTACAGATGTAAGCTTTGATTTTCCATGTTAAGTGTCTGGAACTGAAAGGAGGAGGAGAACAAGAGGAAGAGAAAGAGGATAGAGGGATGGGACATGGAAGATGTAAAGAAGTCAGAGAAGAAAACATAATGAAGAAAAGTAAGAACAGAGCAGCCTAGAAGTTCTCATTACATTGAAGCTGTTCCCAGAGTTTCTGTCTATAAACACTCACAGTGAGTCCATGAGGGAGTGCAATGAACTCCTCCAAACTGAGACATCCAGAGCTTACAGCTATTAAATACAAATCAAACACTGCTGAAGCAAGGACAGAAACCTTACCCATGTGCAGTAACTGTTCCTGAAGATGAGTCCTCCACAGAGGATAGATTACTGTCTTGGTTGCCCAGGTCTCCCACCACCCACTCAGATAAGCAGCCAGCGCGCCCGCTCCGAGCTCTTGGTGAACTTGGTTCATCAAAATAAACTGACTGGAATGAGAACAAATGCAAAATCAGCAGGAGAATACACTCTTAATGACATTTCTTTACACTCTTAATGTCATTCCCACAGAACTGTCTGCAGTACAATCATTCCTTTTCCACTGAGGTCAGTGAGGGGTGCAAATGCCACCTTCCCACCCCATGGGAATTCATGGCAACAGTGGAAATATTTTCCAGTACCTCTTACTGGATGGGTAATTTTAGCAAAAATTGGCATTGTTATGTCGCTGAAGTTGATGCCAAGGGCTGACACAGCATATTCAGTTCTTCAGAAAACAAACTGCAACTTTAATGATGTCTATTTGAATTCTATAGTCTTCTTAGGCTACTAAAATCACCACCTTTAAGAACAATTTTCCTTTCATAAGAGCTATCTACTGATTAGGACAAAAGAAAAGCTCAAGGGCCTTCTATGACATTTTTCTAAAGAACTAGAAAAAGATTACCTTTCTGTTCCTTCAAACACCTATTTTCATAAGCCTTCTAACCAGAACTTTTAAGATACAAAAAGTTTAGCCCATTGCAAGGTTTTCCCAGCATCAATTACAAGAAATGCCTTTATTTATCACATGAGTTCCACTCAACCCATTCACAATCATTTGTCACATTTGTGCCAAATCTAAGATGGAAAAGCAATCCCAGGATACATTTTAGCAAGTCTGTCTCATAAAGCAGTGACACTCACCATGTAGGCAGGCAAAGTTTTCAGCATTCCTTCCTCTGGTTTCTGGGTGAAGGGACCATTCAGAACTCCTCTCTGCAGCATGTGGAGCAGCAGTTTTGCATACAAGTTTCGATTCTCCCTTCCCACTATTCCTATGCCTGCTGATGAAGGTTTGCAGAGTTTTTTAATCCACAGTGAGCATCTTTTTCTTTCTGAAAATACAGATTCATGGGGTCACTATACGTTTTCAGAGCAAATCAAACACATGCAGAAAGCAGAAGCCATCACTGTCACCAGTTTTGTAGGTTTCTCCCTTCTACACCAAAGTTTAAAACAAAACAAACTCCCAAATGACCAAACTAAATAAAATAAATGGCTAAAGACTTAGAATTAAAAAAAGTCTTCACCAATGGTTCAAATTTATACATTGCACAAACATTTTCTATAAATTCATGTTTACCAGAAGTTTACATCACTTTTGTAAACAACATGGAACTGGAAACCCTGGGAATTCTGCACTCACTGCAAGAACTGCCATAAACTACAACTTACAGCTTGCATGAGCATTAATACTTTAAATACACAATAAATCTTCATCCATTTAAAAAAATAAATCTCTATTTACACAAGATTTGCTATCAGATAAGGAAATTATTCATTTGGTTAAATGTTTATACATAAAGCTCTTAATTTATAGGGTTTGTGCCTGCTGTAAAAATTAGATTTATGCAATATAATTTATTAATTGATATTCCTATTATTACACATTCCTGACAAATGTTAACAACTTTATAATTAAAAATATTTGCTATCTAAGAAACAATACCCCTTAAAAGCTTTTGGTTTCTACTGACCTAGGTTTTTAAAGACAGATGTTAATGTATTTATGCAAAAGCACATTTAGATCATGAAAACAAGACAGATAAGGCTACACAATTGCAGTAGGTACCTAAAACATCCAACTTTAGAAGTTGTGCAAACCCCTATCAAAACTATACCTTGTGATGTCAGGGATTAAGTGCCCGATTAAATTAATTACATATAATAATTGTCAGTCCCTAGGGCTTTGTTATTAGTGTTTAAATGCACATTTTACCATCTGTACCTGAACTATGCTGCAGGTTAAGGACATAGGGTTTCATAGCCACAATACAGCGATCTAATTCCGCATCCAGTTTTTCCTTTATTTCATCTTCACTGCTCATGTTGAAAGCACACAAATTAACCTGCAAAATTAAAGTCATTGATGTAGAAAGGGTCAAATTCTGTTTTACATCAGTCTCCGTCTTAGGCCACACAAAAATCTGCTTGGAACAATATAGAAAGTGAAACTGGATGTGTTATGTTCAGACAAAAACAAACCTAAGACAGATTCTTTGTAAATAACGGGTTCTCAGTGTAATCTACAAGAATGTGCTTGTTTAGATTTGAAACGGAATAGCCAACCACACAATAAATATATTCATTGCACCCAATTTGTATAAAACACCTCAAGGCGTTTGTGTGATACCGCATTCCTAACTCGGTATTCCTTAGAATTAGAGGTTTGTTTTGTTTTTTTTTTAAGAAGAGAGGGGAGAAAGGAGGGAAAACATGAAGTAGAGCGATAGTTACAAGCAGCAGAAGCAAGAAGCTGTCAGGACTGTTCTTCAGGAAGCAGCCCCGCACAGGGCAGCGCTCTCCGCTCCCGCGCCGTTCGTTCCCCGGGGGAGCGGGACCTTTGCAGGCACATCCAGCACTGAACGCGTTCCGTGCCAGCGGAGCCGCTCACCCGGCCCGCCCCGGGGCCCTTCCCGGCGCTCAGCCCCGGCCCCCGGCCGTGCCCCGGCCCGGAGCGCACTGCAGTGTCCCCGGCAGCCCTCCCTGCCCCGCCGGGCCCCGCGGGCCCTGCCCCGTTACCTCGGGGGGCTGCGGGTCGCGGCCACGGCGGGGGGAGGCGGCGGCGGCGGCGGCCGAACGTTCAAACCGGCCCCGCTCCCGGCGGCCCCGGCCCGCGCGTTTCCGTTTCCGCGGTGACCGGGGCTGGCCCGGCCCGGCCCGGGCGGCCTCAGGCGGGGGATGGAGGCGGCGAGCAGAGCCCGCGGGGGCTGGGGAGTTGTTCGTCCCCAGGAACGGGGAAAGCTCCCGGGATTGAGGAGTGCGAGGAAGGTGCTGGTGGGGCACCGCAGTCACAGCGCTGAGAGGCGCTGGGCTCTTCCCTCTGGTGACCGGGGGCAGGAGCCAGGGCACGGCTGGAGCTGTGCCAGCGGAGCGTTAGGTTGGATTTTAAAAGGTTCTTTCCCCAGAGGGTGCTGGGCGCTGCCCAGGCTCCTCAGAGAATGGGAATGGGCACGGCCCCAAGGCTGCCGGAGCTCCAGGAGCGTTTGGACAGCGCTGCCAGGGATGCCCAGGTGGGGTTGTTGCAGAGTCTGTGCAGGGACAGGGGCTGGACTCGATGATCTTTCCCGCTCAGGATATTCTGTATTTATTTCATTCTGTGATTCCTGCCCGAAATGATCAATGTCACCACGGCCCAGCAGTGCGGTCACGGCTACCCCCAATGCCCTCCCCCAGATTCCCTTTGCGGATAGTTATGGATCCGCTCAGACGCGCCCGGAAAACGCCTCAGGAGTCCCCAGCAGAGCCCCGGGGAGCTGCGGGGCAGAAACGGGAGATTGTAAAATCACAGAATCACACAAGGATGGAAGAGACCTTCAAGACCATCGAATCCAACCCAGCCCCAACACCTCAACTAAACCTCAGCACCAAGTCCCACATCCAGGCTTTGTTAAACACACACCAAGGGATTGGGACTCCACCGCCTCCCCGGGCCGGCCATTCCAGAGCTTTATCATCTTTCTGTGAAAAAAATGCCGAGTGCAAAGTCCTGTCCCAGGGTTTGGCCGCTCCCAGCACAAACCCGGGCTGGGTGGGGAATGGATGGAGCTCCCTCCTGGGGAAGGACTCGGGTGCTGTTGGGTGGGGAGCTCAGGGAGCCCCGGCCGTGTGCCCTGGGCTGATCCCAGCATGGGCAGCAGGGAGGGGGCTCTGGCCCTCAGGTGATTTCCCACCTGCAGAGCTGCCCCAGCACAGGGAGAGCCCAGAGGAGGCTCCAGGACGATCCCAGGGCTGGGAGAGCTGGGGGTGCTCACCTGGAGAGGAGAGGGCTCCAGGGAAAGCTCAGAGCCTCTTCCAGGGCCTGAAGGGGCTCCGGGAGAGCTGGAGAGAGACTGGGGACAAGGGATGGAGGGACAGGACCCAGGGAATGGCTCCCACTGCCAGAGGGCAGGGCTGGATGGGATATTGGGAAGGAATTGCTGGCTGTGAGGGTGGGCAGGCCCTGGCACAGGGTGCCCAGAGCAGCTGGGGCTGCCCCTGGATCCCTGGCAGTGGACATTGGGGTTTGGAGCAGCCTGGGACAGTGGAAGTGTCCCTGCAATGGCAGGGGTGGCACTGGATGGGCTTTAAGGTCTCTTCCCACTCAATCCTACAATTCTGTGCTATGAATTTAATGGGATTGGTCCAGGTCCTTGATATGCAGGGGATGGACTTTGTGCCTTGTGAGTACAGGAGAGCTGGGACTAGAAAAGTGAGGGTACAGCAGCAGTGGGGGAGTGTCCTGGTTTGAGAGGAAGTGAGTTTTTTGGGATGCTGTGGCATTTTTTTCATGGAAAGGGTGATAAAGTACTGGAATGTTCTGCCCAGGGAGGTGGTGGAGTCACCATCCCTTGTGTTTAACAAAGCCTGGATGTGGCACTGGGTGCCAGGGTTGAGTTGAGGTGTTGAGGCTGAGTTGGACTCGATGACCAGGTTCTCTGTGATGTGGTATTTTATTCCTGCTAGCTGGATATTGGCTGTATCTATTTTTGTATCTTCATTATGATCAACATTTGGGGGAAAAAATGTTTCTATTCAGAGCTTAGTGAGAAATATTTGCCACCTTGAAGTTAAAGGTCAATAAATCAGAAGTAGCTTTTGAGCCTGAGCAGTGGGGTGTGGGTGCCAGAAATATGAGTGGATAAAATGAGAATGAAATTTCAGGAGGTTCAATAATTGCAAGGCCAATTTTATTCACAGTTTCTGAGTAAAATCTGTTCAAGTATATTCTTGTAGGTAATAGAGTGATTTTGAGCTCACTTTAAAACATTAAATATGCTCCACATTTGCTGATGGTTTCTGGGTTGTCCTATCCCAAGGGCAGAGAACATGAGGGGGTATTGTGGAATAGAAGAATTTCAAAGCCCATGCCTGACACTTCTGCACAAAAACCATGGGTTATACTTGTTTTGTAACCATTTTGAGAAAACCATCAATTAATCCAAAAGAATTAGAGAAATCTTTCAGCTGTTCAGTCTCTTCCTGAGTGAACAAAGTGATTGTGTGTATGTACAATCCCAAATAAACCCTCTGACCTCTTTGATTCATACATTTCTCTTTCCCCAAAATCTGTCATGGGCTTTGCTCCGTTGTAGCATCTAAAGCTCTTTTTATCTCCAACAAACAAACTCTTCAGCACTTCTGAGTTTGATTCAGATGCACATAGAGATCAAGCAAGAAACCCTTACATGTACAGTAGGAAATTGGCTGTTTTCTTTGATTTCTGAGCGAATCTTCAGCAGGAATGATTCTGTGTTAGGGCTCATTGGGTGATAGATCTGACAGCTACACTGGGGCCTGCTCAGAGTGCCTTAAACCCACATTTGCACAGAAGCAGTGCAAAAATCAGTGATGGAGTATTTCAACCATGGTAGAACTCAAGAGTACATTACAAGGATGATTGATTATCTTGAAATTCCAGATTTGAAATAGTTGTCATTTGATATATATTGGAACACGGGACACTTTTCATCTGTGTTAAATCCATGGTAGATCCTTGCAGCAGAGTAAGGCTGCTGTGTTTCTGCACATTGCCTTCAGATTTGAGTATATCTCTGTCAAACTCATCACAAAGTACTTTGAAAAGCTTCGAATTTGCTGGAACATGATCAAAAAGAGCATGAGGCCAAGTAAGATCAATGACTGGAACCCCTACTCCAGGAGAAATTTCCTGAGGGAGTAGATCCAGTTTCTGGGTCTGCTTCCCAAGGCAGAGCAGGGTGGCCAGAGAGGCTGGAGACTGCCTGAAGTGATTTGACAATTGCATAACTTCTGTCCAAAAAAACAGAAAGAAAAACACAAGATTGAGGAAATGACTGAGGTCTTGTCTCCATCCAAAGCTGCAGCCTGGACATGAGGAGCACTGATATGCCCTGAACCTCCTGAGGAAATCACTGTAGACACGCTGATACAGAACACAAAGATATCCCAACCAGAATACAGAACAAATTCCCAATTTGAATTGTAAAAATATGGTCATTTAAGCAAAACATATTCAATACTTTTTTCCCCCCACCACATTTTACCGTGTTCTCTTATCTCTTTAACTGTCTCAGCAGGTTGCTACAAGTAACATGAACACAGCTTAAGGCATTTTTTCAAACATCTCAAAAATACAGGAAAAAAAAAAAAGAAGGCAGGTCTCACTGCCTCATACCAGCTTCTGGAACACTTCGAGTTGCCAGACATTATTTTTCAGCCCTTCTGAGCAAATCTTTCATGCCTGGAAAGTTGTGATTCACAAACACCTCGCTACTTCAAAGAGTTAACAGGTCACAGGTTTGTTTTTTTTTTTCTCCCTCTTCTTGCTTCAGGAGAGTAGATAATAAATTCAGCATGTGAACATTGGCTCCTAAGGGTGATCCTTTCAAGTATTCCAGTGCTTCACATCCAGGGAGGAAGCAGGGCCAGCTGATTTGTTCAGTCATTCTGCTGTATGGGTAAGTAGAACTGGGAAAATTTCCTTAGAAAAACCTCAGTTTTCCTGGGGCAGCTGTTTTTTGTGCAAAACACAAGGCATTTCAGGGGCAAGCTGCATTTAGGTGGCAGTGAATGCTAAGTTTGCTTACGCCAACTTCACAGGATTTGCTGTGACACACGAGTTAATATTAAACTGTGTTTGGTATCTCAGCAACTGTCCTGAACATCCTGATCCCAGAGATGGATCCACAGCACATTTAGACTGGATTTCCAAATTCATTGGCTCCTGCCAGCTGAGCTGTGTATGTGTTAGAAGGACTTATGGGTATCTTGGACTGCAAACTTCATTTGAGGATCCCGCCTAAATGTGTTCAACCAAAATATGGCACACACTGCACCAACAAAATACCCACTGCAGTTGCCAGCATGAATATTCTGTCTCTGCATAGAAAATTATATTGCTGCTGAGTACAAAGCACTAAATACTTAATAATAGCTGCCTCGATCTCTCCTAAAAAATAGGAAGCATAAGGATGAATAATATCAGTCATGCTATTAAAATATTCATATGCAGCTTTACAAAAAAAAAAAAAAAGAAAAAAGATAATTAGAATATGTTTGGGGTTCTTTAAGGGCAGCTCTACTATCTTACAAGTAGCTTGATCTTAATGTTAAATGATCCTTTTAAGAGTTCTGCAGTGGATTATTACTTACTGTGGAGCTCATGCTTTTTATCAAAAAAAAGGCTTTTAAACTGCAGAGGGAACCCTGTATGACTCATGACAATTTATTGTAAGTGTACCACAAATATTTCTGTGTCACTTTCTAGTATGTTGAAATTATAATTACTTTTTCTGAATGAAAATACAGACATAAGCACAAAACTTGCCAGACTGGATCATACTAGTAAGCTGCCTGTATCATAAATCAAATTAAAAGTACAGTTTACTTCAGAGCCACTTAATGATCAGAGATCAGAACTGTTGCTCAATGGTGTACAGTTCTCTTAAAAAAACAACAACAACAAAAAAACCCCAAAACTGAAGCAATTATGTTGTGTAATATTGAAACAGAGGTAAAAATTAACAGTGGTTTAAAACAGTTTCAGGTGAAGTTAGAATCTCTAAAACGTAAATAGTCTTACTAACTGAAGCAATTTTTTAAGAAATATTTTAAAACCTCTTTATCTGATGCTATTGATATTTAAATCATGGTTGGATTCTTGGCTTCTAAACTCATTTGGAAATCTCAGTCTTTCTACTTACGTAAATTCTGGAAAATCGCAGGCTCATGGCCCTCTGTCTATCTATAATTAAAGGTCCACTCCCTGTCACAGGGGAGTGGTAATGGAATCAGAACCCAGTAATTACTAATGATTAAGGCCTCTTGCTATAAATCAGTCTAGAGCTAAAGGTTCTGATTGATGATTAGGTAATATTAAATAAGAACACACTAGTGGCTGAAAATCACTTTATTGTAAAGCAACTGCTGTTGAGGAGGTCATTTACAGTTGCATAAATGTTGGAAATGTGGAGAGAGAAGCACTAGTGCAGGGATTTGGAAGAAGGCAGAGACAAGAGAGTGGAAGTTAATGGCTGAAATGATGTGTTGTAGCTTGTGGAACAGACTGGAAGGGATTGTGGGATGGAAGAAAGCATTCACAGATTCCAGAAATTTACACTTACAGGACCTGAGTTACATTTACAAGACCCAAGTTACACTCACAGGACCTAAGTTTTCCTCTTGGATATGGAATGTTCTGTCTCAGTAAGGCAGAAATTTAGTACTGGGTTATTTCTCTGCTTCAGGCTTCATCTTCACATGCTTTCATCTCTGAGGGGTCTTTCTTCACCAGAGTTGAGAAAAAGCCACGTTCTGTTGGAGACAAGTGAAGAACTTGGGTTAATTTCCTATAACATGTGAGAGCTGAAAACAGCAAGGTGAGCAGTCAATCTTTGCATCATAGTGAAACTGCTGGAAGAAACACACTTTTATTTTCTATCTTAATAAAGCTGAGCTACGTGCATCAGAAGCCAAATGTGAGGAGAGATGTTTTCATTGTGGATAGGCTGTGCTTTTCCTTTGCTTAGAAACGAAAATAAAACTTACAAGGAAAATCCTATGCAAGGAATATTGACAAAACAAGTGTGAAACATTTCCTCTTGCTAGAGAAGTCGGTAATGTCTATTTATTTTTTCTAAAAGCCTGAGTGCCTGTGAAGCTGTTCCTCCAGCATCAATTCCTCCCCACAGCTCTCAGCAGCTTTTCAACACTCTTGGTCCAAAGTGTTTTCCTGATCAGCAGAAGGTGTGACTAATTCACCAGAATAGGAGGAATATGTCAGGTTCTCAAACCTGCAGCAGCGTTCAGACTTTTTGTCCCTGAGGATTTGGGAAATCCCAGAATACTTTACATATAGCCTTTTCTTTGGGCTAGTAACATCTTTAAGTAACATCTTCTAGAACAGGACTGGAATTAAAGCAGAGCTCTGACACAACCAAAGGAAAATTCTTGCTGAGGATTCTCTCTTCAGGCCATTTTCTTCCAGAATACCCAATAACTCAAACACCCAGTAAGTCAAATGGCCACTCATGTAGGGCTTGAAGATGAATTATGACATTAAGCAGTTGTAATTCCCCCACCAGGAGCTGCTTTGTGGGCAGCCTGGCTCATACCTTTAAAACAGGCAGGGAGGGTGAAGTTGCCATCCACACACGCCACATCTACAGTGTAGGCACAGGATTTTTCCTTGTTCTTGCAGAAGAAGGATACAGTTTCCCCATGCAGAATGCCATCCTTCAGATCGTTCTGAACTCTCTTCTTCTCACCGTTGTACAATACTACAGCTTTCTTAACTGGTATTTTACATGGTGCTGGAAAAAAATCCAGTTATTAGGAGCAGGTTTGAAAAGGGGGTAGATAGATCCCAGCAGAATTCTTTGTATGTGACATTTGGGAATGAAAAATGTGTCCTACATATGGACAGAACTTCTGCTGGTATTAAAATGCTGAAGAAAGTCAGACCCTGAAGCATAGGGTCAAAAGTTTCCAATGAAAATCCAGCCTCAGTGGAATTTCTAATGACATGAAATAGGAAGAGGAGAGGAAATACTCAGACAGGATAAAGTTACATGGCTGATTATTGAAATCAATCCAGATACATCAATGTCATACAACAGTCAGTGTTGGGAGAGGACTTAGATTATCAGGGCCTTGCAATTCCTTTTTTTGGCTTCCCTTTGAGCACAGCTCTTGCACAAAGGACTGACTGTTGGAATTCAGGACATCCCTCTGGATGTCCTGGATTGCCCAAACCCCTGCCAGGGGGCTCAGAGACCTTGGCACAGAGCACAAGACGCCTGTGACTTTGATTATGACCCATGGAAAAAATTACCAACTTTATATGAGGATCTGCAAGCCATGAAAGTCTAAGTAGAATAATAGATAGTCTGTCACGGGGTGAAAATTTGATTTTTTGGGGGTTTTTAGAATGGGGGTTCAGGAGACAAGATGGAGGAATCTGGGTGTGTCCAGCCTTTCTCCTTCCTCTTGGCCTCCATCTTCTGGGTGATGTTGGCACTTTTGGATTGGTTTAGAATAGAAGCTCACTGTCTAACATAGGTGATGGGTATTGGGAAGTTATGGTAAATAATGTGCAAGTAGTTTTTAGTGTAAAAAGATAAGACACAGTGTGCCTCTGTCTGACCCGCTGAACAGACCTCAGCAGGCCAGAGAAAGAATTTTATAGATAAGAAACAATAAACAACCTTGAGAATGAGAACAGAAGAGTTCTGAGAATAGAAGAGTTCTCCTTCTTTGACTGCTGGGCTGGGAAAAGAGACTTTCCAACCCATCTTGGGGTCACTCTGAGCAGCAGAAGTCCCAAGAAGTGACAGCTCAACAGTCAGAGCGGTGGTCAGGTGGAAGGGTTCAGTTTGTTCCCTGGTTTCTGGGGAGGGGGTGTGCTCACCTCTGCAGACTGGCTTTGTGGACCAGTTTCCAGTGTTCTCACAGCGGGAATGTTTGGATCCCTCCAGCACGAAGCCGGGCTGGCAGCCAAAGCTGACGCTCTCGTTGTAGTGGTAGGTTCTGCGCACAGCAAACTCTATAAAGCCATTTTCTATTCCTATTGGAGTGGGGCAGTTGACAACTGGGGGACAAAACCAAACACAAAGCTTTAGCAATGTCACAGGTCAAAAAGACAGCTATAAACCTGAAAAATGTACAAAAACTTTCATGGGGGCTCACTGCAGCCTCTTTCACAGGAAACACAGCCAGGGGAAAGACAGCTTAAAAACCACAAAAAATAAATAAACACTACTTGTTTTAAATACACATCCATTGCAATCTGTGGTTATAGCATGACTTAAACATGATGTAATTTAACTAAAAGCAGGGAAGTTTTTAGGACTGAGGGTAAGGTTGGCTGTTTCTTAGGTGAATCTGAGCACTTAGAATCAAATATTGGCTGCATATTGGATGGCAGGCTCAAGTTCCCCACTGTGCATCATGTTTAGCAGGGTTTGTTTATATAACCTTTACACCTGCAGCAAATGTTCTGTCTATCCCATGTTATGTGCCATGGGTTAGCAATCTCCTCGATCCACGAGCCTGAATTCAGAGGAATTGTGCTGGATGTTTGCAATTACAGTTGTGAAAGAAATTAAAATATTGTTGTTCATTTAGTTTTGTATCTGCAGTTCTCAGGAATATTTTTGTGTGTGGATAAAAGTGAGTTACTCACCCTTGCACACTGGAATGCTGCTCCAGGTGCCATTGGCCATGCAGGTGGCTGTCTCATTCCCAATCAGGGCAAGAGGAGGGACACATTCAAACTGGATTGTGTCCAGGAAATGAGAGACATTTCCAGGATGTAGGCGACGGAAAGAGATGACCCCAAATTCGGGGAGCGAGGGAGGTGCACAAGTCACAGCTACAAAAGCACAGAATTCAGAAAATTCAGAAAAAGGTTTAAAGCATTCAGAAAATTAAATCTTAACGATCAAATAATTGTGGAATCAGAGGAGCAACATTCTTATGACTAAATGAACCCACATGGAATCACAGCTGGTAAAATATAATCCAAGTTAAAACTGTCAGAGGGGCCTCAGAGTATGGAATTCATGATTTTGCTGCATTTTTCAGCTAATATTACTGCTTTTCAGTCAAGTGTTTTTGCAGGATAGGTTATGGCAAAGCCCTGCATAAGTACAAAGGCATGACAATATCCTCTTTTTATACACAGGGAGGAGGAATTTGAGTGGATAAGCATCTTACCTCCAGCTGTAAATAGCATCCCTGATCCCGACCTTTTGTTCAGACCTTTCAACTGTATTTCTCTAAAACCCACACATAGAAAACCAAATATGCAGCATTTTGCTTGATTTTTCCCAACCAGCTTTTGCACAGCACTAGAGGAGACTTCTGAATAAGAGCATATATAATTCTGAGCAATGCAAAGGAATATTTCTGTAAAAGGAATAAGGATTTTTTTTTTTTTATTGAAACACATACGTTGACACTGGGGAAAAGTTCCAGTCCACTTTCCATCTGCCATGCACTGGCTTGTTCTTGACCCAACAAGGTTGTAGCTGGAAACAAACAGACCTGGTTATCAGAGCAGGGAGATCAATCAAAGATCTGTCATTTCTCATAAACAGAATTAAGAATCCAGCTCTGAAATCCTTCTCTAGTTTAACAGTTCCTGACCTCAAAGGAAGTTTAGAATCATATCTGAAAAACTGTTAATATCCAAATATTGCAAAGACCCAGGCAGAAGGTTTGATACAACAAGATGTTTTGTTGTTTCAACTTTATATTCTGTTTTACATATTAATTGCTACAACTGATTAACACTATGGATGTATGTAAATAGCAAATATTGATCTGTGATTGCTAATGCAAAAGGTGTGGTTTCTTGGGAGGAGTTCCCAGTTAATTATGGCAATTAGGACCAAATATTGGAAAGAATTCAGTGTTCTTAAGAACTGAAGTCACCAAGGTGCATTGTTATATTTTAATCCCAGACATTTCAATTTCCATATGCACATTACACACTTCTCTCCCATCCTCTGTATTCACACTATTAACATCTACTCTGAGTTTTAAAGAAATATTCATCCTGTGTCTGGCATTTCAATATCACACAGCTGAACACCAGTAAATTAGAATTAACAAAATCAAATCAAGTCCCATTGCTACACTTGGTGTCATAGTTGAATTTATTTATTCCTTATCTTGCTCCTTTTTTACAGAAGGAGGTTGTTGAGGCTGTTGACACTTTTCAGTGAGCTCTAGGCTGTGTCTCACCTGTGGCCTTCCAGGAAAGCCCTGTTATGTCATTAATTACCCAAGTACAATTAAATACATGCTACTATCAAATGCTTCCCTACATTTACCGTAACTATTTTTTAAAATGCATCCTTTTTCCTAAAGCTAACAAGTAGCCCTGAGAAAAAGTGAATTTACTGCAGGTAAGTTAGGATTAACCTCATGTTTTAATTTACTGAACTTGGAAAGGCATAGAAACACAATTTCCAGTCCTCAGAGCCCAACAGCATAACTTTGATGGAGATTATCTACTCTCTGCTGTAGGATTTCATCTCATGATGTAATAAGAGGATTTGAAAAGCGGGGGGAAGCAGTCCAGAATAAATTTTTTGCATAAAATCTCTGCTATTTTGGTGGTTTCCGTATTTGTAAGACTTTTCTTTGGAGTAGCGAAGCCCCATAATGTTATAGCCAAGACTGAACAGAGGTGGATCACCAGATCTTTTTTGATTGATCACCACACAGGCTTTTTTTATGATTTCTGAAATCTAGATGAGTTTTTATATGCAGTTTTCAATGTTCTCTGCCTTGCAGTATGGCAGTGGGTGATACTACAATGTGATTTAGGTTATTTAGCAGCATGAGGAAGGGAACACTTACCCTGGATCACATGAAAAAGTTACAGTACTCTGGTACTGAAACTCTTCAAAATCCATTTTCCCATTCTGCAGGGGTGGAGGAGGGGGACATCTCTTTGCTGTTTATTAAATATAAAAAAAGGATCATATTATTTCATGAGGCATGACATAATAATTTCATTATAGTGGAACACGTAGATCATAAAAGTTCATCCTGGTGTCCTTCACATTTCTCAATTCCCATGTACTACATTCACAAGTCTGGCTGTTCTACATTTCCATCAAAATACAAGTTTTTGTATAAACATAAAATATTTTTAACACTCACTTGCCTGAGGAATGTAAGTTGTCTAAAATGAAATGATGGAAATGCATCTGAGGATGCAATAAATGCAGGGGTTATGAAGCAGCACATGTTAGAGAATGAGCACTGCAGGGGTGGGGTGGATGAAGATTCCCCCTGTCCAGCTCCAATCTCCACCCCCATCTGTGTACGTGATATTTGGGAATAAAAAGTGTGTCCTACATGTGGACAGAACTTCTGCTGGTATTAAAATGCTGAAGAAACTCAGACCCTGGCTTGTAGGGACAAAAGTTTCCAGTGAAAATCCAGCCTCAGTGTAATTTCTGTTACACTGAGAGCTGGGGCTGAAGCGCAGCTGTGGGACACAGATGGGAAGATCCTTTCCATCACCACCCCTCTTCCACACACTATCCTCCAACAAGAGAGGGAAGAACCAGTGGGGAGAGACCTGCTGAAATCCATCCAGTTCCCCTGGTAGATGATGAAATGCCCACGGGGGCAGGAGGTGTGGGTACTCACGGAGGCAGAGCAGGGTGTTGAAGGCCCACTTGCCCGTCGGGAGGCAGGTGTACTTCCTCTGCCCACTGTTGGGCATGAACCCCGGCCGGCACGTGTACTCCACTTCCTCACCCACTTCATACACCTTTTTGTCTACACTGAGTGTGGCAAACAACACTTCTGGTGGCCTGGGACAGACTGGAGGAAAGGAATTTACAAGAGGTTTTGTTTACAAGTTGGAGAGAGGTCAGGCATGGTCAGGATCTGCTGCAGGTTCTTCAGTTAGCAAATTGGAACTGGTTTGATTTCTTGAAGCAGAGGATTCTCTATTGTTATGAGCTATAGAATCTCCCTGCCCTGAGCTTTTGTCTTCCTGAGGCAGCTGATCCAGTCTCCCCATTCCCAGAAAAAAATGCACTGTTCTTCTTCTCAGCAGCTCTACCAATGGTCCCAGTTAGATTTGGTGTCACTGTTTAAACTAAAATTTACTTTTTCTCCAAAATAGATTTATGAAGGTGGTGCACAAATTGAGTCAAGCTGAACCAAGGGCAATATAGGTTGGGTATTAGGGAAAAGTGTTTTACAGAAAGGGTGATAAAGTTCTGGAATGGCTGCTCAGGGAGGTGGTGGAGTCCCCATCCCTGGGTGTGTTTAACAAAGCCTGGATGTGGCACTGGGGTTTGGTTGAGGTGTTGGGGCTGGGTTGGACTCGATGACCTTGACGGTCGCTTCCAACCTGGTCATTCTGTGATTTAATTACAGTAAATTGCCTTGGACAAAACTGGGTGAGAAGGACTTAGAAGCAAAGAAATGCCTTTCATTTTTGATCCAAATCCATTTGGAGGGAGTCAGCCTGAAATCAGGTATTTCTTCTTGTAATTAAATTCCTTTTTTTCCCCAACTTTTCTGTTCACTGGGGTAGACCCTCTGTTCCATGAGCCAGCTCTGCTTCCCAAACAGCTCTAACACGGTGACAGCAGGAACAGCTCATCAGCCAGAGGGTGAGAACAGGAGGGAACAGCGAGGGAGGAACGGAGGGTGCAGCCTGAGCTCCTGCTGAGGACATGGAGAGAGGCTCCTGCTGCCATCGAGGGGAGAGCACAGAGGGACAGGGAGCTCAGGATGGAGAAATAAACGGCAAACACGGGGAGAGGAGACATGAGACAGTGCCCAGAGCTTTGGGTGTGGGGGAAAGGAGGAGAAAAGCGAGGCAGGAGCTGTGTGGGCATGGAGGGGTGAGCAGGGATGGAGCAGGTTAATGCCTGGCACACACAGTTCCCCCCTGGCACCCAGACAGCTGGGTCCCACAACATCTGTCTGCATTTCTTCTGCTTTCCTTCGTTTTATGCTTTTGTACACAGCCACTCACCTCACCACAGGAAGAGACAGAGGGAAGAATGGAAAGGGAAAAGAGAAGAAAAGCTCTCAGAGAAAAGCCCTGCTCAAAACACTTGACCGGGATTATCCAGAGGCTTTAAAATCCCGTTGTTTTCTCCAGTCTCCCCCATTCCCACCTCAGGAGGTGGAAGGCACTCACCTTTGGTCGTGAGAGCGCAGTGGCTCAGAGCCACGAGGCACCCGAGCAGTGCCAGGGGATGCATCCTGCCAGTCCCCGACGTCCCGAGTGCCCCCCGGCCAGGGCTCTGCCCTTAAAAACCCCCAAAAGGATGGTTACATATTAACTCTTTGTGTTTATTCCCATCCCAGTAAACAGAAGATAAAAGCTTCCTTGTGTCTCTGCTAATAAAGGCTGAAACAAGCATCACATGTTGCTCTGGGGGCATAATGCAGGGATTCAGATGGCAATTTCTGCTTCTCTCTGGCTGTTTCTGCAGAGCATCTCCTGCTGGGGCCCATGGTGTTGGGGAAAACAGTATTCTCAGCATCTGTAGAGGATGAGGATATTTGGAATGCAAAACTGGGTTGAATAATAGAACTGTCACTCCGAGGCTCGTGTTTGTCACTGGAGCGTGGACATTTCTGTGTACCCAAGACTCCTGATAGTTATAGCAAAATCATTCCAAGGCAAAATGATCCATTTTGGAGTGACATTGGTATTGGAATGTGCCCCCAGTGATGTACCAACCTCATGCCAGTTTACACAGATGATGATCTGGCCTGAAACTTGGGACTTCAGGGTCCCTTTTGATCTGATTCCTGTTGTCTTCCAATTACCAGTTAACCAAAAGCAGCAGAGACAGTGCTCAGTGCCAGCTCTGCAGGAAGGCTGAAATGATGATTCCTCTTCTTATTAGTGACAAGGGGGTCATAAATCAGATTTTTGGGTGGCATAAAGCCTTGTTGTGGCACTGCAAGTTTGGGGCATCGAGTCAGAACTTGACAGGTATCAGCTGAGGTTCTGATCACTGCAGTTCTCCTAATTTAGCAGATTTTAACTGCAGGAGCATCTGAAGAGCAACCAAAATAACATTTGTGTAATGATTGTTCCACAGTTTGGTGTTTCTAATCTAAGTATCCTCCTCCCCTGCTGACTCACAGCCTGTGAGGGGGAGTGAGGGACATTTGAAGCTCTGAGAGAAGTTGGGTTATGTCAAGCTCTTACTGCTGGGATCCCAAATAGTTTGTTTTTGTTTTATGAAATTTCTCTGTTTGTATTTGAAACATGAATTTTAGCCACAACATTAAACAATTGGGAACATGCTATTCTTCTCAGAAAGAAAATGCTGTGAATGTCCTGCTCAGACTATTTACCAAATACACAGTGCCGAAGGGCAAAGTACCACTGCTAAACCAACAGAAAAAGATTGACTTCATTTTCTGTATTTACATCTGATAATTTTTCCATTTGTCACAGCCTGCTTTTTCCTCCTCTCTTTTACAAGGAGCTTTTCCCTTCAAGGCACGCTGCTTTAATGACCTTTATTTCCTCTGGTTTAAATCCTTCGGTAGATCTGCCCGATATTTGGATTTTGTCCCTTTCTGTGTTTAAATGCCGGGAACGGACGGGAACAATTTGGGGCATTTCGGCGTCGCTCACACGCAGTTCCCCCCGCGGGCAGCAGGGGGCGCAACGCGCTCTGCCTTGGACCGGGAATTCCAAAGTTTTCTGCACTAAAAACCGGGGAAAAAAGAGTTAAATTACCTGCACATTCATTTCCCGTCGATTTCCTGCGTGAAAACTTTACCTCTTTTAAAACTGAGATTTAAAACTGCATGTGAAAGGGACTGGGGAATGAATATTTATGTGTATACGTGCATAGTAACTGCCAATGTTGTGATTCTTCTTGAAAACTTTTTTCTCTGCAATGAGAAACATCTCAAAGTGTGTTACAAATAACTGTGCATGTTCCAGAAAATGGAGAAGGACACTGAGTCAATAACAAGATTGGAGCCCTTCTGCTCTAGAGCCAGGCTGGGAGAGCTGGGGGTGCTCACCTGGAGAGGAGAAGGATCCAGAGAAACCTCAGAGCCCCTTCCAGAGCCTGAAGGGGCTCCAGGAGAGCTGGAGAGGGACTTGGGATCAGGGATGGGGGGACAGGACCCAGGGAATGGCTTCCCACTGCCAGAGGGCAGGATTGGATGGGATATTGGGAAGGAATTGCTGGCTGTGAGGGTGGGCAGTGCCTGGCACAGGTGCCCAGAGCAGCTGGGGCTGCCACTGGATCCCTGGCAGTGCCCAAGGCCAGGCTGGACACTGGGGCTTGGAGCAGCCTGGGACAGTGGAAGTGTCCCTGCCATGGCTGGAGGATGGATGAGATGATCCTTGAAGTCTCTTCCAACCCAAACCATCCTGTGATTCTACGATTTTTTGGTTCGATGATTTTTTTGGTTCTATGAGTCTATGAAAATGTGACAATTATCATATGGATTCACCTTGGAACAGCATGAGCAAAACCGACCCAGTTCTTGCTGTGATTGTGATTGTGTGCAATTATATACATCAGGTGATCTTCCAGCAAATCCAGCCCACTCCTTTCACATGTCAGCTATTTAATATCACAGCTCCTGCAAACCAAAGAATGAAGCAGAATTTGGTTTCATCAGAGACCTCATAAATGAAGAGCAGAGTGGTCTCTGCCCCAGATAATAATAAAAATATCCTAAGGAAAGAAATGGCAGCTGCAAGCAGAGAAAGCAGAGCAGGAGCACTCTGAGGGGATATCAGCCAGCATGACGGGAGCCAGATCAGTATCCCAGCAGTCTCATGGTTACCTGGGGTTGTGCTAATACAGCCTGAAGGGAGAACATGCAGGAGGATGTGAACAAATTGCCTTTGCAGAAGTGGTGCTGCCCAGCTAAAATGTGAAGGGCAGCAAAGCAGAGAACAAGAGTGAATGTTTGAAAAGGCAGCAATTAAATGGTGGAGACTGGCATTGCTGTTTGATCAGAGGAAGTTCTGCAAGAAACAGGACAGAGGAAAAGGATAAACCAGAAAAGACCTTGAAAGTGAAGGTAAAAATGAAAAAGAAGGAGGAAAAAATAGAGAAAAATAAAAGAAAACTGATAATGAAAGCAATCTGTGCAGCAGTACTGTTCATTGACAGCAGGATCAACTGGAGCTGTCAGGACAGTGAGAAAAGACATTGTAATAATTGGGACACAAGATAATAAGATAAGCAAAGGCTTTCGACTGGAATTGGTCTCCCCTGGAGTTATTATGCAGGAAGTTTTCAAGGGCCAGGCAGGCTGAGGGTCAGTGAGGTAACAGTTCCCAGCTAATGACCTTCTGTCCTCCCTCTAACCTGCTGTTCCACTTCTCTGGTTGATGCTGTCATTTTCTGGTGCTGTAGGATGTGTCACTCTGCTCCTGGCACAGACAGACAGGGGGCCTGTCCTGCAGGACAGGGAGGGCTGGGTCTGCACTGCCCTGTGCTCTTGAGGTTTTATGGCTTCTCTTCAACCACAAATGCATCACACAGCCAGGCCAAGATGTAGAAGTTTCTCAAATTAACAGGAATATGTTGACTGGGGGCACTGGTGAGGGCACACCTGGAGTGCTGTGTCCAGTTCTGGCCCCTCAGTTTGGGAAAGACATTGAGACACTCGAGTGCATCCCGAGGGGGAAACAAGGCTGGAGAGGGGCTGGGAACACAAAAACCCTGAGAGGAACCCCTGAGGGAGCTGGGGGTGCTCAGCCTGGAGCAAAGGAGACTCAGGGGTGCCCCCATCACTCTGCACAGCTCCTGAGAGGTGCCTGTGCTCAGCTGGGGCTGGGCTCTGTCGCCAGCAGCACTGACACAACCAGAGCTCACAGCCTCCAGCTGCACCAAGGGAAATACAGGTTGGAGAGCAGGGAAAAGTGTTTTACAGCAAGGGTGAGAGAGCTCTGGAATGTTCTGCCCGGGGAGGTGATGGAGTCCCCATCCCTGGGTGTGTTTAACAGAGCCTGGATGTGGCACTGGGGGCCAGGGCTTGGGTGAGGGGCTGGGGCTGGGCTGGACTCGATGGTCTTGGAGGTCTCTGACAACCTGGGGATTCTGGGATTCTGTGAATATTAAGGAGAGGCCTGTGTGCATTTACAATTAAACAAATGTTTTAAAGCTGTGTTTGTCCAGCCAAACTCTTTCAGTTATTAGTGTTTCCAGGACTGTAAACACTTGTGCAGAGCACAGACAGACGTGGTATAATTGGAAATTTTACCATTGGAAATGGCATTCTGCTTTCCCTGCATCAAGATGTCATAACAGAGGGGTGGCACAGGAAAAGAAGTGAATATCCTGGATATCCCAGTTGATACAATTTTGTTTTTCTCTTACATTTATTCTCTGGAATAAACAAAATGCAGCATGAAAGTTGCTATTTCTTGTGTCTCTGATAAGAGCAGCTGTCCCTGTGTGCCAACCCCTGTTGCTGCAGATTCCTGTCAGGCAGGAGAGCTGCCTTTGGGGCTGCAATGGGACAGCAATCTCATCCTTCTCCCATAAGGATCAGATACTCAGATTTCAGCGTTTTTCCCATGTTTCTCTTGTTCCACCTGTTGGTGACTGGGTTGTCATGTTCAGCAAGCCAGAAACCAGGATCCACTTGTAGTGTATTATTTTCCAGTGATATATTTCATATATATAAATAAATTTATTTCTATTTTTATATTGCCTGGTCCTTGCCAATGTTGTTCCATGGTTTGAACAGGATGATCTTTAAGGTCTCTTCCAACCCAAACCATCCAATGGTTCTCTAATGTTGGAGGTAAACGTGTAGTAACAGATACTGACCTAACAGAACATCTTGGGCACAGAAAAAGTAAACAGTGAGTATATAATTCTTAAAAACACTATTTTCACTCAGTAGCAAACTTTAGGGGTAAATTGCATTCCTAGTTACCACTGATGTTTCAGAATTTTTTCTAAAGTTAGCAAAATAATTCTGATTTTAGTCCTGGATCTTAAATCACTTCAAGCACACACTGTGGGTATTAAAATCCCCATTCCTGTGTGAATCTGAGATGTCAGAGGGCTGGCACTAACAAGTGTTCCAGGTGACAGCAGGCCTGTGTTCCCCTGCAGAGGCATGAAGGTGTTCCAGTTTTTACATACATTAAACTCACAGTGTACAAAACCAGAGAGCATTTTACAGCTCCTTCCTCCTCTCCGCCTTCTCATTTCCTGCACAGAAAACCCGGAGAATCTCTCTCACAGTTCTGCTGTGACCCAAATATTGTGAAACAGTCTGTTCCTCTGATAAATTTATCTAAATGCTGCCTAAAAAAAAATCTTGTGTTAAATTTCTTCCTCAGGAATGTCTAATTATGAAGCCTCAGGGGCAAATTATTCTCTGTGAGAGTTTGAATCTGCAGGGAGCAGATCTGCAAGGGACAACTTTTGACATGTCAGTGTAAAAGCACAGCATGGAGGAACAGACTTGCTCTCCTTTTTTTTTGGCTGGTCCCACCTTTTTGCCTTTCCCTCAGTGCATTCCAGGGAGAAGCCATCAGGGAGAAAAGAAGAGTGAAAAGAGAAGCCTCAGAGCCAGGGTGCTCGCCACGCTCAAGCCAAACTGCTTCTCTTCTCCCAACAAGCTGGCAACAAAGCTGTCAAGATTCTCTTCATCATTATTCTTACACTTTCTATTACTCCAAATGCCACAGATTTCTGTGACAGCAGCATCTGACCTATTTTTTAAAAATTATTATTTTTTTATATATATGTGTGTATTGCCTGTGGTTGTTATCTTGTTTACAAGTTGGAGAGAGGTCAGGCGTGGTCAGGATCTGCTGCAGGTTCCCCAAGGAGCACTCTGTGCTGCAGAAAGCACTTTACACTGAGTACATCAAACTGTCATTGCCATTTTCCCACCCCGTGTTCCAGCAGGGAATCCTGGCCAGGCTCACCCTGGCGTGACCCAGGGGAGGATTTCTGTCCAGCCCTGCCCTGGCTCGGTGCCACAGCGCTGCCCCAGAGCCCGGCCACCACCAGCTTTATTTCCACTCTGTGGCTTTCCCAAGTGAGGATAAGAGGATCAGCCACAGAGGAGCTGTTTGGGATATTCATCCACATTAAAACCCCACTGACCAGGGCGTGTCTGGGAACAATGCCCTGTCAGAGCCTTCCAATCATTCCCATCCAGAGACACCCTGGGATCTGTGTGAAGCACAGATATCAGCTGGGAAATTCTGCCTGGGCCCGAGCCCAGAGCGTTCCGGATGATTAAATCTACCTCTCCTGTGACTCAGTTCCTGTGCAGTGCAATCAAAAGTGGATACTGATCTCCCTTATGGTGATCCAAACCCTTCCCACGCTGGTCCAAGTCTTGTCATTGGCTTCATCTGAGGCTTTTTAAAATGGGATTTTATCAGTGTTTTAATATGCGATTTGAATCACATATTATATATAAACACATATTGTATATGTGTTTTTATATATATACACATAAACACATATTATATACAATTAACAAAATTACAAGATCAGGGGTTTTTTTCCCCATATCTTTATTAATCTACACAAACAGTTGGCTGAGGTTTTTTCTTATATATTTTCATAATATGTAATGTATATTATAATATGTAACACATATTGTATATACTATATAATATAACATATAAAATATACGCCATATAAACACATAAAATAAATATATAGCACATATATTTATTATAATTATTTATAAAATTTTAATATTTATGTTTGCATATTATGGTTGTCTATATATTAATTCATTAAATACATAAATAGAAAGAAGATATTTTTATACATCTGTATCTAGTTCCTTATTTTTAAACATATATGTGTTTGTATTCTTAGCGAGTTACTCCTAAGTGGGAGATTCCCTCATTTGACTGTTGACTGACAAGCAGGAAAAATCTAAAAACAGAGTCTCAGAACTGCAAACTCCACGTAATGTTGGATCCAGAGGGAAGACCGTTGATTTTACGAGCTGGTATTTGAGAGTGCTCTTGAATATTTAAACACAAGTGGATGAGTTTAGACCTAATGCTGCAGTTTTGTGGTGAGCTAAGAATTTTTCTAGAAACGTTGTGCTGCTGTTGGAGCTGCTCCTGCACCTCTGGGGTGAGGCTGTGCCCGATGCTCGTGGCATTATTCTGTGTCTGGATCCTGTTACAGGTTTGTGCTGTACCACAGGGATGATTCTTTTGTGCTGGGAACCATTAGGAAGATCTCAATAAACTAATTTCCCTTTGTTCCAGCCTCTAATCTGCAGCAATAAATCCAAGGGGAAGCTTTTCTAAGAGGAAGCAGATTTTGGAGGGGCCGGTATCAATAACTGGAATCAGATTTTCTGAAGGGCTTAAATCCTATTTGGACAAAGAAACGAAGGCCATAAAGTGAGCTTTTAAAAGTGCTCACTTTATTAAAGTGCATTTTTGGTGTGTTGGTTTCTTCAGAAGACGCAGCTCTGTCTTGTGGTTTCCAGAAGGCTTTGACAATCTGGAAATCTTTGACTCAGCTGCTTTGACAATCTCCACATGTGTGTGAATCTCTAACAATTCTGATTCTGGTGCTGTAATCTGCACCGTCAGCAAGCCAGGCTCTTCTTGGAGTTTTGCATTTATTTTGTAATCTTCTGTAAAAATAACAAAAATAAATATCAGAGGTCATTTTTCTTTTATTCATTGCACATGGAGATTTTTTTTCGTTGCCCAGGAAGACAGAATGATGCTGCCAGCATTTTGGCAATGGGAATGAAATAAAATTGCAATCGTTCCAGCATTGCCAGGACTGATATCAGTGACATTCTCATAAATTCAAGTCTTGAAAGGAGAAGATGTCCAGATGTTTTGGAAAGAACAGATCATGAGCACTTTACAAAGTGAAATGTATTTATTACAGAAGTTGAAAAAAGCACAGAAAACACAAATATGTTCACTGCATATTTTGTTTCTTTTTTTTATTATTATTTATAAGAAAAAAAATCTCATTTTTCCTCCCTCATGTCATCTAATTATGTGGTCATCAATGATAAGGACATTTTTTTTCATGGTTATCAGGCTATAGTCAAGTTAAATAATATTATTCCTCTGTACAAGTTTGTTCAACCACTGTTCAAAAACCTTTTAAACCAAGCTGCCCAGCTCTTGTCTCACAGGCATCACATATCTGGAATAAAAGCCACTGGCACCTTCACATGGAATGCCAAGAGTTGTCTTTCTTTTTTCTTAACAGCATTGTGGGTGAGAATTTTGATTTTTAAAATTACATTTTCTGGAAGAAAACTATCTTAAATGCAGTTCATGTTGAAATCTCTAAATAATCTGTAGTCTATAATTTTATTTACCTCCAGGTAGAAATTTTGGGCTGTTGAGGTCACAATAGCTTGTGAACCTGAATGGCAGCATGAGACTGACTTAGAGCCACCTGAGGAGATGTTCCTTTTTATGATATGTATTAGTCTGCTAATCTTCCCAGTCTTTAATCCACAATGCTGTATTAAAAGACCTAAAATAGTCTCCACTGTCATTAAAGGACTGTTTCTGCTTTATTTTTTTTTTAATGTAAATTCTAGTGGGGAGTTGAATGAATGTTCAGTGCTGACAAAGAGAATCCTTCCTCTCCTTCCTTTGTGGCACAGAGGTTTTCCACACTTCATTTTTCACCACTCTGGGCTTTGGAAATGGTTTTTTGAAATTAATGTTAGCTTGTTTTGTGCGTCAGTGTTGTCACTTCTCAGTCTTTCTAAATTAAACAAATGTTTTAAAGCTGTGTTTGTCCAGCCAAACTCTTGTCATTTCAATTATTACTGTTTCCAGGAGTGTAAACACTTGTGCAGAGCACAGACGGACATGGTATAATTGGAAACCTTACCATTGGAAATGGCATTCTGCTTTCCCTGCATCAACATGGCATAATAGAGTGGTGGCACAGGAAAAAAAAGTGAATATCTTGGATATTCCAGTTGATACAATTTTGTTTTTCTCTTACATTTATTCTCTGGAATAAACAAAATGCGACATGAAAGTTATTTCTTGTGTCTCTGATAAATGCTACTGACCTGTCAGAAATAATGAGTTGCAGTATGATATACATAATAACTATTTACAATTCATCTTCACAAGGCAAAATTCTACTCTTGCAAAATAATCATCGCTTTCAATTGAAGATTTGTGGGAATATGGTAAATAAAATAGCCCACACGTTTCTGCTCACATTGAGATGGTGGGAATTTTCACTTTGGCTTCAGTGCCAGTGAAGACAAAGCACAGCCTCAAGCAGGGAAGTTCAGGTTGGACGTCAGGAAACAATTCTCCATGGAAAGGGTGGCTAGGAATTGGAGGGTCTGCAAAGGGAGGTTTGGAGTCTCTGTCCCTGGAGGTGTCCAAGGAAGGCCTGGAGGTGGCACTCAGTGCTGGGGGCAAGGTGAGGATCAGTCACAGGTTGGACTTTAAGGTCCTGGAGGGCTTTTCCAGCCTCAGTGACTCCGGGATCCCCTGATCCTGGGTTCACCCCATAAAGGAACAGTGTCATCCTGCTCTGCTAGGAGCTCTCTGATGCTTCACAGGCTGATATTCTGGAGCTGATGTTTCCCAGCCATGCAGCAGTACAAAGTCATTTACTCTTTGTAGCAGTTTAACATCAGAAAAGCCCCCTGGAGATTCCAACAGAGTGTCACAGGGAGGTTTCAGGACAGTGACACATTCTGCTTGTCAAGGCCTCACCCCATGATGTACCTACAGAGGGCCTTGGCCTGCAAACTTAAACCCTCCAGGTACAGCTTACACTCTAATGCAAAAAAAGGGGGGAAAATAGCTTTTAAGGGTCATTTTTTTTGTCAGCTGGCAGTGATAGAGTAATTCTGTTTTAATTAAAGAAAAAAGAGAAGGCCCTAGAGATGGTGATGGAGGTGGTGGCTCAGGCAGGGCTTTGTTTCTGCCAGGTGCTCACCTGAGGAGAAGTGAGCAAAGCTTGATCCTTCCTCCAGAGAATCTCTCATTCTCTGAGCATCTTCCATTCAGGGGACTTTCTGAGCCAGCCATGGGCTGTGTTTGGCCTGTGACATCCAATTTCTGTCTGTCCCAGGCCACCCCACTGCTCACACCCTGCACCAGTGCTGGTCCCATGGGTTTGGTTCTTCTGGGCAAGGAATTCCAGGGTCAGCTGGCCCTGCCAAACCCACCTACTCTGTTCCTTACAAACCTGTCCCCATGTTTTTCTAAATCAATCACAGAGGCTCCCTTGTTTAGCTGGTACAAGAGCAGTTTGTTTTTTCCACATGGTTTGAACGCTTTGTTTGTATTTCAAAGTCTCAGTCTTTCTGCCTTCTTTTGTGTGTACAGTTGAAGAAAGTTTGCCTACACCAGAGAATTGTTCTGATGCACTCAAAAGAGTGTGAATTCCTTTTTGGAAGAGATATTCAACATTTTTCCAGAGCGACTGCCGGTGGGAAGGACAAAATCAGCAAAACAACAAAGACAGCAAATACTCCAGCTGAGGCAGAAATTTTTGTTTGTACAATCTGGAGAGCAGCAAAATCCAGGAAACATCCCAAAGGACCCCCATCACTCTTCAGTGTGCAACAGCAAAAAGCTCTATAACTAGGAGAGATTTTACCATGCTCCTCATACTCCTGAGATATGAGAAAAGAAAGCAATGGGTTGTCACTCAGTATTCTGATAAGTCTGATATAAAAAAATTATTTTACACTCAATGTTCTGTATATGATCAGCCATTTATTTCCAATTCTATGGAGAGCTGCTGTGAGGATAATGCACAAGCTATTTGCATGAGGAATGGGTTTTGCAAGGCTTTCAAGGAAACTCAAGTTGAAATAATGGCATCATTTATCTGTCACAATGGGAAGGAGGATTTTCCTGATTAGGACATATCGATGGACTGCAGTTTCATTCCTGGGAAATTATTAATTATTATAAGATACCATCTTTCTTTTCCCTAGAATTTTTTCAGAAATACTCTTTCTGTGACATTTCATCTCTCACAGGACTTTTTTTCCCCGCCTGTACTTGGTGTTCTTTTTGATTGTGTTTCAATGCAGTACTGGCCTGTGTAAACAAGCTGTCTGTCACATGGAATAATTTAATAATAAAACCTGTCTTGTGACCCAGGGCTTCCCAACCTGCTCTCTGAGGGGAAAGGGGCAGAGAGGAGGACCAGTGGAACTGCAGAGACAAGGATAAAGTTGTGGGACTCTAAACACAGATGCTAAAAGACAAAGATGCAGAAACCCACGCTTAGAGAAAATTATTTCCATCTCCTCCCCACTGGGATAAAAGACAGACAGAATCTTACAGAAATATATCTCTGTTTATGTTACCACAGCCTACCTTTTTCAATTTTTTTGGAAGCATTTAAGGTATATTGTTGCCAAAGCAGGGGTAAGAACAATAAACATGATTTTTGTCGTTGTTGTTGGTTTTTGGTTGGTTGGTTGTTTTTTGCTTTTTGTTTTTTGGGTTTTTTTTGTGAATGAATTTATAGTAGAAAACCAGGACTGGTTAAAACATGACAAACTTAAGAATGGGAGCTTCAACATTCAACTTGATGGGTGATTTCAGACAAAGAGAGGAACAAAGTTTATATTGCATGGAAAAAATAAAGTAGGAAGATCTGGCTCCATAGTTCATTGTAAGAAGTCTGTGAATTAATGGAAACTGGTAACTGGTTTTGACCTAATTATGACCAGTAATTATCCCACAATAGTTGCTGGTGGAAATGTCACATGAGCTGGCCCTGTGGAAATTCCTTTGGAAGATGAGATTGGGTGAAGCAAATTATTTGTAGGCAGCAGTGTTGCAATGGTCAGATCATCCTTTCTAAAAGGGCTTTGGAGAATGGACACTTGTCCCCCTGACTCTGGAGAGGGAAGCAGTTGTGATTTGCTTTGAAATGTGAGCAGGAATTGCCTTGTGAACTTCCTTATAGGCCTCCAGCAGGAAGTGATTCCTGTTGGCTGAGTATTTCTCAGAAGCAGGAAATAATAAAACAGTCACAGTTGCCAAAACAGTTGATGGAGGTGTTCTCCTTGGCTCCCTTTGAATGGATGTGAGGCAGAACAGAGCCTGATACATGTTTCCCTTTTTATTGCTTTTTGATTAAAAAGTGATGCAGACGGTGGATTGCTGTTCCAGCAGATGAGTAAAAGCAAAGACATTTCAGGAGAAACCTCTTTCAAAATGAACCCAGATGCACTTACAGACCTAGGGTTGTATTGATGGGAAATATAGAGAGAACTTCAGAAGTTGTGCTTGTTACAGCAATAATCAAATTTTATAGAGAAAAAAACCTCTTAAATCATCCGATAGGAACTTCTATCAGGGACAGTCTCTAGGATATTATCCAAATAGCCATACAGGAGTAAATTTGCTATGAGAAGATCCCATAAATGGCGCTTTGGAGTCAGGAGTTCTGAAGGTGCTGGCCAGGAGATTGGAAATGCTGGTGCTCTGATTTAATGGCCATGTATATGCCTGAACACAAACAGTGAAAATGCTGACTTCTCGTCCAGATGGCCTGAACCAGAAGCAAATTGCAAACACTCCCCTGGGCAGAAGAGCAAGCCATGAGCTGCTGGGGGAATGTGCTCACTCAGGAAGAGGTGGCAGACGTCTTTCCTCCAGTTATTTACAAAGGAGGGATGAGTTCCTGTATCACCCACAGGACCTTAGCCCAGAGTAGGAAAAATGAGTGTCCAGGCAATGAAAAAACCTCCCAGCAAGAGGAGCTGGTGTCACAACAGCTCATCCCAAACTGCAGCAGTAAAAGGAGTTGTGTGTTAAATACAGCAGGGTGAGGATGTGTTTTAAGGGTTTACCAGGATGTCTGGGCACACATATTGGAGTTTCTCTTTGTCTAGTGTGTCTAGTCATGATGTACAAATAATTGCTAGGTTTGAGATGAAATAGGGGCTTTACAGAGAGAATCAGTAAAGCAATCCTGCTGTGATCCTGTAGTGCTGTGACTGGTGCCATTTGGCTCTTCCCTGGGGCCTGACACGAGCCTGGCACACTCACCAGTGTTTCAGTGAATGAATCTGGTCCAGAGTCAGTGGCAGGAAAGAAACTGGAATCCAAAATGATTCAGCAGGTCTGTGAGATTTTAAGGAACAGCAAAATACGCAGATTGCCCCAAACCCGATGTAAACCAAGCTGTGTCCCTTTCAGATCCCCCAGTTTTGGTGGCTGTGTTTGTGATACAGCACAAAGGGAATGGAAATCAACACGTTTCATGTTTCTTGACAGAACCCTTAACAAGTGTACAAAATGTTTCTTGGTGCTCCTCATGCTTTGGCATAAATTGATTAAAGCAAGAAAAATCTATTCCCTCTGAAGAGGAAGAAGAGATTTGCAACATGTGCAGAATAGGTGGAGACCAAATTAAAAATCTTTATATTTCATTGGATTTCAGATCAAATTTGGAAGTAGTTGCTCACAAAATAAAATCCATGAAGCAAGGGCATATGGCAGCAGTTTCTAGGGCATCTGGTGTGATTCTCTAAGTTTAGAGAAAAGCGGGGCCATCCCTGTCATTGGTTATTTGGTGAAATGCCACGGACATTCCAGTTCTGCCAAGCTGCGCCCAGAAACTGAGGCTTTTAAATTAAGATAGTATGTAGCGAGTTATTTCTGTTCTGTTCTAAGTGTCCGTGCACACTTTTCCCATCAGCACTTAATTTGAGTTAATTAGCTGGCTTTTATTCTTGTGAAATAAAACATCTTGCACATGCTTACACAGACAGATGAGTGTGTAGATATACTGGGGTAGAACTTTTAACGTGCATTTATGTCCCATATGTGTAAATTTGTAACCACAGGAATAACATTTATTTAAAACAATATGATTAATACTTGGTTTCTTTACTTTATGTATATATTGTGGTTTTATGTTGGCATAGTCATGATTTTTCTGAGTGTATTAATATGAGAGGACGCCATGGGCAGATGTTTCTGTATCCAGGGAGTTGTGAATATTTTGTGTGTAATTTGAGTAAGGGATGATGGACAGGTCTATTGTTTTATGGAATACTTGATGACATAAAACCAAGGTAAAAGTCTGTTGTGTGTGTGCTGAATGCCCTAATGAGAGAAAGAGACTTGGTGGATGTTTCCTGCATTTTTTGTTGAGGATTTTCTATTGAAATAAGAACTACTGCATATATTTACATTGATATAAAAAGATCCATGGCAGAGCGGCAGGACATCCTGTGGTGCTGTGAGATGCACGGCGGTTCAGCGCTCACACGTCTGTGGCTGCGTTTGAGAGCGGCAGGAAGGGGAAAGGTGTGCGGGGGAGAGCACAGGGCTGCACTTTGTTTGTTGTGGTGCAGGAATAACGATTCTCGGGTGGGTGCAGGAAGCTCGTGCGGTGAAGGAGCAGCGAGGGGCAGGTTCCCCGTGCTTTGTGACACGGTGGTGGCTGTGCCGGGCCGGCCGAAGGGAGCAGGGATGGAGGTCACGGTCCTGCTGCTGCCGGCACGGAGGGGAGGTGTGGGTTTCCATGGCCGACACCGGGCAGAATGTGTGTGTGTGACCTGCCTGGGGCTGTGTGGGTTTCCATGGCCGACACCGGGCAAAATGTGTGTGTGACCTGCCTGGGGCTGTGTGGGTTTCCATGGCTGACACCGGGCAGACTGTGTGTGTGTGATCTGCCTGGGGCTGTGTGAGTGTGCGAGTGTGTGAAGAGGAGAAAGAACGGGCTGCTGTGTGGGCATGGAGGGAGCCGGGTGGTGAGAGGAGCCGGTCTGTGTGCAGGGGGTGTGAGGGGAACCTCTGTGTCTGTGAGAGAAAGTGAGATGGGATCTTCTGTGTGTATGTGCGAGGGGATCCTCTGTCTGTGCGTGACACGGGAGTGAATCTGTGTGTGAGTGAATCTCTGTGTGTGAGTGAATCTCTGTGTGCGATTGAATCTCTGTGAGCGTGGGGGAGAGAAAGTGAGAAGGGAGATTCTGTGTGCGTGTTTTAAGGGAACCTCTGAGGGTGCGCGTGTGAGTGAGGGGAGCTTTTGTTTGTGCCTGTGTGTGAGGGAAGCCTGTGTAGGTGAATGTGAATGAGAGAGAGAGAGAGAGGGGAGAACCGGTGTGTGCCTGAGTGGAACCGGTGCGTTTTGGGGGGAGCTGGTGAGCGGGGAGAGCCGGTGTGTGTGTGAGAGCCCCCGGCGACTGAGAGAGCTCCAGTGCGTGTGCAAGAGAGAGCACCCGGTGTGTGTGTGAGAGAGCCCCGGTGTGTGTGTGAGAGCACCCGGGGTGTGTGAGAGAGCCCCGGTGTGTGTGTGAGAGCACCCGGGGTGTTTGTGTGTGTGAGAGAGAGCCCCGGGGCGCGCTGCGGGAGCTGACGAGGGCCAGCAGGTGCGGCCGCCCCCCCGTTCTCCCCCGGCGCTCCCCGGCGGGGGCGGCCCCGCGCCCGCCCCGCCCCGGCCGGGGGCTCGCTCGCTCAGCCGCGGGCGGAGCAGCCGGCGAGAGGGCTCGGGATCCTCCTCCGCTCCGACGTCAGGCTGGGAGCGGGAGGCAGCGCCCAGCGCCGCCGTTGCCAGAGGCTCGGCGGCCGCCGGACGGGGCGGACGTCGGGGCGGCGACTCCCGGAGCGGCGGGGGGTGGGGAGGAGGCGCTATGGCCGACGTGTTCCCGGGCTCCGAGCCCGGCGCCGACCCGGAGGCGGCGCGGCGCTTCGCTCGCAAGGGCGCCCTGAGGCAGAAGAACGTGCACGAGGTGAAGGAGCACAAATTCATCGCGCGCTTCTTCAAGCAGCCCACCTTCTGCAGCCACTGCACCGACTTCATCTGGTGAGAGCCCGGGGCGCGCGTTCCCCCCGCGCCCGCCGCCGCCCGGGCCCGCTCCGCCGCGGGGGATTCCCCGCCTCGGGCAGCCCCGGCTCCGGTGAGCCGCCGTCCCTGCCCTGCCTTCCCTTCCCCGCCCACCCGCCGTGTCCCCGGGCAGCCGGGTCGCGGTGCCGCCGCTCTCGCCGGGGCCGGGCAGGTGACCCCGCCGGGGGTGACCCCCCGTGTCACCTCGCTGCCCCGGCGCTGTCGCATCCCCGTCCCGGCGGGCTGTGTGCGGCTGCCGCCGCTCGGGGAGCCCGGGGCTGGGCGCTCCCCGCTTTCTGGGCGGCGGGAGCCCCCAAACTTGCCGGCGCTCGGGGGCTCTCAGAGCCCAGCAGGGTCTGGAGCCCCGCGCTGGGACCATCGCTTCCCACACGGTCCAGAGCTGTGTTTCTCTCCCCTTGTCCCCGGGTTCTGCTGGGCTGGACAGGGCTGAGGGGCTCAGCCGGGCACAGCCGCGCTGGGACGGAGGGTGCCCGTGTCAGACCGGGGCGTTGAGCTCGGATCCCCCAGCCTTAACTCCTGGCCCGTGCCTGCCCTGCTCCCTCCTGCTGCCGAGGGCGGGCAGCGAGGCCGGGCAGGCACCGTGACACCGCTGCTCCGCTCCACGCCGAGGAAAGGGAGGGGTGGTTTTTGTGAGAGAAGAGTTCCTGCGCGAGAGGGCAGGAAAACTCCCTACCAACACCCTCATTGCCAGGCTGGTAGGGAAAAGTACACCCATGGGTTCGTGCGGTGCCGGGGCAGGGCGGCCGCTCCGCGCAGGCCGGGCCGTTCCGCGCCCGTTCCGCGGCCCGAGCGAGGAGCGGCGGCCCGGGCTCGGCAGGAGCCTCGGGGGTCCTGGACCTGCAGGGACCGGGCAGCACAAACAGCTCGGGATTCCCCTCCTTCACCTCGCTCCAGCCCTGCTCCGCTGCTCAAGTTTGCGCTGCAGTTCTGGGTGCCGAAAGCGAGAGCTGTGATTTATTTTGGCCGAAGTTGTGAAAGGGTCTGCACGCAGCTGGCTGTGTCCGTGGCACGCTTCTTGCTCTTTTTATGTGTGTTTATGTGTCTGGACATGGACCTTTTCCTTCCTCTGTCAGTTTTCCTCTGCTTGCATGCTGAAGCAAAGACTGTGCTTGTGCCAGAAATGATTGAAATGTATTCACAGAATAAGGAAGGAAAGCTGACCTGGTAGACTGCACAAGAAACATGTCAAATTTCTGAGTTTTTCTTTAATTTTTTTTTTTTTTTTTGGGGGGGGGGGGGGGAAGATTAAAAACGTGAAGTCGGGTGTGGTAAAAGTGAGAGACCTTCAAAAACTGTTTCAAAGTTAATGTTAACCAGAATGACTTGGGAGGTGTGAAAAACCGCTGCAGGGTTACTGCGAGCGGCGTTTGTGCGCACAATTCTAAAACAAAGCAGAGCTCTGTCACCAGTGACAGGGTGGATTTGGAATTGAAAGGGTATCCTGTGGCTGACAGGTGGCAAAGAGCGACTGTGGCTCTTGTCTTGTCGTGCTTGCTGAGCCTGGGGAAGCTCCTCACATTCCTTAGAAGAGCATCTGACACCTCGAAAACTTGTTTGGTTTTCTGGTTTGGAGATGGGCCGCTCTCAACCAACCATCGCGCACCATTGAGTGTTTCCAAACTGACTTGTGTCAATTAACAACGTTGGAAGGTGTAAAGAACAGTAAACACAACTTTTCAATGAAATTTATAAATAGATTCTTTTCCTTAGATTACGTTTCATCGGGTAATATTTACCAAAATAGTTTAGTGCCTCCTTTTCCTCTTCAGCAGCTTTCACCTCTCCGCTTTGGTTCTGGAGTGTTGATATTTTTTAAAAGACTTTTTACTTAAAAATTATCTTGCAACTGCTCTGGGAGTGGAATGGGCTGCGGCTCTGCAGGGATTCAGCTCAGACACTGAGCAACAGCCGTGCTTCTGGAGTAGATAAAACAGGAATATTTGCAAATAAGTCTATTTCAAAGGATTAAAAATTATCTCAAGTCTGTTTCATGTTCATAGTCCCGCCATCGGCTTTCCTGTGATTGCATTTCCACACTTCCAGCTTTTGAGTTTTGTGAAGATGAGTGGTAAAAGCATCAGAATGACAATACAGGCACATGTGCTGCCAAGTAAACAACTAATTTGTTTTTTCTCCTGGTTTTCCAGTTCGGGTTTGTTTATAATAACAAGAAGTAGCAACTTGTGCAGAGAAATGTAGAGAAATGCTCTAAGCTGTGTCATTTCAGCTTCATCCTGAAGGAACAGTGCACCGAACATTTTGTCTCTTCCATATATAAATAAATAAAAAGTGGAGAAATTGTTGATACTTTTCTTTTTTTAGGAAGCCATTTCCATAAAATTGATAATTTAGCTCCATGTTGTTAATTGCACACAGCTTCTCCAGCTCATGGCTTTTGTCTGTTTGTGTTTGAGTGTGAGCAGCTCCGGCTCTCCAGATGAAAAACAGGCTGCAAAGAAAAAGGCAGAGAAATGTTTAGAGGCAGGATACTCAAAACAGTTATTTTTGTGGGAAGACAATGTTAGATGCTTAAAGATAAACAAATAAATCCACAGCAGCGGAGTTTGCCAGAGGTACAAAATGTGTTGGAGCTCTGAATACCACTGGCATTGTGTTCATTGCAGAAGTGCTACACACACATTTGTATTTCGTTATGGAAATGGAGCAAGGAAGCTGGAGAATAATCAGTATGAAAATCAGGGGCCTGTCTTCTCATTTCTGTTGAAACAAGCAAAACTTTTCACCTGCTTGCTTTCCATACAGTGCTCAGCTGGACTCCAGCTGAGCCTCACAACAGCAGTTTGTAATCCCAGAATCTGGATGAAACCCCAAGTCTGGTTTGTTTTACGTGCCTTTGCTGGAACTTGGAATATTTGACGTGGCTGTTAAATATACATGTGGCATTCAATGAGTTGAAATATTATGTAGCAATCACAGATGATGATAATTGTAGATCCAAAATAGCTTGTAAAATAATAATAATAAAAAAATTGTTGCCAGAAGCTGAAATTACAGAGCTGGTGACAGCTATTGTTCTCTGCTTTGAAATGGGTGGGCTGGTCTGTGTTGTGTATTTGAAAATCTGTTGCTGTCGTAGCAAAACCTGAAGTAATTTAATATGAAGCTATTTTTATGTTTTTAGAGATCACTGAGTAGAAATTAAAACCAAACATACTAAGGTAGTTTTTTTTTTTTCCTTCTTTACACAGGGGATTTGGGAAGCAAGGATTCCAGTGCCAAGGTAAGCCCCAGCTGCTTTGCTGGCACACACAGGTGGTGGCACCTCATTCTAAAGGTACCCAGAACTCACCAGCAGCAAGAGAGAAACAATCCTGGAAAAACCAAGCAAGCATCATTGCCTATGTGAATTCTAAAAGAAGGCAATTATTCAATTAAGTAATTATTGATTTTTATATGATTTACATTGAACAATCAAGTAATTATTCATATTGTAATAATGTAAAAAGTTGGTGTTTTTTTTGTTTTAATCCCAACGCTGTAAATATCCTATAATCTGCAAGATTCTAACTTTTCATGGAAATAATCTGTGCAATTTAGCTTTGCAGAGATCATTTTTCTCATCAGAAGCTCTTGTCTGTGTGGGCGTTTTGGAAAATGGATTCACTTTTTAGTCATATGGCTTCTTTTCATAACCCAAAGTCCCTGGTTTTCATTTTCATACAATGCATGTTCAGGAGGACCTTTGGCTTTATCTCTGTATTAGGGCAAGACAATTCTGTCTTATATAATACTGAATTACAAAAAATAAAAATCCACCTGTATAAAATCACTGATTTAATAAACCTGCTAACCTTGAGAAACTGAAAGCTGCTGTAGTATAACTGTAAATGCTGTATTCTCACACAGCCTGCATTTCTGCCAAATACTTATCATTATTTAGCATTTAATCATGAAATAACCACACCCAGCTAGTGCAGGTTCTTTCCTTTGTCATATGTTTGCTTAATGAGGATGAGCCTTTTTGTTGTTCCTCTCCCTTCCCCACCTTCTCCCTGTCACTTCTGCTGCAGCTGCATGTTGTGTACTCATTAGCTGGCCTGTTCCTTCTATCTTTCATGGCATTTCTGGTGGGTATTTGCTCTTGCCTTAGAGCACATTTGACTCTCCTGAACATTGCTTTTCCGTAGTGAAATGATGGATTCTGTGGTATTTTTGTGAAAGTTGATGTGAGCTGATGCTTTTTTAAATTAAACCTCTGAGAAAGTGGATGTCAAAGACTGATGCCTTTTAAAGATTAGCAATAAATAAGTTTTCTTTCTGCAAGTTGAGCCTTGCAGACACACACAGCGTTTCCTGATGGAGGTGAGCAGACATCCATGATTTTTTCTCTGCGCCCCAAAACATTAATACTAAATTTTGTAGATATCCTCCAGGTTTTTGCCACCCATCACATCCAAAGCAGTGCTGTAGATGAGTGTGAGTGCTTAGGTGGTAATGGAATGGCATTTCCCCAGTCTCAATCAGGACAGCTCAGTGGTTCCTAGTTCAGGAATTATTTAGAGGTTCATTACAGGTTTCTGTTGGTATACAGAAAATAATTGGGGCTGCATGTAGATGGTGCAGTGATCCAGCTTAGCTTTTGCAGCTTGCACAGTGCTGACTTTCTCCTGTCTCCCAGCTGGGGGCTCAGGCTGGGCAGGTTGCCCTGCCCTAGCCACAGATCCACCCTGGCCTGGCAGCTCATCTCCAAGGGGTTTGCATTTCCTTTCCTCTTCATCTTCCTTTCCTCTGCCTGGAATTCCTTCTAACTTTGTAATTCAGGAGCAGTTCTGCTGCTGAGGATTGATCTGTACAGAGCCAGCTGAAGTTCTGATTCAGTCTTGTTTCCCCTGCAGATGCCATTCATGCACACAACCAAGAGTAAAAGCAGTAGAGCAGCTCTGTTTGTTTTTAAATGCCTCAGAAGTGACACTTTTTAGGAATCTGAGTACGTTCAAACTTGAGTTTTGTCTGTGTCAGGGTGAGAACCTACACTTTCTCTTTGGACACTGCTGTATCCAGTGGTTTTGTCTGTGTTCTTGGGCAGAATCTCTGAGAAACATTCTGATTTTACATGGTTTGTGGGAAGCTGTTTTTTGTGCACTGTTTCAGTTTGTGCACAAGTTTAAGTAATGGGATTTTTTAACCATTATTCATTACACTTGTGTTCAAAATTAATGAGTTCATACTCTTGGGATAATATTCTTGAAAAATAAAACTTCCATGATAAAGTTAAGCCACTCAATCAGTGTTTTTTCAGTTCAGCTTTCTGAAGCTTCTGCCTAAAATGTCACCAGTTAAAGCTGGAAAGCCAAATTAGTGATCAAAATTACCGAGAACACAAGGAATTAAAACCAAAAGTCTGAAACTAGAAGGTAGGCTGCAGAAAAAAAGTGTAATTTCTATATTGAAGTGGCTGTCTTTACAGAGAATGACAAATGGAGAATAAAGTGGAATTTTCAGTAGGAATGAAGGGAAGAATACTGCAGTGACAGCTCTTAGCATGACTGGGGTTCTTGGTCCTTCAGTTTTTCCATTAAAAAAAAGCCTTTTCTACTCTGTTTTCGAGAGTTTTGTAAAATTTCCCACTAGACACACACTTGATCTCAGGCAGAATTCAGAGCTGGGGGTTTTCTTATTTCCAAAGTTGTCTGAAATTCTTCTGGCCTTTGATACCAGGAGGAAGAGGAAGGCCCACAACAGTCACACACCACACTCAAATGATGTTTCTACTATAAAAAACTGCAATTCTATCAATACTTGCATTAGAGTTCTTTAATTAAACAAAAGCTCTTAATTGTTTAAAGTACTGCAGCAAATATAGTATGTTTTTATATATTTTTAAACTTCCATTAAAAAAGTGTCCAGTTTTATATTTAGATGTCCTCAAACAAAACATTTTAATTTAATATTTTAATATAGATTTTATTGTAATTTAAACTAGTGGAATGATCTGATTTTGGACCATTAATACCTTTTCTCATTGGACTTGCTTAGATCCTGTCTTCACTTGAATGTTATCACTTTGGTTTTCAGATTTTGATGTCTGTTTCTGCTGTAGTGTTCAGCTTCAGCATTACATAAAGACATTTAAATGATCTCTTTAGAATTGAAGATAATTATTTCAATTTATTTTTCCTAAAATATTTTGCAAGATAATTTTTTCCACCTCCTTATTTATGGGATCCTGGTGAATTTGCAAAAGACAGCAAATTAAATTTTGGTGTGATTTTAATGCCCTGAATGTGGCAGAGGGTCAGGTGCAATTGCATTATTACCACACAAATGCTCAGCAAGGGACAGTCCACATCCTAAGTAGTTTGTCTTTCTTAATGGGTGCATTTTAATGTGGCTGATGAATATTCCAGCAAACACAAGCTCAGAAAGACTGCTGAGGTTTGCATCCAGCCATGTGTTAGTTCATGGAGAGGAGACAGAATTCTGTTGCATGATTAAAAATAAGTTTTGTAGAGAAGGGTGTTTGGGATCATGAAGTAGCAGTGGGAAATGTCTATTTGGCCATGTGTGGGTTTGAAAATGAGCTTGAAAGACTTTAGCTGGATTAATGTTCTAGGGATAGGATCCAGGAAGAATTTCCTCACAGGAAGGGTGGTCAGGCATTGGGAGGGGCTGCCCAGGGAGATGTGGAGTCTCCATCCCTGGAGGTGTCCAAGCAATGACTGGGTGTGGACTCAGTTTCTGAGCTGGTGACAGGGTGGGGATTGGTCACAGGTTGGACTCTGTGGTCTGGGAGCTCTTGGCCAACCTTAGTGATTCTGAGATTCTATGCAGTTTTTATTCCTGTTATTAGAAAGCATTTTGCCTTTTGATATTTGTGGTTTGTTGCTGATTTATAGAAACGTGAAGTATTTTAAATATTGTGCTTGTGAAGCAGGAGTGCTCATTCTGCTGTTTTGCTGTTTGCTGTTGATCATGTCTGTGGCAGTGCAAACACGATGGGAGGATTATTCCAGGAAGTTTTGGCTTTGTTTTGTTTTCTTACATTGTCAAGCAGGCCAGCAAGCTGTCTGCAGCACTGAAAGCTTTCCTCTGATGTGCACCTGGAAATACTGCAAGAGCAATGTGAAAAACAGAATAATTGAAACCTTTTTCAATCTGCCACAGCATGAAAGTTCCTCTTTTGAGACAGCCAGCTTTAAATTAAGCAAGCAATTAACTTAAATTTTGGCTTCATCCTTCTTTTGATAGACTGCTCCACTCTGAGTGTAACCTATACTTGTTTCTTTCTGTTGGATTTGTAAGAAGCATTTTTCTGCTGAACAGACATCAACAAATAGGAACTCACTAAGATGTGCAGAACAAACATTGTAGAACATGTATTTATGTAGGTTTAGAGGTTGTTTTAAGTTCAGCACTGAAGGCTCAGCACATTTCCTCGGGGCAGGAATATTTTTAGTTACAGTAATATAAATGTGATCAGCTCATGTTCCTGATCAAGGGTCTGTTGTTCATTCTCTCCTAAATGGTCAAAATTTGTAGTTATTAACAGCAAGTTTTCCCTCTTTGACATGATTGCTGCAGGCTTTACTGAAGTGCAATATTCTGCTGTAGTTCAGCTGTGAAATACATTTGGCTTTAGGATAATAATGAGCTAGGGAAGAGTTCCACATTTGTTCCCTAATTTACATAAATAAAAATTAGAGAAATCAATTAAAGCAGATCATTATGCTTCCCTATCTGGGCAACTATTGCTCTTTGCACAGTTTTTTCCTGTCTTCCCTCAATTTATTTTCAGTTCAGTTCTTTCTAAATGTTGAATTTTACCTTCCATTGTTGTCCTAAGCTGCTTGGAACAGCTGGGTCTGGGCTGGGCAGACATCTACAGCAATTCCTTCACTGGAAAGGAAAATGGGGACATTTTATCAGTTTTTATTACTCAAATATTGTAACATTGACACATCAAACCAGCACTTCATTTCCTCTGCATTGTTTATCTTTTATCTGATGATTCTTGACCGCTTTCCTACAACAAAAAGACCAAAGAACCCCTTAGTGCCACCTCATTTTTAAATGATGTATTTTCATTAAAAATGTTCTGTTAATGGTCTGTATAGTGATTTGGTTGAGAAACTAATTTTTAATGTTCTGTGATCTGAAGATTTGAACCAGTGAAAACTCTGACCACTCCAACCTGGCTGACACACAGAGTTTTTCATCAATCCTCAGTGCTGATATATTTATAGTAGGAGCAGCACCATTTATTCTTTTCTGTGTCTGGATCAAGGCCTAATTCTTGGTTTTCCATCCTGATGGCTGTGTTTCCCCTACAGTTTCTTCTTTTACAATCTTCATTTTCCTTTGTAACCTAAGAAAGAAAAATCTATTGCATTGCAGTGTTGTTTCTCATAAAAATAATTTGTCTTCCTTACTTGGAAATGTTTTTGCCAAAGGGTGGACAAGACACAAAGCAAGTTCCCTTTTCTTTGCCAGAACTGCTTCTCTTGTATCATTATCATTTTTGTGGTGATTTAGGGTCTTACAGACCAGGGCTTGAACAATGTGGGTGTTTTCCTTTGTGCTCTTTATATTATTTATTAGTCATGTGCTACAGTTTACATTAACTAATGTTGTTGAAAGCCTGAGATTGAGAAATTAATTCCATGGAAGGCTGTAACTGTGGAGCTAGAAAGTCAGCATGAAATCCTCTGAAATGGGAACTCAGTAAAAATACACTTCCAGCAGCTGCCTCGTTAATGTATTTTCATGTGCTATCTTGGAGGTATCTGTTCAAAAATGGAACCCCCAGAGCAAAACCCAAACAGTTACACACACACTCCCCCAAAAATAACAACCCAAACAAAATAATAAACAGCACCTGGGAGCATAAACTGGATCTGCACAGAGTGTGCATGATTCCTCTCTCTCCTTTGTCCTTTCCTTTGGCCTTTTGCCCTCAGCCTGATCTGTGGACTTTGTATTTCTGGACCCCTTCTCAAAGGGCAGTTATTTTACTGATCTGCAGATAATTTGACATACACACACACAGATAGGATGCTTGTTGTGCATTTGTCTTGTCAGCTTCCATTTATTGTTCCTCCCCTCCTTTGGCTATCCTTACTTCTGCAACATCTGACCCATTTTTTGAGGAAATATGGTGCCATTAATTGCTGATGCCTGTGAAAGCTGAGATTCTGTTCCTGGTTCTTCAGGTGAACTCTGAGAGGTTTTTGAAAAATTGCCCATGTTCTGAGTTCCTCCTGAGAACAGCAGTGATGGGTGAAACTCCTGAGTCTTAATGAGTGCAGACCAGGAGAACCCTTTGGAAATGTCCATGCCAGTCATCCCAGTTTTGTCTGAATTGCTGGGTGATCCTGGAGCATGGAGCTTCTCCTTTGGGTGCTACAGAGCAGGTGCTGGAGGGTTTTGGTTCCTGGATCCCACTGCAGCTGAGCAGACATAAAAGCCCTGAAACTGAGATCTTAGTTCACAGCATTTTCCTCCACAGATGCGTTCCTATTGGAGCACTACCTGACAATGCAGATGTGCTGGTTCTGCTTTCAGCCATTGCCTTCTGTGCTGGAAAGGGGATTTGCTGTCCCTGAGCTGGGTAGAAGGGACAGCAGGACATCTGTGTCAGGACAGGGAAGGTGCCTCTGTTCATCCTCTGGTGAGGATTCTTTGGTACTACAATCACATGCTTTCACAAAAGTTCAATATATTGAGTAGATCAGGATGAGTTACCGTTCCTGGAGGGATTTGAAGACGTGGATGTGGCACTTGGGGACGTGGTTTAGTGATGGCATTGGCAGTGTTAAGGGTTGGACTTGATGATCACCAGGGTGTGTAGTGATAGGACTGAAGGAGGGTGGGGTTGGATGAGAAATTGGGAAGAAATTCTTTCCAAAAAGGCTGGGCAGGCCCTGGCACAGGTGCCCAGAGCAGCTGTGGCTGCCCCTGGATCCCTGGCAGTGCCCAAGGCCAGGCTGGACAGGGCTTGGAGCAGCCTGGGACAGTGGGAGGTGTCCCTGAACATGGCAGGGGTGGCACTGGGTGAGGTTTAAGGTCCCCTCCAACCCAAATGATTCCATGATTATTTGCAGGTCTTCTCCAGCCTAAATGCTTCTGTGATTCTCAATGCTCAGAGCACAATTAACTGTGTAATTCACTCAACACTGAACATGGCACTAAAGTAAATAAATATGGAGCTGTACTCCCGTTTCCTAGAAGATTTCTCTGGTGATACTGAGCTCATCAAACCTCAAACATAATTAAACCTTATCTTGCAGCAAACATTTTATTTCTTATATTCCATTTCAAGAGCAAAACCATCTTCACCCTTCCCATGTTCTACCATGTGAAGTTTGTTTTGTTTACTGGTATTGCTCAGATACCCCAGCAGTGTGTTCCAGTTAGGAGACTTGACTGTTCCAGTGCCCTGGAGGTAGTTCCATGAAGCTCTTCAGCTTCTAACTGAACATGTGGGAGTGATAGCTCATCCCCAGATGACAGATAAACCAGTTTGAGGCCTGGACATGATAAAGTTTGTCATATTCTTAATTTTTCTCTCTCCCTTGGTTATCCTGCACATCAGCTGCTGTTACACAGCCACATATGGTGTTCATTTTATACAAGATTTTTGTGGATGCCATGAGCAGAATTTAATGAAATGGTGGAAAGAAAGTTGCAAGAAGATGAAGAAAACAGATTTCCCTGTTGGGATGCATTGATAATTATTTCTTTTATGTTTGCTTTTGTGGGTTTTTTCTCTTTAGGGTGAGAAGTAAAAATAATGTTATTTATTACATACCTTAGGCTCAGTTTCTCAGCTTTTCCATCTGCAATAGAAAGCATGGAAATCTAAGAGGGAAGGACTCTCTTGTGTGTAATTAATAACAGGAACTACCCTTTAAGTGTTTCTAAATTCTCGTGGATGCTGAACATTTTAATTCTGTTTCCAGCAGTGCCTGTTGAAGGCTTGCAGAGGCTGGGAGCGCTTGGAGCTGGTTATCAACTGTTAATTTTTCAATTGCAGCTATTTATGAATAATGTCTTCCATAAATGTGATGCATAGCTTTTGCCTTCGAAGTCAGGCAGCCAAACATGTGCATGTGTAACTTTCTGTGCATTGCAGTGTCATTTACTCTGGTTTCTTAATTAGAATGTGATTTACATGAAGTTTTTTGTTCCTTTTTGCAGTTACATAATATAGACTTTAAGGTACTGCAGGCATGTAGGTCTTTTTTTCAGCTTATATTCTAGTTGGCTTAATTTAGATTTTAAAATCACATTATTGTATTAATTAGAATATTTTCATCAAGTGAACTTTATTCAAAGTCTGAAATATGTCCTTATAAATGTAGAAGTCTACTGGAATTATTATTTTTGTCTGTCCTGTCTAGTTTACAAAATGTTCTTTTTTATTTCTCATTTAGACTGATACAGAAACTTTTCTTGAACTAAAAGGGCATATTCATCCAGAAACACCAAAAATATAGCCATTATTGCTCTTAGTTTGCTACTTCTTAGTTTTTAAAATGAAGCTGCAAAAGTCTAATTAATGCTTGTCTTTATACAATGGCCTTTCAAGATTTAGAAGATTTGCTCATCATTTACAAATAGAGATTCTGCCACTGTTAGAAGTGTCAGTGGATGGACAGTGATAAACACAAATTGCATATTCAGGGCTTTCTTTGCCTTGTGTAGCAGTTGTCAAGTTGTCTTCCTCTTGCTAAAAAAATAGCTTATATTTTTAAAAAGTGTTTTTTAACTGGAGTTGCAGCTATTGCTCCTTGTTTGTCTTTAACTGCAATTTAAAAGGTTATATACAGCTCTCAGTATTGCATACACTGCAAGCATTTCCATATAGTTAAATGAAGCTTGTAATTTATTCTGAAGCAGAATTTTATGAAGATTGTGTTGCTGAGAATTCAACATTTTTATCTCTAAAAATGATCCTTACACTGATGGCCCCATTGAATATTGATGGCAAATTTTTTTGCCATTTTTAAATAGAAAATCTACAAGGATCAGATGTTTAGAAGTTGGGTTCTGTGTGCCTGGGTTTTGACACCAGGGTGTCTACTTAGAATATGTTTAAAAATAATTGGTGACTCAAAAGTGGTTTAAATACTGATTTTCCTTATTTTACTCCTGAATGAGGAGCCAGTACCTATCCAAGGCATGGACTGTAGATAGAAATTCTCATTTTGGAGAGTGCTGGAGGTTATTCCCAATGCAACTCTCATCCCAAAGCACACTCCTGCTTTTCCTTTGAAATTATCAGCATTTTTAACTTCCCTGGAATGTGTGCTGAATGTGGTATTTCAGCTTCTTAGTAAACAAGCCATTATTCATGTACAAGAAGGAGTTGGAATAATACTTTATCTTCTTTCAGCTTCTAGTCTGTGTGGGTTTATTATTTTGGTTTTTACTCAGCAGGATTAGCCAGGATCCATGTCAAAGTAATCTTGTTCTCAAGAAATTGGCCTTTAATAGTAAAAAACCAAACCAAAACAAAAAAGTGAATCTTTATGCTCTGAGAGTGCAGAAATAATCCTTATTTCATGCAAAGTGATTGTGCACATCAGTGTTTTATTGGGTTGATTTTCAGTTTTCTTTGTTTCTTAAGGCATTGCTGTTGGGAAAAATCCCCCTCATAGTTATTTTTGCTCCTCTATCACCCTGTGTGCCTTTCCATGGCATCTCCTGATTCCCTGGGAGAGGTGTTGCCTCTCCTGTTCCCTAGAGCCTCTTACCTGAAATACTTCTCCATTTCTTGCATCCAGGCTTTGATCCTGAGAGGATTTTTATGTGTCTGAAGGTGACACCCTGCGAGGTGCTGACAGGTTCTGGGCAGCTCCACTTTTTTCCTGTTCCAGAATTGCATAAAATAGATTTCAGCCTAACAATTCCCTGAACTCGTTCCCATAAAAAATATTACAAAATAACGATAAACATAGAAACAGACTAAGCAGCAGAGTTTAAAGTGTATATACAGTTATTTTCATGTTCTTCATTGGGACAGGTTAGCTGATTGAATTTGTGATGTGCTGTAGAATTAGATTTTGGACTGTTCCTGTCTTGTTTGCAAACTTTAAATTAATTAATTCTGAGCTTATTCCAAGTATGTCAGCTTTATATCTTCCTTTTTTTGTCATCAGCTTTTGCAAATTACATCTGCTGGATGTAATTTTATAGAGTGAAACTGCCCTGTTAAAACAAGTGATGTGGATGCAGCAGAAAGCAATAGGTACATTCCTCTGGTGGATGTTTTTCAGTTCTGCTCTGTGTACGTGCCATTGAGAGAAATACTGCAACGTTACAGAAAGAAAGGAGAAAAATAGGATTTCATTTATGGTCTGTTTCAAATAGTTTGATGCCTAGATATTGCTCAGAATTCCTTTAGATCTTATTGAGAGATCCTAAGCTGTGAACCTTTAAAACACAGCAAAGGCTCAATAAATCTTGTTGTGCACCTTAGTTAAACTGTATTTTATGGTGGTTTTAATGCAGTGTATGGCCAGGACAAACACACAACTGTGGCAATTGCCCAGAGACCCTGGGGAATTTTGTGCTTTGATAGATAAACTTCCTGAAGTATCAATCTTAGCCCAGTAGATCAGCGAGAAAAAGTGGTATTTTTTAACTGGTGGTTTATTCTTTTGTGTTCACAGAATGGTTTTGGCTGGAAGGGGCTTTAAAGCCCATCCAGTGCTGCAGTGGAAGGTGTCCATAGGCAGGGACACCTCCCACTGTCCCAGGCTGCTCCAAGCCCTGACCAGCCTGGCCTTGGGCACTGCCAGGGATCCAGGGGCAGCCACAGCTGCTCTGGGCGTCTGTGCCAAGGCCTGCCCACCCTCACAAGGAGGAATTTCTTCCCAGTCTCCCATCCAAACCTATTCTCTGTCAGTTTGAAGCCATTCCCTGTGTGCTGTCCCTCCATCCCTTGTAAAGAGTCTCTCTCCATCCTTCTGTGACTCCTTCAGACACTGCAAGGCCACAATGAGGTCACCCCAAAGCTTTTCTTCTCCAGGCTGATCAATCCCATTTCTCCCAACCTTTCCTCCCAGCAGAGCTGCTCCTTCTCTCTGCTCATCCTGGTGCCTCCTCTGGACTCTCTCCAGCAGCTCCAGCTCCTCCCTGTGCTGGGGCCTTCAGCTCTTTGCTTGTCTGACTCTGCCCCGTGTGTTGGTGCCACCAGTACAGATCCTGCCCCCCCAGTGCAGCAGTATCCCTGATTTGCCTCTGAAAAGGAGCCTTAAAAAGCTGTGTAGTGCTGAAGAGGGTTTTGAAGTGCAAGTGGTGGAGATGTTTGATACATTTTCCCGGGAAGCTGTATTGTTTCCTAATGGATCTGCAGTCGTTATGCCAACTGCACAGCAGGCTCTTGCATTAGAGGGTTTTACGATCTGGTGCTCCCTGTGTGCTCTTGCCAGTTGTTGTTTTACTGAGCAGTTCTTTTAAGTGTTTTGTTCTGCCTCAGGTACCCAGGTGTGCCTGATGGAGCTGTAAAACTGATGCCTGCCCTTGTTTTCCTAAAAGGCAGCAAAGCTCATCTCTAAGATTTCTGCAAAACCCGAGTCTTGTCAGCATCTCTTGATGCTGTGTAATGAGGAACAGCTTAGTTGTCAAGTTTATATAAAGTACTGATGATCTAATTGAGCTTGAGCTTCTTTGAACCCTTTGCAAAAACAGAATTTTCTTGTATATTATTAAACCTGGTACAAGGCCAGGCGTCACTTTCGCTTCAGAATATAAATGCCTGATGTTACAAACATTTAAGGCTCGTGTTTTATTCAGTGCTGCACCGTGGGTTGGTGGCAGCAGAGGTTTTGCATGGTTTCTGTGGGTTTGGATACTTGACAACAAATGTGCTGAGGGCAAGGACTGTCAGTGTCAGGGGTTCTCCTGAAAGTCCAGCAAGCAGCAAATCCCTGGAGGCCTGGGACTGCTCAGGTACCTTGGACAGACATAATGGAGCACAAATACCTCCCCCTGACATCTTGCTCAATATGCCTTGTCCAGGTTTCTTTTTTCGTAAATGGACTAGAAAAAGTCCTAAAGCACTGTAAAATATTTGCTAAGAGAGCTATTTCTATTTTGGGAAGAGGGAGGACAAACGTTTGTCACTGCTGCATCCCTCCCCTGCTTTCTGCAGAGGGTCTTTGACCTCAGATTCCTTTGTTTCCTGCCTGCACCCAGAGCTTGCCTGGCTCTGTGCTGGTGCTGTGCATATTTATAGTCACAGACTGCAACTGCAGCTCCTGTTTTTAAACAAGCCAGGCACCATAATGGACATATAAAGTCTCAAGGGTTTTTATTGCTCCTGTCATCTCAAGTGCTTTTGAATCCTGATTACAGAGCAATAAAATGTGGTTGGTTGGTTAATGTGACTGACAGGGACGGGGACTCTGTGTGAGTGAAGAGATTCATTGATGCAAGGCTGTGAATTTACGGACATTCCTTAACTTCGGAGTATTGATCATATAAGTAAATGTGTAGCCTAAGATTGATGGAGGGAATAAAAGACCTCCTATATCATTAATGCATTTGGGAGGTCTAATTGGGATTGTGCAGGTTTTTATAATGAGCTTTCTGAAAGAAGCATTGATAAACAAGTTCAGTAATTTTTAATGAAGTCCTCAGCACTATCTATGAAGCTTATTTTGTAATTTAAATCAATATCTTGGACAGAGTGATAATTGTAGAACTTACTGTCGAATTAATTTTTTAATAATTCATGCTTTCTTGGCTTTTATTCCACTTATGCAAATATTGACCTTTGAATTCTTACTGTTTCCTGTGTTTCATTGAGCCTCACTTTGAAGGGGTGAGGGGATGTGTATGTGTCATCTTTAAGCTCTAGTTGTAATAATTAAAAGGGCAGTGTCAGACATTGGATCATTTGACATTTAACATGGCCAAATGAAAAGGAAATCAGTGATAAAAATCAGTGGGGTTAATCTTAGAAGTGTCAGATCTGCAGAGCAGAGAATGCAAACTGGGCTGGCCAGCAGGTGCCTAAGCGATGCCTTTCCAGAACTTCCAAAACACAGTTTGTCCCAGTTCTGCATCTTTGTGGGAGTGAAGGATTGCATTCACGCTGAGCTAATAAATGTTCTTAAAAATTTTAAAGCCTGGATCTTGCAATCTGCTTTGTAGAAAGGATCAGTATCACGGTCAGTGGATGTTTATCTATTACATTCTTCTATACGGAACAACTGTTGGGATCTGACCTTAATCTGTAGTTAATAGTGTGGACTTTAATGCTTATTTTTACTTGCAGTTCAGAGATCCTCTGAATAACTGAAGCCTCATATTATGCAGAGTTCTGCATTAATATTTAGTAAAGCAAGCTGCCCTTGATACAGGAGGTTTAGTAACCTAGAGAGACACGAGATGTGCTGATACGTGCACATATTATCCTCTCACTTTCCAGATGTACCTTTTGAAGTGGAAATTATTTGCTGGAGCTCAGTATTGAAATTTCAATTTGATAGCCTGATAAGGTTTCCTGAAGTTTTACACAAATATATTCTGTCACATAAATAGTTGATATAATTTAAATTATGCTTGTTATGGCTGCATGTAAGGACAGACAGAGCTATGAACACCACCTGAAGCATTCACTGGATGCTTGTGAGGAGAAAGTGGCCAATTAAATGGATCATACAAAAAGAATTTCTCATTGCAGATATCTCTTGTAACAGTAATTAAGAATCACAAGTGAGGAGATGCAATCCTTGGTTCCTAGGAAGCTCAGAGAATGTCTTCATGCCCTGTGCTTGTGTCAAACATAAATACACCCTGTGAAATAATTTGTATATTTTACCATGGCACACATTGCTGAGCCTGTAAGGAAAACCCACAGCACCATTTCTCAGCAAAAAGAGTTATGCCAGGCTTAATGAGAAGGAGATGATTTATTTTCATCCCCTCCCCTCTTGTTTTAGGATATAGTTATCAATGGAGCAGAAAATTAAACACTTAAAACTTATTCTCCTCAGGTACCCCCTTCTCACTTGGTGTGGGACTGTTCCTGCTGTGCTGTTGTGTGCACAGAAAGCTCAGGTGATGGCTCTGCTGTGTGTTGTGGTAGGATAAATTCACTCCTGGAGCCAAGTTCTGTCTGTGGTTCCCAGTGAGTTTTAGGCTGAAGGAATCCTTCCATGGAGGCTGTTTTGTTGTATGCAGTTAATTGAATTAAGAGGGTCTCTGAAATCAAAGGGCTGATGGAAACAAGGATGATCTTGCTTGAGAAAACCAAGAGGTATTTTCTGTTGTGTTAGCTGTAAAATTGGTAAGAAAGTGTTTAAGTTGCTTTTCAGCTTGTGATTATTTTTTTTCCTTCCCCTATTAGGTCATATTTTGAAAAAATAGAAGCCTTAATTCAAGCTCTTGTTGCATGGGCAAATTATTTATCCCCAGTTTGAGCTGAAAACCAGAGTAATTTCTTTTTCTGTGGTGGCTCTGTGCAGTTAGGCATTCATTCTGCCCTGATGGTGAGATGCAGGGTAACAGATGCAATCTGTGGAGCAACCAGCCCCAGCTTTTGTGCTAACCAGTCATCAGGAAATATCACTGAATTATGGAGTACAAAACGCTTCTGTTGGAAATAAGTTTCAATCTTTTGTGAAATAGGACTGGAAGAAACATGTCTGGGCTGGGGAGTGGCTCTGGAGCCAGCTGTGCTGCACCAGGGGGTGTGGGCCATGTGAATGAGCCTTTTCAGAACCCCCCTGGAGTTTGGGTCCATTGGCTTCTCTCCAGCTGCTCTGGCTGTTGGGTGAGGGAGCTCTGGGCTCTGGGGTTTCTTTCATCTGAGATCTGCCCCTGGTGGGCTTTGTGTGACTTCACAGCATCTAAAACTTGCAGGTTTTGTTGCTTATAATTCCTGATTTAGCCTCGACTTGTCTGTGTGTCTTGCCTCCTTGTTTTTGCAGGAATGCCATCTTAATTTGTGCATTCCAAAGGGAAGCGTGAAGCTACAAATCCACTCTCTAACATTTGCCTAGCCCCCAGCTTTGATATTTTATTAATTTGCTTTAATGGCAGAAGCCATGTAGCCATGAGAATGCTTTTGAAGGCTGCTCTCAGGAGCTGATGTCCTGCTGAGTTTTCCAGCAGCCTGTCCTAATTCTGGTGTGTCCCTGACACAGAGCTGCCAGCCTGGTCCCTCCTCCCACCTCACACTCTGTGCAAAGGTGCCACAGCCTCCCTTACCTGTTCTTCGCATCACATCATGGCCAATTATTTATTTATTATTTTCTTTATTTATAGGCTTGGCAAAGCCTTGGTGTGGCACATGAAGCAAGGGAATGAGTCCTGGACTAGTTGTTAACACAGGATAAAACGTCATTTTTTTTCAGCACTCTTAGCCACGAAGCCTTCAAAGATTTCAGACTGAAAATAGAAAAAAAACCAACTAAATCTTTCTGCTCTTGCACATTTTGGACTTTGGTTTTAGGAGAAGTAGAACACTGGTTATTATTTAACATGTGTACTACCTGCATAATGCTTCTAAAATTAGTCAGTTTTAAAATGGTTTTGAATGTGAATTGCTTTCAAGTTCAGTTGGGATATGAAAACCTCTCTCTGTAGATCTTTTTTGTTAAGTTGTGAGATCAGTTTCCACAAAAATTTAATTGAACGATGTAAAATGTCAAAGCTTGCTCAGCTTCAAAACAGATGTGTCCAAAATGGTTTCTCTGTTGATGGGAGACTTCAGGCTTTCTCTAGAATAATGCACTAAACCAAGGAGTTATTCAAAATTCTGTGTTTCCAGATTAGTCTTATGAAAAGAGCCAGTTGTGAAGATGGTGGGTGATTTTAGGGTTAAAAAATTGCATGCTCTCTCTTGAGTAGATACCAAGATCTCTGATAGCACAACTTTTTATTTATAGATTGCTGATGTGTTTACAAGACAGAAATTTATCAGCAATCCAGATGTTCTAGTTTAGCTAATGAACCTGTGTCTGCACACCCTTGGGCTGTCTCTTCACACTTGGACCTGCAGATCATAACATGCTTTTGGGATTCAAACCAAAAATGTGTCTGGCATCCCTAAATGTTGTTTCTAGACAACACTCTGCATTTCTGTCATTGATTTAAGGCTCTCCAAAAACACTAAAAATGGAATTGCTTTGAGTTTTAGTTGTATGTTACAGTAATAGTGCCTCCACCTGTAAAATGGGGATATTTAGCAGTGCTTGGGTTGCACAGACTGTGTCAGGATCAAGGAGATGAGTGTGAGATAAATGGGAGACAGGACTTGTTTTGTTTTTCATTGCTGTGGTACAAAGTCTTGTGCAGAGATGCATTTATGCTTCACAAGCTCCTGGTCCTGAGGAGTGTGAATATTAAAGGGATGAGTCAGAATAAGAACAGAACCCTGCAATTCTGACCTCTGATGCAGTGAGCTCTGTACAGTGTTGCTTGAGCAGAGTTCTCCCCTGGTTGCCCTCGCTCTTGATTCTGCAAAATAAGAGGTGAGTTTTTGGCTGGTGGGAATTTGTAGTTTTTCAAGCAGGACATTGTAGAGGAGATCACTACCTAGAAGCAATTTTGTCTTTCGCTGAGGAATTATTTTTATAACTTACTGCATCTGAAGAATGGATTATGTTTTCTTACTCTTCCATTTGGTTTTCTGATGGGGAGTGTATTCTTAATCGAAACCTCTTTTGCCTTCTTGAGCACACTGTGTGACTCAAGGATTGTTTAAATGAGAATAAATGTGTCCTGGGTACCTTTCTCACTGGCTGCTTGCTCCCAAGTAATCAGTTCCCAGCATCATCCATGTGGCTGGCACCAATCCAGTGATGAGTTTCTGTAAGCTGCAATAACCCTGCCCGTGCCAGACCCAAGCTTGCCTCTGCTCCAGTGTTGTCGTTTCATCTCTCGTTTGGCAGGTGTGAATTTAAATCCTGATTGCAGAGTTAAAATATTTTATGTATTTAGGTTGGGAAGTCAGTGAGCTGCTTCTTCTCTTTTAGATCATCGCAGGATTTAACTTGAGAAATCCATACGAGCCTGAGATTTTTTGGATATTATTATGGGTACTGATGATATCTAGCCTGGCTTTGTCAAATCCCTCTTTGCAGCTGACAGGTTGTGTGGAAGGGCTGAAGTAGTGAGCACATGTTGAGGTTGGAGTGAGATTTGTACTATATTCCAGCAATTCTGAATCCTCCTCCTAAACCATGGCACTGTTTTTTGGGTCATGGTTAACACGCTAAAATTTTATCCAGTCATGCTCACAGAATCTCGTTATCATCGCTGAATTCTGCTTCTGGAGAAGAAATACTTTAGAAGCTTGTTGCAGATGGCGTTCCATCTTTACAGATAATAAGATTAAAATGTGTGATGAGGCATCTCCAGAACAAGCCCAGGATGGTGTTGGGATCCTGTCACAACCTTTGTGCAAGTGACAAACGATGCAGGGAATTGATGTCTTGGCGAGTTTGATTCTGGGGGAAACTCGGTACAGCTGTTTCTTAAAAAGCCTGGGAAAACTATTTATAGGAACTAATTTCTGCAGATAGCAACAAATCCAGCATGCTATCACCGTCCTTGGATGTTTCCTTATTTGAAGCTGATGGAATGAAATGGAGATTTATTAAAAATACAGCATCTAGCAGAGCTCTAAACCCCGAGTTCGAGAAGTATTTTGGCTTCCTGACGTCGCTTCTTTCATCCAGGAACACCCTTTGGCCTCGATTGGAGGCAGATTTTTTTCTGGTTTAGCAGCTCTCAGGCTGGAGGGAGAGCTCATAATTTCCCCTGGAGATGAGCCTGGTGCCAGGCTGCTTCCAAGCAGGGCAGGGAGTTCACCCTGCAGTGCCCAGGCAGTGAAACTCGTGTGGCTCCTTCTCCTCCCTGCCAGCCTGCAAAGGAATTTGTGCCAGGCATGAGGGGACCTGCCCTGAGCTTGCACCATCACCAGAGGGATTCCTGTGAGCAGGGCAGGGGAGAGGAGCAGGGAACAGGCAGCAGGAGGAGCCTTGGAGAAGGGAGATGCCAGGAGCAGAGAGCTGGGACCTGCCTGGGCATCCTTGCAGGTGGCAGGAGTGGCTCTGGAGCGTGCCAGCAGCTGGGTTTGCACCTCGTGGCCTCTGTGGGCTTGGAACACTTGGGGAAGGAATGGATTCCAGTGAACTGAACCTTCCACACCGTGCTGCTTTGCATCTGTTGGAAAAACATCAGTTCTGTATTTCACCGCTGTTTTTTCACTATTGGGATTTCACCTGACATGAAGCATTTCCTCTAGTCCTTGCTGTGTCTATTGGAAGGTTGTTTTGTGGGGTTTTCTTCAGTTACTCATTTTTTTTTTTATTAGCAAGAAGTGAAATGAGATCTGCACTATTTAATTTCATTAAAGCCTTGTATGCTAGAATTTCCATCAAAAATGAAACTAGTAACAGGATCTTTGGCTTCTAGTATTTTGCCTTGCCACTCTCAGTCACTTCAACATAAGCAAAAAATATTTCAGAAATTTATTCTGAAACAATTATTTAATTCTTTCAGTATGAAGTGCATTCATTTAATTTTACACCTAGAAATCGCTTTATAATGGAGCTCCATGCACTCTCCATATTTTCCCTTAATTTATTGCCAGATTAATTTTCTTTTATTACACTTAAATTGCACTTGAACCACGGCAGTCAGCTGGTCTGAGCTAAAAATAACCCCTTCCTTGTACACACCATGGCATTACAGCCTTTTATTTACAGATATATTATAAGGAAGGATAAATTCTGTGATGTGTAAGGAAAACTCTGACACTCTCTGTGAACATATTGGAATATGGTTGAATGTGTTACACAGGACTTGCTCTGCCAGGGGACAGAGAACTTCACTTCTCAGCACTCTTTGTGGTGGTTTGACCACTGTTGCCCCCAGCCCTCAGGTACTTTGCTTTTGTTCCTCAAGGACTGGATAAAAATCTGGAAAATGAGTGTTCTGCTTCCAGCCTGTTTGGTTTCTCATGTGTGCTTGACACCTTTGGGGCTGTGCTGGTTTTAGGTTGTCAGGAGAATTCCTCACCCTCTGTGGTTTGAGTGGTGAGACTCGGGATGCCTTGCCCAGGAAGATGTGCAGCACAGCACTGCAGCTGCCCCAGAGGTTAATTATTGCTCTTCAGAAATAATTAACTCGGGGCTGTTGGCGCTGCCAGCCCCATCCTGGCACCAGAGGAGCTGTCCTGGGCTTCTCTGCCCCAGCCCTGCCTGTCTGTGCCATCCTCTGCTTCCTCCTCCTCACGAATTCCAGTGGGTTATTTGCAGGGCTTCATTTCCCCTCGTGAAATTGCAAAAGAAATTTAAACTATGATTTCAAACACCTTGTTTGTTTCCTTCCTCTTAACAGGGGTGTTGGTTGTTGGAAATCATTTAATATTTGACTGAACTAAACAGTCTGAGTATTGTTTGAATAGTCCTGCCTGCCTTTTTTTCCTCATGTGAATTTTCCTTCCTTTCCTTTTTGTCAGTTATCCTGTAAATAAGTTACTCAAATATTGTGAAGGTTTCTTATCTTGAGTTTAATAGCGATCATAACAAAAGCTGTACATACCCCGAACCCTGCTCTGTCTGACCATACTAGAAAGCTTGGGGGAGGAGGATTTTACCTACCAAGAAGCAAGAGAATCATTTGAAGAAACTGAAAGAAAAGCAGTGCTTTGACATTGGTGTGAATGGAGGAAATTGGGTTTTATTTCTGTATTATCACTCTGTTTGTGGAAGTGTTCTAAAGTTTTGCTCCTGCTGTGAGTTATTTCTCTGTGTCTTAGTCATTTACATAGGCTCAGGTGAAAGGCAGCTAGATATTAAAAAGTAAATATTGTTGAAACTCATTTTATCCTCAGATTATTTCAGAAATGTGGCATTCTCATTTGTTCTCAATAATAAACCATATTTACATAGAATATTCCACAGCTGAAGGTTTTATTCAGTGCTCAAATTTAGGGAGTAAATTGTCTTTACCACTTGTCTTTAAAGTCAAATTGCTTAAATTAAGTGCTGTCATCTCTTACTTTTATTTTTCAGAGGTTATTTTTATTTGAATTATGATGTAATTATAGCATTTAAGACTGAAATATGGTGAGGGGATAGAATTAGATGTTCTTTATAGTCCCTTAAACCCCAAACCATTCTGTGGTTCTATGATTTATTCAAAATCTTGATGTAATCAAACTCCAGTCACATTAGAAGGAAATTTTATATCTTCCCCCAAATATTGTCAGTTCTAATATTCTGAAATATATAAATTTATTTCTTGATTCTTTGTTTTAATTTTAAATAACAATAAAGCCTCAAAATGTTGATAAGTGAAGCTTCCTTGTATGTGATTTTGGTGATGAGCCACTGTTTTTTTGACAGTGGAATACTAAGGCATTGTTTATATTATGTTATAAATACATTTATGTGTAAATGTATTTTTAATTGCAGCTAATTTCCCTTCCTCAATTTAAGTGTAGCAAAAGTTTGGGATGAGTGATGCCCAAACCAAACTCTCCTCCTTGAATGGCCCAGGCCATGCAGGATGAGGTGTAGCTCCACAAACCAACCCAGTTCTCACATATTTGATGTATTTTATTTTCAGCCTTTTCATTTTCCCACAAAATTACTTAGTCTTGAAACTCCTATAAAAAAGTTTTCTAAAAATAGCCATAGTGCTCATCCCCTTGACTGCATTTTGTTGAGTATTAGGTATCTCTCCTGGCTGCTCTGTATGATGCTTATTTTTAGGGCCTCTATTAATATCTTCAAAAATATGATGTAAGAAGACTTGAGACAGTGTTAAATTGGAAAACTTAATTACTGTCTTTGTAGTTTTCACTGTTAAATATGAGTTGAAATCAATACCAGTGTTTAAATCAGGAAGTTTTAAAGAGAAGAAGCTGAAGTATTTGACAGCATTTTTGGTATTTCAAAAAGCACAAATTTAAATGAGGGGAAGGTGTTGGTGCTCCCTGGCACTTCACTTGTGTGTATTTTGCTTTATTTGGTGATTTCTGTAGGAATCTGCGTGGTCAGAGTTATTTCAGTTGTCAGATATTGATGAGCTAAACATAATAAAAGGAGAGGCTTCAGCCAGGCAGGCCCTGTAGTGCTCTCAGGATAAAGGTTCTGTAACTATGGTTATCTCAGCTCTGCTTCCTTGACAGTGCTGCAAAGCCCCAAGTCTTTTAAAAGATGTGCTCTAGATTTTTTCACCACATTCTGCCATCCTAAAAAGAAAAAAAACCAAACCAGTTAATGGGGAGCTTAGTAACCTCTAATTGTTTTAAACACGAATTCTGAAAGTTTTGCTCTCTCATCAGCAGCAATTTGAGAATGATAAATCCCCTTTCTGATGGCAGCAGCCTCATTTCCATCCTGCAGTTTTCTGCTTTGTTATGGCAGGGCTCTGACTGGTGGGACTGGCTGACAGATCCTGCAGGTTCATTTTCACTCAATACTGAAGGCAGCTGCTGTACATTTAAAATCCAGCCCTGATGAGTTTTATTTTCTTCCCTGCACCTTTTCCTTTTCCACTCACAGGGCTGCCAGTGACATTTTTATCTCGGAAATGCTTGGATCTGGTGCCAGTGATGGTGTGTTAATTTGAGGACAAATAAGCCTAAACTTGTTGTCAATGAGTTTAGGATGGAAATTGCTGATCTTCTGGCTGCTGGGGAGCAGTTGTCCAGGAATAGCTTTGTGAAGAGATTAGCAGACCAAGAAACCAAGTGATTTCAATATGACCTTCCAAAAAAACTGGCCATGGTTGCCAGCAGGAGCAGGGGGCTGGATTCAATTACCCTTGGAGGTTCCTTTCAGTCCTCTGGTCCTAATTAAGCAGGATTTTGCTCTATTCAGCTAATCAGTTAATACTGATCTTGTAAGTGCTGATGATATGAGATAGAAAAAAATAATTGAAATTAAAATCCTATTATTATAATGTATGGAAGCTGCTGTTTTTGTGAAAATATAAAAATATGATGATATGAAGACAAGCATGAGCTCGAAGGTTTTTACCAGATTTTGTATATTTTACCTCCTCAAAGGCTGTCACTGTGTCAAAATCTGGTTTTGGAGGGTTTGTTGTTGTTGTTTGTTTTTTTTTCTTGTTTATATGATGCATTTCAGTAATCTCCTTGTAATCCCATGATAAACTGCTTAGTTTGATGGAGAATGTCAGATATTGTTAGTAAAATAGTTGGCCTCTGTGAAATCAGTTTCATTTTCTGTTCTGCTTTCAGAGGATATACCCTTCCCAGCTGTGTGGCCATCCTTGCATTAACCTAATCAACCTCTCTGTGAGAAAGGAGATGTGTCCTGGATTAAATTCTTAAAATCAGGCCATTGGGAACAATACTGGACAATCTGCATGATTTTAGCTTGTTTACTTCTTTTATGTGTGTTCTGCTTTCTGATAAACATTTCTTTTTTGGTAATTTTGCTTTTTCTTCTGTTGTTGTCTTGCTGTGTAGACTTTTTCTGGGAGGATTGCACTGGTTATTAAGAGAATTTAGCAGTCTTGTAGGCAGGTAAAAGCTGCATATATTTGTCTCTTTCCTGATTGCCTTCAGGTCTTCTAAGCAAGATAAGTACTTCCCTTAATTTGTAGGACAATTTGGGGCATAAATGTGTCATAAGCTTGTTAAAAACACGTACAGAAGGTGTTGAAAGTCCCTATTTGAAGTAATTTCATATTCATTAGAATACAGCATGCTCCTTAATTCAGCTTTGATGTTTTCTTGCTGATTTTTTTTCTAGTCCTTTCATTTTCATATGCCAAATAGACCTAAAATGAGCATATCCCCCTAGGTATAAAGAGAGGAGTGCTCTTGTTGCTAAATTATAGATGTGGGGGGAGGGAGAAAAGTGGTTGTTTGAAGATCCTCTTATTTGTGCAAAAAAACACAGATAGGATTTAAACAGTTTGCTGGAGCTTCCCTCCCAGTCTTATTTCCTTGCTTCAAGGAATAAATATATTTTTTTAAAAGCTCTGTGTTTAGGGAGGTACAAACACTCCCATCCTTTAGTGCTGTTTTTAAAATATTCAGATGATGTTTGGAAAAAAAAATCTCTGTATCTTCTGCAGCACTGAAAGGAAGGTCTCAGAGAAAAAAAGGGAACTACCTGGATAGAAACTGCTTTCCTTGGCTCAGTTTATAAATTGCACACCTTGTTGGCTTCAGGCCAGGCATTGGATTTTACTTCCTGCACTACAGTGTCTGCACTAATGGAGGCTTTGGCAGCAATTTGCAGCATCACTCGTAGAGGTGCTCAAGTTCTCCTCTGTGGGAGGGGTTTGGTGCTCACCTGAGTGCCACCCTGCACTTCAGGTACTCCACAGAAACTCAGCCTGAACGTGGATTTAACCCCAATTACAGCACTGAGCCTTTGCTTTCACTGGCTGGGGCAGATTGATTCCAAGGTTGCCCTATTTTTAGGTTTATAAGCCTAATGAGTGGAGTCCTAGAGAATCTCAAGCTTTATGTAACCCTGATGTTGGCTCTGTTTGTGGGGCTCCTGGGAATATGCCTGGTGCTTTTTATAAGCAGCTTGGTCCCTGTAATGGATAGCTGAGATAAATCTTGTTCCTAGAGCGAGCCTGGTATTGATGGTGACACAAGTGTATGAACAGGAGCTCAACTAAAAATCCATTTTAATTTCAGGCCCCATTAGTGATGCAGAGAGAAATCATTATTTGTTAAACAGAAAATAAGGACTGATACCTCTCTGAACCGTTTGTTTCAAACCCAAAAGCGGAATAAAATACAAACGTGTTGATTGATCTTCCTCTTTTTTCATTATTTCTTTGGCTGTTTGGAAAATGAACTGGGAAAAAAAAAGAGTAGACTGAGACTGAGGTGAAAATCAGAAAATTACTGTGACATGAGATGGGGAGGTCATAGTGGATTTGTTTCTTTGTGTAGTTGCATAATTGTTGTTGTGTTTGGAGCTTGGAATAAATACTAATCCTCAACTGGTCAGGAAAGTGTTAAGTGATCTAAAAGAATTATTAAAAGTTTTTAATGTCCTGCAAATATTTATTCCTTGCCTAATTGAAAACCTCTGTGTTATTTAAGATTTTGTTGCCTCTTTAAAGTCAGCATTATGTTCAACCTCAGTGGAGATTTCTCATGTCCCATCTGGCTTTTCTGGGAAACATTGACCAATCTTTGGTCTCAGTGTTTTGTTTTGTTTTGCTTTTAATTACTGCCATACTTGTTTAATTAAAAAAAAGTTTAGCATTGGCTTTTCAAGCTATTGAGATAAAATGAAAGCATTTTATCTGGACTGACTCTTTTTCATTGCTTGGACCAGATCTCAGCTAACAGAATCCAAAACAATCGAATCCAAACTGTGTTTTGGCTTAGCAGAAGTCCTGAAAACGGGACCAGTCCTGATGGCAGTCGGACATTTCAGGAAGGCAAGTTCCCATTAAGGTGCATTGAATCATGTAACTAACCCCAGTTTTGCCTCATATCTCATTTTTTTCCCTTGAGAGAAACCTTTCAGGGAACACCACCCTCTCTCTCTAAATTCCCTTCTTATTGACTTGCAGAACATCTGGTTGCTGTTAGGTTCACTCTGACAGCTCTTCCTGCACTGCTGAATTCCTGGTACTGAACTCCAGAAACTGAACACTGCAGGATCCAGCCAATGCCTTGGGGTGTCCCTAACAGAAGGTGACAGGAGGTCCCATTCTCACCTGGAATTCCTTGAGGGGTTGGGAACGCATGGAATCAATTCCATGCTGTCTCACTGAGCCTCAGGGAGGTGCTGCAGTGACTGCAAACAGTGGAAGTACCCAAGGTTTAAACTTCTGCAGCCAATAAATTCAGGGTGACACAGGGCTTGGCAGCCAAGTCTTTGTGCAGTCTTTTGAGTGAGTTTTAAAACTTAAACCAAGTTAACCTCCCCTGCAAAAAGAAATACACTGCTTCCTGAGCTTGCTGCTTCAAAGGAATCTGGTATTGCTGCAGTCACTTAAATATGCCCTAAAATGTATATTTTGCTCAAGTTCCTTGGCTGCAGAGTCACAATCAATCATAGTAGCACTGACAATATTCTGATGCATTAATTTCTCTTGATATTTTTCCTAGCACAATTAAGACCTTTCTTTGAAGACATCAGTATGAATATCTGCAAACAGCAGGATGCTGTCACGTGTACTTTCTTAATTGCAGACAGTTTTTGCATTTTGGTTTTTTTTTTAAGAAAATAATTGCTGTCTTTTTCATGTAGTTCTGTTGTCAAGAATATGGTCTGTGTCCTTATGGGTACATCAGGCAGTTGTACAGTCTTATGAATGTTTTTGTAGGTTTTTTTATGCTTGAATTACAGCTATATATTTTTCATCCCCCAGTGTCTCTTAAGTGTAAATGTTGTGGTGAAAGTAATGGGAACAGGGACAAAAGCAAACAAGACAATTATGTTGCTTCCAGCTACATCAGGCCATACCATGCTTGGCTGGAATGTCAGTAATACATAAAGTAACATGTAATGACACTTTTTATGTTTGGAAGTTGTCTAGAAATCCGTGTGGAATGAGAATAAATCTTTCTGCTGTTGGTGCTGCAGGATCATTGCCTCGACCTTCTGGTAGTTCTGGCTTAGTCAGTGTTCAAAGAAATCGCTTTTTCTGAGCTGGCTGAACCAGGGTGATTGTGCTCTGGGGATATTTCTAAGTTTAATTTTGGCAGCTCTTGCAAGTGCTGAGTGTGGGGCTGTTTAGAGCAGCTTATGGGTTTAGAGCAGCTTAAGCCTGTGGCTTATGGGTGACACCCTACCCTGCTTCTCACCAATGGCAGAAATTCAGGAGTCAAAACAGAGGCCAATAATGAGGATAAAAGGCAGCATTCCTGTGTTAGCTGGGAGCTGCTGGTGCCCCAGGCCAGGCAGGTGCCCTGCCAGTGGTGTCTGACCCTGCTGCTCAGGGCTTTATCAGCTTCTTCCTTAATCCAGATGTTGGTGAAGATAATGCACCACAGCATTCTAAAATCAGCTGCAGCCATCTGAACTCAGCGCTTTATCCAGACATTCATTTTTTCTGGCATTTTTAGACATTTGCTGCACTGACACAGGCAGGGCTGATACACACTGCTGAAGGGAGATGGTGAATGATCTAAGATTACAACTGAGCTGTATTATTGTGCTCTTGCCATCATCTCTAATTAACAGATAAGTAAGTAGTACGGGCAGCACTGTCAGCAGAAGCTCGAGATGAAGCTTTTATCCAACTCTTTGCATTATTTGTGAACATCAGTCAACGGCAGAGCTGCAGTGGGTGGTAATGAAAGTAGAACGTGACATTTCTTCCCTTTCCCCATCTAATAATCTGACCTTTTGCATCACTGCTTTAAAGCAGCTGAGTATTGTGAGAGCAAACTGTTTTCCCCCACCCCCACCTTTCACTTTTCCGCGTGAAATGGAACAGAAACTCAGGTTAAGTGGAGGTGGAAGGGACCTGTAAAGTTGTTTGGTCAACCTCTGCCCTGGATCAGCTTTGGTTTGCTCCAGGTCCTGTCTGCTTGGAGCTGGGATATCCCCAAGGACAGAGCATCCTTGTTCTGGTGTTTTTTCTTAGTATCTGGTTGGAATTTCCCTTCCTGCATCCTGTGAGCCTCAGGCTGAGTCACTTGGCTGCCAGACACTGGCCCAGTCTAATCCTACTGCTTCCCTCCCAGTAAAACCAGTCTGGCCCTGAGGGTTACTGGTGCTCTCATGGGCTGGAATTGATGCAGGGCCTTTTTTGTTCATTAGAAGTTCAGATCCCAGGGCTGGGCTGGTGTCCTGGGAGGGTGGGAAAGCACAGGCCAGTCCTGAGGAAATGGTTTGTTACAAGGGTGGCTTCAAGGTGCACGATTGGGATCTTTATTGCCTCTCCACACCCGGATATATGGCCAAGCAAGCAGCCAATATTACTTCCTGTATGATGTGCCTGGGGAACAAAAAAAACACTCCAGAAATATCTATTACTCCTGCCTGTGTTTACTTATCTGGATAAACAAATTTTATCTATATCTATATATTTGTCTTTCTATCTAAACAAATTTTTGCATTCCTCGTGACCTTTCTGAACTCTTTTTACCTGGTGTTTTTATTTTTTTTTTCCTTATAAAAGCATTATTTTGATTTTTTATTCTTTTCTTTTTTGTTGTGCAAAAGGAGGAATTTTTTTTTTCTGTAGCTCTTTGTGACTTTCTAATGACAGAAATCCAGAACAGTAATTTTTATTAAAGAGGGTTGTAGTTTGCTTCTAAACTTAGGTGGCTTCTCCCTGTGTCTTGTATGTCCTGTGAGCTGTGAGTTTCCTTGAATCCAAACACGTTTTTGGCCTAGTAGAAGTCTTCAAAATGGGACCGGTCTTTATGACAGCAGGACATTTCATAACCCAAGCAGGGATATGAAACAATATTGTGGGTTACATGTCCTGTGTGTTCCCCACCACCACCACAACTCCTGCTTGTGTTGCATTATTCATCTCAAGGAAAATGCAGAATTTGGGGGGTTTTGGTGTTGGCCCAGCAGCTTGCAGAGAAGAACATGATATCTTTTGGCCACTTGTTTCCTGTTGAAATGAAGCAGTGGGGTCTAGCTAGAAATGTATTTTCCACACGAAAGAAAGAATTTTTTAGGAGGTAAAATAAGCAAACTGTTAAAAAATGATGGAACTGTTACAAAGGTGTCAAATTTCTGGTTTATCGTGAGAATTTAGTTGTCTGCAAATTTTGGGCAAAAGATTTAGTAAATCTGTGGCCTCTCTGTATTGGACCTGTGAAAGAAGAGTGTTGGCAGGGTCTCCTTTTGCCTGAGCTGGCATCGTTTTCTGTGAAGTTAAACAGAAAATAACCTGGGAGATGTGCTGAGCCAGGCTGGAGCTTCCAGCTGCTGTTTGATTAAAAACACCACCCAGGCTGCTCTCACAGCACACCTGGATTTCTGGGAGCTGCTTCTCTGTGCAGCCTGCTCTGAAAACATCCCTTTGTAGCTGCTCACTCATACACTGAATTTCAGAGTGCAAAAGTCCTGTTGGATCCAGCATCAGAGTTCTCTCCTGCAGTGCACAAGGTGGGGAAGACAAAGGAGCTCTCACTGCCTGTAACTCAGATGAGTCATGGCTCAGTATGTGGGTTCAAAATGCTTGGTAGAGATGCTGTCTTTGGTGGATCCATTAAAAATACAGGTTTATGATTAAAACTTTATTCAGTCATCTCCAAGAAATGGCAGAATTTTCAGATGCAATTAGAGCACAAGCTCATATTCTTTTGTTCGTGTTTGTTTCTTGGAAATGGATCAAGATTTGGATAAATTCACTTCTCTCCTGCATTTTTTCTAAAGAGTTTCATTTCCTCCATTCACCTCAGATCTCATAGTACACAGTGTCAGCTGGGATTTTTGATGCCCTGAATAATCAATACAAACTGCATTTGCTAAATTATTTCTTTAATGAAATTAGATGCACATTCTTTCCATCTCTTCAACACACGCTTGGAGCAATACATTGAAGCTCATATTTGTAGGAACTGCAAGTAATGAAACTGTTGTTCACACTTTCCAGGTAGGAGGTACTTAAAACCATGTTTTTTTTTCTTTTGCCTTGATGGTTAAAAATCTGTGGTTAAAAGTGTAATTTTTTTAGCTAGAGAGTAGCAAAATCTTTCCTTAAGAAATTATTCTCTTTGGTCTATCCCAGCTCTTCCATCATGTTTGGTAAGGAATGTTGCCCAAATTACCCTTAAATATGAAGCTGATTTAAAATTAAGATTGCAAGGAATGGAACAGCCATTTTTATTGGCTTTCAAAGCACTGGAAGGGGCTGCCCAGGGAGGTGGTGGAGTCCCTGCAGTGTCCAGGGAAGGCCTGGCTGTGGCTCTCAGTGCCCTGGGCTGGGTGATGAGGTTGGGATCAGTCACAGGTTGAGCTCTCTAACCTTGGAGGGCTTTTCCAACCTCAGTGATTCTCTGATCCCGTGTTACTTTCAGTGCAGAGATGTGGTTTTGCCCATTCATGGCTGCTTTTATCCTTTAAAAATATTTTATTGTAGCAGCAATTGTTTGCCTTCTTTCAGTTACTAAGAATAATTCAATTTTGTGTCCAGTATGAGTTTGTGTAAGGAAGCTTTGACTTTTTAAGTATTACAAGAATTTAATTATCAATTGTTATTAATTTATTAATATTAATATTCAACTGAATTAATATTAACATTCTACTGAATTTCATAATAATTAAACTAGCAGTAATGTCTCAGCTATCCTGTGATCAATCTGTCAACACTTAAACTTTCCCTTGATGGATTTTTTGTTTAGTACAACTAACTAATAACCTTTAGGATTAATTGATAGTAAAAACATTGTTCTCAACTTTGCTCATGTGTGTGTGTCTTCCTAGTTCCACCCTGTCCATTTCTTTTTATATCTAAGCAACTCTAGATGTAAAGTTGGGTTTTTTATTTTTGGTTTTAAGAACACACAATGCTGTGGCTTCTGTATTCTGCAAAGATGACTTTTCAGTCCACCATCAGATTAGAAGCTTCCTTTGGTTTCATTTTTGAAAATATAAAGTAGAGACAAAAAGAAATCATCTGAAGAGTCAGAATAGATTGTGTGATGGGATAACTGGGAGAAATAATGACCACTGGAGATGTAGTTGAAGTCAGTATTGGAATTAGATGTACCAGAGGATAATATTGCCTGGCACCAAACCTGCCAGTAGAATGTTGGCAAAGTTCTCTGCCTGTTTGTCAGCATGTTTTTGCTGAGTGTTGACTGGGACCAAATTGCACTGTATAAATCCCCAAAAGGTTCCTTATCATGGAGTACAAATCCTCCTTAATATTAAAGGTAAGCATATTCAGAAACTGTATCCTCTTGGTTCTTGTTATATTGAGCTAAAAGCCTTGGCAGAACCATTTCTAGAAAATTCCCATTACTGGGTTTGGGATATGGACTTGCTGCTCACTTACAGCTCTCTTTAATGACAAACACTACTTGGAAATGGCTTAATTGGATTGTCTGCTTAATAGCATTAGGATTGTTGTGCTGGTTTAGCTGAGCTCTAATGGCCCTTTGCTGGTTAAGAGATCAGTAAAGCAGCAGAATGCAAAGGGAAACTTCAGATTTGAGAGGAGTCTTTGCTCCTCAGAGAACTGCTGCCTCTGAAAGAAAAGGGAGAAGCTGCAGTGGAAAATGCTGAATATATTTCCTATATTTTTGAATCAGTTCAGTGGGAATGTTTAATTGCTGCTTCATAACTGCTTCAACAGTTGCACATTTCAGTTTCTGGTCAGCCCTGAGGTTGGCACAGACACTTGTGCCAGCACAGAGAAGATTTTTGGGTTCTATTCACAGTCTTGGTCCTACAGCTTTAAAAGGGGATCTTTCAGACAATCACAAACCCCATGGAAAGTGGGAGAATAAACTTCTGGGTGCTTTTTGACACTTTCAGTGAGTAATTTCTGAAAATACAAATTTTGCTAAAGCCCTCATGTCTGGAGAGAAGAATCCAAAGGAATAAATAGCCAAGTGTCCTGGTGGAGAGAAGAGTTAAATGAATTTACAGCCCATGGTTTGTGGACATTCTTTATTGAGCAGAATATGGGTGGGGTTTGTGTGGGCAGTTGTGTTGTTTAATATTCCTTCTGGTTCGCAGGGAGTTTTTGCAAACTGTTTGAGATATCTGGTTCCCCATTAGCTCACTATCCAGTGAATGCTTCATTGGTCCTGCTCTTTAATGTGATTACAGGAGACTACTTAGGCTGATAAAAACTCCTTTGTTACAAGTCTATAATACATATTTAACAGAATTCCAAGAAGCAGATGGCTAATTAGATAGCTTGGTGATGCTAAGATGATCATATGTTCTAGCTCTAAATAAAAATTTAACAAAGCTTCATTTGAATATTTTAAACAGACTTACATAATGTTTTCTAGTTAGTATTAAGTAAGGTGAATGATGTTGGGATTGTCCACACTGATGTGAAAAGACATCAGAGTTCTGTTCCCTGTTGGATTGGGTTTGTCTGGTGTTCGACTGAGATTCTGTTTCTTGAGGCAGCACAAACTGAATGGGGGATTGTAGCTGTCATTTCACTCTGCACATTTTCTCATAACCTTATCCAAAGTGAAATTACATAAATACTAAATATACATGGAAAACTTCATTACTTTTAATAACATTTCTACATTGATGATGAAATTCTGAGGCATTACATCATTGGAATGACTTGTTTTTGTGTGGTGTCTTTCTGACTGCATGTCAAGTTGTTTTCACAGTTAAATTCAGGAAAGAAAATACTATAAGAAAGGTATGAATAAAAACATTTAGAAAATTACAAGGGAGGGAGAAAAAAGGGATTACCAAACTCCTTGAAATTCTTATTTGAAAATAAATTGAATGAGTGAAGTTCACTATGGAAATTTAGGGAAGACCGATATTTCCCAATAGTGAGTGTGTTGTGGAAAAAATGAAGATAAAGTCATAGAAGAGATGTATGTAAAAGGGGAGAAAGAAAATCCAGTTAGATAAGTAGGGAAAAGGAACTTGTAAAGTAATGACAGGCAGCTTTGTAATTGGATCTGGGAATGGAGAAGTCACTCAATTGCTCATAAGCTTCTTCTGAAGAATTTTGTTTCCTGAGACTGATCACATTATATGGTGCCATACCTGACTGTTTGCATTAAATCCCATTGTGTTGCAAAGGTGAACTGAGAACACTTCCTGCACAGTGCCATGGACCACAGGAGTAGTTTTTTATGGAGGCCAGAACTTCAGAAAAGTTTTCTTATAGATTTGGTATGAAGAAATCAGCACAAGTTCTCCTCCCTTTCCCCTTCCTCCTTTTCATGATCACGCCTTTTCAGTCCCAGGCTTGATAAGCAGCATGAAGGAGGTGACTTGCATTGTTTGCAGCCTGTGCAGGGGCAAACAGTATGAAATTCTTGATAATATCTCTGTGGTTTTGAGGCTTTTTGCAAGACAAATTAAAATTTGATCTTCTAGAATGACCTCAGAACAAATCCAGGTTACCATTTCCTTGCAATCCCGCTGCTTCTCTGTGTCTCCACAGAAGTTTTTCTGAGTTCCACCCTCAAAAGAGGTGAACACTGTTGGCAGAGACATTGATGCTGTATTCACATTTTGGATTGTATTTAAAGTAGTCTGTCTAGGCAGAGTCAGGAGTGTTATTTGCAATAACCTTGCTTTTTGGAGCCAGCTGAGTGAACAGGGCTGCTGCCATCCCGTACAGTGGGGCATGGCTTGGCTCCTCTGAACCACACCAGAGGAGAGGGAGAAGGTATTTGCCTCTCTCTTTTAATTGATTTCCTCTATCCCTCTCCAACAAGCTGTCAGATTGGAATGTTTGCCCCAGTTTTTTTTGTCATATGTAGAGGTAGTGGGTTGGCTGTTCAAAGCTGGCAGGAATCAGCAGATCTTGTGCCAATAAGGAGAATTCAGATGCCATAGATGCCTTATAATATTGGGGGAAGCAGTGGGATTCAGGATTCATGCTCTGAATTGCATTTATAGGGCTGTCACCACCCAAGTACTTGGACACTGAGGAGTTGTTTTCCCATATGGAACTTTCACTGTATTATTCTCTGTAAATGCTAAGCCAGTGGTTCTGTAGCTCTTCCTAATTCAGTTGCAGTTCCGTAATTCATTGAATTTGGTTTTAGCTATCATGTCATGACTGAAGAAAAAATTCCCTCACCATTTAAAAGACTCCTGTATCCTAATTTTACATGAGCTCAGCACTGATATTTTTGCACAAAAGAACAGATTGGAGTTAGAGGAATAACGTGAGTCCACACAAAACAGACAAGATTGGCTCAGCACTGATTCCTGTTTGCTCCTGCTACCTTGGAAACAAAGGATGGCATGACAACAAAAGCAATGCAGAAAGAAAGGTTAAACCTCCAAAACATTTGAAATGTATTCTTACGGGGAAACTCTTCCTTAGTGTTTCAGGATGGATTTTCGAGTTTTAGTGTACATAGGTAAGAATTGTCTGTTTCTCTCAACCTCATCTTAGGCTGAAATGAAGACTCCAAACTAAAAATATAAAGAGCTGATTTTAATGTATCGATACTTGAAACGTTAAATTTTGGGAACAAAAGAAAAAAGGTCTAAGGTCTATCTGCAGCTAAAATATATTTCAGTCTGAGCCATTCAAGGTTTTGTTTTTGTTTTTTGTCAAAAGCTTCCTAAAACCAAGTGTTTCTTGTGTGGGTAGAATTAAAGGTAGGGGCCATAAAGATTTGGGGTTGCAGTCCAGCAGTGTTCTTGGCTAAATTGCTGCGGTTTTTTTCTTAGCCCTACAGGGCTCTGAGGTCAGCATGGCACAGCAGTGAGGATCACTCAGCTCATGCTACACCTGGGGAGAGGTTCTGAAAATTCTCTGTGTCCTTCTGCTCCTTCTGTGTCTTGAGGGGCCTCCTCACTGAAGCTGGGGACAGCAACCCCCATACCCTGGCCATGAGCCCACCATTATTGTTCTTTGAAGTGTTTGGGGGCTTTTTAAATTACTATTTTCCTTTCTTTTAAATTTGGACTGCTCCCTGTTTTATTGTTCATATCTCTGTTCTTCAGTTGTCTGCTTTGATTTCCAAATAATTTATCCAGGTTAATGAAACTAAAGACAAATGTCAAAATATGTCAAAAAATCAAATGCTTGAGCTCAGATTCAGAATGGGTTCTCTGTAGAAGGGAACAGCATTAGAGCTTTCAAGAAAAATGGAATTTTAAACATTTCTTTTTATAAATAGTTGACTTACATAGGTGTAAACTCCCTAATTCATTAACACCATGCTTTGCTGTTGGGTTAGGTCGTTCAAAGGCTGTGCCAAGAGAGGAAAGAAAGGAGGTATTTATGTTTTGAATAAACAGTTCTGGTGTACTTTGAAGGTCTCTTTATTCATGCTGAGGCAGCAGCGAGGTGAACAAACAGTGTTTGCTTCCTTTTTCAGTTCATGCTCCAGAAGGGCTTTTCCTATTTGGTTGGACTCTTTCAGTGCAGTCACCCAGCAACTTCCAAAGGCCTTTGATTCAGACATTAATGAAAAATGCAAAACCAGACAGAAAACAAGGGTCCTTAGAAAACCTAAACTGGGATCCTGCGAGTCCTGAAGTTCTGCTGCAACTCAGTAACAAGCCATTAGAATGGTGCTTTAATTCTTTAATAGAAATTTCCAATAAGGGCCCAAAATTTTAAGTTTTTTTTTAAAACCATTTGCAAGCCACCACGCTACCAAACATAGTTTGGGAACTGTACATGTTACAATTTTACAACTCTCTACATGGCCACAGTTTTTACAAATTAGGATCATGTGTAAAATGACCAAATACAGGTTAGTTTTAACCAAAATACAAGTAAAACTTCCCAAACTGAAGGTAGAAAAAAGTTTTCTGCAGGAAACCCTTGCACTGGTTTGATTCCAGTTTTTACAACTACATCTTCATACACCAACAAACTTTTCTGCAATTGTCAAAAAGAAATTTTCTTTTTATTGTCACACACAAGATCAAAGTACTATAACTCAAAAGATAAAATGTATTTCAAGTCAATTTTAGCAGACCTCAATCTGTGTTTAGAAGGTGAGAGGAAAGAAAGGACAAAGGATGTCAAAAGTTAAACAGAAAATGTAAGAACTGTGATGGTACATAGGGTCTATCTTGAAACTGGCACAAGCTGATTCCACTCATAGTTAATTTTAAAATGTAGACATGATCATCACTGGATTTTGTCTGTAATTATTAAAAGCCCAGAAAATGTCTCTGTTCTGTCAATTTGCCCATATTTAGGAGCACTTGAATGATCATTCTCTGAAGTATTATAATATGGATAATAGAAAAGGACATCTATTACCTTTTAGCTATAAATGCAAAACTCTGAATTGCTAAAGAAAACGAGGCAAAATTTTCTTTAACTGCTGCATTTTTCATCATTTCTAATCTCAGGGGCTCCTAGTGCAAGAAGCTTCTGTTTGTCTTCCCTGGCTGTACCTGTCACAGCAAGTTGGCATTTTGCAGGGAGCTCCTAATGGAAATGGCATTCTGCTGGAATCTGTCTGCTCCACACGGCAGGAGCTTCCAGGGCTCCAAATCCCTCGCCTCAAATGCTTTTTTAAAATTAAACCCACATGCACAGGACTAATGATGAAGTGTTTGGGGTTTTTCCCTTGCTCAGTTTGGGGGGATGGTGGTGGTGGTTTCATTCTCTGACCCAGCAGAATCCACCTTGTGAACGTCCTCTGCAGAGGGATGACTTTGTGGTCAGAACTGGGGAAATGTTTGGAATGTCTCGCAGAGAAAGTTGTGATAGTTCTGCTCCCTCAGATCCCTGAGGTGTTTCATATATTTGTGAAAAGGGAGAAACTTCAGGAGTCGTTTCAGCTTGTTCTCCTGACACTGCACCATAAATATCCTTTCGTTATTTGGATCTCTTTGTAGGCTCTTCTTTTCTTACTCAGCTATTGAAGCATTCAAACTGCACATATTTCTGATGCAGCTTCTTTAGAATGATGTTTAGAACAAGTTTTTTTAGTGGAGAATTGCTGAAAAAATGTTCATTTCAAACTGTACTGGAAATTAGTTATAAAAGGAACTATCTGAGTCATTCATACAGCCATATTTTACAGAAAACTTCTTTTTTAAATCATTTTTGGCATGCATTTCTTTACAATGCTTCCCATTATAATTGTTCTGTTAAAATGCTATTTTGTTAGGCCTAAATCAGGAATTCTTTGACAACATCTTTGCTATGTAGCACCTAGAATTTGGCTGTAATTTGCTTCTTAAAAACTTCCTCCTGCCTGACATGGAGCTGAGGTAGGGGAAAAATCCTGCATCAGACAGGACAGAGCTGTCAGCAGAAGTCATCTCTGAAATGAATTAAATGACAAGATTGAGACTGGCAGGAAGGCTCCTTGTGTTTTGGTTACAGACTTTGTTTATATTCTTGCTGGATCATTTTTAATGCTGATTTATTACAGGAGAAAATTACGTTCAGAGTTCATGTTAATAGTTCGAAAATTCAGCTTAGGAAGCGAGAAAATTCCCCAAAAATAGAAATACAGAACCTCCTCTAGTCTAAATGTTCTGTAGATAGCCTGGTATAAAATGTCCTGTGATCAGCCACACCAAGGAGAGATCTGCTGCCTGAATGTATCCATTTTAGAGAATAATGGTAAGTGGAAAAACGAATACATTTTTGAGAACATGGTAAGGGAAAAATTACAAACACGAAGAGGCAAAGGATGGTAGTAGTCATATTTTTCCAGGAAATTACTTCAGCTGGTGTGAAGGAGTATCATTCATGGTGGGACTGGGCTGAAGGGAAATAGACATCTCTAAATTCTGCAGTCAAATTCTTTTTCAGGCTGTTGAAGGCCGTGAATGAAGCATTCATACTTTGAATGAACATGTTGTCCCTGAAGACAGTCATGTTTTGAGCAGAACAAAAATAGTAGTTGAAAGAATGGAAAAGAGTATTAAGTGTGTTAAGCAAAGGAGCAAAAATTTCATGTTAGAGAGCATAGCTGATTTCAAGTTTTTATTATAATACAGCTTTGGGATGGTTTTTGTTGCATTTTCTGTGTGCATGTATGTGCTGGAACACACATAAAGTCCTAAAAATAATTAAAAAGAATATTTTGGCAGCTAAGTCACATTACTCCCACAGAAGAAGCACTGAGGGAGAATTCCTGCCCCTTAGCTGGGGTGAGCTGTTATTCCATCCTCATGGCCATGGGCACTTCTGCCCTGTTTTGGGCAGATAAAGCAACAGCAAAGTCCTCGTGTTTTCTTCCAGTTTGGAGACCTAGGAGACTTTTTAAAAGTAGTTTTCAATTACTGTTTCTGTTGGGCATTACACAGAGAAGGGATTGGAATAAGAGGTTAACGTTATGACCTGCTGATTGCTTTTTGTATAAAAGCCTGTTATTCAAACTGGAAATTCCACAGGGGTAGATGTACTCAGTGAGTGACCCACCATACACAGTGTGCACTGTACCTCTGTTATCTTGGTGATACAAATGATGTATTAATAGTTCAAATGATTAAAACAAAATTACATTAGCAGGAAGTAATCAGTGAAATGCATCCTTGCTTAAATCTGCTAAATCTACTAATACTTTTTTGGCTTTTAGTGCTGACTACTGCAGCAGTGTAAATTTGATGCAGCATGCAGTCCAAAAGCCTCTTAGGCTCTTTTAATCTTAAAACCATGAAATGATGCAACTGCCCAATGTGTTGCTTCATTTGAGGAGCAGGCTCCTTGCTATAAATGAAGACCTATCACATGAACACAGATTTCCACTTGGAAATTCAAATTTCTTACCAGTTAATCCCAGAATTGCATTGCTAATTTTGGTAGTGGCAGGCTGCTCTTTGGGTTTGCCCAGCCATACAAAGAGAAAATACACGAGTTCTCCTCTTGGAAAACAACAGTAGCAGAAGTTACACCGAAACCTCTGGCTCCGTTTTATTTTCATCTTGGAATTTCTGTGCAGAGCATAGTCAGACAGTACTGGTTTGTGAATTTGTAAATTTACAGGCAGTTTGTAAATTTGTACACCTCTGAAAACTATTAAATTTCCACTACCTGAAATTGTTAAATATTGATAAAAAGATACATGTAAGTTAAAGTGATTTGGTTCATGCTAACCCAGTATATTGCATGAAAAGGTATTAGTTTCACAGGTAAAAGCCACTACCTTGTCTAGTAGCCAAGAGCCCAAAAATGGAAGTTGTGAAACATTTAGATGGGCAGAGGCTTCCTGTGAGTCCTGTTAAGCCTGTGGTAAGTGCTGCACATAACTCAATCCCAGAGAACACAGAATATCACCAATTTTCATTAAATTCACTGATTTCAGTTAGAAAACTTCATGGCAAAGCTTGCAACCAGGAAAAGTTAGAATATATTTTCCCCATCAGATAGAAAAGAGGCAATTAAGACATCATCTGGGTCAATGAATGAGTCTAGACACACTAATAGCCACTGGGGAATTTGCATCTATTCTTTCAGCGTGCATAATATGGCCAGAAATGAGTCCAAAAAGGGAAGGAATGAGCTGAAAGGGCTGAAAGTCAGTGTGCTCTATTTATAGGGGACTTTGGTCTGCCTGTCCTTACACACAGCCAGGCCCTAAACGAGCTCCCTCTGTGTTTGGAGGAGGCTCAAAGGCGATGTGATCAATGCCTGAGCCCTGGCTGTGGAAGGAGGGCAGCACTCAGGCTCCAGAACAGAGATAAAGCAGTTTTTAACCTCAAACCCCAGCTCAGAAGTCTTCAGTGAGTGTGGTGCTGCTGGAAGCAGGAGGCAGAGCATCAGTTCTTGTTTGGTCCCAGCAGCACAGGGGATCCTCCTGGCTCAGGGCACAGCCAGGCACAGCCAGGGGCTCCCAGCTCAGTGCATACACAGATCATCCTCTTAATTTAAACCTTAGTTTACTTGACCCAACCCATACCAGGAGATGAATCTGTTCACATTTAAACACCAGTGTTGTAAATGTTACACTGAGAGATGTCTTGGATCCCTCTGTAGCCAGTGGAGAGGAGTGAGCTCTGCTCAGATGTGATTCATCTCATCCTGAAGAATTTATTACGAGAGAGTAGCATCCATCTTTTCTAATACTTTTCTTTTTTACTTTTCTACATAATGCAAGCAGTTTACATCAGGAGGAAGCACTGCCTTTAACAGACATGTCTGCCACCCTGCATTGATTACAGAGCCCTGAGCTCAAACAAACCCAGCCTCTGTTCAATGTCTAAATGTGCACGTGCATAAATCCCACTGGTGCTCATTTATAAACCTGTAATCATTGGGCAACCCAGGACAGGTTACCCCTGCTGTGACTTGCTGAGTCATAATGCTCCAGCCAGGAATGATAACAATTTTATTTACAAAGAAATGTCAATGGTAAACAAGAGAGAAACCAAGTCGTGTGTTGCTCAGCAGAAGTGAAAGCCTGGTTCTGTTTTGCCAGTGTCCATTAGCTCTGCTCCTGTGGTGATTGGAGGAGCTGGGAGGGCATGAACACAAATTTATTAACGCCAGTGTGAACAAAGGCAACACATGAACAGAAATGCTTTTTCCCCTTAAAGCAAATCAAGCTTTATTGTAAATTCCTGGCTAACGAACGTGCACGGCATGGCTGGAAGTAGAATTTAAATGCACAAAGAATGCTGAGAGGGGTCATTCACTGAGAAGGCTGAAAGTCTCCTGAGGATGCTGAGGCTTTAATAATTCCTGAATCAAATTCAATAACTACACAAGTAGGAATAATTTTCCTACTTCAGAGAAGAGGTGGTGTGGGATTTCATTTTTGTCCTTTTCTTTTTGCCATAGGCCATTTTTAAAACCCTTTAACCAAGTCTTACACGTAAGATCCTGAAATGAAGATGCCAACAGAAAGTACAACAAGCCAATTTGTATTGTACAAAAACTCCTGAAAACAAGCTAAAATCTGCATCTCTCTAAATCAGAACAGTGTGTGCCAGCTGCTGTCAAAACAACACAAGTATAATAGAAGTTTGACAGGTTTTGGTTGCATCTTGCTCCAAAAAATTGAGCTAGTTAATGCACAACATAAACTGCCACAAAGTTAAACTCTTACTTATGTTATTTCTTGTTGTTTCTATTTGTTTTACATCAAATGACTTATTTACAAGTGTAAAGAGCCAGTATTTTGATCCACATGGGGTTTTTTGAATGTACAGATCTGGTTCTTTTTGGTTTTTTTTTAGTAGTGAGTCTGGTGACCTCACAGTTTGTCACTAATCCACAGCAGCCTCCTTTTCCCCCCCGTGTAAGGTTGGGTGATTCACTGACTCTTGCAAGGGAGCAGAACCCAGCTGGTGGCAGGAGACCACCTGCTAATCAATATCCTTCCATATTCCTTATATTCAGCATGTATTTCTCAAATCTGTTAACAGCAGCACAAAATTAATTTCCTGGTGCAGCTTGAACACAGAGGTGAAAGGTCCTCTTTCCTGGCAGGATTTGGGGAATAGGAATTTTTTGATGAAGCCATTTCATGCAGGGGGCAACCCTGAAGGCCCTGCAGTGCTGGATGCCATCTGAACTAAAATAGAACAGTTTTGTATGTGCCAGCTTTAGACTCAGATTATTAGCAGGAAACTCTTGAAGGGTGGTGGGGCCCTGGCACAGGTGCCCAGAGCAGCTGTGGCTGCCCCTGCATCCCTGGCAGTGCCCAAGGCCAGGCTGGACAGGGCTTGGAGCAGCCTGGGACAGTGGAGGTGTCCCTGCCATGCAGGGGGTGGGATGGGATGATTTTTAAAATCCCACCCAACCCAAACCTTTTAAATGATTCTTTGATTCCATGTTCTGTGGAAAGGCTTTCCTTCCTTACTAAACATCAGGAAGATGTCTTGGGATGAAGCTTTGTTTCATGCAACCTGTACAAGAACTTGACATTTCTTATAACATCTTACCAGTAAAATAGGGGTTTTTGTTTCTTTTTTTATTGTCCTATTCATGGCAGCAAAAATGAAATTAATGGCAGAGCTAAAGGAGAGCTGAATAACAGATTCAGCCAGAATTTCTTAGTCATGTAAAATGTTCTTATTAGATTAAAGTATTAAAAAATCCCAAAAAGCTCAGAGATTTGCATATTCCTTTAATGGGTTATTTTGAGCTTCCATTGAAGTAGATACATTTTCAGCAGATTGACTTAAATGCCAGTTGGGTAATAGAGCAAGAAGAAAAACCATAATCTTTTTCTTTGGAGCAGATAGTCATTTAAAGCTGAAATATGACTAATTACCACAACTGAACTTGTGATACCCCTTGCACTTGTTAATAGACTTACTGTGTTAATGTCTCTGTGAATGGTTGTAAAACCCAAACAAAGGGAAAAAAGCCTTTTTTTGTAATTTTAAGACAAATACAATCTTTTGTTATCCCTCACAAACAAAATAAATAAATATATAAAATACCAGATTACACCACGCAGCAGTAGTTTCAAAGAAATTTTTTATTTTTTGTGGCTTTTCTACAGAAGCTTAACATAACTGAAATAGTTTAAATTGTTGTAAAAACTCTGTTTTGCAGAAATGGGAATGAGGTTCCATTTTGCAGCAGGGAAATGAACCATGAATTCCTGATTACAGCAGTACCTGGCATTACTATTATTAGTTGTAGTGTCAGCTGTTGCTTAGCAGAAGTATGTCCAAGACAAAAATGTTAAAAAACCCTTTTAATTCTGCAGTTGAACCTTAAGGAAGTGCAGAGAAGGAAGCAAATCTGAAGGCAAGGCAAGGAAGGAACTGGCTCTGTCCTCAGCAGGGTCAGTGCGAGCTGTCAACGCCGCACGATTTAAAAATAATAGAACCCATTCTTTCTGTTCATTGTGTTTTGTTAGTCATCTTCAATTTGTTCCAAATCCTGAGTCACTTTCATAAATCTGTTTTTAACGAGTTTTAGCCACTCAGTGAGTTTCAGAACAAATGCATCAGTTGGGTTTCCAGCTGTAGAAATCCTCACCAGCCTCATCCACCGTAACTCAGGCAGCCTAGAATTTAACATCAAACAATTATCACAAAGTCCAACCTTTGGCTGGAGGGGTGGATAATGATAAAATAAAGGGCAAACAGATTGCTGGGGAAATGGGGCAAAACCCCATTTTCCTCTGTGATTTCTGCTGAGCCTTTGGTGGAGGCTGTGGTGTCCTTGCACAACCCAGATGAGCTGCTCCAAACTGGCAGGAGCCTGCTCCTGTCCTGGAGCTGCAGTTCAGGCACTTCCCTGGCCGATTTCCTGCTCACCAATCCTTGGAATATTTTGCTGCATCAGCATAAAAGCAGTGCTGATGTGCCCAGGAGGGAATGCTTGGATGAGAAAATGCATTTGTGCCTGCTCATCCAGGAGTGCCTGCAAAAAGAGGAGTCTGGTCCAGGGCAGGAATGAGCAGCTGGAAAGGTTTCCTTCAGCAGAGCTGCTGCTTTGTGCCCATGTGAAGCAGCCTAACATTCCTTTCTTCAGCAGGGTTTGACAGGCTGAGCTTGTTTTCAGTTTGTTTTTAGCTTGTTTTTAGTTGTTTTCTGCCTGTCAAGCGCAGTCAGTCTGTGTCACAGGAGAATTCTTGCTGCGCTGCATCTGTGGGCTTTGGGTGTTGCAGCTTTGCCCTCCAGTTTGAAGGGTTGTTTTCACCCATACTGGTGAAGAAACTGCTTTTCTGAAGAAGCTTTCTATGGAAAGAGTCTGGCTGGAGTCTTTTGTGACCTCTCACATTCTCTGCCTCTCTCCTGGCCATTTGCCTAAGACAGTTCAGTCCCTTTTGAAGCCCCATTCTCCACTGATTTTAGGAATTACCTGTTTGCACATTAATCATGAAAGCTTTAGAGCAAAGTTCCAGCTACACTGAAAACCCACAGTGCATCCAGGTATTAATGGAAGTTTAAACTCTTCTCTGGGAATTTGTTGCTGTGTGACACTGTTCTGTGTGGGATGCACTTGTCCAAAATTTGGAGTCTGAAATTACTTGTACATTTATTATACCCCTTCAGCATCACTCATGCAGAATTCATCTGTTTGCATGCCACTTGGAGCCTCCTGGAATTTGTTATTTTCCATCTGCATCTCTAACAGTGTCACATTGTTTATGGAGAGAACATGCAGTTTTCTATAAATCACTCGCTTTCATACAGTTTTACTGCATTATTTTACTCCATTTGTGAAGGATTTAAGCACCCTGCAGTGTGCAGCATTACAAGGCATAAAGTGATTGAAAATAAAAACTATTTTGGGCTGAAATAATGGAATATTCCCCATCAGAAATATGAAACAGCATTTAAGTGTGGGTGAGATGTAATGAATGAGCTGCATTATATAAAAGGGTATTACTCAAGCTATTAATTATAAGGACTTAAATTCAAATCTTGCAAGGGGATAAGTGGCTTTTTTATCCTGCTCCAAATTAGCTGTGGAATGATCTTGGTTTCCAAACTGAGGTCTAAGGAGAAACATTGCCAAGCAGAGGCACTGTTCTGTTAGAACTTGGACATTCAACATTGAATATTGAATTAAACATTCAGCATTGAATTCTCTGATTTGGGAAGCAAGAGGTGTGAAAACACAGACAGGAGCTCTGTGGGGTGACTTGCCCAGGCTCCCTGCATCACGTCCCCTGAGCAATAAACCTGGAGCTTCTGTCCTGCTTTCAGTTTTCTTCTTTTCCCATTGTCTTTAGAGCCCCACAAAGAAACTTTGTCCCCCTGAAGTGCTTTAATTCTGGTCTCTGTGTCATTTCCCAGTGGGCTCTCTCACCAGCCCTGCTGACATATGTCCTTTGCCACCACTATTTGTGTTTTATTGTGTTTGTGGTGCTGTCCTTGCACACATGGGCACAGCTCTGCCTGCGGAGGGGTTTGGCCATGTGGCACCTGGCTGGCAGCAGCCCTGGGCTGTGCTGCCCTGCAGGGCCCTGTCCCTGTGCTGTGTCACTGACTGCTCCCAGATGTCACCTGGGGCTGTGTGCCACAAGTGCCTGTAGGAATTACACATCCTCTGAACAGAGACAAATGTAGTTCTCCCAGGAAAATCCTGGGAAGCTGTGTAAAAGCTGTTAGAAACTTAGACAAAAAAAATTCAAACAATTATTATCTCTCCTTCTGCAACCATTGTTTATAGATACAGTTCTCTAGAGTGTACTATTCATAGCTCAGCAATAGAGTGAGAGAAAACTCCTAAAAACCAAGCAAGTCTTAAGTCCACCATTATTTCTGTAAGAACTGTAAATTTCTAATAATAAAGTGTCTTTTCATACCTTCTAATAATAGAGTCTCTGTATCACCTTTAGCTGTCCCCAGTACCTCTTCAGTAATAAGTGCCTGGCTTCTTTTGGTTGGGGTTTTCTTTCCCTTCTTTCCCCTGGCTCACTGAGATCTAGCAGGGTGCTGCAGTTCAGCAGAGTTCAGTGATACATTTCTGACGTGTGTTTAATTCTTTCTGCAAAAAAAATAAAAATAAAATATTCCCCTTTTTAACCTATCCTCAGACCTAGTGAGATGATTTATTTATATGACACCTCTAGGAATGACTTATCACTGAAAATGGATATATCCACTAGTACTTTTATTAGTTCTGGAATAATATTTCAGGCACTTGCAGGTGTATTATGGAGACTTTGTTAAGCTGTAGTTTCTAATTATGTTAAATGCATATTGTAAAAAAATGCATTGCTTTGTTGCACTGTAAGAAAGGGGACAGCTGGTTAGGGGAAATAGTTACTATTCAGGTCAGACAAACTTTAAAGTTCAAACACAAGTGGCTTCAGTGGTTTCTTTTTTATTAATAAAGTTGTTATATTTTTAAACCCCCATGAAAAATAGAAGGATTTCTTACTTTAACTGGTAGTAGTCGGTGTTTCTACAAACTGTCAACCTGAAGTTCAAACTTTGGCTCTTGATTTCCTTACCAAGTTGTAGATTTGATGTTCAATCACAAACTGCTTTAATTTTTTTTCAGTTGCTTTTATGCCTTTATGACCTGACTTCTAAGGTGCCAATGCCATGCAGTAAAGCCTTGAATAAAACCACTCTGCAAAGACAGTAATGACAGAAATTGATTTGCTCCACTTTTGCTCTGCAGACCCTTAATGCATGTTCTGTGCTGAGCGGGAATGAGTTGAAATCTCATCTTTCTTGTAATTTTTTTATTTTGGTTTGAGTCATGGCTTACTGAATTCCGGGCCCTTTCTGCTGCTTGAAAATTCTTGGCCTGTTGGAAGCAGTATTCTGGGGTGAATGTCAGCTAATTTATCACTGCCATTCGTGCCTCGTTTTTCATTTGTGCTAATATATTGCTTTTAGTAAATACATGGGAGAGGGAATAGTGTTTACCTTTCCATATCATGAGAATACTACTCAGTCTATGTGACAGAAACTAAGAAATGCTGTTTATATTGCTGCTCCAGTGAGCCAGGAAAGACTGCACAAATATGTCATGAGCATGCAGTGGAAAACGCTCTTATACAATTTTCACAGTCAGGGTTTTATGTGACTTAGTAACAAGAATAACCATGATTGTTTCTAAGAATCAAGAGCTCAAACATAGACTAAATTTTGTGGAGCATTTTGAGATAATTATCAGGTTCTATGAGTGTTGTCTCTGCTTAAAAATGCTTTGAAATCTTTGTCGGCCACATGGACCCAGTGAAGAAATCATCTCAGTTCTTTGACCTGATCGTGCCACAATGATTGAGTTTCAACACTGATGCAGGTTTTTGTCACATGGATACTTTCCCTGGTATAAATCTCAGCTACTCTGGTGGTCCTGCAGTTTTATTTCTGTGCTGTCTGAGCTTCCATGTGCTGTGTATTGAGCTAACCTGGGGAACTGCTCCAACTAAAACCTAACATTGCCAAAAAAAATGCACTGCATAAGTGTTTGGACATAGAAACAAGCAGGCAGGGCCACTGGTTCTGACAGCAATGTGCCATATGTCACAGTAAAGTGGTTACTTAACAGTGACTGAGGAAATGATGGCTCTGTCAGCTCTGCCTGCCAAGGATGTGCTGCCCCAGGAGCGCAAAGAGCTGAGCTGGGCCAGCACTGAGCCAGGCTGGAACAGCTCAGGGGGCTGTGCAGGCAAGCCTGCTGCTGGGCTCATGATGGGCACTGTCTGCTCAGATGTTCTCAATTCATGTTCGAAAGATACCTTTAAAAATTCCAGGGAATATAAAGGGAGTATTCACAAGAGTCTGTAGTGGCTGTGTGCAATGGCTTCAATCCACAGAGCACCCAGAGGGGCTTTGTGGCTGCAGAAGAATGGAAGATTTAGATTAGAAATGAGGAAAAATCCTTCCCTGGGAGGGTGGGCAGGCCCTGGCACAGGTGACCAGAGAGGTGTCCTGGGTCCCTGGCAGTGCCCAAGGCCAGGGCTGGCAGCACCTGGGACAGTGGAAGGTGTCCCTGCCATGGCACAGCGTGGGACAGAATGATTTTAAAGTCCCTTCCAACCCAAAGCAGTCCATGGTTCTGTGATTCTTCCTGGTGAAAAATTCCACTGACTGTTGCCATAGGGTTTTCTTGCTGGAAACCTCCCTTCTCAGTTCCTCCTTTGTTTTGATTTTTTTTTCATTAAATGGTTTACAGCAAATATAAATCATTTGTTCCTAATTAAATGGCATGTTTCCATGGTTTCATATTTTGTTATTTATGTACTGCCAACCTCTGAGCCCACAGGTACTTCTTGTAAATATCACTTTTGCTCCTGGAATGAATTCCTGTAACTTATGGCTTTTAGTCACCCATATAATTTTGATAACTTCCAAACCTACAAAATTAATCTGCTTGTTATGAGTAAATAATACGCTCACCCAACATACTGTGGAAAAGAAGTCTGAGGGTGAATACTCTTAATTCTTTAATTGGTTTCCCAATGTGTGTTTTGTCTTGTGTGTTGTCTTACGTTGGCAACAAATTTCTGACATTAATTAGTCTAATGAGGAGTTCACATTTTTTGTGGATGTTGTTTTTCTTCCTGAGAAGTTGCAGTTTCTTTGAGGTGAAATGTTTGCAGTGACTGATGAGAGCAGGAAGGCGATACTGAAGTTTCTAGCAGATGACCCTTTAATAAGATGTATGTAATTGGATAAGACTTGCAACAAATATTGGGCATCTGTTGGGTAACATGGAAATAATGAAGAGAAACAGGAACTGGAAAAATGTTTAATGAACAAAATCTCTTCAATTTCTTGATATAATACTACTGCTGAAAGAGAATGGGTGGATAGGATTAAAAAAATAGCCTGAATTCTTTGAGAAAATTGTCTGAAGGGATTGTTAGGTGGGTTTTATTAGTAACTAGGAATTATCAGTTGGTTTTATTAGTAACCTTTATGTGCAAAAGGAGCTGAACTTGATCTTTTTCCTTGATATCCTTTGAAAATTTCAGCTGTGTCTTTCGAACCTTTCTGGTTTAAAACACTTTTCATTATTCAAGACACAACTTTTGGTAGGTTTAGACAGGCAGAGAATAATTACTTGTTAAACAAACCAAAATAATGTGTGTTTTTGTTTTCTTGGAATGGAACGTGGGGAGGCCTCAGGGCAGGCATGGCAGGAGGCTCTATAGTCATCCAAAAACCTGGAGAGGAGGGGAGGTGAGAGGCTCATTACCATGGAGCAACACGAGTTTCTCCATCTTCTGACATCATCCCACCCCCTCCTTTGCACCTTCCAGTGGATCACTTCACATCTGAAGTCATCTGCTGATCACCTCTCACCTTGAAGCCTCTCAGCTCTCCCCATACAAATCTCCAGTCAGGATTGTGTCCCAACAGGTATTGCAGGAAGTTTCATTCTTGTGGTTCAGTGCTTAGGGTATGGCTCTGTTGGTATCTCAAACAGCTTGTTCAGTGTCATCCTGGCCTCACTTATTGCCATCCTGAAGAAAAATAAACATTATTTGGCAAGAATGATATTAGTGTGTGGCTTGTGTTTGCTGGCAAGGGAGGTTCATTAATTTTGTTAGCATGTTATAGGGTTTCTCAAACACAACTGAAAGCCTGAATTCAAAATATTCCAAAATACTTTAATGTTCAGCTCTTGGCATTCACCTCTGGCATTTCCCTTACTGTATTGGTGTCCTTATAAATTGTACTTGTAGGAAATGCTTTGGTTTACAGCTCAGTATCATTAAATTGTGAAGATGCTGGGAACAGCAAGCTATATGGTTGCTACTAAAGGCTTCATGGTAGAACCTCACTGTATGAGTGTGCTTCCCTTATTCCATCAGTTTTCCACACTTGGAGCTGTGAGGGGGCTCAGCCGTTTGTCCTTACAAATTGTACTTGCAGGAAATGCTTTGGTTTATAAAAGCTCATTGTCATTAAATTGGAATTTAATGTAAAGTAAGGTGGGGATGGGATGCTGGGAACAAGAAGCTATAATGTTACTACTAAAGGGTTCATAGTAGAACCTCAGAGCTTTTCTTATTCCATCAGTTTTCCACACCTGGAGCTGAGGGGGCTCAGCCATTTGTCCTTACAAATTGTACTCACAGGAAATGCTTTGGTTTACAGCTCGGTATCATTGAATTGTGAAGTAAGATGGGAATGGGATGCTGGGAAAAACAGGCTCTAAGGTTACTACTAAAGGGTTCATGGTAGAACCTCACAGCTTTCCTTATTCCATCAGTTTTCCACACCTGGAGCTGCAAGGGGGCTCAGCCATTCCTTGGGAGCGTGGCCCAGGCCGCGTTCAATTGACCATGGGGTGATTTAACGTCAGCTGAAAGATGAAGAAGCCACATCAGTGTTTCAGAAGCTTGTGTTCATGCATTCCCCCGAGTGGTCCGAGCTGTTTTCAGCTTGGCTGGCAGCAGGGAGCAGCTCTGGGCAGCTCCTGGGCCAGGCTCTGCCCAGCTGCTCCTGAGCTTGGGGCTGGAGGCTGAACTGGGAGAAGGCCCCATGGGACACTGGCTGCTCTTGTCAGAGCAAAGCCATTGCACTTGCTCTTGGTTCCAGAGATGATTTACTCACTGAGCACCTCATTTTTCATGCTGCACAATGTGGCTGTGGAAGATTCTCTCATAGGGGCTGCCACTGTGATTTTCATAAAGCTCTTTGCTTGCTGTCGGTGTCTGGAATTCCAGCTGTATTACAGAGCAAAATGCAACCCAACAGCTGCATTCTGGAGAGCTGGTTTCAGCTTGCATCCCATCAATTTATACAGCTTTAAAATATGTACAGCCTGTGTTTCTTCCTCCTGCTCCCTCTCCCAGCCCTTGGGTTTTGTGCTGGGCGATGCCTCAAACTGAAGGAGCTGCTCTGTTTAAGACATCCCATTTCTGCAATTGGGGTCACTGCACTGAAAAATCTGAAGAACGAGTGCTCAGCGTTCACAGGAAGCAGTTCTGGGCTCTCCTATTGTGCTAGCTCTTTAATTGGAAGAGCTGTGCTGTTCCTCACTGCTGTGCCTGTGCTCTGCTCCAGAGCAGATGAGAGCAGCACCCAGAGGGGCTTTGTGGCTGCAGAAAACACTTTAACAGCAGCAGCTTCTTCAACTGAAGTGAATTCAAACTGCAGAAGCGAGAGAAAAAGTCTGTGATTGTGGGTCACCTTTTTTGTAGGTACAAGTTCTCAAAATAGCTATTTCAGCACAGGTTTTGATAGATGGTTTCTGGGTTATTATTCATTTAGAAAATGGGACACCTCAAAGGAGGGAGATTAATGGTTTTGTGAAATTTTAGTGAGGGCTTTACATAGAAACAGTGGTCTCTGTCTCAGAAAGTATATAATTAACAAGAACATTGAAACAGTGCTGAATATTTTATATTACATTAAATCCTCTAATATTTTGAGACTCTTCCTCAGTTTTGCAAATATTGTGCTGCAGTTTCAGCAGAATAAACTATATCATGTACCTTCTTTTTCCTCTATAGAAGGCAGAAAAGACAAATCTGGTATAATATGTATCTGAATATAGTATTCAGACAGATCTGAATATGCTATGTGAGGTATTTTACTAAATCCAAACTGTTTCTAAAGCGTGCTAGGTATAAATTTCTAATTTAAAATGTGCAGGTATATATTTATCATTTATCCCACGGCACTGCCAGGTCTGCCAAAGTTGTTTGGGTAAGTGTAAATGCATATGCATTCCCTGCCAGGCACACAGCCTGTATTTGCACACTGTTGTGGAGCTGGCAAAGCCAGCTTACCAGAGACATCCATCTGTTTTCTACTTAGTGTAAAGGAGTTAATGACCTGAGGAGTTAAGACTGTCCAGACTATCTGTATAATCCTTTCACACAAATAAGATATTGTTGCATTTAACTGTTACTTTCTCTCAAATTGAAAAAAAAAAAAAAAGAAAGAAAATCAAACAGCAGAGTTTACAGTAGTCTTATTTCTGTCCTCCACCTGGGGTTTTTTAGTCTAATTGAACTTGACCAAGCAGAAAATCTGCAGCAAGGTCAGAGGTATGAACCTGAGATTAGGCAGAGCAATTATTAGCAGGTAGACATGGAGCTTTAGAAATAGGAATCAGCCTAATTTGTCAATACTGATTTCATGTATTTCTGTACCTTGTCCCCAGGGTAGATTTTTGTGAAGCTAGCTTGAGTTTTGCAGAAGCCATGAGGAAAATGGAGGTAACCCATGAGCAGGGACTGTGTAGCACTGCACAGATTAGTGCTGTGAAGGGGCTGTGTGACCTTGTGGGCTCACAACAGAGCTTTAAGAAGCTTAGGAACAGGTTAAGGTGATGGGCAGAGACGTTGTTTTTCTTATCCTCTGTCTCAGCTGGAACACACTGTGTCTTGCTGAGTTCCAGGCTGGTTCAGTCAGAAAGGAGTGGGAAATGCCAAGTGGAAAGATTGCATAAAGCAGTTGTAAGTGTAAGCCTGGCTACTCTCCTGGGACTGCACTTCCTTCTAGATGGGGTGAAACTCTGGCACAAAAGCACACTGGTGTATTATAAATTATATATGTTGGAAAAGTTAGGGTAATTTAGTTTTCAGAAATTCTCAGTGGATTCGGTATGTCGGTGGCAGTCAAAGGTAGAACTGCTTGTGACTTGTGTTTGCTTTATAATCTACAGCCTTGCTTATATTTAATGTAAAAGGGATTCTCATCATATTTTTACAAGTTGTTATATATGTTCAGAAGAGGAGAAAGACAAATATTGCTACATCCTGTATCTTAATTGCTGCTCTTCTTGTTTATCTATTCCTAGTAAACTTATTTAAACAGTACTTATTTAAACAACAAATGTAGTTGGTATTGAATTGATTTGTCTCTTTTGAAGTACTACCCTATTTCTGTTTATTGTAATTGCTATATTTAATCTTAGGATGATCTAACACATGCCATGTGCCACTTCCATTCATTCATTGCTTGGTGCTGTGCAGAAAGCACAGGCCAGCCACAGATATGGGCCCCTGGGGGAAATCCTGTGGCCTCAGTGAGAATGCAAAGTGTGTGAAACAGCAGCTCCCTGCCCCAGGCTCCTGCAGAGGCTCTGCAGTGCTCGAGAGCCCTTTGGGAGTAACCCAGAGAGGGTTTTGTTCTTACTGAACTTCTGTGGGAGCTCCTTAGCCCAGTTCAGGATCAGTTCTTACTTAAAAGCCCCAAAGCAGGAACCCAACAGCAAATACAGAATGTGCACAGAGTTATTTCCCTCTTGCTGCCCACAAGACCTCTAATGCTGCTTCCTCTGGTATGGGAATAAATCATCATGCTGAACTCCATTTTTTCATGGTGGAAAAAGCCCATTCTTTATTCACATAACTCATTTTTATACAATTTTACAGACTCCAGTTGGTCAGCAGCTTTCTTGCCAATTTCTCCATTGGTTAGTAACAAGTTGTTATTCTGTATTGATTGGTCACTCAAACCCCTGATGTGAACATGCAGGAAAAGTTGTTTGTGAAAGAGAGTTTTTATTTTTCCATCTAACAGTGTAAAAACAGTTTATACAGGTGCTGGTTGTTTTTCACCCAGGAATAGATTATTATGTTAATGAACTGCTCACACCAGGATTGCTTTCAGATGGGAACTTGCAAAGTGCCAGCTTGACAAGGCCAGCCACTGATTTTAGGAGAGCAGCCTTGATTTTATAAAGCCTTTCTTTATGATTTTTCTACTGCAACTCCGTGGAATAATCAGTGCTTGAAACCTGGAAACAAATTATGAGCCTGTTGTTGTGAGGCACCCAGTAATGCCATGGCAGTGGAGCCACAGCTTTGAGGTTGGTTTTAATGGGAAAAGATGTGATTTTTACACTGGTTCAAGTGTTACCCATTTGAGTTGGGACAAAAGTCTTGACTGCTGATCAGTGGGCATGGTGATACTTTTTTTAAGGTTGGACTTGATGGTCTCGGAGCTCTTTTCCAACCTTAATAATTGTATGATTACAAAAAGAGTCAAAGATGAGTTGAAAAAAGCTCACTGATTTCTCTGTAGCTGGCATTTCAGTTGGACTCTGGCAAATACATTCTCTCCACCCTTTAGGTTTGCAGCTGAATTTGTTTTACTGAATAAATAAATACTGTGGTGTAGTAGAGCTATTTATAGCTAGTGGAAAGGCTCACCTACTCTGTTCTTTTCCTTCCAAAAGTGGGAGTTTACAAGTGATTTTAAAAAAATCAATCTCTTGACCTTTTCTAATAGTTCTCAGTTGTAAAGTGTGTGACTTTTGATATTTTTTATCTCTTGTTCTTTGGAATGCTTGTGATTGTGGAGCTCTTCAGACATATGGCTGAGTGATGTGTGGGCTCAGCAACGGCTTTTCTTCTTTCTAGATCTTCTAATAGAGAAGATTGCTTCTGTTTCTGTTATTTATGATTGCAGTGCTTCACTCTGGTCCCATCCATCTGTGTCATATATGCAAGCCATTAGCAGCAGTGTTTTTTAGCAGAGAACTCTCAACCCGACCATATATCACAATAATCTTTTCACTCCACATAATTTGGAATAAAGCTGCAAATTTACAGCGGTGCCTTGTAACTCCAAGTGATGACAGTATATATATATTTATATATATATATAGATATGTATTATTGATAACAAGTTTTTCTCAGTGCCATGCCTGAACAGAGCAGTGTTGGGTAGAATGAATTGCCCTCCGTTATGTACCATAAATCCCACAAGCCCTGTTGAGCATCTTCAGCTTGTTTGCTCTGAGAATGCACTGAGTGCTCCTTCCCAGGTTCCTCTTTGGTTTTGTGCTGCCCAGTTGGCATTTTCTGCTCTCTGGGAGGGCAGGGAGCAGCCAGGGAGATGCCACGTGCCAGCAGAGAGCGAGCAGTCAGTCTGGTTTTGCAGCACAAGGCCTGCTTTGTTCCCTGCATCCCTCCCTGCTCCCCTCCCTGGGCTGCAGGGAACCTTTGGCTCCAGCAAGACCAGAGCTGGGGAGGATGGAAGCTCCCAGCCAGATTCTATATATACCCCACAGATCAAAATCACACTGTCAAAACACAAAAATACCTCAATAATTTTCTTTTTAATTTGAGCTGTCAGCCTCGAGATGCCACTTTGCTCTTGAGCTGCTCTGCATAATGTGTGCCAGCTCCCTTCAGCTCATGCTAAAGTGGAAAGGAACAAATTTCCTGGCAGCTTCTGCAAAGCAGTGTAATACAACTTCCATTATATGAAGGTGGTGAACATAATGTGACTTCATAACAGCTGCAGTAAGTGATGTGAAGCTCTTAACATCCTCAACAAGTTACAAGTGAGAGGTTATTTTTCATCTCTATTCCTAAAAAAAAAAAAGGCACGTTATTTTAGGCAGATGACACTCTGTTTGCACTGAGCTGAACTAAGTAAATTTTTACATGAGTTCTCCAGATCTGTGCTGCTCTGTGAAATAAAGAAAACACTAAAAAAAAAAAGCTAAAATACAGTCCAATGGCTGGATTTCAACTTACAAATTTGGATGTTAAATTATATGTATAGAAATGATGGCTGTCAGATGGATTTCAGTTGACACTTATTCTTTTCCCTTTGGATTTATGATTCCATGAACGTTGCTTGTTGTATTGGTTATTTCTGTGTGGAACTCTTTAGATTTTTGAGAATTCTCAAAAGGTGACACAGGTCTGATGCTTTTGGATCACCTATTAAGGAGCCAGGCTCTTTGGAAATAAGTCACCCATTACAAATGGGAAATAAAAAAGAATCAAGGCTGTCCATGTTGAGTTGCCCACATCAGCTCCTATCAAAGTCTGTTATTAGGCTGAACACAAATTCAGTTTTGAGACTTCAGTAACCAGCACTGATAATCAAAGTGTTATCACACAGTTTTGAGGTGTAGCCCAAGTCCAAAAGGATGAATCCTCTGTGGTTTGCTTTCTCTGGCAGCTGAATTATCCTTTCCATTGCAGTGTGATGATGAGCGTTGTTTCCAGGGAAGTTCACAGCTAAAGTTCACAGGCTGAAGCAAACAGTGGCGCTCCCCTTCCCATGTCTTTATCTCAGTGCTTAAATCATATTACAAACAAGGTCAGCATTGTCTCTGGTTGGATGAATTCCTTCACACTGAGCTCTGAGGAGCTGTCAGCTCAGAGATAGGACATGGCTGTGGTGTTTCAGAAATTCTGCCCAAAGCAGATGCCCAGATATGCAGTTTTCCTTACACAAATTGCTGAATAAAGGCAGACCTGAAGCAGCCACCCCAGGGTATAAATTGGAATGGCAGGCATTGGTGAAGCAGCTCCTTTCTACAAATTTCCAGATATTCCCATAATATATCTCAGATCTTTTGCATTGATTATCACATTATATTTTGCAACTTTTACAAAAACAATTAATTAACTTATGTATTTTCTGGAGGATATACCAAGTTTTAAAATCCTAAAAATTTTTTGCATGTGCTTTATTAGTGAAAACACAAATCAGTCTCTTGTCCTCTAGACTGGGAAATCTGGAACCAAAAATATAATCTGAAAGTAAAATATGACTCAGCTGCAAGTAATATTAATGGTAATTGCCACTTAGTGATTTTTCAGTTGGTAGAAAACAAACCATCAAAATGATAATTGCAGGATTCACTGGGATTTAGGTTGATTAACAAACTAGACAACCAAGTGGGCAGCAGCCACTGAGCCAGAGCTGTGGCTCAAGTGGAGTCAGCAGAGCTAATCTGGAATCAGTGGAGCAAAACCCACTTTATTCCCTTTGCCCAAAGAATGAACATATGCCACGTCGGATATAGAACAGTTGGAAACAATTTCTGCATGGGACACTGATGAAAAATAGCTGGGAGGGAGAGGAGGGTGATTAGAATTTAAAGGCAGACTTAGGGGTGGGGATGAGGCCAGGCTGGCATTAATGGGATCAGGGCTGTGTCTGCAGTGACCTGCAGGTGCACCTGGGCACAGCTCTCTTCTTTATTTATAAAATAAATTCATATGTGTTTTAAATGGGAAAAAGAAGTGTTAAAGTTGCCTCATGCAATGAGCTCTTTAGAACAATTTAGATAATTTCATATGTTTTCCCATGAAGTTGAGGAAATTTAATGTTTGCTGTTGTTAAGCAATTTAAGTCTATTTTATTCTTGAGATTTGGGAAATAGTGTGGGTTTATGTGTTGGAAATGCAAAATTTCAAGTATACAGAGAATGCATTACCTATAAACAAGCTGTGAATTACTTTTAAATCATTTCATTATAGTCTCCTGACTCACTGTTCGATGGCATGGTGTTTATTACAAGGTTTTTTCAATCTCAGATCTTGATTGTCTCTTTTGTTGAAATGTGGACCAATTTCAAAATATCTGAACTAAGTTTAATATTATGAAAGAGGCCATAGTGGGGGTGAAAGCTGGAATTCTGACTCTTAAAGTAAGCACCCTCAAGGAAATTGTTCTTTTGCTGTGGTTTGGAGGGACCTGTGTGACAACCTATGGCCTCCATCCCATGGCAGGAACTTTTTTATTTCAGAAAGAAAAAGTTCTTTGAGATCATTCATAAATTTTAAATGGGCTTCACATTGCAATCAGGAGCTAATTTTCTTTTCCCATTATCTCCTGCCATTCTGTGCTATGAGAACACTTTGTTCTCTAGAACAGCCTCACTCCCAGAGAGCTCTGGTCCCTCACAGAAATAATTAACTGGGGAAGATTTGGATTTTTGTAGAGACCTTCCCCAGGCATTCAGGGGAACAAATCCCAAACCCAAGGATGGGTTTAGTTCCAGCTTCACATCCCTCACATCCCTCCTGGATGCACATTGACAGTTCCTGTGACAGAGCAGGATTGAGATTCAGGAAATGTGGCTTTGTGGAACTGCTCATCCCACGCTGTATTTGAGCACTTTGGGCTGTCTCCAGCATTAAAGATTTATCATTGTGTGGAGTCTCTTGGCTTTTAAATGTGAGCTCTTATCTCCTCTTTAATCACAGTGTTTGCTTGGTGTCTTGTGGCTTTATTTTACATGGGACTCTGCTGGCTTTCCTTGACTTACAGGTGAAATATTCAGTTTTATTTTATATTTGTTACAAAATAATAAAAAAAAAGGAACACCACCACCAGCCACTCTTAACTGTTGTTTCCTCTTTTTTTTTGCCAGTTTGCTGTTTTGTGGTTCACAAGAGGTGCCATGAGTTCGTTACCTTCTCCTGTCCTGGGGCTGACAAGGGGCCTGACACTGATGTGAGTACATTGACTTTTCAGACCCTGCTTTACACAGATTTATCTCGTTACACCCATGAGAGTGGATTACAAACAGGATCAATGGGTTCTTCACGACAGATAATTGAGTCCAAGTGGGTTTTAATGGTTGTGAAGTGAACATTTATGGACTGAAAAATCTATTTTTGGTAGGAGCAGTGAGCTTGAGTGTGTGACCAAGAACAATATCCTCAGAATGTGACGACCCTGAGGCATTCACCCAGCCATGAATCAGCATTTTATTTTCTTTGCTTCATGTTGGATATATTTGACATTAACAATTCCCAGAAAGGCTGAAGCTTTCTCTGAGCTTTCTTAGTATCTATATTATCTCAAAGTGTATCTTTTGAGCTGTCTCTGGTCCTTGTCTCACTGCACACAAAGATCTGTAGCTCCAGTTAAATGACAATTTAATCTTGAGCCAGCTGGCTTACTGGGTTTTTATTTTATTTTCATGTTTGAGCTAGTCTAGAAGTCTGGCTACTCCCATTCCATCCTCCTCTGTCAGTACTTCTGGAGCATTTTTGGTCCACAACCAGTTTTTCCTCTCCACACATCTGCCTGCCTGGTGAGACACATGTGCAGGATCTTTGTGTCACCCTGCTGAAATAATAAACTGATCTCGTTTGTTCACATAAAAATAACATTTCTTTGGGTTTTATAAATCCCACTTTACAGTGAAGTAATTTAACATCTGCTTATGGGAACAATACATTCCAAGTGTTCTTTGTCTGAATGGCTTTGTTTTGTTTCTTATCACATATTCATGCTCTAGATTGTAGGCTATTATCTCCTCTGATAAAATGCACCAGAAGAATTTTCCTGCTAGCTTTTAATGAGCTTCTCATGAATTGTTTCAATATGCCAGCCAGGAGGTCAGTGAACAATATGTGGGCAGAAGCCACAAGGGGTCTTGGAAAATTTCAGATATTAAAAAGTTCTCTCGTTTTTAAATTCAAATATGGAGAAATGTTGAAGAACTGAGAGGAATTTTTAAAACTTCCATTTTAATACATTTCACATAATTTATATTTAGGTGCAGAAGAAAAATGCTAAAGTTAGAAGTGAAATTAAGTTAGGAGTGTTCAGTATCTCTTGTTTAGCTCATACAGACCTTACCAATAAAACACTGGTTAGGCAAGAGCAAGAAACCAAAATTGTTCTTCATACCTTTGCTTTTCTGAAAGTTCCTGATTTTTTTAAGCTTTGCAGTGGGGCATTTGGCTCTGTAAATGTAGTTGACAGCTAAAGCAGGCTTTTGGAATTTGGGAGTTAAGTATTTGAAGTGTCTTGAGCTGCAGAGAGGCTGAAACCCAGGGCAGCCATGCATGGGTGATGTTCTCATCCCTCATCTGGCTGCAGATTGTTGAATGGCAAAACCCCTGTTGGGCCCAAAGGGGCCACAATTTCAGCAAAAGTCTGAACAACTAAAGAATATCTGCTGAATTCCTCATTCTCTGAGTATAATTCATACCTACAAGCAATACATTTTCTAATCAGATGATTTCTGATTTACTTGGTCAAGAGAATAACCCAAATCTGGTCTTAGCTTAGTGCTCACTTGTGATGTAGGATATTAATGGAAGTTACTCTTGATTGAGAGGTGACATTCATGAACAGCTCTGCTGTGTCCATAATGAATGGTTTGGCTCTTAAAAGTGCTCTTGATTATTTATTTTTTTATAAAATGGCTCTTTGGGGTTGTTCACCTGAAGTTCAGAAATGAGAACACACAATTGTGTGTGAGACCATTTAATTTTACTGGGACTCTTTTCACGGTGACAGGGTCTGTGACAGGTTGTTAATGGTATTTAATATTGCTGACTGCATTTTGTGATTTGGGCTTTTGGGCTCAGTGATTAAATAAATCAGCCTAATGTCTCGTTCCTGTATTTGGGTTACCAAATGATCATTTTCAGTATTTACACAGCAGCAATAGCTCAAAAACAGTTTGAAGATTAAAAGCAATCAGAGAATAAATATGTTTTATTAAAACTGAGCTACATTAGTGGGTACTATTACACAAAGAGGATTGTAGAATATTATACTTTAATTTACTGAAATATTTGACTATAATTTCAACCCTTTTACAATTCAACAGCTGATTCCTCTCCCTGCTACAAGCTTTGTTCTGAAATGTAGTTTGCTATAAAGCTTATCATAACATCTAGCAGATTTTTAAATATTAAACCATCCTTTTCTAAATTACTTTGTGCAGGTGCACAATTAATTTGTGTACTCAGATGCTCCAGTGTTACCTTTCTATTAATTGTAAGAGTAATACTGTCATTAATAAAATTAAATTTCCAGAGCAATAATTATAATAATTGCAATCATTATATAATAATAATTGTTGTGTATCAGAATGTTAAATGATAATGCCCTGTACTTTTAATATAAATGAGGCAGTCCTTGCAAAATAATGCCTTAATGAAGGTGAGTGAAAAAGAGGAAAGCTTAAAGTGAGTCTCTTCTTGTTTTACTCAGAGTAGCTGAAATGTGAGGTTGAAATGTCTGTTTGTGCCAAAAGGAAAATAATACTTGGGAATAAAGTGCTCATCCCTTGCAGTGGTGGTGTCTGGGGAGCAATATCTGTTTCAGTGAAACAAGAAGTCACACCATCAAAAAAATTGTGCATTTCCTTATTACTTGGCAGGGTGTGAGCTCTGGTTTCTTAGCAAAAAGCAGCTCAGGAAGTTGTTTTCTTGCTGTCTAACAGCTCCCAACAGAAATTATTCATCTTCTCTTTATGGCCACCTCTTTATGGTGATGCTGAGTGGAATTCAACAGTTCCTGCTGCTGCTGCCCTCCAGAGTCACAGGAAGCCTCATGTCCAGTTCAGGTCCTTGCTTTGGGAAGATGCTTGCTGTTCTTAAAACTGTTTTAAGTCACAGATGAAATACTTAAAACTGTGGTAAATCAGTGTGGAAATGTAAGAGCAGCCTCAGAGATGGAGTGCTGCTGTAATGAGCTTTGTGCAATATTAAGGAATAATTGGTCAGTTTATTGAAAAATTGAGTTAAATATTTGTTTTCTTTATTCAGTGGCAGAAGGTGTCTTTGTTATATATTAAAATGTTCCTAATTACATGCTACATGTAATTAAAAAAACCCAAGCATTAATTTAAAATAGTGTTTGACTGCATTTTGTGTTTCAGTGCAGGTTTGTAAGACTTTGAGTGCACAAGAACTCACAGAGCATGGCCTCTGGATCAGCACTATTTCCCTTTCAGATTATAATAATAGAGAATCCAAGGGAGGATTATGAGCAAAATAAATAGAAATTAAAAAGTGAAAATCATTTGAATTAGAGTGAGTGACTCAACAGGGAAAGGATTTGAAATCTGACTGTGCTTGGTAAGTTTTTAGCCTTTAAGCACCTAGGAGAGAATGGATGGGAAGATCCAGATGTGTCCTTATGTAAAATCAAAAAGCAAATATTATTTTTACCCACTCATCATTGCAGGGTAACTGAACCCAGGGATGTCAAAGGTGACATACTGCAATTTCCAAGTCAATTATCCTCTTGATACTGAAATTTTTGGGAGCTTTATTATCTTAAGCACATTTGAAAGCTCAGTGGGAATGTGAACAACTGTGAGGTTCTGTGGGATGCTGCAGGAGTTGGGTGTTTTCATCAGTGGGTTGGATATTGGGATAATGCAATTCTAGAGTCCAATATTTCAGATTTTTTATGTGTTAAGATATAATTTATTAAAATAACAACAAAAATCACTGGTGAGAGGAGGAAAAAGTAATAAAAAAAGCAAAACTAAAAGTAGATCAGTGTGATCATGAAGACAGTGGTTCAGAAGAAACTGAAGCAGGATTTTCAGTGGATCATAAACTCCCTGCTGGCCAGCTGTGCACCCCTGGTACAGAGGCAGGGACATGACAGAAATCATGATTCTGTTTTTCAGGGAGATGTTTTATGTTGAATTCTGCAGCTCTTCATTTGGAATTTGGGAAAGAACTGAAGTGTTAAAGGCCTTTAAAGCACAATCTTCGAGGGTTTTTTTGTCTCTTAAACTGTGACCAGGTCTCTTAAGGGCAGTCTGTGACAAGGGAAATATAACTCCATAACAGAGCAGGGTTTGGGGTGTGGTGATGGGGAACTGCTGCAAGGGGCTGCCAATAGAAGAAATTAAGGTTTTTTTCTTGGGGTTTCCCTCTCTCCAAATCTCTGCTGTGGATTTTCCCTGAGTGCTCTGTGGGGAGATGGGACATGAGCCCCGTGAGCTTCCACTGTGATTTTCACTTTATGGTTTCTGTGATTCTAGAGCTGGGAGGAGAAAGATTGACCCTTAAAAATTCATGTGCTGGGGGAGCAGTGGGAAACTCTTAATTCAGAAATGCTGATGTTCAGAGTGGCAGCAGGGGGTTGGGTTTGCCCTGAGGCTCAGGGAGTGCTGATGTCCACATTTACTGCCCTGTTACACTGCTCATTTCATGGCTGGGGCTCTGAGAAAAATGATTTGAAGAATCACCTCTGTACTAAGCCAGAATAAATTAATATAACTGCTCTGCCCTGGAGGGCTTAGGTGTCTTGACCAGATTTCTGTTCTGTTATAGGAAATGCTGAAATATTTTTCTTTTTTTTTTCTCTGTTCTTTTTTACCCACTGGCGTTTAATCATGTTTCTAGATCATATTTACATGTAGGAGGCTGATTTCAGAGTGGAAAAACAGAGCTGCTTGACTGGCTTAGGGAATTGAAAAAACCAAACCAAACTCATGAGAAGAAAAGTAACTGAAAGCACAATATTAAGATTTACTATAGAACTAGTTAAAAAGGGATTTTAATCAGAAAGCTTTGCAGTCTTTTTCCAAGGATAATGAAATGCAGCAGCAGGGCTTGTCTGATTTGCTTTTAACTCTGTAGTTGTTTTTTACAATGGAAAACAACTGTTAGAAATGTTGGATATCTTGAGACTGGAGCAGCAACAATCATAATTTAATAAAATATTATAGAATCATTAAATCACTTAGATTGGAAAGGATCTTGAAGATGATCAAATCTAACCATATCTCGCTAAGGTTTGGGGGAAAGGTTTCATTGCTAATCTGAATTTTGAGTAATAGGCAATCTTGTCCCAGAAATATTTTCTTTTTAATTAAGATGAAAACCTTCTTGCTTCATCACAAAAGATACACAACTGCAGGGAGACCTGGCAAGAAGCAGTTCACTGCTTCCCAGATTGACAAAAATCTTCTCTTTAAAAGAAGCCTGTATGAATTTTTGGAAGTGATTCTTGAACAGCTCTGATGCAATTTTTCATTGCATTCCCTAAGCAGAAAATATAAAGCCCCTTCTATTTACAGATTAAGGAAACAACTCAAAGTGTTTGTATGTCTGTGGTTTCTAATTATGATAATTATTAATCACATTGATTTTGTTTGCAATAGACATTATTAGATGCAGGCAGTAGGTAATATTCTTAATAAAAAGCGATTACAATGCAAACATATTTTTGTCAAAATATGGTGTTCCTGGCTATATTACCACAGCCTTTTCCCCAAAAGCATGTCCTGGATAGCAGAATCAGCATGATCACAGCCAATGCAGCAAGTGATACTGAAGGAGCTGAAAATTTTTATTCTTTCTGTTATTTATCATAAGTGCTTTAAAACAAATTTTACAGGACAGCAAGATAATTTTTCTTACAAAAATAAACATTTTCTTGTGTGCAGTTACCCTGACTTTTGAATCTCTGAAGAGTATCCAAAGCAGTTTATGGAGAAATAAAGGTTTCATTTCTATGGTTTTGACTTCAAAGCCCTAAAACTTAATAGTAGGGGAAAGTTGCTTGGATTTCTAATGTTTTAATTATTTTTTTCTGTGGTGCTGTGTGACAGTGGCTCATTACAAAGTGTGGTTATGTTGACAATGAAATTCCAATTTGAACAGGATCAGTGCAGAGGTAAGATTCTTTTAAATGGAAGACAGAAATTAAAGAAGGAAAAACCTGCCCAAAAAGGCTCTGTGCATCCTGACAGGGATATATTGGGCTCATTTTCCTCCAGCTTTGGGAGGAGGTTCTGTGCACAGAGGCTCATGGAATTGCCCATCCCTGGCTGTACTGAGAGGTTGGACTGCTCTCCTGAATGCCTCCTTTTGAGTGGCTGCAAGCAGCTTCCCAGGTAACCTGAAAGCAGTTCTTGTGCTGGAATGTGTTTGAATTAATCATCCCCCAAGAAAACATGTGTCCCTTCTATTCCTAAATTAAAGCACAGGCTCCTTTTATTGCAGCTGAAATGGCTTTTAGCTACAGTGAACAATCCTCAGCAAAAGCAGAATTAAATTACGAAGGAACAGGTTCATGAACTTTTATGACTGCTGGTAATTCCCACCTTTTCCCTGCAACCCAATCTCCAAACTGGCTCTGTGTCCATCTGCATGGAAATTTTCCCTGCAGTGTGAAAGGAGCTGTGTGAATCCTCTCCTTGAGCACCCCATGGGAAGGAAATCCATGGTGGGTGGCTGCCTGCACAGTGTGGGACTCCAAGGAACATTTGCTCACATCCTCCAGGTCAGCCCTTCAGGCTTTCAGTTCATGGAGTTTGTGCCTGAGACACTGGGAGTGCAGTTTAGATTTTTGTTACAGCCTCTGAGATTTGAAAGTTCATAGCTTTTTATTTATAAAAATATATTTTTTATTTTCCCAATCCAGAACAGTGCAAGTGCTGAATAGCTGTATCATAAAATTTAGACTTTATATTTTTCTTTCCAGCCTTTTCCTGTGCAATACATAATATAGGTGATGCTGGTAAGAGTTAATCACTGAACAGAGCTCTGCTCAGACAGTTAGAAAATGTATATAAATGATGAACCTAAAAATATCCCTGATTTTCACAAGTTAGCACTGCAGAACAATTAGGCAGTGGGACTATAAAAGGAGAACTCACAGCTAAGTTATTCCCAGTAGTAAAGAGAAATCTTGTGGATGAGGTGCAGTTGTGGTGGCAGCAACTCCTGGGTGCTGATTTTCACCATCAAAACTCTATTTAACTCCCCAAATTGAAGTTGGCATGATTCCAACAGCACTTATTTTCCAGTTGTTAAGAATATATTGAGTTTTGTGCAGTTTGGGTTGAGATTCATTATTTCCAAGTCAGCTTTTGTTTCCCCTTGGCAAAAGTCTCTTGTGTCAATCTTTAAACTCTGTGTAAATGTGCTGATGTTTGAGTTTAAGGGGGAAGAATGCCTAAGAATTACTAATAATCTGCTTTGTTACATGAGATATCATGTGTAAAATGCACCATAGACGTTTCTATCAGGTTCCACCCCCAAAACTATGTGGGTTTTAAAATAAAGAAGAGTGATTATGGCACACTGAACTCAGGAGCTGGAAGAGACACAGACAGACCACTGAGAGAGCCTTGCAGAATGCTGGCAGTTTTTAGCACTGTCTGTTTGTTGAGGTGGCAGTTCTTGCACCAAAATTAGATTCAATCTTAATTTGGCATAAAAGAAGTGGGCTAATTTTGAAAAGCACTGCAGATCCCATATGCTCAGAGTGATTTTAATGTGTCACCAGAGTGTCCCCAGCTCTGGGGATGGCTGGGGCTCTGTCCTTGGGGTGCTGCACAAGTTTGCTGATCTCTGCTGAGCTGAAGTGATGTGGCCTCAGCTCCTTGGTGTAAATCCCAGCTCCAGGGAAGCTCCTCTGGGGGTGGGGAGAAAAGAACAACTTGTACTCTTAGGAAGGAGCAGAGCTCTTTTATGGAGGTGCTGTGACCCTGGAACAGAGAGAAGAGAGAGGAAAAGCAGGGAGGGACCTGGGGACATCCTGGCTGGGAAGGGAGCAGCTGCCACCCCCTTGCACTGCAGCTCCATTGATCCATGGGCTGCTGGGAAGGCATCAGGGAAGCTCTGCATGAGCAGGAACAGTTTGGTTTCCTTCTTGGCCATTGCTCCTCTTGTATTTGCTCATTTTCACTAATGGCCATTACTGGGGTCATACTCTGAAGAGATCCAAATAGCTCACAGATTTGTTTTTCAGCCTTTGGGAAAGGTAGGATTTGTCTTGAAGTAATCAGTGACCTCAGGGAAGTTCTATTAAGTGTTATCTTAATATTCTGCGACCCTGGAACAGAGAGATGAGAGAGGAAAAGCAGAGAGGGGACCTGGGGACATCCTGGCTGGGAAGGGAGCAGCTGCCACCCCCTTGCACTGCAGCTCCATTGATCCATGGGCTGCTGGGAAGGCATCAAGGAAGCTCTGCATGAGCAGGAACAGTTTGGTCTCCTTGGCCATTGCTCTTGTATTTGCTCATTTTCACTAATGGCCATTATTGGGGTCATACTCTGAAGAGATCCAAATAGCTCATGGGTTTTTCTTCAGCCTTTGGGAAGGATAGGATTTGTCTTGAAGTAATCAGTGACCTCAAGGAACATGTATTAATGTTATCTTAACATTCTGTTATTTTGTAATTGATCTGTTTTTTTCTAGCAACCCAATGAAACTTGATGCAAACAGATTTTAAGGCAGTGGAGCATTACCTGGGCTGAAAAACCAAATCCTGATGCTTCTGCTGAAGTTAAGATGATGCCAGTCATGATTCCCTTCATAATTTGATTTTTGCTGTGCCCTTGCAAATAAATTACAGTGGCATGGTCTGTGTAATTAATGAACCTCAGTGATCAGTGCTGAGCTCATAAACTAAAGGCAGAAGCATATCATAAATTCTGCTAATGAGAACTTAATTGATGGAGAAGTCAGAGATTGATTTATTCCTTTTCCTTTCTGTCCCCATGAGAACAGTACCTGCTGAACTGAGGATGAAAGAAATGTCTCAGTGTTGGGAACACCATTGTAATCTGTATCAAAGCACCTTCAGGTCTGTTTCTATGGCAACAGGAGCATCAGACCAGCAGAGAACGGACCAGAAAGGAGATAAAAGCCTCTACAAAAATAGCTGTGAGAAGTGTCTGCATAGCTTTGGCTACTTTTCTTTCTTTTTTTAGAAGTGAAAAAAAAAAGCCCAAAACTTGAAGTTTTTTGAAAGCTGGTTATTATTTAGGTTAGAACTTATTAGCAGTGAAGTACTGGTAGAATGCAGCAAATTATTAACTTCAGGGACATTAATTAAAGAGTTTATCAAAAAGAAAGTCTTAAAACTAAACCTAATAGAAACAGTGTAATTTTTAAAAGCAATTTCTCTGTAACCCCTCTTGAAAAGACATTTTCTGAATCTTAAGGTCTTCATTCTTTTTTATAAAAGTTATAATAAGCTGAGAAATTATCCATCTTTGGTCTGCAAATAGCCTTTTCTCCTATCCACCTAATTGCTTTATTATCATTAAATTGAGCACTTGGTGTCTAATTACAATGCTGGGAATTGTAAATCACAGACTGGAGTCCATGGGGTCAAAATTCTTCATTTTGCGTTGCCAGAGATTGGGCAAAAATACGCGAAAAAGAATAAAAAGCTTTTTCCTCTATCTTTCAGATGGACTTTGGTCATTCCAGTTGGAAAAGTGGCCTGGAAAATCACAGGCAGGTGCAGTTTGAGAATCTGATTTCTTGGAATGAACAGCAAATGATGATTGATTGGACAGGGACTCCAGTGAGCACTAGAGAATTGTTCCTTTTAGGGTGTATGTACAAGCAGAGATGTAGAAAAATTCTGATTTACCCTGTCCAAAAATAGGATAAAAAGCACCCTGACTGCAGAGATGAGGTTTGAGGGAGTTGGGAACAGACTGGCATGAGAATATATAGAAAACCTATGTTAAATAGGCCATGCATAAATACATGGAATGTTTGTGGAGAAGGTTCTTTGTTTCTTTGTCTCAGGTTTTATTCTAGAAGAACTTTTTCCCCTAGAATCATTTGAAATCTGGGATTATCCCAAATTATTGTTTCCTTCCTGCAAAAATTATTTGGGTTTAATTAAAGATAATTTGAGTCCTACAATCTTATCATGCAGCAGGAAGAAGACCTGGGCATTCCTTCTAATAAATAGCTTTGTGAAATTCTTTCTTAGTCAAAATCCACTTTTATTTTCCAAGGTCTATATTAGTACCTACAAATTGACCTAGTTATGAGTAGAGATATTGGATTGTTAAATCTGAAGCCTGAAGTCCCATTCCTCAATTCATCTTAATGGCATTCCCTTTTTTAAGCTATATTAAAACTACATTATTTTTACTTCCCTTGAGAAAGAAAAACAAGAATTTTAATAACCAGAGGCTTTGATTTTTGTGGTTATTCTCAAAGTTTTAGGGGTTTTTTTTGTCATGTCAATCTTGTTCTACCAAAATTCAGTTGTCAGTTTTGAAATAAGTGAAATCAATACTCTGTTTTAATATCAAATAGAATAGGAGTCAAAATACTTTGGTATTTAGACTTGGAGAGAAGCAGAACCAAAATAGATAGAAGGATAGTAAAAAAAAAAAAAACCCAAACCCACTAGAAATAAAGCAGTCCTGTAACTTTTGGGAGAAATGTATAAATCCCTCAGAGTTCTGTTTAACATCTGCTACTTGTCTCTTCGTGTGCCAAGAGCATGATTGGACCATTCAGGAAAATAAAAAGAATTCTGCAATCAACAGACTTTGTTCAATATTCCTGCACAAAGGGGACTCTCCATAAATAATATCAAAGACTTTGGTCAAACACAAATGGGTTTATATTTAACATGTTTTATTTAGAAACCTGCCCACACAGAGGTAAAATTAAGAGAAATAGAAATACACTTTAAAAAAAAAATTAAATTGCTGGAAGCTCATTATAGAGAGGGGTAGAAAATGTTCTATTCTCCCATTCCAGACTAATCCTTTGCTCTTCTGTGAGAAGGTGCAGCTGTTTACTGATCTTACAAGCTCAAATCAAATCAAAGTGGTTCCCAGAGCTTTGTGTTTGGCAGCAGCAGAGCCCCGGGGTCAAACGAGGAGACAGCTCCAGCACAGACCCCAACTCCTCCAGGCTCCTCACCAGCAGTGCTGTGTCTAAATCAAGTCACTTCAGTGACATAACAGTCCAGAAATGGCTCCTCTAATAAAACTTTATTTTCAAGTAGTTCCAAAATAAAGGAGGAAAAAAGCGGCGTTTTATTTTCTCTGGCTTCAGCCGTCCTTGTGCTGCATTTCATTTTCCTGTCGCTCTGCTCCTGTCACAGCCCCTCCCTCAGGTTCATCACTGCTTGTTTTGCCAATATTCTCGGGATACACTCCAAGAATTTGGGTTATTACTCACTGCAATAAAAGACCAATGCATCTTAATCAATACAGCCTTCCAAAAATTAGTTTCCTGAAGTTGGGGTTCAAAAGGATCACATTAAAAATCAAATTCCTCCTTCATAAGTAGCAGATTATTTTTTTTGCCTTCTGAGAATGTCATGCCTGAAGGTATCTGGAAGATGAGATTTATTTTTTTTAATTAAGGCCTTTTGGCAAAATGTGCCCTACTCTAAAGGGGAGGTGGAATTCCTCATCCATGCACATGCAGGCATGTGCACACAGATATTGTTCATTTTCCATGCTCATTAGTGTCTGTGTTCCCCAGCAGAGCCAACAGGAGCTGCAAGGAGGCACTCGGTGCTTTTGGAAATTAGGTTAATAAATCAACACCTGATGTGGGAGTTTGTGAGGGTGTTTTTTGCTGTTCAAAATACAAGATATTTACTATTTGCATAGGTTTTTGTTATGCAGTTGTGTGTCTACTTGGGCAGAACTGTCACACATCTAAAAGTATTTATGGCATACATTTATTTTAAAAACATTTTAGTTCCACAAATACCTGGGTGGAAAAAACCTGCGGTACTGGAAGTTATGTGGCTCAGAATTCCAATTTTTTTTCCTTGGCTTGTTTGTCAAGGGAGAGCTCAGTAAAAATGAGAACTGCTCTGGATTGCATGGGCCAGCAGCTGAGATTTGCAGAATGTCCTGAATGCAAGGTACTGCTTTGGAAGTCTGGAGAAATTCGGGGAAAGGTCTGGGAAGCAGTGGGTTTCCAAGCATTTCTAACATTAGTACAAAATTTGCATCTGAGTCAGTGGGAGTCTTTGGTGCTTAATGAGCTGTGCTTGATTTACAAACTTGGTATTTAAACTGTTTCTTTAACACGGAAATAAAGAGTGTGTGAGATTTACTACTGCAAGAAAAGCTCAAAAGATGCCAGATAAACTGTGCTGTATCTATTCCACTCAGAGCTCTCAGGAAAATGTTGATTATACAAAAGTGTTCAGTGCATTTCCTACAGAATCCCAAGCAGGAAGAATTCTGGCTCTGGTGGTGATGGCACCAACTGCTGGAGCAATGATAGAGAGTGATGCCTATAAAACCAGATAAAAAATTTATAGTTCATTTAGTAGGAAATGGAATTTGAGATGCTGCTATGGGTTTAGGGTGTCCTCCCACAGTCCTTGGGATTTAGGAGACTCAAATAACCACAGCAAGGAGAAATTTCTTCTGCAGGTGCAGAACTGGGCTCTCAGTTCCTGCAGTCACCACCATCAGCTGGGCATTTGCTGCAGTTGATTTGAGTAAATGTGCTCATCATCCCCATCTTTTTTGCCTAAAATACGGAGCTCAGCTGTCACCCCATCTTTTTTTTATAAGCTTTGCAGCTTTTGTATATGTTTTATTCATTGTGATTAAAAAGAGGTGCAGTTGTAAATAAGGCCAGTGGCAGGAAACTGTTGGTTCAAAAAGCTTCCTGGAATAATAATTTCAAAAAGCAGGCTGGAGAAAACAGCTTTAACTGGATTTCTCCAGTCTTCCCAGCCTTGTGCAAAATCATCTGAGTATAGCCAGTTTTTAAAAGACTGTTAATGTTATTCTGACTTAAAAGATGGTAACTTAGAAGTGAAGTTTGTCAATAAAGGGAGAAAACAAATAGGTAGTAATTGAAAAAACAAAGGAAAAAAAGAATTATGTCCTTGCTAATGATAGTCCTTAATTAAATCTCCTTAATGGATGGGTAGAATAATCTATTTAATTGTAACTATAGTTTGTGATAGATTACTGTGCCTTATTGTATTATGTCCCTGTAATGAAAGAACCAGCATTACTTTTGTAGTAAATAAATGTTTCTCAGAATGTATTTTTCAATTTTCTCAATTTACTCATAATTTATGTAGAGCCTTGTGAAATTTTTTCTTGTTTTTTCTAATGGGACTAGTCTTTTGATCCTTTGATAGAAATTGCCCCAATTTCTCAGTTATGCAGCAAAGGTTTTGGCCTTATATATTTTCAAGTATATGCTGCTATTTAGTGCTTTATCCTAACACTGGCAAGTTGAAATGTTCTTTATCTACAGCCTAATTAAACCAAACCATATACCATCTGTGTCTAGTTCAATTAAAACAAATTGGACAGATTGACCTCCTTAATACTCTTCAAAGCATTTTATTAGTCTGCAGAGTCCCTTCAAGATAACTTGTTACCTCCTGAGACAATACTTGCTGTCTGCTTAAAAAAAACTGGGGGGAATAATGCCAGTCTGCATGAAAATGAAAAAGAAATGTTCATCTTTCCATTTAAAACCAAAGACAAATGTTCATCTTTCCATTTAAAACCAAAGAAAAGAGTAAAAGCCCTGTGGAGGAACATCAGGTGGAAAGGAGCTGTACAACCAGCCCAAGCAGTCTTTGACACCCTCCTTTAATGGGCGTTTCTCCTCAGCTTTTATTCTCTTTTAGGTCTTTGCTGTGGGGTTTTCCTGGTTTGTTTGTTTGTTTTCAGAGCTCTTCAGACAGGTGAGGGTGGAAGGACTTTGCACAAAGAGTAACAAAGCTGCCCTTACTACAGACAGAATATTTTACTTGGCCAACCAAAATGTTCCTTTTGTATCTTGACTTGGCAAATGCTCCATGCTGTGCTTAAAATGGGGAGATGTGAAAATCCTGACATACTTAAGTGTTCCCTTTAACTTTTCTAATGAAAATCAGTAGTGTTGAATTATTCCAGTGCATCTGTGCTTTAGGTGATGTCCTAAGTTTTATTCCCACCCCTAAGTGATTTCTGGGCACGTCCTCTTGATGAATAGCAGAAGATAAAACCAGTAAAGTGTGGGGCCTGCTGATGGCTTTTAAAGTTCCGACCTGCCTTCACTGACTGTGTGGTCAGATGTAATAGTTCTTTTCTTCTCTGGGTAAAATGAAATACAAATTTTTATTTTTCTATTGTGATTCTAGGGATTTCACTTCAGTGGATATTGACACTTTTAGTTCATTTCAGTGTTTGTTCGCTCTATTTAATTCAGTTTTAACACAATCATTTTAATTGTTTGTTTCCCCACTGAGCCCTGACTGTGCCCTCATCCTGAAGGACTGATCAGGAATTCCTCTTCAGTACAAACCCCCTGTTTGCCCTTCTCTGGCCATGCAGATGGTGTTTCATTTCTTGCTGGGAATAATCTCTGCAGAACTTGCTGCCAAAGTGTCTTCATTATCTGGCTGGCAGAAGTTTTGAGCAGTTGACCACCTTTCCCTCAGATGATAAAATCATTTTGCTTGGCAGATCATTTTGATTTAATGGCCTTCAGAGCTCATTTGCAGCTCTCCTTGGAGGAGTGAGAACTGTTGAACACAGCAGTGTCAGGTCTTGTCAACAGGAATGAATTTCCTGAGATTCTGATAGTTCTGTTATTCATAGCTCATCCAGGAGAGCGAGTTAAAAATGGAAAAGAGAGTAAAATTTTTATTCTTCAAGATTAATTAGTTGTAAATAACTCTTCATCAAACTTCAAGAACTGTCAAGTCTTAAGCAAACATTTCTTTAATAGCATGGTTGGGACTAAAGCACTTTGTGCTTTGTGCTGCTTTACTGAGTTGGGTTTTCCTTTGGGATATTCTCTGCCCTGACCTTGCATAAACTTGCTGCAAGAATATCCTCTGTGATCATATCCTGAGATGCTGAGACTGTGCAGTAATATTCCATAATTTTCTTTAAAACTCGTTTTAATGATCTTTTAAAAGAAATTGAATTATTCTAAAAAAAAGGAGAAAAAGAAAAAATATTTTTGTTTGTGATACAGAACAGCAGAGAAGACAAGCAATAATCTTTGCTGACTATTTGGGTGATTCAGTGAAGGCTGACTGAGCATCTGTTTAGCAATTTGAAGTTGGAGACAGCTACAAAATTTGTCATCCTGCAACAAAGAGGGACATTTAATTCCATTGTAAATATGTAAGATGTAAATTTACTAAAGCTCCGTGTTACTGTGAGTAAATTGAGTTTGAATTCATTAAGAACTTTGAAACAATCATCAAGTCAGTAATGAATCATTAACAAATGCAGGAGCAGGATTTCGATATTAGGCCAGATTTTGTTGAGGCTTTGCCTCTTGTTTCTAGTTTTTGGGAGGAAACTTCCTGTGTCTTGTCAGGGAGCTCAGTGCATCCTCCAGGTTGGACTTTTCCTCTCAGGCCATGTCAGAGCAATGATTCCATCTGCTGCTTTGTGCTCCTGATGTTTCCCCAGGGGTCAGGAGCTGGGTTTGGGCATCCCTGAGACTGCAGCCCAGGAGGGCTCAGCCTGATCCCCCAAACTCCCCACCCATCACATCCCTGCAAGGAAAGGACCTTTCCACACAGGTCTTTTACAAATTGCTAATTAGACACAGAGGAGATGAGTCCTGCCTGGATCCCACAGGAACCTGGAGAGAATTCCCACTCTCCTGACCCCAAATGGGATCTGCACCCCCTGCTCTGCAGAGCTCTCTGCTTTCACAGGGCTCTGTGAAAATAAAAGATCTTTGCTTCTCAGCCTCAGGAAATGTTTATGGGGATTACATTTTCCAGTTAGAGATTTGGAGAATAAGGTTTCTGGTGTGTGACATGATCTCAGTTGCTTGGAGTCAGAAACACCAAGGTTATGTTTGATCCCTGTTTGGGCCGTTCCCTTTGAAGACTCAGTGATCCTTGTGGGCCCTTTCACCTCAGGACATTTTGTGATTCTCTAATCAAGAAGAAACCCAACCCCTTCCTTAACAAGGGCTCCATTTGGGTTATTGCAATGAGATATTGCAGGCATTTATTTCAAGGCCATGTGAGAAGCTTGTGTCTTTGAAAGACACCTGATATTTAAAATCAGTGTTCTAGGAGGTCCTGAATCCTCAAGGGACAGATTAATAACTTCAAGCTAAAATACTGCAAAATGAAAAAAAAATTCCAATAAGTTTTTTGTCTCCTTAAAATAACCCAGCTGTGAAACTGGAAGTTTGTGGTACTAAGTGTTCTTTGTTCAGAGTTTAAAAATAATTCAGAACCCCAGGGATCTGGAAGCAGATGTCTGCTTCAGGAATCATAAGGCCCCAAAACTGGGAGTGTCTCCTTGTCATCACACTGATTTCAGAGTCGTGTGTGGCACCCACCAATTCACTGAGAAAGTTTCTTTTTCCACTGGTTAAAACTTCATTTTCAGAGATCAGGGGTGTGGTGGTGGTTTTTTAAATTTGTTCTGAGTGCCTGGGATAATCGTTGTTCCAGTCTGATCCAGCATCCTCAGATATGTCACAGGTTGATAGAGTGGTTTGGGTTGGAAAGGAGATACAGATATTTATGTCTTTATATATTTACAGAAGTAATCCAATCCCTATAGGACCTGCTCTTCCCATACCACTTCCTGTGGCATCTCCAAATTTCTGCTTCAGTTTTACTGTCTCTAATTAATTTCTGTTCATTGTTCCTTTGCCATATTTTACCCCAAACAATCCTGTCACATTCAGTGGCTCTACAGAGATGTCTCTCTCTGAATGGAGGGGTTGTGTTTCAAATCAATATTGCCATTTAACCCTGCATTTCCAAAATAAATCATCATTTTATTGGATTGACTGCTTACTCTAAACTCTCCATTTCATGATGCTGTGGGCATGATAAATAAACTGGTAATGTGTGAGCACTAATACATGTTTTATCAAGGAGCTTTATAGGAAGCTTTAGGGTAAGGATTTTTGTTTCTTTTTCATTAACACCAGACTAATTAATACTTTCCTGTGGAGATTTTCATCCACAGCTTTTTTCATTTGTTAACCTGCAGTTTTTGTAAATACAGTTATCTGCAGAGGAGGTTTTAAACATATAACCTTCACAAACATTCAGCATTCATATTTTTGAGCTTTGTTTCAGTCCATGTATTCAACATTTCTTTATTTAACAGAGAAAGCTTTGATTTTAAAAAGCATTTACCTGCTTTACTGATTAGACATGAGAACATTTTTCTATTGGGTTTAATATACTTCTTTAGTACAATCTTGAGGCAGGCAGAAAAACTGCTTAATTGTGTTATGTTAATTATATTCTGTGTGTTTGCTGGGAACCACTGCTTTTACAAGAAGTGGATTGCTGATTCTCTATAAAATCAAAGCTTGACTCAGTGATAACCTGTTTTCTAAACTGAGGCCTCTCAACCATGGCATATTAAAAAATTAAGTCTCACAAGGTTGCATATTTTAAGAGACATTGAGCATATCTGTGCTGATTGTGAGTGTTGGGGCTGAAACCTACTAAAGCCAGACTAAAAAATGAAATTATTCAGTCAGTCAGAAGGTTGAGCTGTATCAGGAGCAGAAATCAGACACAAGTGGTGAATGTATTGACAGAGGAGCTGGTAGGTAGAGGAAAAATGATCAGCCAAATGCTTGGATAAAGTCACTTGTACAGTTTTAAGTCTGTATTTTATTAACCTATGGATCACCAGCAGACTGCGGGGCCCAGCCCAAGCCCTGCTGGAGATGAAGAGCAATAATGGAACAATGTCATATATAACAGGGAAAAAAAATGCAGAGATGTGGGACTTCAAATTAATATCTCTCCATCACGAGAACTGCTTGAGTTTTATTTATGGAGCACTTGGGAATTGTTCTTTCTGCAGGGTGAGACTTCAGGTGTTTTTTCTTCCTTATCTATAATGCAGTGTCATACAAAAAATAATAAGGAAGAGAAAATCTGACTCATGGCATCTGTATTTATCTGTGAAAGAAGTGGCTCAGTGGTGGCTGTTGTACAGATAAATGTCATATTTGATCAAACCTGTTGTAATTCTTTCTCTAAGTCTTAGGTATGGACTGGTTTGCTGATAGAGGACTGTCAGTTGCATGATGTCAAATCTCTGGAAAGTAGTTCAGTGCCTTCCAAATGGAATTATTTTGTTATTGATTAAAAAAAAAAAGGTGGGAGATCTCTATTTTCCATTTTTTAAATTTATTTTTGAGGGTCTAGAATGGTAGTTGACTGCAAAATCTTCAAAAAAACCCCTGGCTATGCTGGTGCAGCTTCTGCTCTGGGAATCTGATGTGGCATGTCAGAAAGCAGGTTTGCTGTGACCTTTGAGGCTGCCCAGATCACTCTGTGGGGAAGATTTCCACCGTGTCTGGCACTGACTAATAAGTTAACTGGATTGTGCTGAACTGGATGGTGCTGCTTTCTGTTGGACAATTTATTTTGCTGCTTGACAAGCTCAAAACTTACTCTTTTTCTGAAGAACTTATTAAAAAAATGTTGTTGCTGTGGTAATAAAACATGTCTAAATGCTTTAATAGATCTTTACAGATCATTGATGTAACACAAAGATGAGAACATGCCTGCCTATATAGGGAAGATTCTGTGGTTCTTTTAGATGCTTCCCCATTAATAACAATAATAAAAATAATAAAAAAATAATAATAATACAGCATAGAGCTGTGTTTATACTTCATGCTGTTAAACTTCTATTAAGCTCTGGTAACAGATTTTCTCTTGATGGTGTGTTCTTGCTGCAGAGTAGCCTCATTTGTTTTGCCTGACAGGAAATATGTAAAAAAATAAAAATAATAGCACAAGACCATGCTCTGTCACACTTGAAGTAGCCGTGGGAGTTGAAGGGAATGAGACTTGATAAATTAATGATGCTGAGTGCTGAAGGCAAATGGGGAAGTGATGAATGGAAGGAGAGAGGTGCCAGTCTCTGATCCTGTGATTGACAAGCCAGGCACAAAGGTAATGGCAGAAACTGGGGGCAAGGGGAGAAGGCAGTGAATGAATTAAAAGCAAATTGGTGAATTTGGGACTAAAAGTAATAGTGGTTCATGGAGACACATTTGTTTTAGCCACTTTTAAAACCATGTTTATCTTAGGGAAGATAATATGATTTTGTAAACACTTAACACTATAATTATTTTCGATATGTTGTAACCATGTTTCATTTTACTGCAAATTCGATTTGACTTTTCTAACTGATATTTTTTATGAAACTGCGTTTTTATTTCAGCTTGAACTGATTTTATTTCTGAGCTACAATTTATTTTTTTCTTAAATAATGCATTTTTATAGATTTCTGTGCCAGACGCAGTTGGTCACAATCAGCTGTGGGATTTCTTGTGGTTTAGACTTTTGTCATCTTGCTCACAATAACCCAGGGCAGGTTGTTTAATGTTAAGTCAAAGCCTGTTGAAATGCTGGAGGAGAATCTTAAGGCACAGCAATAATAATTGGCAGAGGTGCAGGAAAAGTCTGTCTGGGCTGGGAATTGGGTTTGATTTGGCTTTGATTGCATGTCAGAGTGAGTCCACATCAAGGTGGGTCCGACTCTCACCTCACCTCAAATGCACCCTGAGATGGGGATTGCTGCTGCTCTGGGTGACAGCAGAAATGCTGAACTGGTGGGGGTTGGTGGATAAATTTATCTCCTTGTCTTGAAGGGCTGTTAGAGATTCTCAGATAACTTCTTGGAGTGAGGGGATCTCCAGAGCGTGGCCTTTCCTTCCTCAGCAGCTCGTTTGCAGAAAAGCTTGAGCAGCTCGTTCTCAGCAGCTCCAGCCCTGCAGTGCAGCCAAAATAATCCTCATTTGTGGGGCAGAATCCCTGTTTGTGGAATGGATGATTTGTGCCTCGTGGCTGAGCTGAGGTTTGCCCTTCCATAGCTCATGTCCCACATTATTTGTCTGGAATTAATCCCAAGGGTGGGAGGTGCAAAGTCAGGGACCACTTTTGACTTCAAAAATATGTCAGATTCCAAAGGCACCTGCAAAGGCTGAGTGCTGGAGCTGAGAAGTGCTTTGTCATTGTCCCTGCCACTGTTTCAAGGCATTAAAGCTGCCCATAAATCTCAGAAAAGGGCAGTGGAGAGAGCTCTAACAAAAACTGAAGCAGCATTAGCACTTAGGTATGATCTTGAGTGAACAGGAATGTCCAAAATGTGGGAAAGAGGTTGAGATGTTGATTTTATCTGAATTAAAAAAAAAAGAAGGTATTTTTGCATCAGGTAGTGTTTTCTGTTTGCACAAGCATTGATGGGGATGCCCTGAATCTGACTGGAAATGCAGCAGCCACATGAGGCTTAGCCCTACATCTTTGTGTGCTCTGTCCTCTCCACTTGCTCAAGTTTATGGATTTCCCCTGTCCCCTCTGATCAGAGATGTGTCAGTCCTGGATCAGAGGGGCTGCAGTGCATTTTGCACCATGGTTGTAGCTCTGTTGTGCAAAACCTCTGATCCCTGTGCAGCACAGGGAATAAAATGCAGTTAAATATTGTATCTGCTTGATGCAGCACATCTTTGGTTTATTTCAACAGATGAAGCTTTTCGTGCAAACTTAAAACCCATCAATTGATTTATTTTTATAAAAACCAAAGGCCCAGTGAGGAGCAATGAACAGATTTTTCCCTGAGTATTAAATTCGACAATATAAGCTGTAACAGAAGGATTTATATCAGTATTAAGCTTTGTCATGCTAATTGCATTATGTTGCCATCTAATAATTTAGATTATGCACATTGTAAAAGTATTATCTGAAACCATTTGTTGTCTCTGAAATGTGAGAGTTCATCTGGAGGGCACACATTACTGTTTCCTTGGGTTTGCCTCATGTCATGGTGAGGACACATTTTCTGGGATGAAGTGAATTTTCTTAAGGACCCCTGAAATTGTAATTTCTGGCTGCTAATTCATTAATATTTGCTTTGCATTTAGATTTTTCTATCTTGTACACATAGTGCAGTCAGTCATGGAAGCATTTTTCTTCCAGGGTTTTATATTTAGTTTATTCTCCAGCTGAAAAAACACCTCCAGCTGCTGCTTCATTGGCTGTGGGTGTCCAGATTGTTGCCAAAGTGGCCACCAGAGAACAAGGAGGGAGCCCTGACTGCCACCAGTGATGTTCCTGTGCTCCTACAGGCCCAGCACCTGACCAGTCTTAGCAAAACTGGGTTTCAAAGGCGTTTTCTTTGCTCCTCATGTCAGTTTTTTTACATGTTTATCATAGCAGATTTTTCTTTCAGCAGGATTAATATTATGCAATTCCATTTGTACCTGGGATTAATTTTAATAATTGTTTTGGATGCAGCCTTACAAAGGCTTAGCTGGCAGTGCTAGAAAAAGCCTCTGTTAATCTGTAGATTGGTATTACAGAGGAAGAACAGTTTCTTTTCTTCTTCTTCTTTTAAAAAATTACATGACTTGCAGATGAGGAATAATGCCCTTACTCTGCTGCCATCCATGCAAGCAGTTTTCCTGGGTGCCTGCTGTAATCCTGATAAACATTGCTCTGGAATACCTCTTCTGAATAGAACATAAGATCTTTGCAATTTTTTATTTCCTCTGTGGCAATATCAGCCTGCAGAGCTCCCAGCTAAAGGCTGAATTGAAGTGATAAATGATGCAACCAGCAGACAAGTGTCCAACCTCGTGTTGGCAAATTAATTACAGTTGTAATTACAGTTGTCATTGCAGGAACTCCCAGTATGTGTTTGGTGACTGAATTTTGTCACATGAGGATGAAGCCAAAATGACACAACTTTTCTCCTTTGCAAAGAGAAGGAAAAAAGCTATTTATTTATTAAATTAAAGCTTATAATGTATTTTTCACACTCTTTTTTTGGGTTTTTTTTTTTTTTTTTGGTCTATTGCTCATGCATATATGTTTTCTTTATAAAACAGACCTGGTAGCACTCAAGAGGATGAACTTTAGCAATGATGGATGACAGGCACAGCAGCATTGAGGACACCATAAATTTACACTGACTGGGAGCTCTCAGGCTGAGGAGGAGGAGGAATGAGGAATGTCTGCTGAAGAGTCTTACTTGACCTGTAAAATCAAGAACTGTTACAGTCAGTGTCACAGATGAGGATTCTTGGAGAGTTTGGCTGTGGTTTTTTAGTTTATGTTCCAAATAACAAGGAAAATGAAATATTTATAAAGGTTCATGTTGCCCTAGTGTGGGTGAACACTGCAGTGTTTTCTGCAGCCAGATCTTCATCATCAGAGGCTCCTCTGAGGGATGTTCTTACCCACAAAGTGATTTCTGAGAAATAAAAAGTAGGAATCCAAACTCGCCTTCCCTTTGTTGGGAGCACTGTGCCAGCAAAACGTTTCTGTGCAGGCTTCCTTCCAAACCCAGAGCCTTCAGTGTAATCTGGGAAGCTCCTTTACCATCAACAGCCTTGAGAAAAACACTCTCATTAAAGAAGGAGAAGGAAAAATGCTTATTACTGAAATTTATGTCCATGGGTTGGTTTTGGAACGGGCACACTCGAAATAGCTGGGGGAGGATCTTGCCATGTTACTAAATGGTTTGGTGAAGCCTTTCTATAGTTCCTTTTTTTTTTTTCCTTTGAAGAGGGCAGAGTTAATTGCCAGACATTAAATATTTATAGATTTCATTATAATTCATTGCTAAATGCTGTGAGGACTTTTCCTGATGCTGTGAAGCAGTTCAGGCTCATCCAGCCTTGGGAGCAGCACGGTGATGGCAGCCCTGAGGAAATCCTTCTTCCAGGACTCCTCTGATGTGATTAAACAGCCCTTATTGTGTTCAGATTTTTGATTAGAAAACCTCAAAAGGGTCAAATTCGACTCAAGGGACAGATTTGTGTCAATTCTTATTTTGAATCTGAGTGTGCCCTCAACTGTGGTCTCAGTGAAACACTTTTCTCCCTGAGAGTGGCATTGAATTTTGGGTTTAAAAGCACAAACAGAGCTGCCAGATTGTCCTTTTTTCAGGGGTTCTACTGTGCACCATGAACTTTTTTTTCCAGTCTCAATATTGTTTTCTGAATTTTTAATTGACTAATAAATAGCAACTGCTACATTGGCATGGAAAAATGTTATGGGCCAGACAGCTTGGCTGGGATCTCTGCCATTGTAAGGTCAGGATCTGAGTGCTAAAGCATGTCAGAGCATCTTGCACATTCACTCTTAGCTGCCTATTTATGTTTTCTAGAGAGGAGTAGGATTAGTGACTTTTTACAAAGAGAAATACTGACTTCCCTATAGAAAATATCCCAAATGTTCTAAAAATACTAATGAGTCTGATGTCTATCTTCCTTGGTCTGCAAAATTTTATGTGCTTGAGTTACTTTTCTGAAGAAGGGTTATTTAGGACATATGGAAAAACATCTGTTCCATGCAGAAATAAATAGTGTTTGAGTGGTTATACAATGTAAAAGACCATCCAAGGACTCTGTGCCTGAGCATCTCCCATGGTGTGATCATGGCTATGATTTATTGAGAGCAGTGTTTTTCACACTGACCTGTACATTTGGAGATGAAACACCTTTTGAATCAAACCCTTCAATCATTGATGGGATTTGTAGGTAGGGATCTCTCATGGTCTTTTTGTCTCTGGAGGACAAAATTCTGCCTGGTGGTGGTGAAATGTCTGCTTGGTTTATAGGTGGTAACATTCATATCCCTGAAAACCCAGAGCTGAGATGCAGAACAGAACAGAGACATGGGGGTTTAAATTATGCATATTTTTACCCTCCCTCCTGCCTTTATTTGGTGCTTAACCAATGTATAAAATATCAGGCAAAAAATGAATTATTCAGTGAGTAACTTTGAAGGCAATTTGCTCGGGTGTTTCAGATTCGTGTCTGTCTAATAAAGTTTGTCAAATGGAAAGCAGCAGGCCACCCCACAGGTTCTTGTGTGAGGGAGCTCTTGAGTTGTGAAATTCTGACTGATTCTGAACCAAAAATTTCTCAGATTTTTCAAAAATCACCATTTTTGCTTTAATTTTTTTTTTTCTCAGTTCAGCACTGTGTTGCCATTGTACCAGAATAAACAGATGGGTCATTTTGTAAAGGGGCAAGAAAATTTAAAATTTATTTATTAGCTTGTGTGTGATTGAAACATCAATGCAGGATTCCAGTGGAGCATGTCCAGGAAAAAAACAATCAATGTGCCAGTTCTTAACTTGCAATAGAAGTAAAGGAGAGGTGCAGAGCTCTGGGGAGTGTCTCAGGGGATGTTCCCTGATTCTGTGTAATTCCCTGGGACAGACCAACTTCTCCTTGGATTTCCTTCTCACTGTGCAGGGAACACCCTCCTGCAGCAGTTACTGGGGGTTAGCTCCAGCTTTTGGAGCACATGTTGGTGTGTGTATGGATGCTGTTTGGTAGCAATGCACCCAGACACAAAAATGTTTTTTCCTTGGAGATCTCCTGGAGCGTGCAGCTGCTGCTGTGGGAGGCGGGGAAGAAGAGAAGGAGCGATGTAAATAGGTGGGTAAAGGATTTAGTGAGAACAAGTAAGGTGTGCCTTTATAAATTGGTGGGTTCTTCAGCATTTTAGAGGGGAAAACGGAGGAGGAGTGGGAAATGTGAACCAGTTATTATTCAGGGCCTTGCATACAGAATCAGCTCAGAGGCAGCAGCTCAGCGAGCTGCATTCCCTACACGCGCTCACAGCGCCGCTCCCGCTGTGCTCTGAGGTTTTTTGGCAAATAATTTCAGGATTTGGGGCTGGAATCCATCACTTCATAGTTGTAAAAACCTTCATTCAAACCACCTTAGAGAGGAGTAGCTGAGGGCGTGTTTGGCTTTATAAATAAAAGCTGGGATTTCTTTCGGTTTTGCCGTTGGCTGCGGTCAGGAGGTTTGGGGTCACAGAGGCTCTTTCTGAAGCTTTAATTTGCCAGCAGTGAACTTCATTTAGGGCTGGGATTGCTTCCTAAAGGGTGGCTGGAGCCAGGCCCATTTCCCCCAGAACTCTTGGATCAATGTTCATAAAATTCCCTGTAGGAACAAACAGTGTCCAGCTCCAGCAGGGGTTGAATTGTTTGACCCGATGCCTCTGCCCTCAGGATCACTGCTTTGGCGGGGAAATGGGGCGTTCCAGGTGATTTTGGTGATTTTCCTTTACCTCCTTTCATTTTCTGTTTAAGGGAATGAGAGATGGATGATATAAACTCCAGCTGAGGATAATGAGGAAGAACAAAGTTGTATCATCTCTATCATGAGCAAGTTGGCCAGTAGTGAAATATTAAGAAATGATGGGAAGGTCTTGTACTCAAACATATTGAAATATTCAAGAAGTGATGAGAAATTATTGTACAGAAGTATTAATGTAGAATAGTTCTCATGCAGCCTGATGTCACACAATTAAGACTTTATCACTGCACCCAACCCCATTGCAGATCCACTGGAAAGCATAGAAATTGTAATTTGTAATTACAATCCAAATGTATTGGATGTAAATGTAAATGTAAAAGTATATACAATATTCCAAATTACAATCCACTGTAATTTGGAATATTGGACAATTGACCATATTGTACCTATGGAGGAATAGCAATACTCTTCTATACAGCAGGAATTTACTAAAATTACTTCTTGCTTCTGATCAGTTTAACCTGTATTTTGTAACATGTATTCAAGGTGGAAAGAGTGCTCTGTGTTGAAAAGTGTACCTGTTCAACAAATTAATGAACAAATTACAAAATGATAAAGCCAAGTAAATGAGGGGGTTTAGGCAAGACATAGACAGGCTGTGTCTGGCTTTCTAGGATTCCTTTTAAATCCAGATCCCTGGATTTCATCTTGATTGAAATGATTTGTACACAGTAACACGATGGTGAGTTGTATCTGAAACAAAATCTCTCTCCCTTTCTCCTAGTCATGAGTAATTTTCTAACAGGATCTTTTGTTTGTGCACTTTCTGTAATTATACTGCAGTTCTTCATTAAAAAAAGAATGAAGAAAAAATAGCCAGTAAACACCGAGTCCCTTCCGGATTTATGTGTCTTTCTAGTAATTAGGAAATTACAAATCCCTGGGAGCAGAGTCATGCAGATCTCCTTTCTCCCTTTGCCAACTCAATCAGTTCTATTCTATGCAAGAAGAACATGAACAAAAGGCAGCAATCAAAATCAGTTGATTCAATGACCACCTGTTTCTTTTAATTAAAAATAATAATTTTCTGTAAATTCCAGGAGGGGACTGAAAAATCGGCCTTTGAATCATTTTGAACTCTGCTCACGATGTGCTCTTCTGTAGAATTACAGAGAAGAGACAGCTCATTGAAAAATTTCAATTTTCTTTAAAGACGGTTTTTTCTGTTTGTGTACTTTCCTAATTCTCTTTAGAGTAGTAAAGAATAAAAGTGGTCTTATTAAAACAATGGGAAAAGAGGTTTTTGTTGTCATTTTTTGCTGGGGTGTCATTTATAATCATGAAAGACTTTTTTCCTCCAGCACTTGAGAATCATTCTTCATTTCCAAATGTCATCCCAACCCTCGAGGGCAGGGAGCAGTGGCTGGATTTTGAACTTGCTGTGCTGCAGCTGCTTTCAGGTGCTGAGGCACAGCAGGGTTTGCAAAGGCTAAATAATCTGTATTTTTGCTATTTTTGCTTAGTCTTTATTTCCCTACCCTACCAGTACCTTACACTGTTAGGGTGGAGTTGAATACAGCTCTATTTATGCTCTGAACACCTCCCAGTATGTTCAGGTTTCCCATCCTGCCGGTGTCAGTGGATTGAATGAATGAATGAATGAATTCTTTCTCCAAGTTATTCCTTTGAGTCACTCTGAACTTCACATTCTGCCTGGAGGAAGATTCCTGGAAAGAGCCTGGGTGTAATTCCTCACCAAGGAGGAAAGCACACTCATGCCATTCCTGTCCTCCTCCACTGCAGGATGGAGCTCTTGGTGTGTCAGCCTAAAAGAAATTTATTTGGGTGCTTGGCAGGTGGATTTGGAGGTCTGGGGAGGAGAAACCCCATGAACCAAACCTTGCTGATTTGCCCCACTTTGAGCCCAGGTTGGCCTCAGGAGTCTCTGAAATCCCAGCCAGCCTCAGCCCTTCTGGGATATTTTTGTTTTGAGGCAGTAGAAGTCTGATTTTCAAGTCTGATCTTTTATTTCACTTTTCTGAAAGCAATACAACATTTCTGCACTGCAGCTCAGAGGGAAAATATCAAACAAGCTTTGAGCATTTTTACATTCTGTATTAAAAAATGGTATGATCTTAATCATTCCCAAGAGATTCTCAGATTCTCTTTGCTCCCAGTCTCACTCAGACAGGGAAGAACAAAGCTGGTGACCAGTTAAACAAGGACTTTTCTCTCTTCCTTGCTCCTGAACTCTGATGACAGAAACCATATTTTAAGCCCTGGAAGTTATTTCCAGTAGACACATCTGGCTCCTTGGCTCTGGCAGCGTCAAAGCTGAAGCTGTTTTCTTAAATTAACATGCAGAGCAAATCACCAATCAATATTTTTGTTTTCTCAGTGCAAAAATAAATAGCAAACAGAGGAAAATGTCTCAGACAGGTGTGGTATCTGAGCAGGATCCTGGATATTGTAGTCACTGCTTGGAAGGTGTTTAGAAAAACTGGAGACCTCCAGAACTGAGAGGGAAATCTTGCCTGAGGACAGCGTGGGCTGAATGTAGGATTTGGCTCTGTACAGAGCAAACCACGCTCAAATATATTCTCAAGTATGTTTTATTAACTTGGTATTCGCTTGGGGAAGCTGAAGCTGTTTTAAGGGAAATATGTGCAGTACAAACTGCAGCGGTTTCATCGATCTGCTGCAGCACATACATGCTGCTGAAGCTCTTTGGAGGGGGGACAGAGGGAGATGTGGGATTCAGTGGTGCTGTCACAGCAGGGAATGGTTAAAGGCTGTGTTTGAAAGTGGGGAAAACACCTGCCAGTCCTTCTGGGCTTTTCCCTTCATAAAGAGGAACAGTGACCTCCTGTCTCTTGTACCCATTTGTGAGTTGTTTTGCATATATGGAATATATTGTCACCCCTGTTTTCAGTAGAGACACAAACATGCCACAGTTTGTGCTACTGACATTCAGGAATTACTTTTTTCTTTTGTCTAAGTGAAGTAGTTTGAAAATGTTAAGCTTCTTTTTCCTGTACACCTTTTAAATTAGTAACTAAATATATATTTATGTATATATGAAATTTTGACTGGGGATGAAGAATAATCCTGTGGTTCTGTCATGGAAATACGGTATGGAAATTTGGATACATTTGCATTTCTTTACACAAAATTATTCTTTGTTGTAGTAGGCCCTGCTACAACCTGAGGACCTCACAGCTTATCTGCAGAATTCCTTTAAGGTTTTTTTGTAATGAAAAATACAATTCTCTGTTTCTCCAAAAATGTTTTTTACACTTGCACTTTTGCATTTTCTGCTTCTTCATGATTACAAAAATAGCTGTTCAGGTAGGCAAAAAAAATCCTTTTCACCAAGCATAGGCAATTTTTAATAAGTTAATCTTATCTCCTGCCTAACACCTTGTTAACATCCATGTGTTGGCATTATGACTGAAAATGGTCCTTTTTCCTCGCAGCTCAATCACCAGCCCAGGCTCTGGCACTGACAGGTCACAGAGTCACAGGATGGGTTGGGAAGAGACCTTAAAGCCCATCCAGTGCCACCCCCTGCCATGGCAGGGACACTTCCACTGTCCCAGGCTGCTCCAAACCCCAATGTCCAGCCTGGCCTTGGCCACTGCCAGGGATCCAGGGGCAGCCCCAGCTGCTCTGGGCACCTGTGCCAGGGCCTGCCCACCCTCACAGCCAGCAATTCCTTCCCAATATCCCATCCAGCCCTGCCCTCTGGCAGTGGGAGCCATTCCCTGGGTCCTGTCCCTCCATCCCTTGTCCCCAGTCTCTCTCCAGCTCTCCTGAGCCCCTTCAGGCTCTGGAAGAGGCTCTGAGCTTTCCCTGGAGCCCTCTCCTCTCCAGGTGAGCACCCCCAGCTCTCCCAGCCCTGGGATCGTCCTGGAGCCTCCTCTGGGCTCTCCCTGTGCTGGGGCAGCTCTGCAGGTGGGAAATCACCTGAGGGCCAGAGCCCCCTCCCTGCTGCCCATGCTGGGATCAGCCCAGGGCACGGTGGATCCTTGGCCCTGCTGACACAGTTATTGGCACAGCCAAGCTGCATCCCATGAAAAGAGCTCCCAAGTAATAAAAAATCGGATATAAAACCTCCAGTGCTGCACCATCGCACAGAGTGGAGTTTGTAAGTCTTCAAATTAAAGGCAGTGTGGTGATTTAATGCCTGCAGAATCATAGCAGGTTCAGCGTTGCTATCAGGGGGAATAAAATCCTGCTCAGAAGGGAGCTTTTAGGCAGAATTCTGAGCTGGAATGCTCCTGTGCTGTGTAAGGCACAGTGTGACATGTGCTGCTGGTTAACCATGCACTTTCAATTACTGCACACCCCCGCCTCAGAGGCACAGAAACCACGGAATGATTCCTCACAGGGGGGTGCTTTCCACTGCTGTTCAATAAAGGAAATGGGCTCATTTGTGCTAAACAAAGGGAGAAGGCAGGGATGGTGGCTGGGGGGCAGGATGTATCTCAAGGCAGTAGATAGATGGAAAAATGTGTGGGCTTTGGGGAGATGCCTCTGTGTTCTTCTGCTTCCCTCTGCTGGAGTGTGGCAGGATTCCTGGCTGAACCCCTCTGAGCTCTCTGGACAAGTCATTTCTGCAAAATCATCGTTTATTTTGTTTCTGCTCCACTTGTGGGTTTTTCAGTCGTTCCACCTGGTACCCAGTGTGTGCGACCCTCTCCTGGTGGATCCCTCCCTCTGTAATCTCAGCTCTGAGACTGATGGATAATATTCTGATTTTTGCAGAGCTGTGTGGGGTGTAGATGCCTTGTTCATCTTCATAGGGATGAGCACCCATGTGTGTCATTGCAGGTTCTGAAATCCCAGTCTATTAGAAAGCATATTAATGCAGGGCTAAATTCTTGCCAATTCAAACGTTTTTCAAAGAAAAATATCTAAATGTCTGTGGTGTCAATTGCCCAGAAGTTTTTATCCCATTTAATTACACTGTATTGCATTAAGTTGTACTTACAAAAGTGGAGGACTGGAGAATTCACTTTTTATAGCAGGAAAATAACACAAAGTTTAATAGAGCACATCATCCATCACTGCTGAACAAGTCCTTCCCCATTGCTTTCCCAATGCCACCTTCCCCCCTCAGAACTTTGATGGATTTTGGAAACAGAAGTAGGTTTTCCCTTTAGAGTTTCACAATTAATCTATGCCAAGTTTAATGCAAAGTTCAATTCTCTTGCAAATAGCAGCCATTATTTGGCAGTTCATCTGTCGGATCCTGGCTTGGCTCCCTGTGTTTACTACAAAATGGGGCTGCCAGCTCTGCTTTGGGAGCTATTGAAAGTTTACATCGATGAAAAAGGGATATTTGAAGAAAATTTACAGGAGCTTTCCTTTAGCTCCATAGTTTGCCTTTAGTAAAAAAAAAATGCTAAGGACAACATGATTTCCTCTATGATGCACAGAAGTTCATTAATGCATATTTAACACTGGGAAGTATGAACCTGTATTAACAACTGATAAAATAATTGCTGTTAATAGAAGTAATTACAGCTGGCAATGTAGTAATTATTATTAATATGATTGCTTATAATTAAAGTATGAGGTAGAGATTTAAGGGTAGTTCTGAGTGCATGAGAAATCCTCGTAAATATGGAAATAAAATGAAAAATTCTGTCATCTGTGATGGGTGGATAGTGATCTCTTGGCTTTCTCTAGATGGTCTTAGACTTGCTTCCTAAATAAGAATACCTTCTGGACTTCAAGTTACCAAAAAACAACCCCAAAAACCATGGGATTGAAGCAGAAAATAGGATAAAAACTGATGAGGAGTGTACTCTCTTAAGTGGCAGGCTTTAAATGTTTTTTAGGACATTCTATTCAAGGGATTTTTAAAGAGAGATTTCCTACAAAGTTTCCAGTTCAGGAGTAGTTTTGGTACTATTTTCCATTGTCCTCTTCTTGTTATGAAAGACTTTGTGTGTGCATATAGAATAATAATAGCTAATAATAGTCAGAACATTTTGCTTCTCCTTAAAAAAATCTAATCCAGATCCAAATTGTTGATTTGAAAGGCCCCACAGAGGAAGTTTCAAACAAGGATAGAAAACTAGGATTCAGTATAGAAAGCAAACACTGATTCAAATTTTATACATTGAGTCCTGCAGGGCCAACTCCAAAGTTTGATCCAATTTGATTGATTTATTTATTCATTTTTTGGTTGTTTTCTAAGAATGCTTTTCCTGGGATTTTGTAGCCACACAGAGCTTTGTAGTCAGGCACTGAAAAGCAGCCCAGCCCTGTGCTGGTTCTCAGTGAGTGCAGAACATTGTCCTTACATGTCACAACATTTGTAAGCCACACACACCCCTGCTTAACTTAATTACAGGCACATTCCATTGCTTGGAATGAAATAATTTGGCAGTGTTCCATAACTTCAGTGTAATATGCAGGTTCAATGTATTTAGTAGACATTGACTCTAATAATTTCCCATAGAACGAAATTATTTGGTAGTGTTACATAATTTCAGTCTAATACACAGGTTCAATGTATGTAGTAGACATTGAATGTAATAATTTCCTTCCCCTCTATACCATTACTTCATACTCATAAATAGCACTTGTGCCAGATGTCAAACACAACTTTAAAACTCTGTTTATTCAGTGTCATTCTTAGGAACTGTGCCTTTTGTCCTTCTCAGCCACAGATGTCTTACCAGAGTCATGTTTAAGTGTAGATATTTATAAGGCAACAAGTCCCCTTCTGTCATCTAAACAAAACAATTTAGGGAAGAATTAACTTCCCAACTGTGGTTTAAATTGTTTGGAAGGCACATAGTCAGTGAGCCACCAGAGAGCTCTTCTGCACAGCCACGTTCCCATGACCCTGAGCCACCAGGCCTGTTGCTGAGCCTTTAATAAATAATGAAACAGATGTTCTCTGGAGCCCTGGCTGTCACTCCACTGAGGTTCACTGTGTTTACAAAATAAATACAGTTGGTAGCAGTTTGCATTTTGTGTCTCAGGCTGTTACAACGAGCAGAATTATTCAAATGGTTTCAATTTCAATTTGTAATGTAAATTCTTTACTTGTTATCCTGGGTGCTCTGGGATTTCCTTCCATACAGTGAAAAGTGGTTATAGGTTAACTGCAAAATTCAGAATCAATACCAAATGAATTCACATGAAGAATGCTACCAAAACACTAAAAACCTTCACAAAGGGTAATATGGCAAAATAGTAAAATCTGAAGGCAAAGTTTTGCCTTCTCATAGCCATATTTTCGTGAGAATTACTAATCAAAGCTCCCAAATTTCTTCAGAAAGTGCTTATACTAGAGAGATCTTTTCATTTTGAGGAAAGAGTCAGCAGGTTTTCCCTTTTGAGTAACATGCTGGGCTTCCCTTTTGATTCTTTGGAAAGCATTGATAGGCAGGTAAATTTTAAAAATCAGTATATTTGTAAGTCAGTTTAACAGTTCTTACTCAATACAAAGGTATAATACAAAATGTGGACAGAAGGGAAACATTTTAATGTCTCATTTTGCAGCTGTGTTTTCATTGAGGGTGTTTCAGACCTGGCATTTCATGATTTCCAAGGTCTTTCTGAAAAGAGTGTTAGCAAGGATGGATTGCAAAGCCCAGTGTGGTTTTCAATAAAGAGTCACTGCTCCCCCCAGTTTCTGCCCTAGGCTGTGCAGGGATGGCTCTGACTGAAATGCAGCTGGAGCAGGGAGGGGTCATAAAGGATTTGAGGACAAGGGGGGTGTGCACAGGACAGGGCCATCCCCACGTTGGCTTTGGCCTTGCACATCTGGAGCTCTGCAAAGAGCCTGGCATGGGTGAGCACATGGAAGATGTGGCTTCTTCCTCTGAAATAAATGTTCCTGGTTTTCCAGAGGGGACCCTTACTCCTACAGAAACAGCAGATGCCTTTGGATGTGTCAAGTGTTTTAAGTGACTTGGGTGTATTCCCTTTCACTGGGCCTAAATTTGGAAACATTTCCAAGCTGTTGGCGGCCTTAAAATGTCCTCACTCTTTTAAGTTTCTCTGCTCAAAAATCAGATGGGAACAGCAATCTCTGTGAAATATTTACCCTGTGCCAAGTTAGAATTCGTTCCCTTTCATTCACAACAATAGAGATTATAAAGTTGCAGCATTTCAAGATGATCCCATCTGTAAAATCCTGATTTTACAGTCATTGGACTGTGTTCCAGATTAGTCCATGAACAGTTTCTTCCCCGTTCTCCTGCTGTATTTTGTGTCAGAACAGTGACAATAACGCTCTGTAATTAGTCTGTGAGTCTTCAGCCACAGACTGAACACTGCCATTAAACTTTATGTATGTGAGCAGTCAGTAAATGAATTTTAATGTCCATAAATTATGGGAACAAGCCTGAGCTGACACATTTTTTCTTACAGCACCATAAAAAGGAGAATTAGGAACTGAGGCAATGTGCCTGTGCCAGTGCAGGTACCACTGAGGACAAGCTACACACTGAAACATATTTTCCTGCAGCATAATTTGCATAGCTGGAAAGCTTTTGGTATTTGAAGTAATAAATTAAAGGTGTGTCAGTTTATCTTTCAGGACTCAGAATCTGTGTTTGTTTTCCCTGCAGGATCCCAGAAGCAAGCACAAGTTCAAGATCCACACCTATGGGAGCCCCACCTTCTGTGACCATTGTGGGTCCCTGCTCTACGGGCTCCTGCACCAGGGGATGAAATGTGACAGTGAGTGAAGTTTCCTTCTGCTGCTCTAGAAAGGGAGTGGAAGACCTGGATAACAGCTTCTTACTTCATTTCTCTGGAAAATACAATTTCAAATGTCAGCTATTTATAGTGCTGGTATATTTCAAGTGGGCATTTCAGGACTATAATAACTTAGTAATTAAAATCACCTCTTCTGCTGAGAACATGGTGTGCTCAGTTTGATGTGGCTGAAGAGCCTTTGTCATGGCAATTTTAAGAAAGCCTCTCTTTGGGCTGTCTGGGTGAATACACTCTCAAAGACTGGAATTTCAGTTCAGTTTGTAGTCAAGCTCTGGTGTTTTCCTTGTGTTTAATTTGTCTTGGAAGACTCCCACTATCAAAACCTAATAATCAATTAAACCTTCCTTCCTTCATTGCTGACGTGAATGCTCTGTTTTCTTAGTCATATTCCCAGCAAGTCTTTATTCCATTTTCATTTTCCCCCCCCTTGCACTTCATTAATGAAATGTTTATCTTTCTGAAGTAGATGATTTTATTTTCTGTTGTGTTAACCCTCTACAGAAAGTATTGCAAGATGGAAACCAGCCGTGGTCTTTGGTTGAAAACCAGGCAGCTGGAATCTGAAAGTCTTGCCAATAATTAAGCATTTAGTCTTAATTTTCACTTTTATTAAATTTTCACTAAATTTTTAGCTTCTCATGGGTGTCTGAACCATTTTTATGTCCACAGCCTGTGACATGAATGTTCACAAGCAATGCGTGATAAACGTCCCAAGCCTCTGTGGCATGGACCACACAGAGAAGAGAGGAAGGATTTATCTGAAGGCTGAAGTCACTGGTGACAAACTGGAAGTTACAGGTAAACAGCTCATTTTGGAATGTTTCAGGTTTTACAAATGGGTGATACACACCGTGAGTTTGTGTACCTAGGTCAGATCTTTGTGCAGTAAAGCTGCTGATGGAGAATTTGGAGGATTTCATACAGCATGGCTTTGGATCGAGAAACTCTATGAAGTTGTGTTCATAAAAATAAATCTGTAGAAAAAGCTTCAAAAACTTGGAAATTTTAGTTAGAAAATCACTGTATTGTCAGTTTTCCTTGTCAGAAGCAGCCCAGCAGGATGAGTTGCTGTTCAGGAAGTTACCCATCATCTTCAGAGCATGAGAGATACACTAAACCTCCATCAGCTGAGGAGTTGTTTCCTGTATTTGAGAGTATTGAATAAACAAAGGCAACTGGGATTCAATCCCAAATGCTACTCCCAGTGAGTTTTAAAATAAAAAGAGATAGTTCTCACATTCAGTAAGTTTAAGGTTACCAGGATGGGGAGGAGGCAGAGCAAAGAAGGATGGAAGGAGAATGAGGGTGGCAGTTCCTTTCCTTGGAAGCATTTCTCTGGGATTTGTGAATTACCTGTGGCTGTGCACACCCAGATGTGCACACCCACACCCCCACAGACCCATCCCAAGCCTGGAATTCCTGAACACGCTCCATGAAACCAGAAAAGGGCACAGAGCCTTTATTGCTGCCTGTTTGGTGTTGTGAAAGGGAATTGAATTCAGGGGCAAAGTCAGAGCAGGACCAAGTTGGAGGTTTCTTAGAACATTTCCTTTGCATATAGAGAAAATCAAACCATAACTGAATTTTCACAGCTTCCAGCCCCAGCAAACTCCCCTGCTGACATTATTCCTCCATGGCTTTGTTCTCTCTAAATCCAAATACCTTCATATTCTCCTGTCAAAGCCTGTAAAATGCATTGAAAAGGAGAAGTTTGATAAAATTTAGTTAGAAAGGATCAGAATAGATCCCAAGTGATGCTTAATTGTGGCTTAACTTTTCAAAGAGCTTCCTGTCAACGTGGGAGGGGGAAATTTGTCCAAGGTACTGTCATTAGCAGAAGGTGGTTTCACTTAGTAATGAGGCGTTTCAGAGATGGTGATGCAGCTTCTAAAAGTAATTGTGCCATGAGAGGGAATTAATTTAAAAATCATCCAAGTGACAAAATTTAATATTTGCTTTATTCTGGGGCCGCTTTGCAGCAAGGCTCTTAAATATGGCTTAAACTTTCTGCAATAATGCACATAATTTGACAAATAACATGTGCTTATTTCCTGGTGATTCAGTTGGTTTTTAATCCTTTTAGGGACAAAAACGTTGATCACAAGTCGTTGTGGAACCAAGGCAGTGTAAATTGATTATACAAACAAGGATTCTTGTAGTTCACAGTTTTATTTGAAAAGGTCTTGTCTGAGAGGTGAATGGGGTAAAATTGTGATGGATATTTTACAGGTTTTCTCCACAGGCTCTTTTAGGTGTGAGTGTACTTGGCAAAAGGCATTTCTGTTGTGTTTATAAATAAAACATTTCCATCCCCCAATTAAGTAGGTTTCTGGACAACAAGAAGAATGTTTATTATAGCATTGTTACGTGTAAAACAATTGCAGTGCTGTTGTTGTGGTTGAGGCTTGTCAGCACTTCCAAAAATGACAATTGCCCTGAAAGCAAGCTGCTGCTTTTTTTTTTTTTTTTTTTACATAAAAAATACCATATGGACTGAGCCAAAATGACATTTCAGGTGCCTTTTGTGTGTGTTTAACTGAAAAGGAAAGCAGCAATTGCCAGTTCATGGACATATTACAAAATGCAGAAATATTCTCCTGGAATGCCATTGCTTCTAAAATACTTACTGACAAAATTTGTAAGAATTTGCAGTTCTCAGTGCTCATAAGCACAACATCACTGCCTTTAGCACTGGGAAAGGAGGTGAATTAAATGTCCAGGAGGTTTAGGAACAGCAGGAAAAATAATCAATGACTGACTTTTTGGTTTGAGCCTTTGTCTGCATCTTTTTCAGAGGAATTGCTCTGTAGGTGTTGAACTCCTCCAGCTGAATTCCTCAATATCCCTGTCTGGGTTGTTAATTAGTTCCTGCTGATTCCTTCCCAGCCAGCCTTGACTGAATGCAAAACACTGAAAATATTTGTGCTGCTGAAGGGGACCTGCCACTGGTGTTGGTGCAGCTCCATGGGCATCCCAAGCGTGCCAGCCCCACCAGGGCACAGCTGCAGGGTGGGGTCCTCTGGGGGATCCTGTTTGGATCTAATCTCATCTTTTCCTGATCTATGGTTCATCTGGCACATCCCAATTTCTCTTTTCTGCCTGCTTCTCTGGGGGGTTTTGTGGTGCCTTTTGTTTCCAGTGCACACACACCGAGTGTTTTCCTGAGAACATGTTGGAAATTGGGTTGGGTTTTAATTCCCAGTGAATTCTAGGAAGGAGCTGCCCAGTGGCTCCCTCAGATTATTCACAATCTCCAACTTGGCAGGTTCTGAATGGAATTAATGGTGGGAATAATTCAGTCCTGTGTATAAACACATTTAATTCCAATTAGTGAGGTCAGATCTTCAACCCAGGTGCATCAGTGTGGACGCCCAGGACACACCAGACTCTGCAGCACTTCTTCCCAGAGGAGCTGGAATTTTGGATTGATATCCTCTGATATGAGCTGATATCAGTGGTTGATTGATATCCTCTGCCATAACCTCACCATCTTCTCCAGGGCTGCTCAACCTGCCCCATTCAATGCTCATTTGTGCTGTAATTCTTAAACATCAGTGGTTTGTTTTCAATGGTTGAGTTACTTGCTGGAGAGTTGAGTTGAATATTAATAATTTATGGCACTTGCAGTACAGAAGTGTGGTAGTTTTCTTTTTATAGAAACACTCTTGCATATTTCTGAAATCTCTGAGTTCGTGACCCTTTCACAGGTTGGATTGACGTGGGGGGCTTGCTCTTAAGCATAGTAAAGTGCTTTTTGCTATTCTTAATCTCTGCTTTTTACACTGAATTTTCTTCCTCCTGATGTGTGCTAAAAGTTTTTTCACTCTTACATTTACTCCTTGACCCATCTTATAATTTAGGGCTCTTCTGAGTGAGCTTGTAGGTGGTTGAATCACAGTTCTGATTTTTTTTAACTTTATTTTTTGAATTATTTTTATCGTGAAAGAACAATAACCTTTGGGAGAAAAAATAACCCCATCTGGTGCGCTGATACATAAAATGCTGCCATGATATTGAGACTTTTAACTGTGACCCTGAGGCACTGGAAGTTGGATGTGACAGCAGCTGACAGGGAGGATCTGCCCTCCTGACACTCATTTCAAGGCAGGATGGTGGTGACTCTGTGATTAAAACACATACAGGCACAGCCCAGAATTTTCAAGGGGGTTTTAACTGTATTTTCCTAGGCTGTCAGGGTCAGAAAACCTGGTTTTATTCTTCAGGGGTGCTTCAGTTGTTTAAGAGCAGAGGAGAGCTGTGAGCGATGCCTGCAGAGGTTGGGAGCACACAGCAGGTTCTGCAGCAGTGATCTCCCCAGGAGCTCTGTGCTCCCCACTGGACATTTCCCAGATTTTTTATGAATGTAGGAATGCTGAGCCATCTCCTGTCACTGCATATTAATGTCCTGTCATGCAGCAGGGGCAGGAGCCTGCACCCAGACAGGCTGGGGACACAAACTGCAGAGTTTTGGCACATTTCAAGATTCTCATCAAAATTGCTTCCTTAAAAGACCCCACTGTGCCCACTCTGATAATTTTATTTTGATTTTCTAGGTCAGTGGTAGTGTCTGTCTTTGTTAGCATTCATTTCATAGTATCTGCAGCTGATTTTAAAAGGGAACATAAATGAATATTCTGATTGTTTGACTGGCTTTTAGTACCAAATGCCTATAAAGGGATCCCAAATAATTGTTTCCATGTGGGAGACATCTCCAAAAACGTGAATCTCACGGTTTACTTCACTAATATCTTCTTTCTGACATTCCCAGAATCTGCAGGGTTGCTGCAGTCATTACAGGAAAAGCTGTGCCTTTAGCAATGCCAGCCCTGGTGACAACTAAAAGCTTCCTTCCCACTCCAGTCATTAAATTCACTTTACCATGAAGAAACAGGCAATGCAAGGTGTTTAAAAAAAAACATTAATTTTTCAGTAATGGCCATCTGCATGCATACAAAAATATTAACTAGATCCTATATATTTATATAAGAATTAGAAATGTAACAGCCTGAAGCCTTTTCCAGATTTATTTGATCCATCTTGTGGTAAGATTTTTGGTTTTTTAAGCACCTGTCCTGCCCAGTAGTGCATATAGTTTAAGATGGTCTTTTTTGTAGAAGATAATCTCCATTAAAACTAAAATAGAATTGTTTCTAAGAGATTTCCAGGTGAACATGAACCTGGGGAACCTATTACGGACAGAAGAACTTAAGAAGCAGTGTTAGGGATGATGGCACATTTTTTTGTTAGTAGGAGAGAATATCTCAATAAATACAGAGGAATCAAGTCTCCTGCAACACTGGTTCATTTTTCTTCTTGTTCTGGACAAGGATATTGTTCAGCTGTTCCTTGTACATCACCTGTGCAGTGCAGGTGTTTGTTCTGCTGCCATTTTTCAGGGCTCAGGCACTGGGCCTGGGAGGGATATGAAAAGAAATCTTCCCTGGGCAGGGGAGTAGTTATGGAATAGAGAAAAGTCTCATCTCTGAAAGTCCTTCTAGTGATGAAAAGCAGAGACTGAAAATTGCCTGGAAAGCAGGATTTGTTTCAGTCAGTTGTACCTGTGAGTCACAAGCACAGAAAGGAAGAGTTCAGTGAGTTTGAATAAAATCCCCTAAAAAATCTTCAGTGAAAGCTGAGCTTTGGAGGCAGCTTTGGGTTTTGCATGCAAGGAGTACAAATCCAAAAATGGGAAGAAAGACTGTTTTCAGTAATAGGTAAATCTTCTAAACTGTGATTGAGGGGTGCAGGGGGGTACTGGGGGGAAAGTTCCTTGGTTCAGAGTGGCAGATGCTCTGTCCCTCACTGAGCCATCTGGAAACTGGGCAAATCAGAAAATCTGCACCAGAAACTTCTTCAGGAGGCAATGGGAATTTTGGAACAATTTAAGAATGCTTTGTTGTGAGAAGACAGGAGCTTAATGACGCATTGGAGCCAACAACAATCCCACTTTTCCTTCATTTCTCTGGATCCCGTGCCGGGTGAGCCACTGGAGTCTTGCAGTGTCTCCTAAAAGCAGCTTTTGGCACGAGGGTGAGAGATTTCTGCTCATCTCAGCTGCCTGCAGGACTAAAGGATTGGCAAGAAATGGTTGCTGTGATTAGTAAACTGTTTTATTATCCACATTGGAGAATTCAGGAAAAAGGGAGCTGTGACTCATTTGGGAAGGAACTGAGTGGACTCATGTTCAAATCACTCAGCTTTGTCCTAGGGACAGAAACATTTATTTAGTCATCCCCATGATTAAATTTATCTGCTGGTGCCACAAGAAGCTGTAAATCCACAACTGCATGTGGCTTGCAACTGCACAATCTCATGGAAAAGGTTTCAGCTTTGTCATCCTCTCTCTGAATTCCTTAAAATCCTGCCTGAAGTTCTTCTCTTTACAAGAAATGTTGGTTGTTCTCTGTCAGCCCACTCTGTTTTATTTAGGTTTTTATTTAAAGGTTGAATACCTAAGAAGCAGCTCTGTATTTGCTCATGTCCTTACACTATTCCTGGAAAAGTGGGTGTCCCAATTTTAGCAATGGCTCCTGGATGAATACTGCAGGTTTATAAGCAGTACTTGATAGAAGAGCCATAGGACAGTCATCAAATAATCTGAATTTTCCACTAAATACTTATTTATGATCTCCATTAACAAGGAGGAGGAAAACGGCACATTTTGTCCATAGTGCAAATTGACTTTTTTTTCTGGGTTTTAGAAGAAAACCTGAGCAAGACTGGATTTGTTGGAGACATCAATCCATGATTCTCTTTGTTGTCTTTTTATCTGTGGGCTTTCTCAGTCCCTATTAAGAATCCAATCTGAACAAAGTGTTCATGAATTTTCCTGGTGACTTTCCTCAGTACAGAGATTATTATCATCCCTAATATTTATGGCAGAAAACTGACATGCAGTATTTCAGGTTTCTACCCAAAGTGAGGCTGAACTGCACCTCTCTTCAACCTTCTCTAATTTAGAGTAACATCTCTGTCAGAGTGTAGAGTTTAATTAACCAATAATTACCAAGCAGGATGAGATTGCTTGCTATGGTTACAATTAGAGCAGAATTCAGCTGCTGTACATTGATTTATTTTGGTGGAGTTATTTTTCGTTAAACTTTCTCTACCACACACAAGAGATGTTGCCTTTGGTGGGGAGGGGAATCTCTTCTCGTGTCAATTCTGCAAGAGAAACCTGATCTGCCCTGTTAAAAATAGGGCACACTGAAGAGATGAACCACTTGGATGCTAATTCTTGATAAGCACTATTTAGCACAAGTATCATCACTCTGTTTCCTCAGGAAAAGAAGTGCTAAGTCAGTTGGAAAAAGATGTCTGAGGGTATTAATTATGCAGACAAAAGTACAAATGGGCCAGATATCTTAAACCAGGGAGTGGGATAATGACTTCGTTAGCAGCCTGCTTTTAGTACATGCTGCATTTTTCCTTCCCAATTAATCTTTGAGCTTCTCTTTCTTGCATTTAGTTTTTGGTGGGTTTTTTTTTTCTATTTTCTGTGTTTGCTGCAGGAGAAAGCAGCAGTTTTACACATGCTGCCACATTGTCCTGCTGCCAGAGGTGATTTTGATTTGCAGCTTTTATCAGGGCTGGGCAGGGGCAGCTTTGTCCAGGGATCTCTCCTTGGCAAAGCCTCCAGATCCACCCAGCCCATCACTCCAAATTCTGCCTGTTTCGTGCTGGGCCTCTGCAGGGAAAATTTAAACATAAAAGCTCATCCTGGAGAGGGTAAAATTAAGCAATTTTGTTCAGAGAATCTTAGCAGAAAAGTTACCAGTGTATTTTTAGGAAGCTGGTGAACGCGTGGAGAGTTCTGCTCCTCTCTTATGGCAAAGTGCTGCCATATTGTTTTTTTTTTTTAGAAATAAAAATCAAAAAGTGGATTTTGAAGCAATATCTCCTGTGCTAAACCTGGCAGTGCAGTCACAAAACCGATGCAGAAGAAGACTGAAAAAAAATCCCCACTAAAAAAGCAATAATAAACCCAAATATAGGATGAGAGAAAGCAGCTTGCACTGAAAGCTGTCACTTCATCCTTCACTTGCTTCATGGTTCTTAGTCCCTTTGGGATTGTAAATACTTAGCTAAAATAAGTTACTTAATCACAGTGTTATTCCTTGGAAGTATTTGAAGATTCTTTTCAGTGCACTAAATTTTAAAAATTGGGTGTTTTGGTTTTTTTTCATGGGTTGAAAAGTTTTTCAAGCTGACCACATGTGTGAAGACCCCCAGAAGGCAAACTCAGAGTAAATGAGAGTGGGGACAGTTTCTCTGGCCTGAAAGAAATCATTTCCCCGGCTACAAAATTCTGTCAGCTTTACACATGGATTGTAGAAAAGTACAAATGAAATGGTCTGCAAGGAAACTGCATGGTCCTGTTCTGTTCTTTTAACACACAATGATTATTTTTCCTGATATAAATCTTTGAGGAATACACATAGTGAATAGAATTACACTCTATTCGAAAGTTTTAGCCCATAAGCATTTTCTGTCTCTCCTTCTAAAACCAGAAATTTAAGAAACTTAATCAGTATCAACTGTTGGGTCAAGTTAATGTGATTCATTTCCAGCCAGGATCTAATTTCATTAATTAATTTACATCAGAGTATCTGTTCTGCATGAGAATTATCTCGACAAAGTAGAGTCTTCCAAAGCAGTAGCTCACATTCCTTAGTCCTCTTATTCGATATATAAAATATAAATAGTAGATAAAAATACAAATTTTATATATAACATTTATATAAATTTATTTCTATAAATTTATATAAATTTATATAAAATATGTAAACGTTATATATTAAATTTAAATATAAAACATATAAGAAATATATATAATATGCATAATATATAACATATAATATATAGTATATAATATATAAAATATATATTACATCTTTTATATAATATATAAAATATATTATATAAATAATATATAATATTTTATATGTGTATATATATATATATATTCTACGTATAAAATATAAAATATCTCTGTTGTTTAGATGCCTTCTAACCTCCATGCTGGGAAAGAACAGATTGAAATCCTGGAACGGTCTAGAATTTTGAGGTTGTAGTATGAAAATGCCATTTAAATCTGGTGGAAGAGGAGAGCAATGTCTTGAGCAAACAGTAAATATTTGTTGCTGAAGATCCTGACACCTTTTTTCATTTTTTTGCATTAACTCTAACTGACTTTTAAATGGCTCTAATTCCAAATTTCTGTAGGAAACACTTTTCATCAAGAAATACTAAGTTGTTTAATGGTTGATCTTTCCTAAATTTCCCTTCAGATTTGTTCAGTCAGGCAGGTAAATTTTTGGAAGCCCTCCTGAGTGAAAGCAGTGGCTGAGGGCAGTGTCAGCCCTGGACGATCACTCCTGTGGCTCTCTAAGGCTGGAGTTCTTTCCTCCCTTAGGCACCCCAAAGCTCCTTGCAATCTTCCTTCAGAGCCAGTTCTAACCTTGAGCTGTGTCTGTCACAAGGGAATTCCTGCTGAAATCTCTTTTCTGCCCCAAACAAGCCCAAGGTTGCCGCCCCCACGTTCTGAGATGCCCAACTGTGAACTCCAAATTCCCCGTTCCAGCCTGATCCCAGTTCATCAACTGGGATTGGGTTTCACAGCATGAGGGAAATTCACCTTTTATTCTTCAGAATTCTTCTTCCAGTGTTGGGAGCTCTGGCTTGTCAGAGTGACCCCGAGAAAAGTTAGAAAGTATCTTTTCCCAGCCCAGTGCTTGAAGAAGGAGTCAGGGCTCTTCATTTCTCAGTCTCAAGGTTGTTTATTGTATCTTATCTATAAAAAATTTTCTCCTGCCCTGCCAAGGTCCATCCAGCAGGACAGTTCCAGGCACTCTGCCTGCCCTGGGGCTGTGTTATGTCTTTATACTAAAAACTAAGTGTACAATGTGTACAATGACTTTCCAGTACCTATCACCTGTGTTAGACAGTGAGCTTCTACTCTGACCCAATCTGTAAGTGCCAGCATCACAGCAGAGGATGGAGGCCAAGAAGAAGGAGAAAGGCTGGACATGCCCAGATCCCTCCATCTTGCCTCCTGAACCCCCATTCTAAAAAACCCCCAAATCTACTTTTTCACCTTGGGATAAATTCACTGTCATGCTGCTTAATTTGTCATGGCTTGCAGATCTTCATCCAATGTTGGTAACTTGCTCCACGGGTCATAATCAAAACCACAGGGGCATTTTGGGCTCTGTGCCAGGGTCTCTGAGCCCCCTGGCAGGGGTCTTGGCTGCTCAGGACAGCCAGAGGGATGTCCTGGCTCCTGACATTCCAGGATGTGGAAGTGCTGCTCAGTTTGCCAGAGGGAGGGCGGTGCTGGCTGGGCTCCCCTTTGGGGTTCCCTGCACTCCTCAGCTGCAGTTCCTGAGTGTTCCCTCTCTCCCTGGGGATCAGGAACAGCTCAGGATAAATTAACTCACTTTGTTTCTTCCTTTGGTATTGTCAAGGTAGAAAGCTGCATTAGGAATTTTATGAAGCTGGAGCTGCACTTGTGTTCCCTGCACTTTTCCTTTGGTTGCTGTCATGACAATGCTCCCAAGGATTCCATCTGACAACTAATGAGCCATCAATCTGTGGGAAGGTGGTGCTAGAACCTTCCAAAGAGAGCTTGTGTCAAACACCTGATCCCCTGCAATCCCCTGTGATCTGCCTGTGCCTCTTACAGTATTTGCCTCCTAATCTGTGGTTGTATAACCTAAGAGTGATGAGGGAACAAAAGCACAAAGAGTTGGTACCTGCTTAGAAAAATTACAGTGATGGATTTGGGTATTTAATCATTGCACTGCAGGGAGAGCTGCCTGGAGCTGTGTGTTGCTTGTGAATCACTCTTCTCTCCTGTCATTGCTCCCTGCTATTCTTATAAATATCACTCAGTACAACCTTTCTTTAAACAAGTCGTTTCTCCCATGCCAAGTCTGACAGGTGGGTTTCACATCTTATTTATTTGTCAACCTGCTTCAATAGCTCTGGCCTGACATGTAATTTCTTTTTTACAGCGATGTGTAATCCTGTGCTTTATATTGACAGTGAGAGAAGCAAAAAACCTCATTCCCATGGATCCAAATGGACTTTCAGATCCTTATGTCAAACTGAAGCTCATCCCAGATCCTAAGAATGAAAGTAAACAAAAAACAAAAACCATCCGTTCTACCCTGAATCCAGACTGGAATGAGTCATTCACGTTGTGAGTTTAACACCCTGATTTCCTGGGGGTCTTTGGATGCATTTTATTGTTTATTTTGGTGTTGACAGCTCTTCCATTTCTTTCCTTTTTTAGTAAATTAAAACCTACGGACAAAGATCGCCGGTTATCCGTGGAGGTCTGGGACTGGGATCGAACCACCAGGAATGATTTCATGGGGTCACTCTCTTTTGGGGTGTCAGAGCTTATGAAAATGCCAGCCAGCGGATGGTAAGAGTTTCTGAAAAGAGAAGGAGAGAATACATCACCAAAAGTTTTAAACTTGTCTTTTTTTTTTTTTTCAATGTGATCTACCTTTTATTTGAGCTTTTCACTGTGTTTCAGGCTATAAATTCACTGAAGTGCAACTAAACCTAGGAAACACAGACTATATATATCAAAAGGGGATAATAAAAACAATTCCTTTTCTTTTATGGTGTTCCTGAAACTTCTGCTGGAGCCAGGAGCTGCTGCAAACTCAATTCTGTGAACACAGCCTTGTGATACAAATTTTATTTTTATCTCCAATATGATGTATTCAATACTTGGTGTATCATGTTATATATAGCTCTGCAAATTCAAAGCACATGGAAACTGATCTCATAAAATGCCACCTCATTACCTGCCAGGAGAGGGTAGAACTCATCACATCTCAAAAAGGACATTTCTTCAAAGACACTTGTGTAGGGCTATGGAAGCACTGGAGACAAAGGTTCCTCCTCAGGGTTGGTGTCTCCCATCCAGTCCCAGCATGAGTGGGAAGAATCTCCTTGTCCATTAAACTGCCTTGACAGATGGCTTGGGATGAAAGATCTGATTTCAGGTAAAATACATTCTATTTCTGAGTTTGCTTCAGGTCTTTGAGATCAGTTCTTTGCACGGATGTGACATTGATACAAACCACACACAAACAACAAAATCAGATTTTTAAATCTATCAGGAAAAAAAATATAAAGTCACCAATTTTTTTCTGAAATCTACCACAGGTACAAGCTGCTGAATCAAGAAGAGGGTGAATACTACAATGTTCCAATTCCAGATGCTGATGAAGATGGAAATGCAGAGCTCCGACAGAAGTTTGAGGTGAGGATTAAACACAGATGTGTGCAACTAAATATTGCATTTATTCTTCACTTCACTACCAAAAAAAAAATCTGTTAAATGATACATATGTTAGAATGCTCCTATTTCTGTCCCTGTGACAGCTCTGTGTGTCTGTGGTTTTCTTGAAGATTGGACCAAACGGTTTAATTCAGACATGGCATCGTTTTCCTGACAGTTCAGCTTTCTCTGCTATGACACTTAGAAGTTGGTATTTTAAAATATGTTATGTCAAGTATATGTAATAATTTCAATGTCTTTTAACAATTGCTGCAAGATCTGCCAGCCATTATCACTCATATCTGCATTATTTGACAAATGAAATCCTCAGAAACAATGGTAGTTTAATACTTTGAATGTTTCACACTGTAACTTGGGGTGTTTTAAGAAAATCCTTTCAGTGTTCACACTTTGGAGCTTTAATGTCTTTGCAGAAGGTTTTTATGTGAAACTCTGATCTCTGTAGTGTGGGAAAAGATGTTGATGTTTTTTAAGGATCAGAGGTATTGCTGGGTATGTACAAATAAGAAAATCCAGAGAAAAGTGATGCTTTTTGTAGGGTCTTGCCTCCTGTGGTGCCAGCTGGAGAAGTTGGTAGCCACAAGGATGGTCCCATGTGCCACACAAAGGAGTTTTTTTTGTTAATGATCAGACTCTGCCTCTTCTGACAGCCCCAGCCAGAATTACAACAAAATATTTGCTGGCCACTGAGCCCAGGAGCAGGACAGGTATGGCCTGGGGTGGGAGGGGTTTGCTGGGGCAGCTCCTCTCCCCTGCCTGCTCCCCCAGCTCACACAGCACCAGGAGCTGGAAATATTCCAGTCTGCACTTTCCAACCTTAGCCAAGCTGTTTATCCAGACATAATGAATGTACCTGTTGTGCTTAAACAAACCTGCCTGTTCCTTTCAACCTGAAATGGCAATTTTCTATGTTCACCATCAGGCAGAATTCTCCATTGTTATTATAAAAGCTGGGTTAACCCACGAAAGTGAGGAAAACCGACACATGTTCAACTTGCAAGAAGGAGAAAGAAAAGGTGCACCAATTTCTTCTGAACCCATTTGGATCAGCTCCCATGTCTGCAGCATGAACTATGATTTTTGTTACACATTTGAGAAGTATTTGAGCCTCCATTCCATTTTCCTTTCTTTACAGTCGTGATCTGACCAGTGTGATTTCATTTTGCTGCACTAGGTCATTTGCTATTCAAGATCATTTTTGGTTTTAATCCTACCTAGAAAGAATAGCTTCAAAAGTAATTCTGTCCATGTTTCTGTGCATTATGCAGAGTCTGGAATTGGGTGGATATTTAAATATTGGTGATATAAAAAAATTTACCTGTTTTTTCTCAGGTCAGAGACAGCACAGAGAAAATTGTCCACTTAAAAATGTCAGATATTAACATGCAGTGTGTTTGCATATTGAATTTACAGTCTCTGAAGTTGATTTTAATCCTGCTGTAAATACTTTGGTTGCAGAAAGAACAGTCAGGGTTTATCCATGTCCTGCAATGAAGTAGAGTAGAAATCCTGAGAGGATTGATGTAAAACTACTGGACCTAGTCTCAGAGACAGCAGCTTCACCAAGGGGCAGCTCTGTCTCAGAAATAATTAGTCTGTCTCAAAGTCTAATTAGTTCAGCCTCAGCACTGTGTTTTGGAGGCTCTCCCTGTTCTGGGCCAGTCTGCTTGGTGCTGTTTGAGTGGCTGAATTAATCCAGGGAAGGGAATGGGCCTTCAGCAGGCACACAGTGTCTCCAATAATTGTAATTTCCCAAGCTGGACAATGAGCAGTTTTAAAAGTGATGATAAATGAGAGTATTGGTAGCTGAACAAACCCTGGAATTGTCTCAGGGCCAGGGCTGGTGTAATGTGGTGTTACATGGCCGGAGGGTTTGGCTTCACCCTCTTTCTGTATCTCAAAGTTTATCATGATGAGGAGGAGCAGAGGGAAGCAGAACCCTCCATGGAATATTACCCTTGGTTTCAAGGGGCATCACTGTGGTGCATTCTGAGAATTCACAGCACAGATGTCTGAATGGTGATATTTCACTTATTAGCTATTCTGGTATGGCACATAAGTGGTGCTGACTCTGATCATCTTTTGCTTTATTTCTGTTATCATTTATATCCTGCCTTGCACAGGCATCTTATTTTAGGTGTCCTGTAATAAGGAACAAGGAGACAGCACTGAGAAAAATGCTGCTATTTGAGACTTAATGACATCATCTAAATAAATATTTCCACTGTTCTAAAATCAGCATTGGAGCCTTACAGGAAGAAGATTGCAGGTCTTGACTGTCACTTTCCTGGAGGAGTGAATTTGTCAGGAGATTAAAAATACAGATGGACCAAAGGGTCTCACTGTGCCACCTTCCCATTTATCAATTTATGGAAGGAGTAACTCCAGAGTTCTTCCCAATCCAGGCTGCACTTGCAGTGCTTCATCTATTTTTTAATATTGTGACCATGTGATTGGTAGCCAAGCTACACTGATATAACTTTGAGTACAAAATGACAACAATTTCCACAAAAATATTGCATTACTTATATCTAATACTTAAAATAAATAATGGTGGCCTTCAGAGTAAAGGGCTGTGTACAAACCTAAGCTACACAAGAGCAGAGAAGCTTTAGGATTAGGATTTCATTGTTTCATATTAAGGAAAAATAAAATTATTTTCAGCTTACAAAAGGCCAGAGAGCCAATAAATTTAGAATTTCTGAATGCACTTTCTGATCTTGAAAATTGTAAGATGTTCTGAAAATTAACTTTGTCCTTTTAAGTAAAGTTTAGAAATGTGGGTAGGAGGACCTCTAAGACCACTCAGGAGCTACCTCCCATTTAAATCAGAATTTTAAGACTCTCTGCCTCCAAACCTTTAAGATTTGGCCTCAAGCTCATTGATCTGAAATCATTTACACTGTACCATCACATCCTTCTTAGCACATCACCTTCACAGCCCAGATTTCTTCTGGAAATGTGGCTCTTAGCCACACAAATCTCATGGAAATGCTGCTTTGCTCACTGGACCTCCTAGCGCTTATTCCTAAGTCATTTATTCAATTTAAAACTACAATAAAATATTATAAATTATAGATATAATATAATATAATTAATATAATATAATACAATTAATATAATATACTCTAATCTTAATAAATAATATTATAAGATATATAATATCTTAAGAAAATACTCTAAAGATTATAAATAAGCAAATAATAGATTCAAACCTTCACTTATATTTGTAACTGAATGCTAAAGTCTTTGTCATGAGAAGTTTCCTCATGGCCCATTCTGCCACATCTGAATCAGCTGAAAAATTAACACCAAACCTTTGCCCAGAATGGATCCTCTCAACAAATGGGACCAAATTTGGAAAAAAAAAGTATTGAGGATAGTGCTTTTTTTACCTTTCATATTTTATTGCAAGGAGTTTTCATATTATATTCTATGTATACTCTACGTACTGTGCAGTATGTAGAAATTGAGGGATATTATGCAGAGGTGCAATGCAGTGTTTTCTACACAACAGATTGTATTCAATCTACATATTTTCTGCACCTCACCTCTCACTAAAACTCACAAATCTATTATCTGCTCATTTAGCAGTGTGATCAAATCTGTCCTCAGTGATTTATACATGATACATGATTATTAATATGTAGAGATAAAAATATACTCCTGTAGGAAGTGGAGGCAGGATAAAATCTGTCACTATTTTTCAGTTGCTTTTAACCTTTAGTTGTGAATTTTCTCTGTGGAATGGCATTATTTGTGGCCATCTCAAAATGAAACTCCCTTCTCACCAGGCATATTCAGAATAATTGTGGCTGCTCCATAATTGTCCGTGCTGAAGTTGCCATGGGAACTCCCAACAGTCCCAGGTGCCTCCATGGACCCAAACTAGGAAATCTTCTAACTGCAGCATCTCCTCTTGGTTATGTACTTATTTCCTTCTTCCAGTACTTTTCTAGTCAAAGAAAAAAGCAGAATATTGAAATAATGCAACCTTCTGTATTTTTTTCTACCTGGCTGTGATTTGAGCCAGGTAGAAAAAAGATGAGTAAGATGCCTTTGCCATTCAGGGCATCATTCCTGAATTTGGGGGGGAAAATGTGCAAATTCTAAAACTTCTATTGTGGGAAATTATTTGAGTTTGGTCAGGCTCTTTTTATTTTTCCTGCTTAGTAAAGCACTTCTTGATACTTAAATATCACCTTAGAGTAATAATAGAGCAATACTGATTTAAAAATAGGCTGGTGAATTGTTTTATGATCTCTCCCCTTCTTTCCACATCACCAGCACTGGGAAATGTTATTAAAAATAAAGCAGCTGTTATGGCTCATATAAAGGATTTTTTTAATTAAACAAAGAACAGAGCAGCCATAATCCTTACCCATGGACACATTTACTGAGCACGAGGTGTGTTGGTGATGGGAGCAGGCTCAGTCACCACACCCAGCTCTGGCAATTGCCGTGATCCCAGCACATTGCTGTGAGGAAATGGGGTTCTGCTCGTAAAATCCTCATTTTAGAGCATCTCTGGGAAGACACACAGTGCTCCTCCTGGTGCACACTCTTCACATGTCAGATATGTTCTTCTGTTCTAATTATTTCCTTCAGTGTAGCTCTTTTTGACAGAAACAAAATCCTCCCCTTAATTTCTGAGAGCTCTGACTGCTGTCCCACCACAGGGACTATCCCTGCACCCTGGGAGGAGACAAACATCCACATACCTGGCTTTGAGTCCTGTTTGTGTGAGAGATTGCAGCTGCTTTGACCATGGAATTGCTGATCCAGTTCCTTTTGCTGCAAAAGGAGGAGAGGGAGCAGAGCTGAGAGCAGGGTGGATGTTGTGTCTGAGCACTGCAAGTGGTCACTCAGTGGTGGTGACATTTTGGTGACCTCTCATGCTTCCAAAAAGAACTGTCATTATGATCCCAAAGAAAATGTCTTCTAAAATGCCTTATCATTATTGTGATCCTAAAGAAAATGTCTTCTGAAGTACCTTTTCATTTGAAGGATAACAGGATGGATGTGGAGCTTGGCCATCAGGCTCAGTGATAAATACCTGGAACCTCTCTAATTATTCCTGGGAGATATTTCTGCTCCTGAGATCCTCCAGGGTGCAGGGCAGCACTTTGTTAGACCAAACTTGTGTGTTACTCCTTGTGCAGGCCCGAATTTCCATCCCAGAAGCCTCAGGCTGTGTATCTGTGCACACAGCTCTTGTGGATTTACAGCATCAGGCCTCTCCTTGTGGCAGCACAGCTGGTGTTAAACAGGACAGAAGCTGTCCCCAGGGATCAAGGCACAACTACAACTCTGATGAGTTTTGTTGCTGTCACAGCCTAATGCTGAAAATCTATCTTTTATTTATAATTTCTTCTCTGACCATCAGTACATCAGTGCAGATTGTTTCAGTGCAAACCCTGCATTTCTTAGCTCTTTACCACTCCTCTTAATTTCATAAATCCATTTCTGTCTGCTTCATTAGAAAGGAGAAGGCCAGAACTTTCTTATTCTGGCATTTTTCTGATATTCACAAAAACTTCAGGCTAAAAGGACATGATATTTCTTTCCTTTAATAATGACCAGGACATCCTAGAGCTGCCTTTATTGTGAGCTGGAGGCTGGGGGGAAATGTTGCAGTTGCATAGCCAGGGCCAGAGCAGATACTCCAGGGACTGTTTCAGAGGCTTCTGAAGAGCCCAGTGAGTTTTCTAATTTAATCTGTTTTCATTCAGAAAATCCACTCCAAACAAACAAACACACAACCACAAAACCCCCAAGATGAGCTGTAGAGGGACTTGTGATTTTGTCGATTTGTGACTTAAGTTCTCCAGGTCTCTGTAAAGAGTCATAAGGGCTGGGAAGGAAACACTGCTTTTACATCTTTGCCCCAGAGCTGTTACACTGCAGTTACTTTACTCTTTTTTTTTTTTTTAATAAATAAAAGATATGGTCTCTTCCATATCTGTCTCTAACCAATATTCATTCCCACTTTGCAGCTTCAGGCAGGTCAGCAAAGGGGACATGGAAAGAGCAATACCATTGCTGACACTTCAAATTGCAAATGACAAGATGAAATTTACTTTTCAGGAAACAGAAACTAAGCCACACTGAAATCATGACCAGCCAAAATATCACTGGCACATCAATCCACACTCATTATGCATAAAGAGATATAAAAAGAAGAGCTGCTTTTTTTGGCCATGGCACTCATTCCTATTTTTAAATTGTGCATATTTAATCATTAGAGAATAGTTTGCAGCATTATAGAGATGCTGTTAGATGACTCCATCTGTTCTGTACTATAGTTTGGCAGGGGGAATTCCCATATGCAGTTGTCTGGAGGTTTCCCATCCACTCACCACAGCTCAGACTGGAGAACTTGAAATTCCTTAACTAGATGGCACAAATCTCTGCTTTCAGTTTGCTGATTTCCTTAAGGCTTTTCTTGCTGGGTTGTGAATCGAGGTGAAGAATACAAAAAATCACGTTGCTGGCAGGGATTTCCCTATCTCTTATATAAAGGTGAAATGTGTGTTGCAAAACAAGGCAAGGCCAAAAATCCCAAATCCCTGTGTGCTGTCACCCCTGTTAATGGCTGGGAGCCCCAGTGCCCCTGGCCAGCTGTGCACAGCTGGAGGCTTTGCCAGAGGCTGTTCCATGCATGGGCTGTGTGTTTGTGAGCTGAGGAGCAGCACAGCCCCTGCCTGTGATTAACACCCTTTGATTTGTCCTGGGTTTTTTCTGTGCTTAACAGACGTGTCCATTTCTGTAGTGCTGCTGCTGCTGTGTCTGTATTTGTTTATTTCTGCTACTAATTGTGGTTGCTGTGCTGTGCCAGCCTGTTACTAACCACGCAGTGTTTCTCCCTCTGCTGTCTCTTCCAGGACTGTCATGTAAATATCCACTTCTTCAAGGTAGTTTTCTCCTTGGTGTTCTCTCCTACACACAACTTCCTTTACCAACATCTGAAGTTTATTCAGTTTAATTTCATTCTCACCGGTTTTTAAAGATGCACTTGGGGTTTTTTTCCACTTGAAGCTTTTCTAATTGGCATTAAAAAAATTAAAAATTGAAGTATGATTTAAATTATCAAGAAATAATTGAAGTATATATCAATAAACAATTGAAATTATACTTCATATTATTTCATATTCATGAACTATTTCATATATATAATACTTCATAATAATGATATTTCATATTCATTAAATATTATGAAGTATAATTTTTTAAATTTTATTTTTTAAAAATTCAGTATGAAGTATTCACAGTTTGTTCCATAATTTGTCATAAAGTGATCCCCAGATTAGAATTTTACTAAAAACAAAAGAGTGATCAAACCTGAGCTTCATAATAATGATATTTTGTAATAATGATATTTCATTAGATATTAATATTCATAGATTCATGATATTTCATATTCATGATATTTCATATTCATGAAATATTATTAAGTATAATTTTTTAAAATTTTATTTTTAAAAATGCAATATGAACTATTCACCATTTGTTCCATAATTTGTCATAAAGTGATCCCCAAATTAGAATTTACTACCAAAAAATAAAAAATAAAAAAGAGTGATCAAACCTGAGCAGGTGCATTGTGCCTTTCTTTTTGGAGGAATTAGTTAAATGAGTGCCACCTTCTCATGGAAAATGGAAAAAGGTGCATCTTTAATTTGAAAGACATTCATGGAACTTGAAATAACTTTCACAGATGAAATAATGCTCATGGTCACTGTATCTTTAAATAGATGAATGTAGAGCATGCATGTTTTATGATCTAACATAGTACATCTACTGCTGGATGTTATTTGTTATATTGGAGGAGATATTACCCATGTGCACAGATGCTCTGATACCTGAAATACCAATTCACCTTCCTTGGTTATTTCTCATTTTGCTCCTTTCACTACTCCCCACATCACTGAGTTACTGCCATAAAAGTTGCATCTCAGCATTGAGACCTTACATGTGTTTTGTTTAGATTTGCATGTATCTCTAACAAATTATCTTGCTTTATTAGGGCAAAGGCCACTGGCACAAACCACACTTTCAGTTTCGTACATTGGTGAAGTTACAATTTTGATTAAAATTTGAAGCTCCTGTGTTGTAAACTGTGTTCTGAAGCCATTATCATCTTCAAATAATATTTTTACAACTGAAGCTGACCTGGAGCACTTTACATTATCACTCAAGGCTTAAAATACTTAATTGAAAAAACAAATGTTATTTTTAAGAGTTGTTTCTGTTATTAATGCATGATTTTCACAAATGTTCTAACACTGTACCAGAAAAATTAAACTAATTACTTTCCTTAACCTTGATTTTTTATCTCAGAAAAGCCTGTACAGAAGAGAACTGCCCTTCCTTAATCCTTTACAACTCTTCATTTTGAAAATAAAATCACATGGTGCTTTCATTGGTGGAAGTTTCTCTGCTTAAATGCATTTTTAAACCAGGGCAAAAGTCACTCTGATAAAATGCATCTGGCAGAAATAGGAAGTTTTGCCACCTCGTTGTAAAATCCAGGCCTTGAAGAGCACTGATAGAAGCTGGCAAAAGTCCTTGGTTAATTCATGTTTCCAGCATAGGAGTGCACTCAAAAAAAGGATTGAAGGGTTTCCCACAGCTGCTGCTTCACAGGCAAAATTCAGGTTTAGTCCTGGTGGATTATAAACATGCATTCCATCAGGGCAAGCTGGCATTCTGTTTCTATGGGGACACTCTGGAATTCAGGGTTTTACATGGAAAAAAATGTTTCCTTTTTTATTTTCTGTCTTTTCTCAGTAAATCAGCACAAATCCCCTGCCCTGCTGCTGGCAGTGAGGCTGAGCCCTGAGCTCAGCCCAGGAGCATCCCTGCGGGGATCCTGGTCCAGGACATCATGGTCCAGGAGATCCCTGTGTCAGGAGATCATGGTCCAGGAGATCTCTGGTCCAGGAGATCTCTGGTCCAGGACATCATGGTCCAGGAGATCTCTGGTCCAGGACATCATGGTCCAGGAGATCATGGTCCAGGAGATGCCTGTGTCAGGAGATCATGGCCCAGGAGATCCCTGTGTCACTAGATCATGGTCCAGGAGATAATGGCCCAGGAGATCCCTGTGTCAGGAGATCATGGCCCAGGAGATCATGGCCCAGGAGATCCCTGTACCAGGAGATCCCTGTGCCAGGAGATCATGGCCCAGGAGATCCCTGTGCCAGGAGATCATGGTCCAGGAGATCCCTGTACCAGGAGATCCCTGTGCCAGGAGATCCCTGTGTCAGGAGATCATGGTCCAGGAGATCATGGCCCAGGAGATCCCTGTGTCAGGAGATCATGGTCCAGGAGATCATGGCCCAGGAGATCCCTGTGTCAGGAGATCATGGTCCAGGAGATCATGGCCCAGGAGATCCCTGTGTCAGTAGATCATGGTCCAGGAGATCCCTGTGCCAGGAGATCCCTGTGCCAGGAGATCCCTGTGTCAGGAGATCATGGTCCAGGAGATCCCTGTGCCAGGAGATTATGGCCCAGGAGATCCCTGTGCCAGGAGATCATGGCCCAGGAGATCATAGCCCAGGAGATCCCTGTGTCAGGAGATCATGGCCCAGGAGATCCCTGTACCAGGAGATCATGGCCCAGGAGATCATGGCCCAGGAGATCCCTGTACCAGGAGATCATGGCCCAGGAGATCATAGCCCAGGAGATCCCTGTGTCAGGAGATCATGGCCCAGGAGATCATGGCCCAGGAGATCCCTGTGTCAGGAGATCATGGCCCAGGAGATCCCTGTGCCAAGAGATCATGGCCCAGGAGATCATGGCCCAGGAGATCCCTGTGCCAGGAGCATCCCTGGGAGGGACCTGTGGGAGTCCCTTGGTGTGGGGCTGCTGGGGAGGTTCCATCCCCAGGTTTGCAGGGCTGGAATTGAAAGGAAGCAGCAGGAGCAAGTGAAGGAGGAAGGGCAGCGTTCCTGAGGACAGCACAACAGTTCTGAGCTAGGAATGAGTAAATGTACAGAAATCAATTTCTCATATCACAGCAAATGGGAGATATTGGGAATATTTGTGTATGGAATAATCAGACACTGGGAAGGGCCACACATCTATCCTGCTTTTGTCCCACTGCAAAGTGTGTATTTAAACAGATAATTTCTCAACATCATGCAGAAAACGCCTTCATCTGTGTGTGTGAGAGAGATAAATCATTTCAGAGCACCTTAAGATTTGGATACAGAATCCCAAGGTTTTAAAATCAGTCCTGCTCTGCAGCTTTGAATGGCTGGTGGGATTTGATTGCAGGGATTTGCTCTAAGATCAGGGAGAACTGAAGCCCTTAAAAATTCTTGTAGAACAGAATTTTAATTTTCTTTTTCCCTTATTGAAATAAGGTTTATGCTTAAAAGCAAATTTCACACTCTAGGTTTTTTTATTATTGAAAACTCTAGCAGTAATTTGCATAATTAAAGAATGGAGGGGCATACAGAAAAGCAATTCTTCTTTTGACACTTAGGGGTTTGCTGTTGTAGCATCCTCTTTGCTTTTGGGGATTTTTATTACCACCACCACAGGATACTTCTGCAAGAATTCTTGAATATTATTCCTAGGCAGCCTCTTTAATTACATTTCATCTCGTTAGGCACTGCTCTGTTGCAGGGGAGAGAGTGTTTGGCAATAAAGGCAGGAAACAAAGTGGACTCAGGTGGCTGCAGGATTATTAAACAGATTAAACATGTTGACAGGGCCAAATGGGGAACTGGAAACTCTTCGCTCTCTGGATTTCACAGCTCACACAGACAGGCATTGTTGTCCAGGGCAGTATCCCCTGAAATTCCTGTCTGGGGGTAGATCCATCCCTTTCCCAATGTCTTTCATAGTCCTTTGACTTCACTATCTTAATTTTCTAGGGAATATGGTTACCTCCACCTTGTGCCTGGCACATTTGGGAATATTTTAGAAGTTGTGTGTTCAGGTACTTCGCACAGTTCTAACTTCTATCCAGAAGGACAAAAAAAGTTTAAGGAGAATAACTGAAAAGGGAATGTTGTTACAAACCCCACAAAAAAGGTCTGTTGAGGAGCTCCATGATATATTAAACTGTTGTCTTGTCCTTTCAGATTCCCTTTTTTTCTTTATCCTAAGTAAAGTTGAGGTTGGGAAAATAATTTCTTCTCAGAGTGAGAAACCACAAGAGGTCAGCAAAGAACAGGGAAAAGCTCCCAGGGCTGAGCTGGCTCCTGCAAAAGGCCTGAAAAGAAGGAAATCATCCACACTGCGGGTATATATCTTTAGAAAATACAAACCCGTTGATTTAATCCATAATTCCACTAAAATTCAGTATAACATTTTTCACACGGCGCTTTATTCAACTCTGATAACTGGCACTGATGAGAATTATCCCTCTAATCAAAATATTTTATAATTGCAGGTGTAAAAGCAGGTTTTGCTCTGTTCACCTCGGGATTGCTCAGCCCTGCACTTTGGTGGCTTCAGGAGCGGGGTTCCCCTGGATTGCACATGCTTCCTGCAAAAGGCATTTTCAATCCTGCTCACATACAGCACAAGCACAGCACAAATATTTGTTGCAGGCAAATCCTTAAAATAATTTTACTGTTAGTAATTAACAGGGTAAATACGAAACAATTTTAAGAGGAGGAGGAGAGGAAATGAGGGGAAAAGTAAACTAAAGGCATGAAACAGTTGGTATTTAAATCCCAGGTAGAGTTTTATCACCCACCTCATTTATGTCTTTATGAAACATCTCATTTGCCCCCATGCCTTTTTGCTAGCAATGGGAATGCTGTGATTTTTTTTCCCCAGCTCTTTTTTCAATAACTATTTTAGCCATTGAAAGAAAAATGCCTTTTCATTTTGATATATTGAGGTTTTTACTAATTACATCCTAGTTTGCCATAGTGACACTGCCATCGTGAAAATGAATCTCAGAGTGCTGATAAACAGCTTTTTGGTTATTTATATCTCTTCAGTGTTCCCCTTGCTGCAGAGAAATGCTGCTGCAGTGTAAATTCACCAAGGAATGGCTGAAATCCATGTGTGAACCTCTTGAATCCTTGATGGTGTCCCTGTCCCAGGCACCTCCCTGGTTTCCAGCAAAACTCTGCTGATGAGTTACAAACTGCCCTTAGGTTATGGCATGAAGATGAAACTCAGCCTGGTGAAGCATTAGGTCTTGCTGGGGCTTAGAAATGGACTCCTCTCATTTCAAATTCTCAGCATCCTGGTAATTAAGTTGTGGAAAGTAGGAAATTGATAGTCTATCATAGCATCTCTAATTACGTGGAATTGGAAATGCAATAATGTAAGAAACAAGCTGCCACAATGACAGAGAACATTTCACTGAATGGGGGGGGGCTTTTTTTCCAGATTTTGACTTGAAATTTATTGGATTTATTTGCTTTATTAAAGGCTTGCTAATGGCTCAACACATTGATCAAAGTTCCCACTTGGTGTGTACATGACTGGAAACTGAATGGGTCCTTCCTCGAGACTTGGATAAATTGTTATTATTTCAGTTTTCCCATCCTTAGTTTGAGCTTTGCTGGTTCTGGCAGTGACATCTTCTGAGGTTTGTCTGAGATCTGGGCTGCTCTGATGCTCCTTGTGCAGGGTCCTGGTAGCCACAGGCAGAACTGAGCATTCATTTCACACCTGCAGTCCCCTGGGCTGGAGTAGTGAATCTGGAATTTTACTGTCCAGGCTGTTCCATCCTCACTTCTCACCATCCATTTGCCATTTTTCTAAGTGATAATGGAGAGTGTTACCTGCAATGGCTTTGGGCTGATTCAAGAATTAGGAGCAGAACCCTTGGCTCCAGGTGTGGCAGTGTGAGGTGGCTGATTCCTTCACCCAGGGGCATCTCAGGAGCACCTTGGGATCTGGCAAAGAACTGCTGAGAACTTCTTGCCATGTGAGAAGCAGGGATTTTGTTTAGAATTTTTAGAGGGATTAAGTCATGGCAAGGAGACATTCCTGCTCCACAAATCTCAGTTCTTGGGTTGTCCAGAGCAGCTGTGGCTGCCCCTGGATCCCTGGCAGTGCCCAAGGCCAGGTTGGACACTGGGGCTTGGAGCAGCCTGCTCTGTGGAAGTGTCCCTGCCATGGGGGTGGGATGAGATGTTCCATTCCAGCCCAGACAGTGATTCTGTGACTCTGAGACAAGCCCTGTGCAGTCACTCCTTGGCCTGCTCGTGCAGTTGGAGCTGTGGGGTTTGGGCAGGCTCTTGTTCCATCATGCACTCACTGTTCTCAGCACAGGCAGAGCAGGGCTGGTGGGTGGAAGCTGGAAAGATGAGGAGGGAATGCTGGCATCCAGGTGGAGCAGAGCTGGGAGAATCCAGAGCACTCAGCTGCTGGCATTTACCTCCCAGGTAAATCAGGTGCTGGTGAGGCCAAGAAATAAAGGATGGACTGTGGCTCTCCACACAGCACTCTGCTCATGTGGTGGGAATTCAGCATTGTTGGTAAATATTTTTTCATTTATCACTTTTTCCTCTGGAAAATGTGGTGCCCTGCTGGCATCGGGGAGCTCTCTGGGAGTGAGTTTCCCTGACAACCGAGGAGCACCTCCTCTAGTGAGCTGCACACGGAGCTTTGTGTTGGCTTGGATGTCTGACCATGGCAGAGGGGGTGGGTTTCTCCCTCCTGAAGCTGTGCTTGGGGGGTAGGAGGGGATGGCTGTGAGTTTGGATCCTGGTGTTTGTTTCCCATGTGGGAGCAAAGCCAATCTCACCCAGCAGCAGAGGAGAGCAGTGCAAGGTGTTCAAGCACTGACATCTTGGAAAGAGACTCGCTACCCTAAAGAGATTGGGAGTATGAAGGGGAATTTTGTATTCTTTTATTTTTAATCCTCACAACTTTTATTTATTATTGGCTAATGTGGAAAATCACCATTTCAGTCTTTTAGCTCTGTAATTCCTAAGATTCTCTACTGCAGATACACACTGAAGGCAGAAGAACCAACATTCAGATTTATTGCTTTGTCCTATTCAATTTTCTTCACAGGGGAGAATCAGAAAGTTTTGAAAAGAATCATCAAGAATTACTTCAATTGCTATAAAAAATGAAGAATTACTATTCCCTGAACCACATGTGTTTATTCTTGGCATCACACCTCTCATTAGATTTTGGATAACTTTTTTCCTATTTAATTAAAAGTACAGTTGTTACTCTTAGATTAAAAAGAAATCCAAACCGTTTTTACTGTGAAACTGAGATATCTTTCCCAAAAAGCTCCTACCAAATTCCCAGAGTCTCTCCAGTGTAGCACACTGTAATTTCTTAGCACTCAATGGAGAAGTGAGTTTGGGCTGAATATATAAGATGTGTCTCACCTGTGGTTTCAGGGTAAAAGAACTGGCCGAGATAAGGTGCGTCCAAAGCAGAGGAAGTAAGATGATGTGCATGTCTTGTTTTCTTTTTAGATTAACTTTCCTGCTCCCAGTGCAGACTAATTTATCTTTAACATTCTATTTTCCTGGCTGGTTTGCTGCAAGCTGGCTTGGTTGTAACAATACTGTGGTTTTATCTGAGATAATAAGCCAAGGAGCTGGAATGTGGATAGAAAATTAATCCAGGGCCTGGAATACTCTTCTTCAACTTCAGCAAGTTTTAATATCCATAAAAAATAAAGGAGGGTTCGGATAGGATCCTGCGATTTTCAATTTTAGTCATGGTAGGAAAAGCAAAATATCAGTCTTTTCCAATAAGCTTTTAGGAATAATTTGACTTTATGTCCCTTCTGTAGCTGCAAAATTGGTTTTGCTCTGGCAGTCGAGAAGAGGATATTGGCTGCATGGCATTTTCTGTCTGCTGCAGCCAAGGTGTTTCAGATATCAAACTCATGATAGAGCTCAGTGAAATATGTTGAAATCCTCACTCTATTTCCACTGGGACCTTAAGCCAAAAAGCAGTAACAGGAATTCACATGGCAAATGTGAAAAAGGGGGTTTTGCATGCTTCTGAGAGGATGGTGGCTGGCCAAGGTGATGGGAAATAAACACCTTTGATAAGGTTATGATAATTTAATGAGTTCCTGCCACTTTGGGGCTATGTGCTTCCTTTGAGTCAGTCTGGTTGTTGCCCAGCATTCCCTGGCTGCCCTGTCCCTGGTTTTTCCAGCTGGTTTCCAGCAGGGTTCTCTCTTCACCCCTCCATGGCAGCTCAGCCAGGGGATGCCCAGGATTGTCACCATCCCAGGTCACTCATCCATCAGCTCCTGCCCTGTTCACCTCCTGCCTGGGTCAGACAGCTCAGAGCCCACCTGAGCACACAGGAGGAGCCCCTGAGGAACACAGGAGGAATTTTTGTTCTCCTCAAAAACCTGCCATCTGCAAAAGGAGATTCTCAAACTCAGAGTGATGTCTAACTTAAAAAAAGTTGAAAAATGGGACTGAGAGGAGCATGTCTGTTCCTTATTGAATCTAAGTGCTCAGAGGATGCAGGGAGGCCTTGGCTGGGTTCTCAAATATTATTTTAAGATCCTGCCTTCAGAACCTGACAATTCTAGCCCATGTTGACTCTGAGTGAGTGCAGTGCCTCCAGCTCTGGAGCCAGCAGCAGGCACAGGAGCCTGCTGGTGAACCTGCCATGCTTTTTTATGGAAAAAGTGCTGGAAACCCCAGAGCCTGGGATTGCAGTGCTGCAGAGAGCACTCCCTGCCTGGCTGGCAGGTTTGTACCTGAAAAAAAAAACTGGCTTTGGAACAAAATTTGATTTTTGTTTTGAATTTTGCATTTTTCAAACAAACTGCCAACACCCTGTCCAGTAGGTTTAAAGGTATAAGAAATAAAGCTGGTGCTGCCCATTCAGAGCCTGATTTGGATCTCCATTACTCAGTGGAAAGGAGGATATTGAAATTGCTTTGTGCATGAGAAAAGCAAGATCTTTATCTGAGATCCCATTTGTGGAACATCACAAAGGCATGGCCAGCAAAGCTGCTCCCTTGAGCCACAGCTTTATCTTGTACAAATAACGGATATTGGGATTTTGGGGGTTTTTTTCCCCTTGTTTTGCTCATGGCTCAATCTTGTATGGCCTCAAGAGGAGCTTTGTGCTGCCAAAGAGCTCCAGCACAGATTTGTCCCAGCAGCCAGCCCTGCCCTGGGAACATCCCTTGGGATCAAAGCTGACATCCAGGACTGGCACTCCCTAAATGTTTGCACAGCACCTGATCCTGATCACCATCTCCAAGTGCTGTTTTCATGCAAACAAATAATAACATTGCTGTGGAGGAAATTCCCCATTCTAAACTGTATTGCAAGTTTTTTAATAAAGAGCTCTAAACTTGCAAAATTCATATCCCTGTGGCAGGGCATAAGATTTTTCTGCACTCGCAAAGTTGCAGGAAGAGTCATGCAAGCTGGATATGGTTTTCAAGTGACAGGAGGTTATTTGATATTATATGTCAGATGATTATCTGACATTACTGCAGGAGTAGATGGAGTCTGTGAATCAAGTGCCTCTCAATTTTATGGTTTTACACCCCTCTGAGGAGGGGAAAATTTGTAACTCTCAGTTTCCAGTGCCAAAGGTGTAAGCCAGGCATGGCTTTTAAAGGGAGGTATTGTGGGCCTTTGAATAAACCTCCATTTCTGTAATTTTCTTTATCTGTGAAAGAGGGATAATACACAAATATTGTCCTCTTGTGAAGCACAGGGAAGAGTAGTTACCCTGAATTGTCCAACATACATCACTGGCAAAAAGTAAATTAACCATATTAGAGGTTATTAACCAGACCAACACACCAGACAGATGGGGACAGCACTTACACCCCAAAGAATTACTAAACCTTACTGGCTTTGCTTCTGCTGGTATATGGCATTATTTTGAGGGGAAAATAAAGGATATTATCTCGTAGCCTGCATTATCTTTTGGTGAGTCTTACTTTTTTTCTTTTGTATTAACTCTGAGATTTGAAATGCAGTTTACTTGAGCCATGCCATGGTGTCTCATGTGAAATATTGAGACTTGCAGCCCCCTGTAAACCAGAGTGTCTGGTAGAGCCCTTGTTTGTAATATTCCCCTTCCTCCCTTTTCCAGATCAACCCTTGATTGAAAATCAAAGTTGATTGTAGTGCTGGTTTGAAAGTGGCCATGTTCATCTGCATTAATTCTCATGTGTTGTGGGATTTTTAATGCAGGTTCTTAGTGCATGTCAAAATTCTCTGAACTCTTGCTGTGCAGTGACTTGAAGAATTCCATTTGAAAAGAGAATGTTTTGAGGAGGTTGTTTATATCCTAAAATACCCAATGTACATTACAACATGGTATTTTTGGATAGCCTCTTTTATTTTTTTTGTCTTTCAGAACAAAAGGACCATTTAAGCTGCTTTTGGCCTGAAAGTAAATGATGATTTTTTTACTTTTGTTTCTGGGCATTGCTTTGGTTTTGCTCTTTTAACCAGATAAGTGTATCTGCTTTATCTGGTTATACATGAACACAGTTTTCCACTTTAATTCCTTCAATAATGTCAAAAGTATCGCTGGAATGAGTCTTTGAAGGTGTGTCTGTGCATATTTTGTTATGCAGCCTTTTACTTGGGAATGCCACCTCAGACCTGGCCATTTCCAGCTCTGACTTCCACCCAGAGATCCCTTCTGCCAGGAAATGGGCAGTTCTTCTCACTTTGCTGTTTTTGTGTGTGTATGTGTGTGTATGTTCTTCAGAAAGCCAAACTTGGGCCAGCTGGTAACAAAGTCATTACTTCAACAGAAGACAAGAACTCAAGTGTGCCATCCAACAATCTGGACAGGGTGAAGCTGACAGATTTCAACTTCCTCATGGTTCTTGGAAAGGGGAGCTTTGGGAAGGTAGGAATTCTTCAGAATTAATCCACTCACATTCCTTTTCTTCTTTTTTTTTTTTTTTCTTTTGGAAGATTAAACAAACAGCTCTCTAAGAAAAAAAGGTCCAGAGTCAAAAGGATGTGCATTTTTGAGGAAGGAATTTTTGATTTCTTAACAGGAGTACGGTTATTCACTCTAAGGCTTAGCAGACTTTAGTCCTGATTGGCATATTGAAAAAATAAAAATAAATTTAAAAACTCAGACTGTTGGGCAAGATGGGAACTCGTTGCCGACTTTCAGATCCTCACTTCTTGGCAGTTTCAAGGAAATTAAGTCTACTTTTCTGCCCTTAATACCTAGGTCACTCTGCCAGTCCTGGAAGTCACCAACATTGGTATGGGTAAATATTGGAAAAAACCAGGAATACTGTGTATATGTATTAGAAATCCAATAGTTGAGAGAACAGACTGCTATTTTCCTGCCTATTTGAACAAAACTCAGGTGATAAAGTGCCCTTTGCTGAAGAAGTCTCCTGGGACTTAACATTTTATCAGCCCTTCAGCAATGAGCCCATGGTCAACCAGCCGGTTTGGGCACAGGCTGTCTGAACTGTACAAGGATCGTGACTTTGGAGTTCTGATCAAATTTGTCTGTACAAATTAAAGGAAAAGCTGGCTTACCATCCCTCTAAATCTTCAGGCATCTGAGTGACCTTCCCTCCCTGGCCTGGGGTATCAGTTTCTCTGGGTCAGGATTGAAGGCATTTGAGACTGTAGTTCATGTTGGGAACTCAGGTGTTTATTATTTCTTATCAGTACAATAGTCCCACAACCATGAGTTTGGCAGCTTTTCATTAGAAGGCACAAAACGGCCAACAATCTCTTGTTACAAGGTCTTTTAAGACTAAACTATCCAATTAAGAAAGGACACGTAGATTATTTTCCCTTTTAACCCAATAACTGATCATTTGAAGCCCCCAATGCAGACTTTTCTGCCCAAATACAAAACGTCGCCCAAACCCATGAAGAAGAAGGAAGAAGAAAGTAAAGAACAACCTGCCTCCACCCAAAAATCTCCATCTTGCTTCATATTTATTTCTATATTCTAAAATCCCCAAGTTTTCCACCTTCTGATACTACACACTTCTAACCAACTGCACACCCTTAATCCCAGAGCTATCAATCAATTTTGGAATCCTTCTCCACAGCCTCAGGTCAAACGCAGTGTTCTCTTGTGGGTCTGTGCCTTCAAGCACAGAAAGTTTAAAATTCTCAGCATCCAGGATTCCAGCACTGGGGGGATTTTCACTCTGCTGTTTCTCTGCCCTGCAGGTGATGCTGGCAGACAGGAAGGGCACAGAGGAGCTCTATGCAGTCAAAATCCTGAAAAAAGATGTGGTGATCCAGGATGATGATGTGGAGTGCACCATGGTGGAGAAACGAGTCCTGGCACTGCAAGATAAGCCCCCATTCCTGACACAGCTGCACTCTTGTTTCCAGACAGTTGTACGTGAGCTCTGTCTTTTTCTTGCCACCCCAATGTTTTCCAGGCTACCTGGTCATGGATTTTATCACTCCAGAAACATTTATTATCATCCAACCCATGTATGGTAGCCTCTGCACGTAGAAAATGGTGAAGAAACCTCACGTGTAATTGCTCTTTGTGTCTTAAATATAAAAATTAATTTTAAAGATTTTCCTTCATTCAGTTATTGGAGTAGGCCAGCATGACAATTCCTAAATGTGTCTGCTTTGCTAAATCAGAGCCTCAAGCCCGGATTCCCAAAGGTTCACAAATACTTTTAAAGCTCTGAGGATAGTACTTGAAAAGTCTTAATGGCTGTTATTATATTGTGGGGTTATTAGTCATGAGTCAGTGTTGGTGGATTTAATTTTGTTTTCTGTCACTTCTTGGTGACACTGAGGGGCTTTTTTTTTTCCTTTCCTTATATAAATATATGAAGTGGATATTATAAATATATGAAGTGGATATTTGCCCATCACATTGCAAAGCATCTCCCAGTGACACATTTGAGGCTGGATCTGATGGCCCAGTGTCACTGTGCCAGCCTCTTGGATGACATGGAATTATGGAATTACTGAGGCTGGGAAAGTCGTCTAAGATCACCAAGTCCAACCATCAGCCCACGTTCCCCATGAAACCATTTCCTCAAGGGCCTCATTCACATCATCTCCAAAGGAAAACTTCATAGCAGCAATCAGAAATGGCCTCAAAGCAATTTGGAATTTTTCACCATCTTTGATTTTTTTTTTCTTCATTTATTTTTAGAGGCAGATTTTTCAGACTGAGCTATATTTGTGTAATTCTTGAAACCGTTGGAGACAAATAATCTGTAAAAGCATGGCACTAAAATTGGCAAAACTAGACAGATCTCATCAATCATTTACTCCTGAAGGTTGTACAAAACATTCCACTTCCATTTCCTGATCTATAATTTTTTCCCTAATAATCCTAAAAGCTTTTTAATAACATGCTAGTGACCTTTTTTTTTTTCTTTTTGGCTGATCAATGAATATCTAATCCTGTCTCTAATGTATTTCTGTGCCTCTTTAATACTTTGTCCTAGGACCGGCTGTATTTTGTGATGGAATATGTCAATGGTGGGGATCTCATGTATCACATCCAGCAAGTAGGAAAATTTAAGGAGCCACAAGCAGTGTGAGTGCTCATGTATTTAAATCATACCATCATCTTGATGTTACACTCTTAAGAGGATTTGATTTAGTTTCTTCTTCTTCCCAGGCTCAGGATGAAGTCCAGGCTGGCCTTTGTTTTTTAAGGCCCAAAATCTGAACTTTGTGTTGAAAATGTTGTTTGAACACATAGACCAAAGGTAGCTGTGTATTTATTAAAAAAATACAGCACAAACAAAGGCGGGAGAGGCTTATTGAAAAGTGACAAGAATTTAAGCTGGGCAGCAGGAAATTAAAGATGTTACATCATATTCTGATGTTGTTTTTAAAAGCAAATATTAAAAAAACAGTGAGTAGAACACTTCAGTCTGAATTAGTGCCACAGAGAAAGGCAGTACAAATAGACTCAGCTCTGTGATATAAATTACAGTTTATACAAGAGAAATTCAATGTATAGCTTGTAAGAATTTCTGTGATATATTTGTGAGGAACTAATAAGGAATTAGGAGTTGTTTATCTACATGATTCTGTTCAGGTAATTGTACATCTGGCCCATCAGTAAGCCACTGAAAATTATCTGTAGTATGTTTAAGAGTGAATAGATCCATCAGTACCATTTTAGCCATCCTTATAATACCTCATCACCACTTGTTAGTGCTTCATAAATCATTTACTAATGAAACCTCAAAATCAAGGGTGACCAACTGCTTTTAGCATTCAGTTAAAATAATTTCTCATTTTGGGCTTGTTAAAATGAGAGGCCTTTCTGAATAGAAGTGTTTCAGATGCAGACAAACATTTTAACAACTCATGGAATCAAACCGAGCTAGTGTCAGATCATCCTTGACTCCAGCTAATGCAACTTGCCAACACTTGGCAAAATCTGTGGTGCTTCATGACAGCTTTTGCCTGTGCTGCATCTTCACACGTGTTCACAAACACCTCTGATGGAGTGTTGCAGAGCTCAGTTGCTTCCTCTCCCTTGTGCTGAGCCTAAAAATTAATCTCATTTTTAAATAATCCTCTCACTCGTAATTTGCACAGTTCCACGGCAACCAGCTTCAAACAGCCACCAGTATTCCATACCTCTTAACTGCATTCAGCAATTATATTTTATATGGTAATCATTTTAATTAGCTTCGTGTAATTAATCCATTAACAGGCTGTATAAAGGAACACTATTTCTGCAAATTATTTCATGCCATGTGAATTGCAATGTACATTGAGCTGCATCCTGAATTCATCAAACTGTGATTAGAGATAAGGACCTTTGCAGCAGAGTTAGTGCAAAAAAAGCTGTGCTCCAGCTGCACTGTTTTTTGTGGTCCAGGGGGCCATTTTCCATTTTTTTTTTCAGATTGTGCATTATTTTATCATCAAATACTCAAAATGTATCTGTTAAGGTCCAGCTGAAGTGATTTGTCTTTCATGTCCCCTGTATACATAAAATATAAATCGCATAGTTCATGTGCTACTATATTGTCATCCTTTACCATGATTCCTTTGCAATTTATTTTGCCAGAAGAAAATCATGAGGCAATAAGAAATCTGTTGATTTTTTTCTCCCCACACACAGGTTCTATGCAGCTGAGATCTCAATTGGGTTATTCTTTCTCCATAACAGAGGGATTATTTATAGGTGAGTATGATCTGACATAAGTAATTTCTGAACTATTTTTAAAATCCCCCAATGATCAGCTTCTTTAACATTTCAGTGTATTTTTAAAACAGAAAGCCACCAGTGTAGAGCTCTTCTTGTTGTGTTGCTGCTGGTGAGGTGGAAACCCAGGCCCTGTTTAACCTGACCTTTCTGACATCTGTGCTCTGCCCCACTTAAATAAAACCTCTTGGAAATGGACAACTCTATGTTATGTATTTCTGGGTGATGTTTAATAGTATTACACATCCAAAAGTCTCAGGTGAGGGGTCAGACACAGCCACCTCTTCATTCATTGTCCAGCCCAGAGCAGCTGTGGCTGCCCTGGATCCCTGGAATGTCCAAGGCCAGGTTGGACAGGGCTTGGAGCAGCCTGGGACAGTGGAAGTGTCCCTGCCATGGCAGGGGGTGGCACTGGAAGGACTTTAAGGTCACTTCCAACCCATTCCAGGATTTTAAGGTCATTCTTAGATGTCTGCCCAGCTCCCTCCAGGCTGAGCCAGCCCCACATGTGCACCCTGAACCTCCGCCCCCAAAGAGCTGCAAATATTCTTTTCTGAGAATAAGCTCACCCTAGCTGATCCCAAACATTAACCTTAAATTACTGTGATTCTCCTCAGAGATCTGAAATTAGATAATGTGATGTTGGATTCAGAAGGACACATTAAAATTGCTGATTTTGGAATGTGCAAGGAGCACATGTTAGATGGAGTAACAACCAGGACCTTCTGTGGCACTCCAGACTACATTGCACCAGAGGTAAACACTGACCCTTTCAAGAACCCTTTAGTCCCTTAAAGGAAATTGTCTGTCCACGTTTTGTACCACTGGGTTTGGATGGCTCTAACTCCACATTCTCCATGGATGGCACCATTTAACTTCTGCAGGTATATTGGGTATATTTGTGAATTAATGCAGTGTAATCAATAGGACCATTCACTATTTTAAGAAATACCTAGTTAATTGAGAAGCTAACTTTTTATGAGGTAAGATTTTGCTCATTCTAGCAAAAAACTTTTAAAAAGCAGGCTCACCAACTTCTGATCTTAAATTCGTAGCCTGGAAATGCTGTTACACTAAACTTTGCAATTTGTGAAGTTAGACAAACATGGGTGCTGCTGAGATCAGTAAATATTTCACTGGGAGCAAACAATGCTGCTTTAATCCACTCCTCCTAGGTTCACCCAGCTGCCTGCACACATTTATTTAAAGGATTATTTGGCATTTTCAGGAAATCACAAACCCCTCACTGGTTTTCGGGAAGGGACTCAGGAGGTCTTGAAGCTTTTTGCTGACCTCTCTATAGAACCACTGTGGTCTCCTCCAGGCCATGTCCTGCAAGGCTACAGTGGTGCCACAAGCTGCTGCTCCTCACCTCAGGAGAGCTCCTGTCACTGAAGGCCTCTTCCAAAAGCTGAGAGATCCAGCCTTGAGTGGAGTTGTTGTAATAAATCCATAATTTGCCTTGAGCTTTCCATGACTTGGCCATCCCTGTGCAGCTTTCAAGCCACTGAAAATGACATTGAGGCCTGAACCAACGGCAGTGGGTCTGAAATGAAACTGTGATCATGAGAAACCCAGTTGTGCTTTAAGGCACTGGCAAAAATACGAGCTTAGAGTTAAGACTCTGAGTCTGGATATGATTTGTATTTCAGTAGTTGAGGTCTAAAGAATTGAAAACAAGCACATGTGGTGATTTGGATAGAATTCAAATATATGAATATTAAAATCTGGTCTTTGTGCATACTGAGCTTTCAGGAGTCTTGATTTGTTTGGCAGCAGTTTTGATGCAAGAGGCTGGATCCTGATCCAAGAGACTCAGTTGTTCACTGGGTACTGGGCAAGAGGCAGCTCTGGCTGGAGCATTTCTGGCTGTAATTGAATGTTTGTTGGAATAGGGGAGATTTATACACAGACAAGTAAATTAGTGTCTAAGGTGAATTTTGTCATCTCTGAAATTGGAATGAAAAATAGTTTGTTTTTTTCCCAGTTGCTAATTCATGCTTTTCAGAGTGAAATATTGTGTATTCTACACCCTTGTTTTTTTCCCATTTGCTGTTGCTTGCAGCAGGATATCAGAACAACGAGAGTAGTATTTCATTTTCTTCTGTCAAAACATAAATGAAGCCAATATTACAAATTAAAGTGTCCTTTCTGTGGCAATTGTCTTGTGCCAGTTAATGCCAAAGAACATTTTGTCAATACCAGAATGCTCAGTGTGGCTCAATGCTGGAGCAAATTATTTTACTTTATTTGGAAATTTCATATAAGGAAATAAACCTTTTACCAAAACATCCAGTAAGTGAGAGGAAATTAGTCTGTTATCTTAAAAACAGATTTGCTTTTATTTTGTTTAATTGGCTGATTTTCTTTTGTCTCTGAGGACATTACTGTGACTGACAGTTTGCTAACTGGTTCTGTGATGAACTTCAAAGGAAGGTTCCTGTTTCCCTTGCAGGGGTGTTTCAGCCCATGTTTCCATGGGCTAAAATTTAGAACTTTCTAATGGATTTTAATGAGAATTCATTTGCACTGTCACATTCCCTGCTGGGTGGAGATAAAGGAGCTAAATCTAAATAAACTCTTGAAGGTATCTGGAGTAGAAGCCTGTGAGTGGGCTGCACTCCAACCTGGAGAATGAGCTCTTTTCAGCAGCATTTGGGGAAGAATGTGGTGACTCCTGTGGGGCCTGAGGGAGCCCACGCTGCCCCTGCAGGACCTGCCCACAGATGGATCAGAGAACACACAGCTGCAAGGACCCTGCAGGGCCAGCCCAGCTGGTGTCCCCTGTCCCAGCTCTGCATGGAAAAGCAGAGGAATGCAGTGCTGCCTTCAGCAAAGTGAACCCCCCAATTTGGTGTGCTGCAAAATAATGTTTTCCCTTTTCTCTGAGTGGGAAAGTTGCCACTTGCTGTTACCTGGGTGTATAACGGGCTGGAATTATTGTTAATTTTCTTGTGCTGTGCAATTTGAGGAATGTGCAGAGGTTAAACTGGTGGGATCCCAGGTCTGACAGCTTCTCTCAGGCAGAAAGTGGTTATCTTGTACAAAGTATTTCCTGATGTGCTGAACTTAAATATTTATGGTCAGAGTGGTGAAATAGCTGTGAAATCAATTAGTACTTTGTGTTTCCTTGACCAGTCAAGAGAGACAGGAGGAGATGGATGTCAAGAGGATTAGGGGGAAGGGATTCTGGCAGCACAGAACCCCACCATCAGCATCCCTGCAGCAGCCTCAGTGCTGATTCTGAATTTCAGAGGAATTCAAATTAGAAATTCCATTTCCCTTCTCTTCCATCTCACAGCCTCAAAACCTTCAGTTCCAGCCTCGAATTTGCCAGGATTGTGGGAGGCAAATAGGTATTACAAAGGTTTGAAAAGTGCATTTGACTGTTTCTTGTGATAGTAATATTTATTTCTTTTAATAACTGAGTTTTAACTTTTCCAGCAGACATCATATATGCTCACAAAAGATTTCCTCTTGCCTCTGGGATATAATCTTTTCATCCCAACTGGCTACTAGCTGCAGTGATCTAAACATTCCTACAAATTGCTGATATTAATCTCTGTGTCCTGCTCTTAACTGTGCCTTCCTTGGAGGCAAAATAGAGAAAAAAAGAAAAAAAGCAGCTCCTTCTGCCAATTTTGTTTGATGAGAGAAATTCCTGAGCTCTTTTTGAGTGCTCAAATGCACAGAACCTGGAAAGGCAGAAGCTCTTAATGCACGGCAATAGATGGGTAAAATGGGACATTTGAAATGCAAAAGGACATGAAAAAGGCAATCATTTAAATTAATGATGGAGAAGGAGAGGAAGAGAATGATCCCATCAACTTTCCACTTCTGCCTGGCCAGTGAAAATCAGAAATAATAGGTGGAGGAGGGTGCAGGTCTTCATTTCTAGGGACAGGAGCTCCCTCACTGCTCTGGGTCTGCTCTGCACACTGTGGTGGGACAGGACAGGCTCACATATCCCAACTGCTCTAACAGACACCAGAATTTGTCCTTGCAGGTAGAATAGAATGACTTTGGCAGCTGCTGCAGGGCAGGCAGGGATGGCTCTGGGTGCAGCAGCTGGGAGGGGGCACTCGATGAATTCTGGGTGATGAGGAGGGAGCTGCTGAAAACACAACATTTAGAACTTTCTGACTTCATACCAATGCATGTTTGACTGTACATTGAAGGCTCATCTGCTTCCTCCCACATGGAATTCCTCCCTTGAAGTGAGCATTGTTCCCTCTGGCTTGCACATCCCATTGGTGCTGGGAGCAGCTCCCAGTCCAAGGAGTTCATCCATGGGTTCCACACAGGACATGGCAGAGGGCTGGTCTGGCTTTCCCTGAGCCACAGCCTCCCCAGGACCCAGCTGCTGATTCAAACTGGGGGTATTCAGATGGGATTAAAGGGAGAAAACTCCCCTTGTGCAGCAGCAGACAGTGACAGCAGCACCTTTTCCTACATGGAGGTAATTCATTGGAAAAGGTGTTGTCATTGCCTTTGCAGTGGGACTCTTGGTGGCTGTATTTGTGCCTCAATTCCCACTCTTCCATCCAGGCCAGGGAGCTGTGTGCCAGCTCAGAGGGGCACTGCTCTGCTCATCAGATGTGGCATCAAACAGCAGAAAAACTCGAGTGATTCTGAGCATCCATTGGAGCTTTTTCCATGTTAATTCTGCCTCTCCTGATTCTGTTTGAAATTCTCTCACAAAGGCAGATTTCATAGGGGGAAGGTTGCAGTTCCTGATGGGAATGCTGTTTAGAGAAGAACCCAGCCTTAACTCACCCCTTGCTGGATAAAAATCAGCATTGTTGAGTGCTCTGGTACAGCTTTCACTGTAGGACATTGCATTGCAGCATTTAAGTGATTTCCTCCTCTCAGCAATCCCATCAGACTCCTTCACAGCAGGGACAGAAGTGAGCTGTGGGCTCCTGGACAGACCTGGCTGCCAGGTACAGAACCTTGGCAGTGTGGCAGCATTCTCTTTCTCACTGCTGTGGATCCATTTTTGCTCATTTGCTAATTGGAAGAAGCTGTTCCTCCCAAAACCACATACCTGGACTGCACTTGTTGTACAAAATGTTCTGCCCTTGCAAAACAATGGCCTGAAAAATACCCCCTTTTTATATAAAATATTCAGTTCCATAAGGCAGGAAGACATTGTCAGAGAAGGACTGAGGATGAAATGTTTTGTCATTTTCTGTGTGTAAAGGCCAGTATTTTTCCTGGATGAAACTTTGAAAGTGTTTGGTGTTTCAAAAGGCAATATTGATTTAATAAATCAAAAGGCAGGAACTTACTGGTGATGGAAATGAAGGGAGAGTAACCAAGTATGTCACTATAAGATGAAATGAATGTCCCAAATATATATTTTTAAGCCCATATTACTGCTAAGGGACAAGGAATATGGACTGCCTTTATGTAGGGTCTTCCAGATGAGAATCTTGTTATTATCTCTGCTTGCCTAATACATTCCAAAGCACAATTGATTTTGAAATCCTTGGGTTAGAAACATTGCAGTAATTTTTAAATTATGTGCTGCTGTATCTCAGGCAAGGACATATATCCACACAGAGACCATAATTTTATTTAGTAGCCAGGCAGTCCTGCTTTATTGCACTGGTGACTCACTATTTTCCTGAGCAACTACAAAACTTGGCAGTTCAGCTTCTCTTTCAGACTACTAAAAAATTTAGGATGTGTGATGTGTACTTGACTGGGCAGTTTATTTCACAAAGAATAAAAACACGAGCAAACAGGAGAATGAAATGCAAACCCCTCTGGAGCTGTGACTGCCTCAGCTCCCTGCTCATTCCAGAACAGGAGAGACTTTGGAGTCTGAGGCTCTGATGCTGCTTCAGTGGGGATGGGCAGGGACTGGGCTGTCCTCCATCCCTTCCCAATTCACAGAATCCCTTCACAGTTGTTCAGAAAGATCTGAGGAGCACCTGCACCTCCAAACTCCTCCACACCACCACCAAATGCAGCTCTTAAATCAATGACCTCTGATCTCTGAGGAGGCCCTGATTAAAGAGGATGACGCAGGGGGTGACCTGGGTGCTGCTGGCACTTGCAGCCTTTCCCTGTGTCACAACTCAATTTGTACTGCTCTGTGAGTCACATGTGAACCCAGAGCATGGAAAGTACTTGACATTTCCATTAGTCTGAACAGCAGGACCCCCTTTCTTTTTGGTATAGCTGATGTTTTGTCCTGAGTATCACAGTCATGCAGCTTGGGAAAACTTAACTGAGGTTTGTCGAGTTTTGCTCTTTTCCTAAGTTTTGATTCCTTTTGCACTGGAACAAAAATATAAATGAAATTATTGAAATTATTTAATTATTGATAGTCCATAAGTTAAGTGAGCCTCACAATTTCAGACTTTGACACAAACAGTTGGGATAATGGTTTTGCCTTGCCTCCTGCATTGTGCTGCCATACTTCCTCCTTTGCCCTCATAGGCACATCCCAAGAAGTCTCTGAGCTGTATTTTCCAAGATGTCAGGGTACCCAAGGGCGTGGGTGGGTTTAGCCTAACACTTGCAAAACAATCCAACTCCCACTGAAACCCGTGATTAGCTGCAGTGAGGATTACAGGATTGTCTTTCTGGCCTTTTTCAAGGAAATCTGTCCTTCTCTGCATGTCACACATGTACCTGATGCTGGGGTTAGTTAACACTGGGATTTTTCCTTTGCTTTTTTTTTTGTGATTGTGCAGATTATTGCTTACCAGCCCTATGGGAAGTCTGTGGATTGGTGGGCATATGGTGTGCTGCTCTATGAGATGTTGGCTGGCCAGGTAAGATTGCCCCTCCTGTGCTCTGTGACCTCCTCCTGCCCTCCAAGACTGCTCTGTTTCAAGGCTCCCTAAGGGTTTAGACCATTACAGGATAGGATTGAAGCCTTTCATTCTGCTGTTATCTCCTTGTACTCTTGACTGACTCAACTGAGAATGTATTTAGGCTTTAAGCTCTTTATGTTGCACCCACATAATCAAGCTCTGCCTTTGAATACAGCTCCTTTGTACTGCAATAATGTTATAAATAGCCATCTTCAGAATTGAAAGGGAGACACTTGAGCAGGAAAATGCATGTCAAGTGGAAGAAATACCATTTAGGAGTTTGAAACCACAGGGAAGCATAATAAGAGTGTGTATAAGCTCTGCATTGCAGTTAGGCCCCAAGAATACAGTTTTTGTACTGTATGTCCTGGGGGTAAAATATGGGTCTGAGCACTTGGAAATGTGCTCAGTTACAGACCCCTCATTCTGCACAGCTAATGAGAGGCTGCTCTGAGTCACTGGGGTGGGGAAGCAGCACTGTGCTGCAAGAAATGGCAGAAAAGCACCACTCTGAAGGAGTTCTCTTAGTCTTGAGTTGAAAGAGATTCCTGCAATTGGCTTTCAGGGAGTGTTAGGTAAAGGCAGGCATTTCCCAAGCTTAAAAACATACATCTGTAACAAATGCCTTTAAGAGTTCCTCTGCAAAATTCCAGTGGACCTTTTAAAAGTTTTAGTGTGTAGCAACTGCAGCTGTTAACATTTACAGGCTGAATTGCAAATATTGGCCATCTGAATGCTTTGGGGGAAAGGAGATTTGCCATTAGCTGGGCTTGCACAGGGCCCATATCCTGGAGATTTATCCATGGGCACTTTCCCACCCCTGTATTTTAAAATATAGTGCAGCCCTTTCTTGTGATAGTCTCAGCAGCAGAATCCACAGCCAGGCCATAAAACAAACTGGAATCCAACTGGAACTAAGAGAGGAGTGGATATACCTTAGTACAAGGTGATTGAAAGTTGTTCTCCAAACTTCACCCTTTGAAGTACTTTGTCTGTCTGGTGTACAGTAGCTTTAAAAACTGATTAAAGCTGATCACAAAGATAATCCCGCACACATTTCATTAACCTGGCTGCCCTTCTGGGAACAGAAACGAACATTTCTCCTTGATTTTAATCTGAGACTGTCAAATACTAAGCTTCTGGGTCAGCAGATATCCAGGCTGCAGGTTGCTGTGGGTTTGGGGGATGTTCCTGGACCAGGAGCACTGCTGTATATGCATCTCTTTGGACATGGTGTTGTCGTGCCATTTTATAAAAAGTGGAGAATTTAAAAGCACAGAAAGGAAAAGTCAGTAAGTTACTCACTGTGATTTATTTTCAACAGCCTCCTTTTGATGGGGAAGATGAAGATGAACTATTCCAGTCCATAATGGAGCATAATGTTTCCTACCCAAAATCACTGTCCAAAGAAGCAGTCTCCATCTGCAAGGGGGTGAGTTAAAATGTTATTTATCATTAAGTTCCTTTTGGCAGTCCTTGTGAGTCACTGGGTTTGCCTGGCTCTGACACAGCACTGTAGTATTTTAAAGTGCAACTTCTGTCAGGCAGTGCTGAGCTGTGTTGTCACTTGGTGTCACTGGTAAGTGCTGGGCTCTTCCCACTGTGCCTGTTTGTTTTATGGAAAGAACAAATGTCAGAATCAGTGGCTGCCAAATGCAGAGCAGAATTTATAAACAGGACCATGGTGTGAAGAGTCTCCCCCTGCTTTGCCTCTCGACCCACAGCAGCACAGCCCCAGTTCTGCAGGGTGAGATTTCTCAGCTTGGCTGGAGATGCTCCAGCCCAGAATGCCTAATGACAGAATCAGAGCTCAGGAGCTGAGGAGAATCATTTTTAAATGTAGGTGAAGATGAGCTTTTGAGAAAATCTTTAGCATAAATAGAAGGAACCATAGGGAATTTCTGACCCAGTGGTACCTTTGTGGCCTGAAATTGGTCTTAGATACTAATTTTTTTTTTTTTTTTTTTTACTTTTGAGGAAAATAATAGATTTGGCTTCAGGGGATTAGCTTAGGAAAAAAGAATTAATTTGACTTTCCTTTGATTCTGTGTGATTCTCCAGAGCACCATCAGTCTGCAGCTTTTCCAATCCACTGCCTGTAATGGGTTATTTGATGTCTGACTTACACTGATAAAACACCACTGCACTTAGTTAATTTGGTATTTACATTCTTTCTATCCTTTTCAACCGTTTATGAAGTATTATACATGAGCTGGATATTAGTCCATTAAAGAAATCATCAAGGAAAAGGTGTTTGGAACAAGAAGGTAAAATGAAAGACCATGCTAATTTTGGAGCTTATCCCAGTGTAGATGTGCTGGCCAACAAAAAATAAACATGATGTATTTTTGTAAAGTACATTCAGATTGCTGCCTTGTCGTGACAATCACATATTCAAACAGCACAGCCTGAACCTGATGAAATTGCCCTGTTTTCAGCTCCCCTGTTTGCTGCTTCTGTGTGCTCATGGCAAGGGAGGGCAGAAAGCTAAAATTACCCTGCACCTTGAGATTTTGAGCAAGTCTGTGATTCTGACATGTTCTTCATCTGCTAAACTGACAAATTGATCTCAGGTTTCAGTGGGAGTTTCTCCTGAGCTAAGAAGTCAATATGAGAAAGTTTCTGACCCTTGCAGTCAGTGGCAGCTCAGCAATCCCAGGACTGGGCACCACTGGGCAAGACAAACGTGCCCACTCTGCTCTTGGAATTGATTTGTCTGCTTGACTTCCATTCCACTGATTGAGAGTTTGTTGGTTTTGGTAAATGCAGCAACTTTGGAAAGAATTAAAACTACTGGAATCAATACTCCCATTTTCTTTTATCACCTACTGTTAAAGCAAGGGGTTTGGAAAAAGTAACAAAAATGGGAATGTTGCTGTTAATCTTGAAGAAGGCTGTGATTCCTGCCCAGTGCACAGCTGCTTCCCAAACCTGCTCAGAGTCACTTTTATTTTAGGTTCAAAATTGGAATCAGGTCAACTCAACATTTGGAAGGAGACTAAAGTTCTCCTGAGGTTTGAAGAAGATCTGTTGAGGTATCACTCCCAGCAGTACATGAATCATATATAATGTGTAAAAGAGCTTTAAAAAGTCCCCACGAAACGTGAAGTGAGAGTTTAAGGCTACATTGCACAATTCCCCACGTACACAATTGGATAATGCTGAGGAACTTGTTAATTAGGGAGCACATTCTAATTTCTAATCACGCCAGGCTGGTGGATTTGGGGCTGGTTTGTTTCCCCAAGTCTGTTCAATCTCTGTAACTGGGTATGGTATTGACCAGGATGTCATTAAGAATGCAAGGGAGGAAACACAGATTAGATGTTGTCAGCTGGGTGCCAAAGAATCGGAGGCTCTGTAATGAGATGTCTTGAACAAGCCCCAGAAAAATTAAATGGGAATGTGGGGGGTTGGACTTCATGGAGCTTTAGTGCATTGGAATTTATGATGTTTAATTGATTGTTGAGATAGGGCTGGAGCTGTTCTGGAGGTCTGTAAGACCAAGCTGAGAGACTGGAGGTGAAATTCAGGAGTGAGTTGTGAGGCAGCAGGGATGGCAGCGTGTCCTGGGCACCACCTGCACCTCCAGCAGCAGCCTCTGCCCAGTGGGAAAAACTTCCCCAGTGCAGCCCCTGATTTTGCTGTTGATTTGCTGTCTCCAGTGATGAAGCAAGAAAATTCTTCCAAAAATTCATTTTAGCTTTTCAAAACAATTTTATTAGCAGTGTGTATCTTCAGGAGAGGAGCAAGAGCATTGCAGGCAGGGGAAAGTCCCTCTCACTTTCCTTCCAGCATTAAACTGAATAGTTTGGTGTTTTCTTCCCAACAGCTGATGACTAAACATCCTGCAAAACGCCTTGGCTGTGGCCTGGAAGGTGAAAGAGACATCAGGGAACATGCTTTCTTCAGGAGAATTGACTGGGAGAAATTGGAGAACAGAGAGATTCAGCCACCTTTCAAACCGAAAGTGGTGAGTGAGATGCCAGAGGTCCAGATGCCTCACTGGCCCATCTGGGTCACCAAAACTGATGCCTTAAGGAGCTGGAACAGAGGCTAGATGGAGTTAAGGGGAATAAAGAGGATATTTACTGAAGAGCCTTCAAAGGCCACACCCTGGCAGTACCAGAGCCACAGTCATGGCTCTGCCTGGAAGGCTCCAAGATGGAAACGGAAGAGAGCTTGGTCGTGAGATGTCACATTCTTTATAAGTTTTGGTCCATTTGAATATTGGAGCTAATTGTCCAATTACTGCTCCATCCCATCCAGTCCCATCCTTCTTGTTTTTCTCTCTCCAGCCCACGTTGTTTGTGCTCTTGGGCAAGATTTGGATTATTTGTCCTTGGTCCCCAGCTGGAGCAGGAATTGTTTTGTCTCCCTGCTCTGTGCACAGAGCTCAGCATCCCCTGATGTGAACCCAGCCCCACACACTAAAGCAGCACAGAATCTGAAAAATAGAAAAGTTAAAACCTGAGGCATCATTTATATAAAAGCTGAACCTGAAGCCTCATTTCCCTCACAGGCTGTGGCTGCAGCCCTGCTCCCCGTGGGGTGGGGTTGCTGCTGCAGATCTGGGGCATGGCTGAAATGAGGCCATTTGATGAGGGCAGAGCTGTCTGTGAGCCTGTCTGTGTTTTGGTGTCACCTGGGGAACTTTGTGCCTTGCAAAAAAGCCTCACAGTGGTTTGAGCCCGGCCTGGGTGGTCACACACCACGTGAGGAGCTGAACACAGGGAAAATTGGCACATCCACATCAGCCACTCGAGACTGGTCATAAATGAGGTTAACAGCTGTTCCTCTGAGCAACATCTAAAGTCAGGATCTGACTGAGGGGTTTGGATTTAGGGGGGTGAATTTCTCCATGGCTGGCTGCCCAGCACAGGGGGTTTTATTCCCCATCCTACAGCAATGTCTGCTCAGTTTGCAAGATTAATCCCTGGCTTATTTTCCATGTTCATTACTGGTCTGCACACATGTATCTACATTTCAGAAATCCAAGCAAGTGGAAAGATGTCCTTACCCTGAGAGCTGTTTGCATAATAGTATTGGAAGAGCTTTGCTTGTTGAGCCAGAATTTCTTTCAGCGTGTACTGTGCTTCATTGACAGGCAAAGAGAAGAGTTTGCACACAAGAACACAAGCTTTAAGGAACAGCTGTAAATTGTTACGTCCTAACATTGAACTTTTCTTCTCTAACCCTTTTATTTTTCAGCTGAGAATCCTGGCTGGCTTTAGCACTTCAGGTGCAGGATAACTGCTCTTACAGTGATTTATTTGCCAATACAGACACACCAGTGTCTGTCACAAACTCACGAACAGAGGGACACCAATACCTGAATTATTCTTCACTTTTTTCACACAAATGACTTTTTTGCATGAACAGGAGGAGAGTTGAAGCTGAGAAGGGTGTTTATTGCTAAAGGAAATACCTTTTTGCTATGCAGTGGATTTTGCAGGCAGGGAAGGGTGTCAGTAAGTGAAGAACTTGTGTGGTGCTGCCAGCCAACCCTTCCCCAGAGCTGGCTGAGCAAAGGAGAACTCTTAGGGCTTATTTTATTTGAGATTTTCATTACATGCTTCTCAAGTCAAATTTAAAGCTGATCATAAACAGATCTACCTTCACATCTGTAAGTTTTATTAGCTCAGGAGCTGAGTGCTTAGACTCTCCTTGAAGTTAAAAGTAACGCCAGCATGAAGGTGCTAAAAGCCTCAAGTGTGGTTTGGTTCCATCAGAGCTTCCTGGCAGGTCCTGGCTCCTCCTCAGAGCAGCCCTGCTCTGTCTCCCTGGTTATCATGACCTGGTTTGTTTGCACAGGCTGCTGTTAAAATACACCGAGGCGGATTCACACGGAGCCCGACTCTCCTGGACAAAAATAACTTAAAATCCAAGTCCACTATTTGCATACCCTATGCACAACTCATTCTGATTCTATTTGTATCAGTATCATCCAGTTATAGAATCATTTAGGTTGCAAAAGACCTTTAAATACATCAAGTCCCAGCCATTATCCCAGAACTGCTAAGCCCACCACTAACCCATGTCCCTAAACGCATCTACAAGTTTTAAATCCCTCCAGGGATGGATATTGATTTTAGAAAGCAAAAAACACACAGCTCTTCATCTGTTTGAAGATATGGGTGTATTTATAGGCTTTGTTTGGGGTGATATTTTTTAGGGAAAGCTTTGTAGGTACATCTTCTCTAGGAAGTGCTTTCCTGCAGGAGTAATCCTGCTGCTTCCACAATCCTCACTCGAACACAGAGCTGCAGATTTTGGGTCAGCAGTTGGGCACTGTAAATAACATGTTCCCTTCCAGATTGACATTTCACAGGTTATAGGCATAGATTGATTATTTGGCAAGGACATTTTACTCCTATTTCCAAGTTTAGGGGTTTGGGGAGTCTTGTAATTTCAGTTGTACTTTGATAATGCTTTAAGGTTCAGTGCTACTCTTTAATGTGAAGACAAATACATCATTGAAGATACAAATTTATTTATAAGTTACTCTATTTGCACCCAAAATATACCCATATTTCATGGGTATATTATATTTATATAAAATATATAGAGAGAGAGGCTAAATATATATATATATTTATATATATAGTGTTATATATATATATATATATATATATATATATATATATATATATATATATATTTAGCCTCTATTAGCCTAAGCAATTTGAGAGACCTAATGATCTCAGGAACTTTTGGTTCAATGTCCAGCTTGTTTGAATACTTTCCATTTGCTGAAAAAAAGAAGAGGGAAAAATTTTTAAAAGAAAGAAAATAGCATAATTTTTATTGCAGGATGATGCTTATTTGTAGAACATACTTTTAGCAAAAATTTCCTTTTTAGCAAAAAAAAAAAAAATCTCCATTTGTGGCTGCTCTGAGCTGGCTGTTGTGCCTCTAAATTAATTTGACTTGGTTTAAGGCTAGATGCCAATAATTCAGAGGTTTTCTCCTTGTCAAAGTTCAGCTCTTTCCATTCTTGTTTTCCAGAGGTTCTGTTCCAAAATGCAGAGGCTCAGTGGGCACCAGGGCATTCCATGAGTGGTGCAGAAGCCTGAGTGGAGAAGGCAGAGCCCCATTAGCTTTGTCATGGTGCAGTGTCCCTGTGCTGGTGTTCTTCCAAGGGTGGACAAGTGTCCTCTGTGAGCACTGGGCTCCAGGAGCTGAGCTCATGGTCTGAAATAGGAGCCAACCTGTGCCTGAGGCAGGAGAAGTTCTTGAGAGCTCAGCTCAGATGGCAGGGCCAGCCCAGCACCTGCCAGGTGTTCTGTGGGAAGGCTGGAAACTCTGCCTGGGCTCTTTCCAAACCTCTCACTCTGAATGCCCTCAGTGTGCCCCTCTCCAGTGCATCCTCCTGCAAATGCACAGATTTACCCGTGTTGCATTAATTCAGAAAAAAAATCAATATTTCATATTGGTCTATTGTACAAGCCATATTCTGCCCTTTCCAAGTTATGCTCTTTGTCTGAAGATAATGGAATTTTACCCTTTATATCCACATGCAGAGATGTTAAAGGGATGGATAGAGAGGAAAGGGTGAGGAGCAATGGGAAGAAACATTCACTGCCTTTATCCCACACCTGCTTTGTCCAAAGATCTGTTACAGTAGTTTTGAGATGAGCACAGTTTCCTCCTCACCTCTCCAATATTCACTTAGGCAATATTCAATGCCTAAGTTTTCTCAAATATATTTTTTTTTTCTTGCACATAAGCTAATTTCATTCTGGTACCACCTTTCTGTTTTTTAGCATGTTTCTGATCATACTTCCCAGCTTATCAAGTCTTTTCTACATTCCTCTAAACTCTTCTTTCTACAAATCTGGTTTCTTTTGTTTTCTGTTCTGAAGGAGTTGTGCTCAGGCTGTAGCTGTATTTAGCCCCCTTCTTGGCTGGACTTTGCCCAAAAATGAGTCTCTTAAGAAAATAAAGGAGGAAACCTGTGATAACAAGTTTTGGAACAAGAACCTGTCCAGGATGTGCTCCTGCCCAGCCCTCCTGCCATCCCAAGGACTGAGACCCTGCTATCATTTATGAATTTATAGGAGTTCAATGAATTTATAGGAATCTATGAATCTATAAATTTATAAATAAAATGAATTTATGAATTTATAGGAATTCAGGAGTTCAGAGCCTGTTCAGTGAAGACTCAAAGCACATAAATGAATTGCATTAAGCTTTCTGCAGATCGTAAAGAAAACAGAGACTAACAGGAAAAATTGAATTTTGTACGATAAGGCTTTTAGAAAGAATGAAACAACTTGACAAAGAAAAGTATCTCTTGCCAACATATGTTTATCAAAATATTTCCTTTTTCCTTTTGTATCCCAGTAATGCTGAATATTTAAGCCTCTTTATCTCGTCACCTCATGCTGATGGATGAAAACCTTTCTGATTGCTTTTTATCAGGATTCAGCTATTAAAACTTCACTGTTTGTCTGGGATTTTTTTGTCAAAATATCTGAAAAGAAAAATTTCCCTCAACTGCTCATAAGAAACATGCCTTGCATGTATCCTGACAGGTCTGCTGTTGTATTGCTGACTTTTTTCAGCCTTTTTTTCTGCTTTTCTCTCTCCTTGCAGTGCGGCAAAGGGGCTGAAAACTTCGATAAGTTCTTCACACGAGGACAGCCGGTGTTGACGCCTCCAGATCAGCTGGTCATTGCCAACATAGACCAAACAGATTTTGAAGGGTTCTCTTATGTCAACCCCCAGTTTGTGCACCCCCTTGTAGAAAATGTAGCATGAAACAGCAGAACAAATCCCGCCGTGAGGAGCAGGTGTAACCCTACAATTTTTAGGCTTTCGCCTCCTTGATTCCATTTGGGCCTGGAAATTGTAGGGTTAGAGGGTGGAAGATGAGGGAAGGGCCACTTAGTCAGGATTTGGGCTTTGCAGCAGCAGTGTTGTCTTAACAGGAGGTAAATTAGTGTACGGTGCCCACTTTTTCTTCTGGAAGTCGCCACTGACTTGTCGAAACTTACCCACGTTTTGGTACGTTCTCTATTTTGTAACTTCCCACTGTCCTTTTGCTCCCTTTTCCACTCTGTTGTGTTGGAGAAACATCTGACACGTGGTCTGAATGAGAAGCCACCTCGAGTATTTATTCCTTGGGGGTGGATGCTGGGAGGTGGGAGCTCCTCCCCAGAGACTGAGAGGGGTCAGCTCCAGGGGCAGAGGAATTGCAAAATCAGCACTGAAAGTCTTTGCAAAATATGGCAGGGAAAAAAAAATAGTTGGGAATGGGTGGGAGGGGGGATGAAATCAAATTAAACCCTGGGGTTTGGTGAACTGATCCTGTAAAATCCCAAATAAAAGCACTGGGGTGGTGGCCACATCTCTAGGATTTGTGCTAGGAGTAGCATGTGATAAACTCGAGGGTGAAATTTTGTCTTTAATAATAATAATAATAATGATGATAATAGTAATAATTTTAATAATACTTTTGTGAATTTTTAATCTCCATGAGATTATTCTGTGATCCAGGGTGCCATTGTCTGTTCAGTTGGTTTCATTTACACCACTCCTCAAGTTTACTGTTAACTGGTTCTAATACCAATATTTTACTATGAAATTTATTAACCTGGAATGTAAAACAAAACTGTAATTCCTTATATCTTATTTACATGTGTTTATTTATAGTCTGCAGTGTAGGACAGTAAATTGAAGAAAGCATTCTGTATACTAAATTAACAAAAAAATGCAGCCCCAAGTGACTTCCTGATTTCTCCAGAATAACTCATGAAAATCAAGTGAGATTTAGTCTTAAATAATCAGTTTTAATTCAGAAAACTTTGGGCTGTAGAATAATTGAGCCTGAAAAAGCAGCACCTAAAACTGGTTTTATTGATAGAATGGAATTTAATACGTTTTACATATGCTTCATGCAATGAATTTTGCATGTTTAGTAATAACTCTTAATAATAAGGGTTAATAATAAGCAGATCTATATTATTGACATAATCGTATCAAGCATAAAGAGTATTATAAAAATTTTATAAAACAACTTGTGCTTTATTTGTGAAAGTTCTTGTTCTGAATGACACCATTTAGATTTAGCTAAATGTTTTCTTGCTATTGTTTTGATTTTTACTTTAGGTTTTGAATATTGTTACTGGCTTAGGGTATAATCTCTTTTTTTTTAAAGTAGATATACTTTTAAATAATAATTGCTACCTGCAGGTTTTATACGAGGTTCAATTAGGCTTTCATTTCACATCTGCTTATTACTTGCAGAGAAGGAAATAGACTTTATTTGCAATGATGAACACTGTAATTAATGCAATCTTCTCCTCTCCTATCACTTAGATAAAAAATTTTGATATTTCCTCTTACTACTTACCAGAAGATATTAACTAAAATATCAGTAAATAATGTTTTGTGCATATTTTGGTTTTGTTACAGCATGTAAAATGGTAGTTGGTGCATTTCCCTTTTTTTTTCCTCTCCTGCCTTGATCCCATTAGCAGCCACAGGCACTTTTTGTCTGTCAGATGTGCATGATGATGCCAGAAGCATGATGTCTCTGTTGCTGCATGCAGACTGATTACAATTTTTCCAGCATGTAAACATATTCAAAAAGTAAGATATTTGCCATAAAATACTTCAGTTTATACTAGAATATGTAATGGGGTGGGGTGGGAGGGGAACCTACTTTCTAACCATCTTTTATGACAATAAAACACGGAACCTGTGCCAAAGATTCTGTCAGAAAGATCCAGTCCTGCCAGGGGGGAGCCAGGGGGGTGGGTTGGACCTGGGGGTGCCCTGGGGGAGCTGGGCAGGTGTTGAGGGAGAAGGGTTGGGTGTGAAGGGTCACAGTGTGGAGCTTCTGCACCTGCAGGGCCCTTGGGAAACGTGGCTTTGGGGGAGGATGTGCAATTCCACACCCCACAAGTCCAATTGCTGCCCTGTCTCAGTCCTTTTGTACCCCCGGCTCCCACCAGGAGCATCCTGGAGTGATCAAAGCCTGGCATTGCCAGGTGTGGCTCACAAGGGGTGTTGGCCAGCTGACAGGAACTCAGACCATTGCCTAAACAAACAGGACTCCAAACTTTTCAGACAATTTTTAAACTGTTCTGTGTCAAATATGTTGTCATCCAAGACTGGGAGTTCATTTTCTCCTTTGTGTATTATGTACTTCAAAAATGATGGTATTCACCATAAAGCATGTGGCCTAATGCAGCATTCATGACTTCTGCTTTTTTTTTTTTTTTCCCTGAATATTATTAGCCTGGCAATGTTCAGTAAAATGCTGTAGAAGGCAATAGATTGAATTAAGATAACAGATTACTGAGTCTCAGATTTTAATAAAGAAGGGGGTCTGAGCTATGCCAGTCTGCCAAGAGGTGCCATTGTGCTTGTTTTTAAAATGTGAAGTGAAAAAGACACTTTGGAAAAAAGAAAATACAGGGAGAAATACCAGCATACAGGTTTGGGGAGTAAGCAAAGCAGAACAGGGGCAGAATTGAACCAAGCCAGAAACCAGGCAGGAGCTCCCTTGGGTAGGTGTTGCCACAGTTGTGTTTTCCTGATGAAATCTGAATTTTCCAAGGAAATCCCATTGCTGGCACAGCTGTGACAGTCGGTGCTGTTCACAGCAGGACACAGCATCACAGGGCTGCTCTGACACTGGGACAGGGCTGGTTTAACACTGGGACAGGGCTGCTCATTTTCTGGCTGCTTCTCACACCCAGTTTCTTCAGCCCTTGTGTTTGTCTCCCAGTTTTTCTGGCGTTGAAGCAGAAATTCCTCTTTAGCATCGCTACCTCAGGTCCCCAGGCTTGTGACAGACATGCTGTGTTCTGGAGGTTCCTGAAACACTTAGGAAAAGGTTCTTGAACTCCTGGATCCTGCAGGAGCAAGGCAGGGTTGGATAAAGCAGGGATTAGTTGTGTTACCCCTCACTGCTCTTCCTGATGCCCTCACATGCTCTGACCTTTCCCAAGAACTCCCGCTGGCTGCTCAGAATCCAGAAACTCATCATGGCAAGGAAAACCTGAAGAATCCAGCCAGAACTTTCATATCTTTTCAGAGACAGATGTTATTTATATCATATTTTTCACAAGATTTGGTTTTCTAGAGAACATGTATCAACAGAAGGAGAGGCATTAGAGCTGCTTCTACTTCACTTGTGTTTGATAGCAAACGTAATCCCAACACCCACGTTGCCACCAAGATTCCCAAAAGGCAAATTGAAAATTGTACTGCACTGAAGCTGGGGTGGAAGTTTTGGGAGCTGTAATTAAAAATTGTACTGGACTGAAGCTGGGGTGGAAGTTTTGGGAGCTGTTTCCATCCCTGTGCTCCACTCCCAGGTGGTTCCAGGGCAGCCCCATTCCTGCTGGGAGAGGCACAGGTTTGCCATGTAAAACTTCCAAGGGGTCAAATGGGACTTAATTGGCTCCTAGGCAAATTCTGTCATTATTCAGGCATCTGGATGCTTTTGTGCACCTTTGAGTGACCAGAGCAAGGTGGTGGGATTCCAGGACAACAATTTCACCCACCAGCCTCAGTGCTCTGAGCAAGTTTGGCACATATGTGAGAAGGAGAGAGCACATTCCTATGATAAAATAGTCCTTAATCCAGTTTGGAGGAGAAATCCAATTTAGCTTTCTGATTTTTCATTCTTTCCAGAAATACGATTGAATTTCCTTTTACAAACTGAAGAAAGTTCTTCTGGAAATCAGCTGTTAGTTTAAAAAAAAAAACTCATCACGTCTGAATGCTGCTGGCCTTTGAAATCCATCCTGTCTCTTGGGGTGAATCCAATTCAGTAATTCTGGGCTTCTATAAAATTAATAAGGTCGAGCAAGAGAGGAACTTGTCTTCTGGCTGGAAAGATGACACATCCAAGGGTGGAGTGGTACCAGTTGAAAAGTGTTTTCTGAGCCAGTGCCTCTGGATGCAATCCCAGTGAAATGCCATAGGAGACACCTGCAGTGAGCAGGGAGGGCAGATCCTCCTCATTGTGCAAAGCATAGCATTGGAAATAATTATTAATAATCCAATAATAAAGCTTTGATACCAGTAGAAAGCATATCTACAGTATATCGAGTTTACAGTAGGCTTTTGGACCTGCCAGGAAACTTCTGGAAATATTTAATGTGATTTTCAGTTTTTCTAGTCATTAGCATAAGTTATTGTACATAGGGGTTTTGTCTCTTTGCAAATGTGAAATGTGTCCCCTCTGTAGGTGGGCACTGAGCTGCCAAGTAGTCAAAAAGTAGATGAGCTAAAAAGCACTTTTTTCCCTCAGCCCCTCACTCACAGACAGGATCTGACACAGCTGAGTTGCTGCAATAAGATTGGACTCCATACCATGCATGATTCCCTCACTGTGCCAGTAACAACTGGGAATTCAGTAGCCTTACCATGAATGATGGCCATGCACTAGAGCCCTCCTGTTCCAGGAGACCCTTGAGAGGGAGAGGCCCCTTGCAACCTCTCTGCCTCACTTGTCTCACCTGCACAATGGGGTAATGATGCCCACTGACCCCACAGGGAGGGGTGAGGACTTCTTAGGCAACGTTTCTAATTCACTTTTAACCTGAAAAGAGATGTGTAAGTATTATTACCATTTTTACTATTAAATCAGCTTCTTGGATTCACATGGTACTGCTGGCTATACCATGCTGTTTCTACTTTTTTATAGAACTTTAGTAACTCTGCTGAAACCGTTTGAAGAGAAATAAAATCAGATCTGAGACATTTCTTACCGAATCTGGAGTCCAGCTTTTGTACCTGGAGTCAGGGTGTGATGGGGAGTGATGCTTGCTGATTGTGTGGGTCAGCTGCACTTACCTCTTCTCCAGCTACTGAGATTTTTATGTGCAATTTAAAAATTCCATGTGGATGGAAGTCTTAGCAGAACTGATAATTGGAGGGGGAGATTCCCTTTGGGTAAATAAAGTCAGCACAGCTGTTTCCTAGCACTGTTTTTACTGACTCCTGCTGAAGGAGGAGCTCTGTTCTTTGTGCAGCCGCTTTGTCCATGACAGGCTGATATTTTCTGTTGATATTTTAATGTATTTCTGTGTTGTAAATGTGTCTTTGTGCTTCTTTTTTTCTCCTTGTCTGCGACATCGTAGTTCAGATTTAAAAGAAAACTGCTCCAGAAGCTGTTTTCCTTCCACTGATGTCAGTTGACCTAAATAAATAAATTAAGTCCGTTACATGATTTGAAACAGTGCAGGATGAGTAGCAACAGCATTGACACAGCTGCCATTGAAGCTCATTTCTCACTGGTTACATTGGACACTCTGCAGCTGATGTTTCATTAGTTTTATAATTAATACGGACAGGAACGTTTTAATAGAAAGGAAAATGATGTTCATGATCTTTACAAACATTTTGCTGAGAACTATTTGAATTTCTTTTCCTTCTCTCTGAACCCCTTGAGGTGAAACTGCCAAGGGTTCCTTCCAGAGACTCACACACTCCTGGCTTAAAATCTTCAAATTAACAAACCAAAACCACCACAGCTTCCAAGGCACCCAGGGAACCAAAGAGCTCCCTGAGTGCTTGCCCAACAGCCCCAGTTCACTGAAAATATTAATTATATTATGTGTTGTACCCACTGTTGGCCTTGCAGTATAAAAACAATGCTCTTGCAGGGCTAATAAAAATTTAATCTATGGCTCGTTCCCCAAACCTTTCATTTGTTCTCTCCCATGTTATCAAAATGTAAGTTAAAAAAATAAAAAAATTTCAACAAAATGAAGCTCGTTGGCTCTTTCTAAAATGTGCATTTCTCAACTCTGTGGTTTTGCACAGCAATACAGAGAACACCTGAAACTTCTCAAATGACTTTATGCTACTTTATTTTTTTAAACATTAAATAATCCCACCTTGATCTCATCAATATTTTTCATACTATTTTGAGACACAAATGTTGTATTTATATAGAGGAGAACATTATTTATTTTCATGTCATTTATCTGCAAGATGCTACCAGAAAATTTGGAGAGGCCATTCATTTTTCAAAAGATTTCTTAAAAAACCCAACCATTGGAAATGTAGTGGGCAAGACTGATGTACAAATTACAGCATCTTTTTTTTGTTTGTTTCATAATTCACAGTATCTTCAATCTTTGTTTGCATGAAATGCTTCTGTTAAGTATTAATTGTAGTTTCAAAGCAAGTATGTATGAATAAAAATACTGATCATTACTTTTGTGAGAGTTTGGTCTGCCTTGATGAAATTCCCTTTTTAAACTGCCTCCCCCAGGGCCAGAGGCTGCAGAGAGGTTGGTGTGAGCAGCCCCAGAAATTGCCCAGTCTGGACTTTGATGCTTCGGAGACAGAATTTTAACCTGGGTTTTTTGGTTTTTATTCTTGTTGATTAATTACCTAAAAAAGGTGAGTCTGAAAGTGAATTTCTGTGTGCTGACCTCGGTGCTGCTGGGCTGCTCCAGGTGTGGGAGCCAAAGGGAAAAAACAGCTCCAGGAGCCAAAGGAGGTCTCAGATTGGAGGGTCTGGTTCAAAGCTCGATGTGGGACTTGGTGCTGGAGGGATTTGTCCTCCTTGGAAGCAGCCAGACCCAAAAAACTCCAATTTGTCTCTTTGAGTGGGTGTGGGAGCTCTGGGTGGTTCATTCCACCTTCTGCTGCTGCTTCCTGGGAGCAGGGTCTGTTGCAGTGATTGATAGCCTAAAATTCTCAGCACCCAGAACCCCAACAGGCAAAATTAAAGGAAAATCCTTTCATTTTGATCACTGCTGACCCTCAGGGCCCCACCTGTGTGATGGAACACCTGATTTAGCACTCCTGGATTTTCCTTGGGCTCCTGGGGACCGGACAGGACCTCCCAGTCCCACCAGCCCCGTCCACCCACGTCCCCAGCCTCCTTCACACTGACATCACTGGTTTTCAAAACTTGAAAGCAATGTCCAAATATTGTGACAGCTTGACAGACAGCTCCCTTTCCTGCCTGCTCTCACAGGATTGAAGCTCAAGCTGATTCAGTTATTGGGTTTGTTGGCTGAGTTTGCCCTGAGGAATTGTTGAAATTCTGGGGTTTTTTTCCAAAGAGTGTTTCCAGGCTACTTCACATCTGTCATCCAACATGCTCAGTGCTTCTGAAGGCCATGAACACATCTCAGACCTTGGGAGCTTTCTGCAGAGCAGAGCAGGGGCTCTGGGGACACCTCCCTGCCCTGAGCTCGTGGACACAGAGTTGGTGCCTCCAGGGCACGAGGAAGGGGATCCTGAGCTCTCCATTCTGCCAGAGCTGCACCCCCAGCCAGGCTGGCCAGGATTTGTGGCCAAACCCCCACAGTGCCCACCCAAGGGGCTGTTGGCTTTTGGGGTGACAGCTTGGACATGAGTTTCTGAACTGTCTCCTTGGGGAAAACCAATTCTGGCAGAGCAGTGGGTGCTGGACATGGACTCCCAGGGGTGGGAGAGCTGCTGGATACCCCATGGCCACCTCTGCACCCTCCCACCTCCAACTGGGGGTCTCATGGGCAGGACAATCCCCCAGGTCACAGTGGGATGAATCAGCTGTCACAAGGGGGTGGCCAGAGCCTGTAGTGTGGGCGGCTTTGGTGGGAAAGGGGAAAATGCCTGTAACATTTAATCCTGCCTGCATCTTTGGCTCTTTCTAAGCAGGCAAGATTAAGCTGGTGGTTCTGGGCAAAATGAAGTGTTCAAAGCTCCTGCAGGAGAGGCTGAAGCTCTCTGTGCCTGCCACATGAGAGCGTCTCCATCAGGAACGTTTCCAGCACCATAAATCACACCAAGTGTTCGTGCCTGCCTCCCCCAGCCCCAGCCTCTCTTCAGAGATTTGGGTATTTGATTCAGAAATCTCAGAATATTTTTGCAGAGCTGGTGTGTGAGCTGCAAATAAAACCAGCTCCTCTGAGAACTGCTTGGGTAGCTGAAATGATGACTGCATTAATTACCACGAGGTAATTATAATCCCACCTACTCCCTGGGGAGCTGTGGTAAAGCAAAGGCAAATCAATCAGGGGCCCAAATCAGGACAGCTGTTGCCATGTGTGGATGCCTTGTCCTCAAAGGGATGTTTTTCCCTGGCTGCATCTGTCACTTGTCACCTTCCCAAAGTGCTGCTGCACCCAAAGAAATGGGGATGGGATGAGGAGACCAACTGCACCCACAGAGTTACCTGCAAAGGTGGTTTTTATTACTTCTTTTCCCCTCTTTCCCAAAAGAAGGGCATGGGATGAGGCAGATCTCATGGGAAATGAGTCAAGCTGTCTCCTTCTCCAGGGACTTGCTGCATTTGCTGCCAGGGTGACAGTGTCAGACAGCAGCTGCCACTTCCAGTGCTCATTACTGGTCCCTGAGTCAGCGCCTGACATCCCAGCAGAGGTTGCTGCACAGGCTGATGAGGGACAGGAAATAATTCCAAAGCCAATTTAAAGCACCCTACCTGGGTGAGGAAAAAAAAAAAAGCCAAGGAAACAACCCCACAGTGGAAGTTTGCTTACAAATATTTTAGATCTTACTTTTGCCCATCAAGAGTGGCAAAAATCACTTGTCTCTTTACCTGCTGGGAATGAATTATGTGTCAGTGTCTGAGAGAGAGAGTTTGGTCCACATCTGTCCTACCTTTCCTATTTTTTCCTATTTGGGGCCTTGATCCATCCCCCTTACCCTGCTCCTCTATTCAGAACATTTCATACAACTCAGTGCCCAGCCCATAACAGGGAGGCTTCCTAATCCATATAAAACATTCTGCAACCATTTATATAAAACCTCATTAATGCTTCAACATTTCCAGGGACACCTCCAGAAAAACACTCTTTTAACAGGATGCATTTGCTTCTCCTCCAAGTGTGGCTGTGTCTGGGACACTGATTAGGTGTGATTTCAGGGAAAACCCACCAGAAACAGCTAGAAAAGCAACCAGCAAGGGCAGAAGGAAGGAAAGGCCAGCAGTGAGAGCATCCCAAATCCCACTGGATCATTTCCTGGTCCTTTTGGGATAAGTCATTTAGCATTCCTGTGCCTGATTGACACTAACATCATTAAAAGGTTGGTAATGAATTTCAGTGCTATATAAATCACACGGAAAACTATTACCCTTAATCCCAGCATTACGAGGCTTTAATAATTAATGTCATCTGAACCTCTTTCCAAAACATGACCTTTGAAATCAGATTGCTGTGGCCAGAGCCATCCCTCACCCTGCAGGCAGCCTGGTGGCTGCAGTGGGGCTGTGGATGGGCCCAGGGCCAGGAGCAGCTCCCAGAGGGACCTTGTGCTGCTGGGAGCTCCACTCCTGGTGCAGCAGGATCACAGAAAACACCTGGAGTGAGGAAAAAGCACTGCCAGCATCAATTCCATCAATTGTCTCGTTGTTGGGCACTGCCCTGCAGGTTGAAAGGGCAAAATGTGGGCACTCCCTGCTCTTTCAGACTCCTTCCCTCCCATGTGGGGATGCTCAGATCTGGTGGGTGCTGGTGCCTGCCAGCCCTGGAGCACCAAAGGCTGCACCTGGAAACCTCCTGAACTGGCCCATCCTCCTCTTTAATCAGCTCAGTTTAGCCCCAGATGATGACAGAGGGTATTTTATTTTAAATAAAATCTCTAACTTCCATTCACACGTGTGCCTTTGTTGTTCTGTGAGTCAGAGCTGCTCGGGGAGGCTGCGAAAGGCTCCACACATTTATTTTTTTCAGGCTTTCACACAGCATGTGGGTGCTGGGTTAAAAATAATGTGGCACCTCTCCTTGAGCTTCCTCCCAAGCAGCAGATCCAGGCAGAGGGATGTGCAGGGGAAACAGCAAATGGAGCTGCAGCTCCAACAGCCCACAGAGTTAATTCCTTTAATTTAGTCATGGTGCAAGCAGGATGTGAAAACCCTCCCAGGGAGAGGGGAAGGGCTGGTGTTCTTTGGTGCTGCGAGTTTTACGTCTTTCCCTGTTTTCAGTGTTGGAAAAATAAAGCAACAACGCTGCTGGGATAAGGAGCAGAAGTTGTGCTGAACTCCTTCCACACCACAGTAAGACAAAGTAAAAATTCTCCAGAGTAGAAATCCATTTTGATTTAAGTGAAATGTACATCTTTGAATCTGTAGTTAGAAAACATAGCTATGTAGCCTGACTGCAAAAGCCTAAGCTCAGGGAAACTGATTCAGTGAAAGACAGAGATAAAGGGGGAGAGACAGAGACTGCTGTGAGAGCAGGTCAACCTGACCTAGGAATTCTTTCTGATAAAGAAGAACTACCGGCAAACGTCATGCAAAATTTGTAAAAATGAATACGTATGAACCTACTGTGAAATTGTATGCAATATGAGAGAAAAATAAAAAAAGACCTGAAGTTCCCAGAGGTACACATGTCATTTTAGGGGAACGATTCCCACATGCGTCCAGTGCTGCAATAAACATACCGGCTTTACAACTTTTGTGAAAGTTGTGGAGTTTTGATTTTCTCCGCAAAACAACAGGACCTGGCTGCAGCAGCCCACCCCACCTGCACAGTGCTGGGAGTGCTGCAGGTGTGCATCCCTAAGCCAAGCTGCCAGTGCCAGCTTTGCTGCCCTGTTGTTATCAGATTTCTAGACTCCCATACCTTCTCGGCTATATTGCTTGGGTGCAGCTGTTTCTTCTTCTTCTTCTTCTTCTTCTTCTTCTTCTTCTTCTTCTTCTTCTTCTTCTTCTTCTTCTTCGTCTTCTTCTTCTTCTTCTTCTTTGTCTTCTTCTTCTTCTTCTTCTTTGTCTTCTTCGTCTTCTTCTTCTTCTTCTTCGTCTGCTTCATCTTCTTCTTCATCTTCTTCTTGTTCTTCTTCTTCTTCTTCTTTGTCTTCTTCGTCTTCTTCTTCTTCTTCTTCTTTGCTTCATCTTCTTCTTCATCTTCTTCTTGTTCTTCTTCTTCTTCTTCGTCTTCTTCGTCTTCTTTGTCTTCTTCTTCTTCTTCTTCTTCGTCTTCTTCTTCTTCTTCGTCTTCTTCAGGCTCCTTCCAGGCTCTCCTTCACTGGTCAACCCACCCCCTTTTATCCCAGTTATCTTCACTGGCCACAGCTGCAGCCCATCAAGAACAACTGGGGCCTACCAGGGCAAGGCCTATATACAGATATTCCAGTACAGTACAGATATTTTACTAGGACTCAAAGGCCACATCTGCTATACTGCCCAGTGTGAAATACCCCACAAACACCATCCAAGAGAAATAAAAATCTCCAAAGTCTCCCTCAGCAAGTGGTTCCCAGCCTCTGGGAGCTGCCCTGAGGGTTCCCTGGGCGTGGTGCTGGGGCTGCTGCATCTCTGCTGTGCTCTGGTGCCCCCCGAGCCTCCCCCCGGCCCTGCTGCCCACGAAATGACAAAAAACAGCAAGAGCTGAACAGCTGGCACAGAGCATCCTTCACCTCCCACACAAGGCACAGCAGCTCCAGCAGCCCAGCTTGGTGCACTCACCTGCTCGCTCTGCTCTGCTCGGGCAAGCACTGAAACCCCTGGCTGAGGCTGAGCTCCCCTCCCTGTGCCCAAAATGCTTCTCCCAGCCTGGTGTGCAGGTAAAATTGCTCAGTAGCTGTTGTCTGACACCAGATCAGAGCCATGGGTGAGCTCAGGGGTGGCAGTCCTTTGCTGGGTGGATTGGCTGTCTGAATAATTCAGCACAGAACAAATTTGAGGGAGCAGGAGGGGAGGCAAACCCGAGGTTTCATAGCAGCTGGTGGCCCAAGCTGACAGGACCAGACCTTTTACTTCATAATAACCTGAGTGCCTTCAAGGCAGCTTCTGTTGAAAGGGAAAAGACCAGGGAAAAGCATCCCTGCAGAAGTCACCTGTCAGCATCAAACCCTTGTAGCTGAAATGAGACGTGCCCACCACCCCCGGTGCACTGCTGCCAGCCCAGGGAGAGCTGCTGTAACAAATCACTTCTGTTCTGAGCCACTAATGAAGCTCAAATCCCTCCTCAGTAATAAGGTTTGACCTTGGGTGCATCCTAAAAGCTGCTGCTGAGGCATCCATGGAGCTTCAAGCTTCCACCCTGATTAAAGGGTGCTACAAAAAGCAGCTGCAGTGCCAAGGGCTGGCAGAGCCCAGCCCTGCAGAGTCTGGCACAGCTGTGGGACATCCTGACCTGGGCAAGGTCCCATCCAGCTTCACTTGTGCCACGTGTGGCTCTGGAGGAGGATCCAGAGCTCAGAATGAGCAGTGAAAAGTGGGGAAGGAAAAGTGATGCTGCCAGCTGGTGTTATGTGAAACCATTAACTGAATCCAGCTATTGCAGGACTTGGCAAAGTCCTGCCCAAAGGCTTGGGGGGATGCTGAGAAGATGCAAAGTGCTGATTGTCCTGTGTGGGACAGCCATGCCAAGCTTCTGTCCAAGAGAAGGATCTTCCACTTCACTGGTTTTCCCATCACCAGGGAAGTTCATGTCATGGGGAGGAATTCTGGAGAGCTGCTAACGAGGTGGGAGAGCTGAGCTGTGCTGCTGGGCTTGGGGAGGCATCCCTGGTGCTCTCTCTGATCCTGGCCCTGTGGGAAATGCTCCTGGTGATTGTTCAGTGCTTTGGGCAGGAGCTGCTGTGCGGGACAAGCAGCAGCAGCAAATCCACCCAAGTGTTTCACTGCATCTGCACGGAAACAAAGGGGAGGGGAAGAAACTGAAGCTCAAAATGTGTATTTCTAATTGATTATATGCATGGCTGCTGGGGGCCTCTCACACTGTGTGGTTAATTATGTCACTGTGTGAGCTGCAGCTTTATTTGTGCTGCACTCCAACGATCCTGCCCAGAGCCCAGGCAGCAGCAGAGCAGGTTGTCTGTCAAGAAAAATGAAGGTCTGCTTTGTTTGGGTTTCTTTTTAACAATATAGAGAAAAGAAGCACGATGAGCAGCCAATTACTGTGATAAAGTCATCTACCCTGATAGCACACGGGGAACATCCAGTTCTAACAAGCCCCCTGTAGATTGGTGATTTTATTGGCAATTCCCTGCTCATGATCTCCATCCCAGGGAAGCCTCTTTCTCCTGGGATCCCCAGAGGGCATTGCCCCTCTGGCTGCCTTTTCCAGTGCAGAATCCATTCTGCTGACCAAACCCCTGCTTTGTCCTTACTGTCAAACCCCCAAGGGATTTGCTGCTTTAAATTATTCCTCAAATGGGAATAAGAGCCCAGGAAAACATGCTGAATTCACTATAATTTAAGTATTGCTGTAACTTTGTGGGAAAGAACTTATTATATAAGCATTATAAGTTATGGCATGAGTTTTATAAGTATAAATAACCAGAAACCTACTGGGAGGCAGTTTTCTACCAGTCTGGATCTGGAACTTGCCTATTTTGGGCTCTACCACATTCTGGTTGAAGAAATCCAAACCTCCACATCTGCATCAGCTTCTCAAACCAAGCAGAGCTCACCAAGCCTGAGCACAGGGCTCCATTGATTTCAAACAAGCCACCCAACAACACCTCCTCCTCATCTCAGAGCTCACTTTATTTTGGGTTTTTTTCTATTTCAAGCACTCCTGTTTTTCTAACTGGGGACGCCTCAGCCAAGATGCAGCACGTTTTAGCCAGGGAGCTGGGCACTGTGGTGTGTGAGCAAAGCCCCTGCAGAGAATGAGCTGTCCCTGCAGAAATTTCCATACAGCCCCGAGCTCCAGGCGCTGGGATGGGACCCGTGAGCTCCCTGGGCCCTGCTCCAGGGCTGACCCCTCCTGCAGCAGGAGCTCCTGCATGGGGTGTGACCCTTTTCTGGTCCTCCCTGCTCCATCCAAGGAAGTGTCCCATTGCTGGACACCTCCATGGAGCTGCCTCCTTCTTCTTGGCTCTGCCTCCCATTGTCAATGTGTTTTGGCTGAATCACCCAGGCTGGCAGGGGTTTCTAGAGCCCAGAGCATCTGCCCCCGTGTCCCTCTGTCCCGCCTGGGTCCCGGCCCTGCCAAGCTGGCTCTGTCCAGCACACCGGGCTCGCTGCCCTGCTGTGTCCTGAGCTGTGCTTTTCTCACTGCTGCTGGAGCCTCCCCGGTCCCAAAGGAGCCTCCCCAGCGCTTGGAGCAGGGTCTGTGCAGGGGTGCGGGGAAGGGAGGAGGCACCGAGGGGCCGGAGCGGGGCTGGCTCCCACCCCTGCTCCCGCTCACCCCCCGGCCACAGCGCAGGGCGGGAGAAGGGAAAGGAGGAAAAAACCGGGGAATAGAGAGAAAGTGAGGAAATACAGGGAAAGGGTGAAAGGAGAGGCAGGAAGGGGGAAAGGGGGGATGGAGGGAAGCGAGCGGGGGGTGGAGAGGAAGAAGGGGGATGGATGGAGAGGGAGGGGAGGGAAGAAGGGGAGGATGGAGAAAGGGAAGGAGGGATGAAGGGAGGGAGGGAGGGAACGGGGGCACGGAGGGGAGGGAGAGGTGGGCTGGCCCCGCCGGCGCCATGTGATGCCCTCTCCTCCGCGGGCTCTCCCGGCGCGGCGCGGAGCGGAGCGGAGCATCCCCGGGGCCGGTGAGTGCCGGGGCCGCCGTGGGGAGGGCAGGGCTGGGGCTCCCTCCGTGTCCGGCCCCGGCAGCGGGGAGGGGAACGCTCCAGGGTCGGTTCCGTGGGGGCTCCGAATGGGATGTAACGCCCTGAAAGTTTAAAGGCGAGGGAAGAGGGAGCAGGTGCGGAGCCGCAGGGCTCGGGGCAGTATCCCTGTGCTTTCCGGATTCCACACGGAGCGGGACCGCCCGGGCAGCATCCGCCGCATCCCGGCGAGCCCGGAGCGCCCGTGTGCCCTGCCCGGGGCTGGCACCGCTCGCGTGGCGGCGTTTGGATTCCCCCCCTGAGCACGAGGAAGGCGGAAAATCCCCGAAATCCTCATCCCGGGGCTTCCCCCGCAGGCTGCTCAAGCAGGGGCCGTGTCTCGGGCTCTGAGCATCGGGGCGAGCTCGGAGGTTCTGCTCAGGAGCGGATGGATGTGTGCTTTTCCCAGGGAATGGGAAATGTGCGGGAAGTCGGGCTGGGAATGTTTTGCAGTGTAGCAAACCCCTTGCAGAGGGGAGTGAGAACTGAGCGAGGCTGTCTGAGAAAAACCTGAGCTGGTTCTTAAGCGAAGCGAAGGAAGCGCCGGGGGTGAGGGGAGAGGCTGGGTCGGATCCGGTGTTACCATAAGAACAGGGAGCGAGCGGGGACCACGAGCCCTTTATCCACAGCCCGGGGAAGGTGCTGAGGTTGGGATGTGAGATGTGAGATGATGTGAGGAGATGTGAGATGATGTGAGATGATGTGAGATGTGAGATGATGTGAGATGTGGTGGCTCAGGCACCGCAGCGGGCAGGGAGGCTCTGTCAGCCCCGGCCTTTGGCTCCTGATTCATCGCCGGATGTTGGGAGAACTTCACCAGCCGCTGGCACGGGATGCTTTGTGCAGCTTTCAGGGCTGGGGCTGCCGGGCACGGAGCTGCAGGAGCCGCTCAGGGGTGCCCAGGGACCGCAGCACCGCTGTCACCGCTGTGTCCCTGTGTCCCCAACCCCCGGGGCAGAGGATGCCTCTCAGAGCCGGTGGTGCCTGCACGGTACAGGTGCGCCTTTGGAAAGGGCAGCGAGCGTGTTGCATTCCCAGAAGACAGCACAGCTTCAGGCAGAGCGCTGCTAAAGACCATTTCAGCTAAAGAAGAGAATTTCTGCTGAGTTTCCCGCAGCAGCAGTGAGTGCTGACCCAGGCTGGCAGCTTTGCGCTCTGTGCCTCCATCACTGCTGCCCTTCGGCTTCACGGGTGCCTCGTGTCTGGGCTCCTTTCAGAGGCTCCTCTGCCACCCTTTGAGCAGCACATTTCAGTCTGTCATGTCAGGAGCCACGTAAAGAGCCCAAGGGCAGGAGACTGGCTGCCAGCAGCCCGTCCTGTGCCATCACACCCTGCCCCCAGGCTGCCCCAGTGACATCCAGGGGACAGAAATGCCTCTGCCTGGGGGTTCCTCTGATTCATTGCTGTATTCTTGTAGCTGTTGAATATATTCATTGAGCTGAATGGATTTCCACCTGGCAGCATCCATAGCACAGCCTTTTGCAGCTTCAGCTTTATTTATGGAGAGGGGAGGGAATATGAAATATAAAAGAGAAATAATGCACAAGCCTGCAGATATTTCAGTGGTATCAGTGAGCTGTGAGCTGTGTGAGGCTGGAGTGAGCACCAGGAGCTTTTCCTAAATCAGCTGGGAAAATTTGAACCCCTGGGTTTTACACCCCTGGGTTTAACATGGCATTTTAAAAATCACTTCTGATCTAGAGCCCATCATCTAGTGATGTGGGGATCTTAATCTCACTGAAATTAAAGGCAGTTTGGGTTCTAGGTGTCCTAGAAAGATGGTTTGGTGTCAAAGTCACACTGATTTTTAAAGCTGTTTAGTCACAACTTCTGATATTTGTAGTAAAATATTTACTGGCAAAATGGAATTTGTGCAAGAACAACACACATGCCTTCATCAGGCTCAGAAAATGGGTTTTCACAGATGAGCGGAGTTTGTGTGTGGCCTTCTAGGAAGACAGGAATTGCAGGGGTTTTTTATTAATGAGATATTGCTTATCAGTGAAAAACCTTGTTAGAGCCATGTCAAGGCTGCACTTGAGGGCATTATTGGAGCAGCCCAGCAGCTGCATCCACTGACCCAGGACAACTTGTGGATAATTCATTTCCTCACCCAGTGCCCATCAGTGCTTCCTGATGGCATCCCCATCCACAGGGAGCAGAGGCTCAGCTCTGCCAGGGCAGCACCTGCCTGGTGGCCCTGGCTCCTTCCCAGGAGACACAAAATGGTGAGGACAGAGGTTCCTTTGCCCTGCAGCAGCTCTGGCTGGGAATACCAGGTCAGGTGTGGGTGGCAGGAGAGGCGCGCTGGTACAAAGGGAGCAGGAGAGGAGCGCAGGCACCCACAGCCAGGCCCGGTCTCACCTGCGAGGAGGTGCTGGCCTGGGGGAAGGATGGAGAACAGTGAGACCAAGCCCATTCCCTGCCTGTTCCCATAGAATTTGCCAGGATGTGGCTGCACCTCCCTGTGCTGAGCAGGACAGGTGAGCCCATGGTCTCCTGAGCACCCTGTGCCTGTTCTCAGGCTGCTCCACCTCCTGCATGGCTTTTCCTGCCCTGACTGCCCTGTTAAATACTGGAACTGGTAATAAATCTTACTGAAATGTGGGTGGTAGAAAGTTTAGTACCTCCAGTGATGTATAAATCCTTGTTATGTACATTAATATTATAATTATGAAACCCCAACAAGCTGCATAAAGCAAAGACCTTTCCTTTGTGAAAATGGGACCAAATTTTCATGGCTGCTCAGTGTCAGACCTGGGGAGTTGTGCATGAAGACATCACCAACAGCTTCCAAGGAGCTGTGTCCCAAAATGCAAAAAGCAGCATTTTGGAGCAGCTGCTGGCCTTGGTCACTGGCTTTAGTGGCAGCCACGAGTGTCACTGGGTTATGAAGTCGTTCGCCAGAGGTGTGGCTGACACAGCCCTCGTGCACTTCATGCCATTATTTCACTGCTCAGAGGCTTTGCAGCAGAGCTGGTTTCCAAGCAGGGAAGAGGGATTGCAGCCTCCTGGCTAACGAGGCACCGCTCCCTCCCTCCATCCATCATCCCTGAGCACGCTGAGGGGCTGCAGGGCCCTGCAGCAGCCCTGGGCAGCACCCGCTGCCTGCCCCATGTGCCACTCGTCTGCAGCCTCAGAGAGCCCAGGGTCCCGGGGATTTCTGCCTTCCTCTCATGTATGCCTCTGAAAATGTTCATAAAACCCCTCCAGCTGCCAGCAGAGCGGGAGTGGGGGGAGAGCTGTGGCTTCCTGCCTCCCCAGCTCAGGTACCCACCAACACAGGGAGTGCAAGAGCTTTAATTAGCTCCTGATGCTATTTTTACCTCCCAGCAGGCTTAATTTAGCTCAAGCTGTCATGCAGTGATCGTGAAGGGGAAAAGAACTGGGGGTGTTGGCCCCTCTCTGCTGAGCTCAGGCTGCACCTGGGGCTTTTCTTAGACCTTGCACAGCAGGGAATGTTTATAGCCCAGAGACATTTCATGGACAGCCCTTGAAGCGCTTACACTGAGTTTGGGGGCTCACACCCACTTCAGTTCAAAACAGCATCAATATCTTACAGAAGAGGTGCTTGAGTGCTTCAGTCGTTACCTGCCTTGCTGCTGGAAGGACGCAGACACCTTGAAAAGCTGCGAGGAAGAGGATTCTTGTCCCCTTTTTAATCTGCAAGGCTCTTATAGGACTTTGTGCCAACTTAAATGACACTTGGAAGGGGGAAAGGGCCGGCTGTTAAAGCTTTAATAGCCCCCCAGAGCAGCCCATGCAGCGAGTGGATGTGCAGGGCTGAGCCAACTGCTCTCCCTCATCCCTGGGTCTGTCCCTGCACGGTTCTGCAGCCTGAACAGGGTCACTGGATCGTTGGGGTGCTGCAGTTCGTGCCTTTGGGATCTAAATGCAAGCCCCAGTGCACCCCAGGCAGAGGTTAATGGGCAGCACAGCTCCCAGGGCAGAGAGGTCCTGCAGCTCCTCCAGCACAGTCCCCAACTGCTTTGCTTTGCAGCACTGGATATTTCCCTCTTTCCTTCTGCTTTTGTGGCTTTTTGTAGGGTATTGAAACCAGCAGTTGGGCTCAGGTCCCTGGCTGTGAGCATTCTGACACAGTGTGAGCAGGAGAATTCTGTGTCAGATTTGGTGGGGAGAGAGGGCTTTGGGAAGAGCTCTGCAAAGGGCAGGGCTCAGCTATTGTTAGGGATGTAGACTCTGAACAGATATATTTAGGTTAAACCTGGAGAGCTGGACCTGGGGGCGTGGGCAATATTGCAAGCTCAGAGCTTTAGCTCCCGTTTCCCTCTCGAGAAATGCACTTTGTGTAATTTTGGGACTTTGTGTAATTTTTGCGCTTTGTGTAATTTTTGCACTTTGTGTAATTTTTGCGCTTTGTGTAATGCTTTTCTACAACAGCCCAGGGCAGGAGCTGCCAGCCCGTGGATGCAGAGACCTGCCTGCCATCTGCCTGTCCCTCTCCCAGCACCCTGCAAGCCTCCTGTGGGTCAGTCAGAGGGGACTCGGAGCTGAGGCTGCGCTCTCCCTTCAGCTCCTGCCTGATTCCAGAGCCATCCCACTCCCAGCTCCTCCCAGACCATCCAGCAGCTGAAGCCTCCAGTGAGGACCCTCATCCCTGCAGCTGATCTGCCAGAACTGCTCTTCCCACCTTCAGCCCCATCACAGGTTCTCCTCTTGCCAAAGCATCGCTTCAGCTGGGGTTAGCAGAGGTAAGAGCCTGAAACACCCAGGGAAAGGGAGACACGTGGGTGGGATGGCTTCTATAAAAGTCTTGTGGGGGATATCTGTGCATCCAGAAGGACCATGTGAATGAGGCTGGCTGTACACACAGCCTGTGAACCAGGACCATGGGGGCTGCTGGGTGGATGATTTTATTTGCTGCAAGTTGCTGGGTTCATCCCAAGCCATTAATGTGAAAGAGCTGGAGCAGTGCCATCGCTCCAGTGAGTGCAGCAGCGTGGCAGAGATGGCCAGCTTGGGAATTGGTCTGCTTTCAGGGCTGGGGTGGGAAATAAATCTCAGTAACTTCTCCTTTGACCTTGGGAATATCATTTGATCTCCTTATATTTGGTGCTGGAGCTGAGGGGGGCTGAGTTATCAGCAACAACTCTCTGCAAACCTGACCCAGGCAGAAGGGCAGGTTTTGAGCAGTCCACAGCAAAAAGGCTGATGTGAGATAAAGAAGAAGAGGGAAGTGGGTCAGCCTTGCAGATTCAAGTTATGGTGCTTTCTATGTAGCATTTCCATCGCTCTTGCACTGCCATGGCAGGATTTTTTTCACCAAACTGTAAAAAATAACTCTGGCAAGAAATGAAGCACAGGAAGTGCTAAGGAAAAGAGAACTTCTCAGAAAAATTATGTAAGTCAAGTTTAAGAGAGAAAACCCCAAGTAATCTCATTACCAAAATCAGTTAGTGGTGAGCCTTGCAGTGTGTGAGCTCACATGTGGTTTCTTACTGATTATTTATCAGGTGCTCCTGGTGTGTGATGACAAGCACAAAATTAATAGGTTTGTTATTGCTGTGGCTCAATCTGGGATTAAATAACTCATAACCAGCCTTCTTTTTATTCATTTATTTGTTTGTAAAGCCTCCCTGGAGAGCCTGTGTGCCCATTGATCCAGTGCTGCCGTGTCCGTGCGTCGGTAATGGCAGCGCTGGCTGCTGCTCCCAGCGAGGGGAGGCTTTCAAGCCCAGTATTGATCCTTTTGAAGTTTGTTTGCTCATAGTCACAGTTACAAGCCCTTGTTCAAACTGCCATGAGATGGGCTGTTTTATTTCTTAATATCAGGCTAAACCTCCTCCACACCAAAAAGATTTATTTCTGCACTTAATTTTTCCGATACGTGTTTTCTGTCTCCGAAACTGAGCTGACATTTCTGTGTGACACTAATGCAGCTCTTAAAGCTGCCTGATGGATTTCAGTCTCCCCATGTGCCAGGGGAGTTGGTGGGTGCCAGCAGCCTAGGACAGAGCACCTGGAGCCCTGTGGACCAGCTCCAACCCATATCCTCTTTGGAAATTTCCTTCTCAATGAAAACAGGAGACGCTGCTTTTCTCTGCAGCCATTTCTGCTCTCTTCAGCTATTCCATGGAACCAGAGCAGCCCTGTGCTCCTCTCCTGCCTGCAGCACACCTTTTCCAAGCTTCAGGAGGGTGTGTTTCTTCCCAAGCAGTAATTCCAAAACCAGAACTATCTTTCCCAGCTGCCCAGTTTTCCAGGTCAGGTTTGTGGAGCTGCTTCTCCTGCCATCCCAGATGGAGCCGTGGGCGCTGCCCTCACCATCTCCTCCTCTTCCTCGCCTCAGCTGTGGTTAAAGTCAGCTCCCCATGTGCTCCTCACACTGGTCCAACCTTCTCTGCCAACCCAAAGAGCCCCAGTTCAGCTGCCCTCAGGCTGCATCCTGCTCACCCTGTTTTGGGACTGAAGAATTTGCACCCTTTGGGTGCTCCAGGAGCTCGGTGGGATCATTCTGTTTCACCAGGGTTATTAATGACCAAATCAGCCTTTTCTGGCTTTGCCCCTGAGGGAGCCAGGCTGAGCTGTGCTGTCTGAAGGAGGGTGACAGTGCAGTGGTGGCCTGGGCACAGTCCTGCCTGCCTAAGCACTGCCACCTCTGACAAGTTTTGCTCGGAAAGAGCTGCTCTCCTTGACCTATTTGTTGGCTTGGGGTTTTTTTTGTGCACATCCATGGCCTGCATTGTGTCCTGAGGAAGGGATCACGCTGCTCGAAGGCCCTTTATTTTTAGCCAGCCCAATTTCTTGTTGCAACTTAGTGGGATCTGGTCCTTTCAGTTCAGTTCCATCACAGCTCGTGCTCTCCAGCATTTGATTGCTCCTACCCAGGTCCCTGATGTTCTTTGCACATCCATTGCTCACTCAGAGGGTTTCCTACTCCCCTTTCACTGGCTTCATTCCTTCTCCTTTACGTTCTGCTCAGCCTCTCCCACTGCTCCAGATCCATGGCTGAATCTCTGATTTCCCTTGGCCCTTGGTTTGCAGCATGGACCAGGCATTCACAGCCCCAGGCCACCAGGCTTGTCCTGGACCTCAAACAAACCCTCCACAAACAAACCTTTCCCTCCTGTCTGCTCTGATAACCTTGGCAGTGCTTCCCTTCTCCCAAATGTCAGGAAATTGGAAATGATGTCACATAAAAATCAATGGCTTGGCCCTGCTCCTTCTGCCTTCACCCAGGGCAGGAGGGAGCTGCTGTTTTCTGGTGAGTCCAGGACAGTGATTTATTGAGCTGACCCATCCTGTCCAGGCAGCTGACCTGTGATATATTCATTTTTCTCAGCCCACCCAAATAGCCCAGAGCAGTGGCTTGTGCTTGGCATTAGGCCACAGATGTGGGCTCAGAAATCTGGCCAGGACATTTCCTTTCTGTGACTGTGGAGCCACAGGTAAGGATTTACCCCAAATCTGGGTGAGCTGCATTAGAAACGAAGTGCTCATTTCTCCAGTGCTCATTTCATTTCCCAAAGGATTCAGGCCCAGCAAGGGCCATGTGCTTTTTCCATCAGCAACTGTTGCTCCAAGGCAAGGAGAGATTCATTATGAAGGCTGCAGATTACATTGTAGACTGCCTTTATTATTCCCTGGACTACTACCAGAGTGCACAGTGTGATCCAAGGAGCAGGAGAGGTTCTAAGGTTCCATTTCCTGGAAATCATTGGGGCTCTACTCATTTAATTTAAAATCCAGCTCCTGTTGGGAACCAAACAGCCATAGGAAGCATAACACAATTGATAAAGGTCACTGTGGACTAAATCCTTCCTGATGATCAAGCCAGCTCCTGTTCTTGTCCCTGAAAAACCTTTCCCTTGGGAGCCCTGTGGGTCCTCCAGGTGCTGGACCTGGGGAAGGTTTGTTTCAGGCAGAGGTTCTGCACCATCCCCACCCCTGTTCCCCATCACATCAGGTTGGATTCTGTGTGCCAGCAAGGCCGAAACAGGCACCAGTCTCTAACACACCCGTGATCTCATGGAAATTGAAGTGTGAGAGGGAAAGGAATGAGGCAATTGAGAGGTGCAGCTTTAATGCCTGAGCCCTGTCCCTGCTGCTCACATCACACCAACAGAAATGAGCCCAAATGGGTCTATTTTCCAGTGCCTGATGTTGGTGGACAGCAAATCACAGGAAATACTTCATTATTCCCCTCTAAGTGTCTTTATCTGGACCTTCACATACTCCTTACTATGATTTTTGGCTCGTTATTAACTAAAATGTGCAGGGAGGATGGTTGTTGATGATACATGAGCCAAGAATAGATCCCAGCTCTTTCTACCATTTTGGCACCAAAATGCCAAGAGGGATGAGACACCCTGTAGTAGATGCTGCTCATTTTGAGGCAGCAGCTAGAAAATATGGCTCTGGCTGAGCTAGGGAGAAGAATGGATGAGCAGGAGGATCTGTGTTTTGGCTGTTTGATTGCTGAATCCAATGGGATCCATAGAGATGGGAAGTGGCTTCTTCCCCAGGAAATGGGAGCTGCAGGGCTGATGTGCTTCTCTGCCCCAGAGCCACCAGTTTGTTCTCTGGCTGCTGTCACCTCATTCTCCAGGGAAAAAAGAATCTGAGCATCCTCTCAGCACTTGGCTCCTTGCTCCCCTAGCAGGGAGGTATTTCTCCTGGGAACACATCCTACTTTCCTGGAGCTGAGAGAAGCATTAAATAACATTGAAAATGAGGCTGGCTAGCAAAGCCAAAGGTGGAGGGAAAGCTTGCAGGGGTGTGAGCTGGAGCACTTTCTTGGGCTGTCTGCAGACAGCAATCCCCTTGCTGTAGGTTGGAACCTTCTGGGAAAAGGCTCAGTGTGAACGTAGGAAGAGCCAAATCTTTAATTTCATATGGAAGGGAATTGTCAAAGCTGTTGCAGCGCTCGAGGGTGCGAGTACATCTGCTTCCTACCAAGATGTACTTGCCTGCTTTGGACTTGAGGTCAGATCTGATAATTAAAGACTCTCTCTCCTTCTCTGCCTTTCACTCAAGAATTTGATACTCTTCCAGCAGCATTCCCTGCTTTTCTCTCTTATTGCTGCCCAGAGCAGTGAGCTGGAGGGGCACACAGACCTTGGATGTTGCATCTGTTCAGTAAATGCCTTTCTTTGGACTCCACAGTAACTACAAGTTTCCTTCATGTTAATCTAAATGAAACTGCTGCAGACACAACCCAGGATGGGTGTGGGGAGCTGGTGCTGTGGGTTTGTGAGACAGAAGTGCTGGGGATGAGCACTGCAAGAGCTCAGAGCTCCCCAGAGTGCTGGAGGAGCAAGAAAGCTCTCTCAGCATCACCTGCTCGCTTTCACCATGGGGGAATTATGGCACAGCATTATCCTTGGAGGCTTTCAGATGTAAAAGTACAAGCTGTGAGGACTTTTGGCATCTCTGAGAGTCTGTGTAAGCAAGGGAGAATTAATCTATTTGCATCTGAGGCACTAGAAAAAAAACCCCACCCTCCTCCCGTCTGTTTGACCGTGTTGGAACAGAGAGTTGTCATCTCCTGGTCCAGGCAGGATTTGTGTCTCCTGATTAAATCACTAAACCCACCACCTTTAGTGCACTGATAGCAGCAACAGGACTTCTCTCCCAGGGACTCTGCTCACCAAGGGAGCACAGGAGTGATGGAGCCACTCCTGAGGGTGTGAAACAAAACCAGTGCAGCTCTAAAGGGAGTCCAAGGAAGATGCAGCCTGCTTAGAAAGTCAGTAGCTTTTGTTGTACAGCTGGATTTAGATATTTTTTCCTTACTGCTTGCAGTGCTGAATAGCAGCAGAATGTGCCTTGGAAAATATACATGACATGGCACTTATCTGTGATTCATTCTGCCTTTACAGCAGCCATCAGTGGCACTATCTGCCTCCTTGCTACTCCACACAAGACCATCTCTCACACGTATCTTTTTCCTTCTTGCTCTTATTCTTTTAATCTTCTGTTGCTGTGGGTTCCCCTCCACCCTTTCCCCCATACCAATTTCACTTTTTCTCCACTGCACCAAGAACTCTGATTTCTGGTGCTATTGCTGTTTTATCAGTCTGCAGGGCACCATAGGCACTGCTAATTTGCCCAAAGCAGCAAATGTGAAATAACATAATAATAATTTAAAAATATGCTATGCATAAGTGACATGGGCATGAGAGAAGCTTTTCCTTTAAGGTTTGCCCAGGCCTGGCTGCAGCTCTCTGTCCCCATTTCCCTGCCTCCCTCCAGAGCACAAGGTGGGTTTGGACAAGGGAGGGTAGTGGCAGCTCTGGCAAGAGCAATACAACAACAAAAAAGCAGATTATTGTGTCATGCCACTCTGCTTCAAGTTGTTTGATGATGTCACAAATGTAGCATGGCTTTTGCAAAATTAGCATGATCTCCTAATTGGTAGATCTACCATGGAAGTGGAACAGTGGCAGTGTTGGAGGGGAGAGGGATGGTGATGGGAGCTGCTCAGGGCTGGGCTTGGTCCAGCAGTTAAGAGCAGCTTTGTTAATCCTTGATCGTGGTGTCAGTGATCCTCAGCAGCTCCTGTGCCAGGGGCTGGCAGCACTTGATAAGGCTCTGCAGGGAGATAAGATGCCTCCATCCTTGGGGGGATCAGTGCCAGCTCTGGCTGGAGCCGCAGGAATTCACCTGCAGCAAATCCAGCACGAGCCAAGGAAGGAGCTGCTCCCATTCCCATCCATGCTGTGTCTTAGTTTGGGAAGCCAGGTGTCTGCTAAGGAAGGCAGGAGCTCCCCTAAAATGGAAAATGTAAACCCCCTCCATCTGAATTGCTATAAATTTTAAATTAAGGGGCTCTCAGGTGAAAATATGGGAGCAGGAATAACAGTTCTTTATTAGAGAAGAAAATAAAAGGATAAAATAAACAACGCAGTAAACTAAAACAACACTGACAGAGTCAGAGCACAGCCTGACACCCTGTGGGTCAGGGTGCTGGCACAGCCCCATTGGAATTGTGGCTCAGCCCTCCTGCAGTGTCAGGGGTGGCTCTGCTGGAGCAGGGATCCTGGAGAAAGGTGCAGGATCTGCCTCTGGAGATCCAGGGGAAGAGGCAGCTGCTGTTCCTCTGGGAAATCCAGTGGAGAAGCTGTGCTGGTGTTCCAGAATCTCCAGATTATATCCAGGCAGGAATGCTTGGCTGGTGTTCCAGAAACTCAAGATTATATCTGGGCAGGAATGCTTGGCTCCTCCCTCTGGGTGGAGCATCTCCCAATGGGAAGCTGTAGTTCTTATCAGTCATGCTGTGACATTCAATAGCTGTTATCAGGAGATGACTTCCCAGTGGGAGGAGTGGTTGTGGAAGGGATAAGGAAAGCTGCCCACTTAACAGAAGACAACTGCCACACAGATGGCAAATAGAATACAATTTGCTTGGCAATCCAGGATACTGTGCCGTTCCCCATCCAGTCCCTGCTGTGCCGTTCCCCATCCCGGCTGTTCTGTGCCATTCCCCATCCAGTCCCTGCTGTGCCATTCCGAATCCGAGCTGTGCCATTCCCCATCCAGTCCGTGCCGTGCCGTTCCCCATCCCATCCCATCCATGCTGTGCCATTCCCCATCCCGTCCATGCTGTGCCATTCCCCATCCAGTCCCTGCTGTGCCATTCCCCATCCCGGCTGTGCTGTGCCATTCCCCATCCAGTCCGTGCCGTGCCGTTCCCCATCCCATCCCATCCATGCTGTGCCATTCCCCATCCAGTCTGTGCCGTGCCATTCCGAATCCGAGCTGTGCCATTCCCCATCCCGGCGCAGCGCAGGGCAGCAGTGCGCTGGGGTTTGGTTCAAGCTCTGGGTGTGTCAGTGATTGTTCCAATGGTTCCTCTCAGTCCAGGGCAGAGCTTTGGAGGCTCCGTGCTGGGCGCTCCTCCCGTCCTGTCCCGTCCCGCGGCGCTGCCGATGCTGTTGGCGATGAGCGCCTGCAGCAGGAAGGCGCTGACCCTGCTCAGCAGCGTGTTCGCCGTCTGCGGCCTCGGCCTCCTGGGCATCTCCGTCAGCACCGACTACTGGCTCTACCTGGAGGAGGGCATCGTCCAGCCCCAGAACCAGACGGCTGAGATCAAGCTCTCGCTGCACTCCGGGCTCTGGAGGGTCTGCTTTCTGGCAGGTAGGGTCAAAAACATCCCCGTGGTTTGTTGTGTGTCAGTGTCACCCAGCAGCAAAGGGTCAAGAAAAATGGGATTTTTAGAGGTTCCATCCATCCCTGCTTCCAAACTCAGGCACAACCTTTGGCAAGCAATGTCATCTCTTCATGCCTGACTTTAACAGCCCAAAGGATAAATCTGCCTTTGCACACAGGCTTAAGTGAGTTTGCTGCTGCCCTGCCAGACCCCCTGCCCTGCTCCAGAGCTGCAGCCATGATGCCTTGGGCAGCAGCTAAAAACTTTCCATTTCATCCCTGCAAAATTCAGATTCAGGTCAGCTGGACCGTTCCCTCCACCTGTGCCAAGTTTGATGAAGCAACTTGGCTGCAGGGAGAGTTGAATAGAACCCAAGGGAATGGGAATCTCAAAGTGACCAACCTGAAATGTCACAAAGTTTCAGCTGCTTAGGAAAAGTCGGGGGAGAAGTGAGGAGCTCTGATATGGCCCCTGGGATGATTTTAAACTCCCTGGCTCCAGAGTTCACGTTTTTGTCCACATCTGCCACAGGTGAGGAGCGTGGCCGGTGCTTCACCATTGAGTACGTCATGCCCATGAACATCCAGCTGACCTCTGAATCCACAATCAACGTCCTGAGTAAGTGATTTGGTGGGGTTCCACCCTTTACATCCTGCAAATCACCGAGTCCCAAGCGCTAGGGACCCTCCCCAAGAAATCTCCTTTGTGTGCCATTGAAATCTCCTTTGTGTGCTCCTTCCTTGCCAAAGAAGCTCTGAGTTCCTTGACAGTGCTGCCACACAATGATACAACTACGTTTTTTACTATGGGAATTGCCCAGAGTGCTCCTAAGCTTTTGGGGACATCCCTTTCTAATGGCAGGATGGCCACAGAGGCTCTAAGCTGTACAATTTCCTGTCACTGGCTATTCAGCACTAATGTTTATCAAAGTGTTTGGCTTTTTAGTCTCCTCTCCATAATTTGCAGTTGTATTTATTCCCTTACAATTTTACACATTATATAGCAGGATGAATTGAGGATAGAGTGTCACACCTCTCACGATGAATTCTGCAGTCATCTCTGAATTAATAAATAGAAGTGTTTTGAAAACACTTATGCAGTGAAGCTAGAGAAAAACGCAGGTTCTGATGGTTTCCTATGCAACATTTCACACAGGAGCCCTCAGAAATGCAAACATCAGCAGAGCCACCACCATGGAGGTGGGACACTGGCACAGGTTGTCCAGGGAGTCCGTGGATGCTCCACCCCTGAGAATGTTCAAGGCCAGGCTGGATGGAGCCTGGAGCAGCCTGGGATAGTGGAAGGTGTTCCTGGAATGTAAGGTCCCTTCCAACCCAAACCATTCTGTGATTCCATAAATCTCTGTTTTATGCAGTTTATTAGCAAGGAGAGAAACTCAGACACAACATGGTCTGAGCAGGAGGGTAGGAGCCCTCTCACACAGCCAAGCACATTTCTCACACTATTTAGGGAATTTAACCTGTTCCCACTTCCCTCTGCTCCTCTCTCACCAGAGATGATTCGCTCTGCCACCCCCTTCCCTCTGGTCAGCCTCTTCTTCATGTTCATCGGCTTCATCCTGAGCAACATCGGCCACATCCGGCCTCACAGGACCATCCTCGCCTTCGTCTCGGGGATATTCTTCATCCTCTCAGGTGAGTGCTGCAAGCCAGGTTTTCTCCTGACAGCCCTTGAGCAGGGAGCACTTTTGCTCTGGTAGCTGCTGGTGTTCTCCCAACCTGCCCTGGTGGCTCCTTGTCAGACTCATCGCTCCCAGCTCAGTCCCACGGCCTGATCAGACCTTGTGGGATGGATGCAGAGCTTTGTGGAAATGTGGGGAAAGGCTGCCCAACCCATGCAGGAGCAGGTGCTGGGGGAGAGGATGCTTCTTGTGAAACATCAGTCGCAGGAGAGATCTGAAACTTCAAACTGCTCAGTTGGGCTGTGTCTACATGAGAAAACTGAATGTTTTATTCATGGTGTTGTGCAAGTGCTAAACAAATAGCTGTGACAGCTGAGCTTTGAAGCAGCTCCTACTGGAGCCAGATCTCTCCTCCCAGTGCTCACAGATTTCTCTGAACAGGGAATGTTTGACTGGAATAAGAGTTCCCTGGGTTGGAGCAGCAGGAGGGCAGCTCCTTTCCCCAGTTATCACAAGCACACTCCCAAGTTTTTTTACTTTCCCCCAAAGCCAGGCCTTCAGGAAGGTGCTTCTTCAGCAGCTTCATCCCTGAAGCATTTCCCACTGTCCCTCCCCAGGTCTGTCTCTGGTGGTGGGGCTGGTCCTCTACATATCCAGCATTAATGATGAGATGCTCAACAGGACCAAGGACTCGGAGTCATTCTTCAATTACAAATATGGGTGGTCCTTTGCCTTCTCTGCCATCTCGTTCCTTCTCACAGAGGTACCCACACCCTGGAACAAGTGTATCCCATTCCCAGGGGTGGGCAAACTGGGGCAAAAAGAGGGCTCAGAGGGGTTTAAGGGAGGGCAGGGATGGTAGGGGGTGATGTATGGCGTGAAGGGGACATGTAGGGGGACAAACCCAACGTGGAGCACTGATGGGGCGTTCGGTCACAGTTTGGTGCCAGGCATGAAAAGCAGAGGTGTGGTTGTGCTGCGTTGCTCCCTGCACAGATGCACGGGGCAGGGAGGTGGTGGCAGTCGGGTGTTCTGAGCATCAGCACAGCCCGAAGCAGGCGGTTTCTGCGCACACCGGGGGCGGGGAGGTTCTCAGGCCGTCTGTCTGTCCCGCAGAGCGCCGGGGTGATGTCCGTGTACCTGTTCATGAAGCGCTACACGGCCGAGGACCTCTACAGACCCCACCCCGGCTTCTACCGGCCCCGCCTGAGCAACTGCTCCGACTACTCGGGGCAGTTCCTGCACCCCGACGCGTGGGCGCGGGGCCGCAGCCCCTCGGACATCTCCAGCGAGGCGTCCCTGCAGATGAACAGCAGCTACCCAGCCCTGCTCAAGTGCCCTGACTACGACCAGATGTCCTCGTCCCCGTGCTGAGCGCCCCGGCCCCGCGCCCCTCCGCTGGGCGCCGCACCCCGGCTCCGTTTGTCGTTTTTTCAGGCCGCTCTTTTCTGGCCAATCCTCTATTTATAGGAGCGTAAATATAACCAGGGAGATTGGTTATATAACCAATAGTGTAACCTAGAGAATTGGGATGTTTTCCCTTTCTTTGTTTTTTTTTGGGTTGTTTTATTTTTCCCTGCATAACTAAGAATCTCTCCAAAGTCCTCCTCTCTCAGCTCATCCTGCTGAGCAAACAGCAGTTCTGCCTGGGGGATAAATCCAGGGCTGGATTCAAGAGCAGGAAAAAGAAAATAGAGTAGAACTAAGGGAAAAAAAGGTGTATTTTTGGTGTAGGTAGGTAGGCTGATAAAGTTTGTGCATTCGACTGTATCATTGAATTCTATATTTACTGGCCTGAATGCCAGCAGGCATAGAAGATTTGTGTAACTTTCCAAAAAACCAGCATTAGAAAAATACAAATTTTGTCTTGACTGAACACTTACTGGTTTGTATCTCTCACTGCTGGATATCACTTCCAGCCAGGCTGGAATGGGAAATAGCCATCCTTCCATGGACACCAGCAGCTTGTTGTTCCTCCATGGCCACTTGGAAGCTGTTGCTTAAATATCCCACATTAGACTGGAGGCACTCTGGGGTGCTGGGCTGGAGGGATGGCTCCAGCACCCAAATCTCCTCTGCCATCCTATAGACAGGAGGCCTGAGGCATAAATGGGAGAATTTCAGTGCGGCATTGAGTGGAAAACAACCTAAACATTTCCCATGGGAAACATCAGGTGCAGGATTTAGAGGAAAGAAGTTATTTCAGTGAAAGGCAAGACCCCAAACTGATGTAAAGTGATTTTGCTGAGATCATTGGTACAAGTCCACTGCAGCAAAGTAGTTGGCTTATTTTACATTTTTGGCAAGAAAATGTTTTTTTCACTGTTTTTTTTGTTTGTTTGTTTTGGTTGGTTGGTTGGTTGGTTGTTTGGTTGGTTGGGTTTTGGGTTGTTCTTTGGGGTTTTTTTGTGTGTGTGTGTTTTTATTTTGAGGTTTTAAGTTTGAAAATTTCATTTGATGCTTTGGCATTTTGGCCTTAGCCAGCTGCCAGGGGAAAACTGAGGGAAAACAAAGGGCAGGGAAGGAAAAGGCTGTGATCCCTCTTGCAAGCCCCAGCTTGTCACCTTGCAGGAGAAAGAGCTTTGCCCAAACTTTATTTCTGTTCTTGTTATTTTGAACCTTTCTGAAAATTTCCATTCTGCAGAAAAAAAACCCAGTCTGGGGATTCTTGGTATATTTGAGCTTGTTTTGTCTTACTGTTAATTAAAAGAAATAGAATATATGCAGTTTTAACCTCATTTGTAGCACACTGCGTAATGAATGTTGGACCTCTTGGTTGTTATTATTTAATACTATTATTTATTAATTGCTATTAAATATTTATTATTTACAAACTCCTCCAAAGCAGGGTGCAGCACCACTGTTTGCATCCATTACAGCGCCCATTCCACAGGACATCACTGCAGGAGTGCATCCAGCCAGCTCTGGACACAGGATTACTCCTCTCCACTTCCTCCAGAGAAGCAAGTAATCCATATTTAGTGTATATCTGAGTAGATTCCTAATTTGCCAAGTTTTAAAATCAGGGCATATTTCTGTAGACACAGTTTTATTCACCCTCAGTTTCTGTATGACCCTCGAGTATTTTTGTGCTCTCACTTAGCCCCAGTTTTTAAGAGCTACATGAGAGGTTGGCTGCTGGGAAGGTTTGGGCACTAAAGCCCAGCCCCACCTCCAGTAACAAATCTGCTGGTCCTCACCTGCCCCCAGCCTGACAAACCGTCAGTTTTCCATCAGGATCTCCATATTCAGTGTGAATTTGGCTCCAAAAAACCACTGCAGTTCACAAGCAATCATTTTGAGTTTCCCAGGGGCTGATCTGGTTTGCTGGGCTTGATGCTGGTGGGTTTTGGTGGCTCAGAGGCTGTTGCCTTTGCATGTGACTCTTGATGGATGCTGATATTCTCATCCTTGGGAGGGAGGTGTTCAGGATCACCAACACTGCTGATGGCCAGAGCCACAGGGGCTCTCCCACGGCCACGTTCCCCACCCTGGGGAGTCATCCTGTGGTTAATCCTGTGCAGCACCAGGAGATGTCCCTGTCCCCAAGTGGAATTTTCCTTTGCACTGATTAAGTACAGAATTATTCATTTTATAAATTTAAATGTTTGCCTACACAAGTAGAAGAAATTAGAAGAACTTCATGCCTTCCTCAAGGCCCCAGAAGGTTTAGCAGAGTCTAGGGGCGAATTAGAAAAGTAATTATTTTAATTCATTGGAGAGATTCTCATCATGTGGCTGCATTTGTGAGCCTGGGAGTTCACACATTCACCCAGTGAGCACGAGTGCAGGACTGCCAGAAAAAATCTGTTAAAATAAATGTTTGCTGCTGGTTCAGTAAATGCATATTTTAGGGAGGCTAATGTGGTGTTTGCAAAGCTCAGGCAGCAATGGTTGTGCCTCTGGGGGCTGTCCTGTCCTCCTGTGGCAGCAGCTCTGGCTGTGGGTGCCTGTGGGCCTCCCAATGCAGTTATCACACCTTTGTGGGCTCTGGAGAAACTTTTCCAGAGCCTTGGATCCTCGGAGCCCTGGCCTGGGTGAGGGGCTGGGGTGAGCCCATCCACCCTGCCAGGCTCACTGCCCCAAGAACCCCCCTGGAGCTGCAGTTCTCAAGCAAGAAATGCTGAGTAAGTACATGCAGCACCCACTTAGGACACCCATTAATGATTTTATCACCTCTTCTAATTACCTGGCAGGGTTTTACCCCACATCCTCCCTTCTTGAGCAGCACTCAGTCCCCTCCTGCAGTCTCTCTCCCACCCACTTCAGTGGTGCCCTCTCACTGGGTTCTGTGTCTGTTGCTGTGACTGCAATAAATAAAAAGTGCAGTTTGGGGGTGCACTGCCAATTAAATGAGAGGTTTTACCCCATGAGTCCTCAAATTCACCCGGTGGGATGAGCCAAGCCTCCCCCAGGCCCGTGGGAAGGTGACTGCTGTCTGACACTGCACAGAAAATGGTTTGTACTGAGAAGCACAAAAATCTTGTTTTGCATGAATGACTAATTGGTGTCAGAGTCTTTGTGCACAAGGCTGTGGCTGCTTGAACTGCAGCAGCAGAGCGAGATGCTGGGATTAAGGGTTAAATAAAGCCTGATCCAGGTGCATTCCCTGCTCCAGGTGCTGCTCAGGCTGCAGCAGGTGAAGGTTTTCTGTCCCTGCCATCAGCAGAGACGCACACACACCATCCCACAGCCTGGGGATCCTGGGGATGGATGGATGGATGGATGGATGGATGGATGGATGGATGGATGGATGGATGGATGGATGGATGGAATCCATGGATGATGGATGGATGGATGGATGGATGGATGGATGGATGGATGGATGGATGGATGGATCGATGATGGATGGGTGATGGATGGAGGGATGGATGGATGGATGGATGATGGAGGGATGGATGGATGGATGGATGGATGGATGGATGGATGGATGGATGGATAGATGGATGGATGGATGGAATCCATGGATGATGGATGGGTGGAATGGATGGATGGATGTTGGCTGATGGATGGATGGATGGATCGATAATGGATGGATGATGGATGGATGCATGACGGATGGGTGATGGATGGATGGATGGATTGATGATGGATGGATGATGGATGGATGGATGATGGATGGAGGATGGATGGATGGATGGATGGATGGATGGATGGATGGATGGATGGGTGGATGGATGGATGATGGGTGGATGGATGGATGATGGATAGGTGCTGACTGAGGGAATGGCTCTTGGGAGGTGAGCAAACCCCCATCTCAGGGCAGGCTGCCGAGGGAGGTGGATGCTCTGAGGTCTCAGGGAACTCCCAGGAGCCACCCTGCCCTTCTGTGTCTGGGGTTTTTTAATCAAATCCCCTTTCTGTAAGCCCAAAAATGTGTTTTATGGCCTGTATCTCTGGGACATAAAAGCTCCTCTGCCAGCATCCCCAGGACTCTCCTCATTCCCCATTTACACCACAACACTCCCGTGGCCCAGGGGTGACAGGGCCCTGGTGGGAACCATTTTCTCATTAGCAGTGTCCCAACAACCCTCACTGACCATGAGGTGTGGATGCAAGAGGTTCATTAAGGACCAATCACGAGCAGTAATGAAGTGGCCAGGAATAACAAGGCTGTGCTGGGCCTTGTTCTCCTTCAGTTGCTGCTGGAGCACCTTGAGGCTCCAGAGCCTTTCCTGCACAGTGCAAAAACCCTGATTAAATACATAAATTCACAAACGGGCAGATGACCTGCCCTCCAGTGCAGCTGTGGTGGCAGTGGGCACGAGGAGCCACTGGGAAGGTTCAGGTGAGGCAGGAGGTCCTGTGAGGCAGTAACTCCCCACTCCAGGAAAGGAGGCAGCCCAAGAGCCCTGCTGAAGCTGCTGCTGGGGTGAGATGAGGTTTGGGTGGATGTTTTGAGGCAAGTTGGCGCTGCTCTTGCCCAGGAGGGGCCATGGAGCTGTCAGTCAGGTAGGCAGGGGGAGAACAAATCCTTCCGCTGGGGATTTTCCTGATGAACTTTGCTGTTGCATCATCTGGACACAGGGTTAAAGATCTGTGCCCTTTATCAGCTTCAAGCAGACGAGACCCAAAGGTATTTTTTATGGTGTTTTCCCTAAAACACAGCACTGTGGCAGGCTCAGGAGCTGACTTGGTGCACACAGTGTGGGGGTTTCCAGCTCACAGTGCTCTGCTCTCAGGTCCTTGTGTTGCATTATTAATACTATTCATCAAGGTTGTGTATTCATTTTCCCAAATGTGAGCTGGCCCCATGGGCTATTCAAGGTGTGCTAAGAAATTAAATAGTCTTATTCTTCCCTGCTGATAGCTTGTTAGCTGTGCAGAGCTGGTGTGCCTGTGCTGGGGATGCTGTGTGAGCAGGCAGAATATTCACCTCAGTAAATACTCCTCCACTAATGAGAAGTAGCTGAGAGATATTTATTTTCTTCTTCTTCCTTCCTTCCTCATGGGATTTATTTATTTACTTCTTTTTTTCCCCAAATTAACAGGCAAGCCTATCTAGAAAAAGCAGCTTTTTTTTCCTTCTTGTTTTCCTCATTCAGTTTTGGGGTGTTGTTAGGGTTTCCTTCACCCCATTCTTTGCCCCACCAGCTCTTTGTGCCCAAGAGCCACATCAGCTCTTTATCTCTTCTTTCTGCAAACTGGCTGCACCACAGCACACAGGAAAGCTGTGGCTGCTGGGCAGGGGGCAGGGTGTCCCCAGGGTGTCCCCAGGGTGTCCCCAGTGCCCCAGCTGCTCCGTGGGTGCCACCGTGGCTGGGATGCTCCACTGACCTTTCCTCTGTGCACTGCAGGCTTTCTGTCTATAGCTATTGTGTAGATGTCAAATCCCAGCCTGTTCCCATGGATACAGGAGGATGTAGAGAGAGAAGAGCTGCCTCCTTGCTTTATCTTCATGGAGGGTTTATGTAGCTCAGATTTTGGGTTATGGTGGCCTCAGCGGGCAGTGGCAGCAAAGGGCAGGAGGTGGCTGCAGCAATTACCTCGTGTGTCTTTAATTGCAAGCCAGAGTCCCAAATGTAACCCTTCTTCTTTTCACACCACTTCATCTTTGAATCTTTGGTCAATTCAGTCTTTGTAGAAGAAAGAAACTCCTTTTTAATTGTTATTACAATTTGTAATATAGGAAAGCACTATTACAACCAAAAAAAATAGCCCCACTCTCCTGTGCTGCCAGATTCTATCCCAAGGGCTGGATTCAAGGAATACCTTGACTCTAACTGGATATTTTCATGTCTTGAGCAGTTTGTGGTGATGTTCTGTGGGCTCTGCGCAGCATTTTTAATCAAACCACCCCAGAACTCCCCAAGCTTCATCCCTCTCTCCATTTCCAGTGAAAGGAGAAGTATTCACACAGAAATTGTGATTGATGTGCCTTGAAAATACACAGCACCAGCAGTCAAGGTTATTCCCCAAAAAGCCATTTTTTTGGTCATTGGCTCTGGACAAATCTCCTGGCTGTGATGAGATGCAGCTGCTTTTAATCTTTAATGCTGGGACAGTGTGCATTCATTTTCTTAAAGGCAGACCAGGTGTGTCAGGGGTGCAGAGCAGGTTCCATGGCTTGTGCTTGTCCAGGTTTGCAGCTGCTCAAACTGGGACTGCTGCAGCTCCCTGTGCCCAAAGGGCAGCACCAGTCCTGCTTGAATGGCTCATTTTGCATCAAAGTCCTCCTTACCCCAATTAGTCCCAACCACCAAGAAACACCTCTAGATCTGCATGTAGATAAATGCAGATAAGCCCAGAGCTGGGATTCAGCTTTGTTGCTAATTAGCAAAGTGTTTAGGCACGTGCTGAAGCCCCTTGGACTCCAGCAGGATCTGCCTCAGAGCCAAAATTAAGGCCAAGCAAAGCTCTGCTGAACAAGATCTGCCTTTGTTTAACAGCACTTGGTAGATGGGTTTTGTATAGAGGAGCTGGAAGGCACAAAAGAGGAGACAGTACAGAGACATAACCATAAATTTATTATTTTCTACAGTGATAACTTTTTTAATGAGGTGCATGTTCACAAAAATATAACCCTGAGGTTCTCCCATCTGCCTGACATCCTGACACATGCCAGCTTCCCGCTGCAACTGCAGGGGAAAACCTGCCAAGGAAGCTGAAAGGTGTTATTTAATTAATAACAGCTAATTTGAATAAATACTGGAATGTCACTCAGCTGCTCCCAAGGGGAGTGTGGGGAGTTCACCTTTGTGGGAAAGGGAACACGATCGGTGTCACGCAGGAGAAGGAGCAGAGCCTGTCCTGTCACTGCAGGTCAGATCCTGCTCAATTATCTGTGTTTAATGAGTAAATCTGTGGCATTTAGCTTCAGCATAACTGAGTGCTGTGGGGGTCTTAATGCTGGTTTAATCTGTCTCCAGCTCAGCTCATCAAAGGCTGCAGAAGTGAGGGGATAAGAGCAGAATCAGTGGCACTGGGCAAGGCTGTGCTGTGCCCATCCAGCATCTTAAATTGAGATAATATGGGTTTTAAAGCTGCCTTGCTTCAGTGCTAAACAAGCTCAAATATCTGAGTGAGAGCTCTTGATTATCCCGGAAAAGCAAATTGTGCTTTATTTTAGGAGAAATTACAGGATCTGTTTCTGGAGAGAGCATCCCCAGTTCCTGCTGCATTTAAATTTTGGGATGCCCCATGTCTGTCCAGGACAATAGGACTATGTATTATTTAGTGTAATTATTCATAATTCAGATAAACACAGAAGGTCTCTCCAGCAGTGGAGAACAGGTACATATAAAATCCCCATCAAATTACTTATTTTCCTATAAATTATATACTGTCAAAACTGTTCTACTGATCTGAAGGTTAAAGGCTTCATCATGGAAATGCAGCAGCTCCCTGTCATCTTGATCAGAATGTGATTATTTACAGGAAAAAAAAAAAGCAACCTGGTGACTGTGGATTTCCTATTGATCTGCTTCAGCAGCCCTGTCTGACTGAGAACAGCTGAAATATATGAAATAAAAACACAAACCTACAGTTGTTTTATCTTCCCATAAAAAGTAGGTCATATCCCCAAGTGAGCTGTATTTTATTCATGTAAATACATTTTTACAATTAAAAATGCAACAAAAACTGTGTTCATGTCAACAGAGCTGAGCCTGGTGAATCTGGGTTAGGCTGATGCCAGGGCTTCCTTGGGCTGAGCCTTGCTGATGGATGAGCAGCTCCTCACACCTCTGCTGTGGCTGTGGGACCCCAAACCACACGTTTTGGAGCAGGAAAGTGAAGGAGCAGAAGAGCTTAAAGCTCTCCAGATTGAGCTCCATATAGGAATAATTCTGGCTGCTATTTTGAGGAGTTGTTTAATAACGTTAAACTGATGACAGGCTGAGATTCTAACACTGCCACCTCCACGCTCCTGGGGGCTTTTTCTTCCTTACTCCCACCCCACAGCCAGCTCTGGTCTATTTGCATTTTCCCAAGGATATTAGCATGCTCCAAAGGCTCTGGAGCAAGCTGGGAATTGCCTTCACAAGGGGTGCAGACAAGGCCCCTCTCCTGTGTGTACCTGGAGTTTGTTCAGCAGCAGCACCTTCACTCTCATCCAGGAAAATATTTTGGGGCAAATCAGAGCTGCTTCTGGGGCTAAGAGCTCACCCCACAGGTACCACCCTCATGTGTGGGGCTGCAGCCTGTGGGAGAACACACCTCTGCCTCAGCTTTCCTGTTTATAAATCAGAAAATGTCCTCTTGATTGGCAGCTTGGCACCTGGGGACCTCTGGGTGAAGCCCTTGGCATGCACCCAGATAATTAATGGTTGCTTTTCTGGAGGTTTAATGGCTCGTTTGTGCTGCATGGTGATCAGCACTGAGCTCCTCTTCACAGGATGCTCCCTCCCCAGTGAGGGGCCTGCAACAGAAGCTGGAGCTTCTCATAGGAACTGTCCCAACAGGGTCAGGGCTGTCTGAGGGACTGCATCACCAAAAAATTACAGCCTGCAGCAGAAGCAGAAGAAAAAAAAAAAAAGCTAAAAAAATTTGGGCTTTCTGCCACATATTCCTATTTTTCTGGTGCTTTATTTGTAATAAGGGGAAAAAAATAAAATGTTTTAAGTGCAGCTGGCTATTGCTTGAGAAGGAGGGTGAGAAGGTGATGCCCTGAAGTTCCCAAACATGGGGGTGTGAGCTCAGGTCAGTGCCTCCTCTGCAGCCATCACTGGGCCACTAATGGTCAGAAGAAAGTTTATTTCCTCTCTTTTCTCAGGTCTGTCCTTGTTTCAACTGATGTCATCAGCTGGGATTTTTTGGTTGGTTGGTTATTTCCCCTGGTGTTGGGGGTAGAATTGTCCTTTCCATGCACATCACCTTTTCCCAGCTGGCAAGGAGAAGCTGTTTGCCTGCCCCATGCTGGAGCTGCACAAGGAAAAAGAGGTTAGGAAGATCAAAATGCAATTTCAAGTAGTGTGAAAATAGATCTGTCAACCTGGCCTATTTGCTTAAGGGTCCTTGGGCTGTGTTTAAGTTTTTTTAAGGTGTCAGGAAAGATGCTGGAAAATAAATTAGGTTTCATTTAGCTCAGAGTTACAATTAAAACTTGGAATGATCAGTGTCTGTTTAGGCAAATCAATTAAAAGATTGGCACATAAATTACATGTACCTTCCTCTTCCACTGTTCCTGTCATGCTGGGAGAGCTTCAGACTGGGGCTTTTGAAGGTGAGGCCACTAATCCAACGTGTTTCCATCAGCCAACCCTCCAACTGCCCTTCCTGACCCTCTGGCTGCTCTCTGACCTGGGATGTTGTGGGTTTCTCCCCTGGGAGGTTTTATCCATCATCAGCTCCTCCAGCCTCTTTCATTGGAAGCAATTTCACTCTGCATCCCCAGGAGTTTGGAGGAGCAGGAACATCCCACTGGCTGCTCAGGGCGCTGCTCATCCCACCTCAGGGCTTTCAGTGGGATATCAGTGGGAAAACCCTTGGGGTTATCAGTGAGATATCAGTGGGATACTCCATCAGGTTATCAGTGGGATATCAATGAGAAAACCCTTGGGGTTATCAGTGGGATATCAGTGGGAAAACCCTTGGGGTTATCAGTGAGATATCAGTGGGATATCAGTGGGATATCAGTGGGATACTCCTTGGGGTTATCAGTGGGAAAACTCTTGGAGTGATCAGTGGGATATCAGTGGGATATCAATGGGAAAAACCTTGGGGTTATCAGTGGGATATCAATGGGATATCATTAGGATAACAGTAGGAGAAGCCTTGAGTTTATCAGTGGGATATCAATGGGATATCAGTGGCATAACCCTTGGGGTTTTCAGTGGGATATCAGTGGGATACTCCTTGGGGTTTTCAGTGGGTTATCAATAGGATATCAGTGTGATAACCCTCGGGGTTATCAGTGGAATATCAGTGTGATAACCCTTGGGGTTATCAGTGGGATAATCCTTGGGGTTATCATTGGGATATCAGTGGGAAAAACCCTTGGGGTTATCAGTGGGATATCAGTGGGAAAACCCTTAGGGTTTTCAGTGGGATATCAGTGGGATTACCCTTGGGATTATCAGTGGGTTATCAGTGGGATAACCCTTGGGAAGGGCAGAGAGGTCAGAGCCCTTGGGAAGTCCAGTCCCTATTTCACACTCTCTCAGCAATGGATTTAACAGCTTTCACAATATACAAAGAAATTAGGAAAGAATTTTGACAAGAATTGCAATTTAAAACAGAGAGAGCCTGAGGGGACCATGGGCACAGCACAGAAGATATTGGACACAGAAAGATTTTGGATACACCAGGACCCTTCAGTCTAGAGGACAAAGGCTGGAGGAGCCTTGGAATGGGACAAAATCCAACCAAAACTGTTCAAGAGCAGCTCCTGGTCTCAGCTTCAGCCCAGCAGCCATGCTGGTGTTCAGGCTCTTGGGCTGTTCCCAACATCCTGGGCACACAGAGGGGCTTGGGAGCAGCAGTGGCTGCTGTGGAACCCCAGCAGTTATTGCATCAAATATTGGTGATGCAAAGGGAGCTGCCAGGCCCCTGCCCATGTGCCAGCAGGTCACACTCCAGGCAGCCAGGGTGGTTCTGTGACACCAAAAGTGCTTGGGAAGGTCTTGAGGGACCATCAGCAAGGCTGAGGGAAGGCCCAGGGACTGAAAGACTGAAGAGCAGCCAGGATGGTTCCCTAAAAACCACCTCAGGGAGGGCCTGTCCTGCTCTGAGGGCTCTGTTTGTGCTCCAGCTGTGGCTGAAGGAGAGGAGCAGCCAGCCAGCAGCTGGAATGATGAGGGACAGACTCACTGGGTGATTGGCAGCGTGGGCATCAGCCAGGGCTGTGCCAGCATCACTGAGCCCCTGCTGGGCTCCCCAAACTCGGGGGGTTTCTTACCCCAGGCAGGGAGCTGCAGTGATGAATCTGCTTTTCCTCAGTGCCAGGACACAGGGCCAGCCCTGCCCACCCCCCAGCAGCAGGTTCCAGGCCAGGACAGGCTCCCAGCCTGTGTTCCCTGCCCAGCCCGGGCTGGGTTCAGCACTGGAAATTCCTGACATTTGTTTTTTCACTTGCAAAATGCCCCAGGGTGCCAAGTGCCCAGCTGAGAGGGGCTGTCACCTCTGGGACAAGGGCTTGTCACCTGAGGAGCCCATTTGCCTGGCACAGGGTGGGGGTGACCCCTGCCAGCTCCAGCGCTGGCACCTGGTCCAGGCAGGGATGGATAAATAGCAGCTCCCTCCCATTCTTCCTTCAGGAAAGGTTGTAAAGTTTATCTTTAATCCCAGAGAAAGAAAAGCTCAAAATGTGGGGTTTTGAACATTTCCAGGTTCCTTTTTTTCTTTATTATTATTATTTTATGTAAAAATATTGCTGAATGAACATATGGACCAGCTTCCACCCTGAACTGCTCATAGCTGAGTTCCAGACGGACTTAGTAATAATTTTTATCCCCTCTAGGAGAAAATGTTTTTTCAGGGTCTGAGGCTGGGGACACCAGGGCTGGGGACACCGGGGGTCCCTGTCCCTGTCCCCGCCGCTGGTTTCGCAGCACCCTCTCCTGCTCCTCCGGTGGAACAGCAGCCGGGAGGGCTGCGAGGCTCCCAGAATCTGCTTTTTCCATCTCCACCGATCCTGCAAAAGCTCCTCAACCCCACTTATCATTTTTGGGAGCCCAGGCTGCTGAAAACGCACGTGAAACTCTGGAGAGGTGATGGAGGGGGCTGCCCTCTGGAAATGATGCTGCTCCTGCAGGAAGTTTTTGGTTTTGTTTTTTTTTTTTTTTTTTTTTTAAGTAAAAGCAAATCTCAGAGTCCTCTCTCAGGTGTAATTCACACAGGCTGTCAGGAATTTAATAAAGCAAAGATATTTAAAGACAACAAGAAAACTAAAACTGAAACAAACTGAAAAATACTGGGGTAGGCTTAGATTTTAAAAAGTTTAGATAAATACTGCTTAAGAGCAGAAAGGAACAACTAATAGGGGTTTAAAAGTGTAAAGTCACTCAGCTGGTGACAAAACTGCTGTTTTGGGACCAAACAGGTACCAAAGGGGAAGGAAACCTGGCAGTGCTCCCACTGTGGTCCTGCAGTGGTCACAGTCCCAGCTGCTCCCTGTGGCTCAAACCAGACAAGTCCCAGCTCCAGCAGAAACCCTGGGGCTGCTGGAGGGGTGTGAGAAACGTTGTAAGGGAGACACAAGCAATGAAAGCGCCACCAGAACCTGGTTCCTCTGGTGTCTGCTGGAGATTCCTTCCTGCAGCAATCCTTCCCCCAGGAGAGGCTTTGGCAGCCTCCTCCTCTCCCAGCCAGCTGTTTGCAGTGACTCTGTGGCACTCTCACCTTGCTCCAGCTGGGATCCTGCAGCAAACTGGAACAGCTGAAAGTTCAAAAGGTGCAGACAGAGACTGGCAGGTCTGCGGACCATCACACAGTCACCACAAAAACCAGAAGGAATGGTAAAAATAAAATAAAATAAAATAAAATAAAATAAAATAAATAAAATAAAATAAAATAAAATAAAATAAAATAAAATAAAATAAAAATAAAATAAAATGCTGAAAGTGTTACAAATTCTTAGCAGTGAAAGAAAAGGCAATAAAATATGAAAGAGTAAGAGTAAGGGATCCCTGGAATATCATTTAAGTAGGGCTGTGACAGGGGAGATGTTGCACCTTTGAGCAGTGAAAGCCAAACAAGAATGTGGGCTTGGAAAAAGGAATCAGAAGGCCCAGAAACAGAGGAACTTAAACCAGTGGGACAGCACCCAGTCCTGTGCTGGTCATAGCAGAAAAGTGGAATCAGGGATTTTCTGGAAAGCAGCATGAAAGCCATAGCAGCAAATAGCCAAGGTTCCTGCCATAGCAGCAAATAGCCAAACTTCCCTGAAAGCCTGAGATCCCACTGGTGGCTGTCTCACCCATCCAGCACAGATTCCCAGCCCTCCTGTCCCCACCTGGAGCCTCTTGGAGCTGGATAATTGATTTTGTTCTGTATTTTCAGCTCACTGGTGGCTCTGAGCACTGGGTCTGGCAGGAAACCTCCCTGTGGGTGTCAGGACCCTGCTGCCAGATGCTGTCACTTGTGGCTGCTGAAGATTGCAGTGGAGCCACATTTCTGTGTGGAAATGCTGAGTCCTGACTTTCAGTGACAGGTATCTCACCCCTGCCTTTGCTCAGACATTGAGGATACTCCACATTTACCCTGCTGGACATGGGACAGCAGAATGGAAGCAGATGCCCCGAAAAGGAAAGAGCCTGCCACAGAGAATATCCTGCCCTTCTCTAGGTCCATAGCTCCAGGGCAGGAGCTTTATCACACAATAATGGAGCAGGGGTTTTTATTCTGGCAAAGAAATGTGTCAATAAACAGCTCTTTGGTGTGATTTCTGCCAGCTGAGCTTTGATTTGCGTGGCCTCTGCAGCCACCTCAGGCATACAGCTGCACAAAACACATGGATTTTGTTGCTAAGAGTTGAAAGCCTCAGTGTGGACAGAATTGACTCTTTAATAAATGCTGTCCTAATGAGAGCTGCCTTGCTCCAGCCAGGCTGCAGCACTGGGCAGCTCAAGCTGGGCTGTTCCTGATTAACTATGGAAAGCCCAGAGAGGGGGATCAGGGGAAACCATGGCACAGAATTTGATATTCTGTACCCTCAGAGTCCTGGACAATTTAAGGGGCTTACAGTCCAGGCCACACACACCTCTTCTGTCTGAGTGGCTTTTAGGACATCATCTACATACTGCAAGAGCCTTCCTTCTTCTGGTGGAGCTTCCCAGGACTCCAGGTCTTCTGCAAGCTCCAAACAAAGTGGGGTGTGGTATTTTCTGAGGTCCCCCAACAAAGGGAGGAAAGAAACGACGAATCCGACTCCATGTTCTCAGAAGGCTAATTCATTATTTTGTGATCTATATTATATTAAAGAGTACTATACTAAACTATACTAAAGAATAGAAAACGGATACAGACAGAAAGCTAAAAGATAATAATGAAAAACTTGTGACTCTCTCCAGGGCCTCAACACAGCTGGGCTGCAATTGGCCAATGAGTAAAAACAACTCACATGAAACCAATGAACAATTCACCTGTTGGTAAACAATGGTCAAACCAAATTCCAAAGCAGCAAAACACAGGAGAAGCAAATGAGATAATATTGTTTTCCTTTTTCTCTGAGGCTTCTCAGCTTCCCAGGAGAAGAATCCTGGGCAAGAGGATTTTTCAGAAAATATGACAGTGACAGTGGGAAGTTTTTAAATCCTTGAGGCAATGCTGTTCATATGAGCTGAGTTTTGCACCCACTTCTGGGGCTTTCTCATTTGAATACAAAGATTTTCTGGTTGGTTTCATGGATAGGGAGGTGAAAGAAGGCATCTTTCAGATATAAAACAGTAAACCAGGTTAACTCAGGTGTTAAGCAGGTTAGCCATGTATATGGATTTGCTATCAGGGATATTGATCTTCTGTTATTTTATTGACAGCACTTAGATCCTGTACTCCTCAATATGACCCATCAGGATTTCAAACAGGTAAAATGGGAGTATTGAAACCAGATTGGCAATCTTTAAACAACCCTAACTGCAAAAAGTTCTCTCCAAAGGCAAGGAAAGAGGGAAGAAAGGTGTGGCATTCACATTCTCTGAACAGAGACATAATTCTGTCTCTCAGGTTTTTCCTGGAGAAACACAGAAATCAAAACAATTCTTATCTCATTTACTGTTCCTGTGTTTTGGAACATGTGGAATGTGTTGGAAGATTATTTACCTGAAGGAATTTGCTTGACTGGACTCTGGTGTGAGTTGTTTTCTTGACCAATCTCTGCAAACTGAGATTTGTCAAGAAAACAAAACAGACCAGAATCAGTCAAGAGATAGTCACAAGATTTTGTTCAGTTGAGTTGAGTGCTTGTGCAGTTTCAGTTTAGATGGAATATAGTATAGAATAATATAGTATAATAAAGTAATTCATTAGCCTTCTGATATCATGGAGTCCCCCTTTGCATTTCTCCTTGCCACTCAAGCAAAAATTTCACTGATAGAAAGGCAAGGAAAAGGAGGGAAGATGGGGCAGAAAATGGGCAGGTGAATGCATTCTCCTTCATCCAACAGTGGCTTGCTGAAGACCAGAGTGTGGCAGGAGCAGAGAGCTCAGAAAATTCCTCATAAACTAAGGATGTGCAGAGAGCAAGAATCCCCCTGAGTTTATCTGTTGCTATTATTTTGAAAAGAAAACAAATTAAAGTGGTTTTTATTATTAAAAGACCATTTCTGAGGAAGCCGAAGACCTCCTCAATATCTGCTTGCAGTATTAAAGGGAATGAATCATTAAATGCACTTTGAGATGCAGTCACAGGTACCAGGATAAATCAATCCCCCAGAAAAAGAAGCATCAGCCAGGGGTTTTATTTTCAAGTGCTCTTCAGAGCAATTTCCAGGTGTGCAGGTCAGTGCTGCAGGAGGGCCCCTGCTTCCCCTGACACCAATAACCCCCTGCAGCACACAGATCTCAGGCCAGGGGGAAAGCTGCTGATTTCTGTGCCTCTGTGGAGGAGCCTGGAGCTGGGCTGAGAAACAGCATTCTCTCTTTGTAATGGTGCTAAAGGAGAAAAAAAACCAAAAAAAAAACCAAAAAAAAAAAAAAAAAAAAAAAACAAGCCTCAACTCTCAGCAATAAGAGAATTAGCCTGACAGATGGCTTGCAGAAAAAGAAAAACTATCTCAGGCTTTGAGATTTGTGCTGACTGAGGCACAGAAAGGAGCCATTGCAATTAGCGTTTGTGCCGAGTAATTGAGAGCATTGAGACACCCAACCCAATTTGCCACCATTGTCGAGCTTTTGTTGTTCTTGATTTTGGGGTTTTTTTTTCCGTTTTCCCTTCAGTCACAAGTCTGGGGACAGACAAAGTGCCACGTTGGGTTTTGCCTTGCTCCTGGGGAGGCAGGCTGGGTGCTCATCCCATCTCCAGAGGAGCTCAGCTTCCCTGGGAGCCTCTCGGAAGGTTGCAGTTTATTGCAGCCCTGAGACACGTGAAAAGTCTCTGTTTTGGCCTGCACATTCAAAGAATGAGTCGGAGTTCTGCAGTTCTCAGTCTCAGAGTTGTTTGTTGTTTCTTATCTATAAAAATTTTTCTTCTGCCCTGCCGAGGTCGGTCCAGCAGGACAGTTCCAGGCACTCTGCCTGCCCCCGGGGTGGTGTTATGTCTTTATACTAAAAACTACGTATAACATCTTCACAATTATTTTCCTATCCCTATCACCTATGTTAGACAGTGAGCTTCTACTCTAAACCAATCCAAAAGTACTAAGATCACAGCAGAAGATGGAGGTGGTGAAGAAGAAGAAGAAGAAGAAGAAGAAGAAGAAGAAGAAGAAGAAGAAGAAGAAGAAGAAGAAGAAGAAGAAGAAGAAGAAGAAGAAGAAGAAGAAGAAGAAAGGCTGGGCACGCCCAAGTCCCTCCATCTTGTCCCCAAAACCCCTATTCTAAAAACCCCAAAATCTACTTTTTCACCCAGTGATAATTTTATTATTGCACTACTTAAACTTCTGTGGCTTTCAGGTCTTCATGCAAAGCTCCACGGGTCATAATCAAACCCACAGGTGCTCTGGGCTGTGTGCCAGGGTCTCTGGCGGGGGTCCTGGCAGCTCTGGACACCCAGAGGGGTGTGCTGAGTTCCAACAGGAGCCCAGGCTGGTTCCTGCCTCGTTGGCAGCTCCATCAGGAATAAACTCTGGGATCCATCAGTCTGGCTTGAGGCACAGGGTCTGGAGCCCCATGGCCATGTGCAGCTGTCACTTCTCATTGCTGGAGCACAAAGCCAGCTCTCTCTGGGATGGAATTCCTGCCTCCATCCGATTTCCACCCGCAGAAATGCCTCCACACATGGCCCTGGCACCCATCACTCATCCGTCTCCTTCTCTTTGGAAATTAGCCTGGAAATGCCAGTGCTTCTCCTGCTTCCCGTGTTTCTGGGCTGTGTCTGTGCCCCCAGCTCTGGCACAGGGCACATGGCACTGGGGATCAACCCCAAACCACCCCAAAACTCCTCTCACTGCTCCCTACACACCAAACCTGCCCACAGGAAAAAAGGGAAAATCCTCCTCCGTGCGAGTTATATCCTGTCAGGGACAGAAGGTGGCAGACGAGTTTGCTCTGAGTGCCTGGAGAAGGAGCTGTGACTTTACTGAGAAGTTGAAGAACATTGAATTTCTGGGTGGCTCCCACCCCCCAGCCCAGGGCTGCTCTCACCTTTACAGGCTCTGCTGGAAAAGCAGCACCTCACCCACAGCTGAGCTCAGCTGGGAAACAGGGCTGGGTTTGCTAAAGCCTGAGCATTTCTGTTGTGAAAAATATCTTGGCTATTTGTTAGCTTTTAGTGGTTAAGCTACAAGCATAGCAACGGACAGGGGAAATCAGGATTTAATAAAATCTTACAATTTATGACATTTTTCTCAGTGTCTGGGGGTTTTATTGTGAGGTGCTTATATAGCCAGCGCCCAAGAGACATCAGAGAACAGACCAATGGAACCAGTCCTGGCATGGCCCATGCAAGCAGGCAGGACAAATCTGCTTTTTTATTTTCTTTTTTTTTCCTCTGCATCTGTATTTTTTTTTCCCCAGTGCAGAAAAAGAGGAGACATCCCTTCCCTGTGGTTGGCTGCTCCAACTGCAGTACCCACAGCATCACCTGCAGCAGAAGGTCTCATTAGCAAGGAAGGGCAGCACAGGAGGTGCCTCTCTCTGCCTGCTGCCTCCTCCAGGGCTGCTCAAAGCCCTGAGCTCAGCCAGGCTCGGGTACATCCTGTTCCCCTGAGCTCCTGCCTGCCTTAGACAGCAGCTTTGCTCCCAGGCTCCTGTGGGTTTTGGCCCCTGCAGTTTGAGCCAAAAAGATGGGAAATGTGGGGCTATAAAAGCTCTGCAGTGAGCATGGAGGTGCCTGTGGGCAGGGTGCTGGGTGGAGGGGGGCAGTGGCTCAGGTAAAAATCCTCCCCTCTGCCCTGGCATTGCTGCTTCCCAATTAAAATTTATCTTATTTTTAAACCTGATTTCCTCAGGAGCCTTTGCAACCATCAGCAGAGGTGCCCTGCTTATACCCAGCAGTGCTTAACCTGCTGGGGCTGCACTTTGAGCCTCAGGAGAGGCTTCTTGCCTAGAAAATAAAGTTGCACTGGGGTAGCAAACCCTGGATCTTGTGGTCTCAGCTGCTGCCAGGTCCAGGCTGTGCTGGAGGGTACCATGGGAAGGAAGAGGGTTTGTTGGTGGGAAGCCTGTTGGCTTTAAAAGTCATATTTTAATGTTTCTGGCTTGAAAAATAGAAAAAAGCTCTCCTGATTGATCTATCTGTATCTCTACATATGTATATATCTATATATTAGGTATATATGTATATATTAGGTGTATATCTATATATTAGGTGTATATCTATATATTAGGTATATAGATATATATCTATACATCATATGTGGATAAAGACAAGAGATGTTGCACCCTGAGCAGGAGAAGGAAGGGGAGACAGGCCAGAGAAAATAATTGTGGTCCTAGGAAGAAATACTTGAATTAAAAATACAAACGGGCTCCTGCAGCTCTCAGTCAGAGGATCCTGCGATTAGGTGGTCAGTTCCTGAGTGGATAAACCCTGCTGCTGGTTCCCTGATCCATCTTTCACTGCAGCAGAGCTCCTGTGGCAGTCGGGATTTTCAGTTTTCACCTAATTGTCAGGCTGCAGCTTGATGTTGATCATCACCCATTCCCTCTGCTCTGGGACAGTCTAAATGTTGGTCAAAAATCATATCTCAGACAAAATCTGATTTGAGGAGGGTTTGACTCAGCTGCCATCTCCCAAAACAGGGAATTTCAAGCTTCCAGGTGATGACTGTGGTGCTTTCTCTCCATACCAGGATACTTTATCGATGTCTTTATCAAATTCAGAGGAAAGCCTTGAACTTAGGGTAGATCTGGATCCTTTGAGACCTGCGGTGGAGGTTTTTGACCAAAAGCCTTGTTTTTAAAATGCTTGATCTTAGTAGCACTCCTTGATGCTATGAACCAATAAAGGTGAGTAACAAACCTCCCCTACCCGAGTTAGAACAATTATTGGTAGTTCCAAACTGTAAAATGAGAAAAAACTTTGCTGAATTGTAGCTTTGGAAAATGAGTAGGCCATGCTCTATCTAGAGACAAACAGGGCAGCAGCAGGGGTGTATCTTCTATTCCATTCCCTGCTAATATCCAATTTATAAGGAGCACCTTTAGCTGGGAATTGTTTTCAAATGAGTTGCAGGGGTGCTGGCAAAAAGAGCTGTATTGCATTAATGTTCTCTTAAAGATTCAAAACTGTTATGCAACAAAAAATTACCAATTCATGCCACTTCTTTAATGGACTTCCTAATGTATACTTAAAAAAAAAAAAAAAAATAGAAGTGGATTGCAGAGTTTTCTTCCAAAGCTGTCAAGGCTTCTATCAGGAGCAGCTTCAAAGCTATTTTTCTTTTCATATGCTTGTCTGGTGTGTCTAACTGAGCATGATTACTTTTTCCTAAATGAATAGATAATTTTGCCTTATTTATAAGTAGAGCACCAGGATTTTTTTGTCTGTGACACTCTTGGGCTGAATCTCAGGATGGTTTTGAGTAATGCATGTTCATTATTTAATGAAATCTGGTTTTGTGGGGGTTTTTTTCCCTTCCACCTGGATTTGTTTCCGAGTCATATATTTTTGCCATAGAGCATTCAAACACACTTGCAATATTAATGAGGCAAGTAATGGCCCATTTCAATTGAAGTTTGCCATAATATGCAAGTAATCCCTCACAGGTCTCTGTTTTAGCAATGATGGTGATTAAAATGTCTCATTTTCTCCCCAGCCAAGGATTCTGGTTGGGTTTTAGGGTGTGACAATTGTTATCTGCACAATGGCTGAATTGAAAAGGGCTCTTAGTGGGTGAGGGATTGATGTCAAACTGCTTTTCACATACTCACTTTTGACCAAATTTCCAAGGCCTTCAATTCATAGCTTAGATGCTGAAAAACCCAAACTGACTCTTAAAGTGGTGAAATGCTTTCATGACCTGAATGACCTGGGAGGTTTTGCCTCTGCAGCTTGGGCTGGGGCCTCTGAGCTTTTCCTGGGCCAGCAGGGAGGGGGATTGGATGGAAGATGAGACTTTGCCTGGCCATGCCAACCTCGCTGTGCCCAGCTCAGCCCAGCTGCTGCCAGGCTGGCACTGTCAGCAGAAGGCCCCTGAGATGCTGCTGCCTTTGGAGAATGTGCCTGAGGGGTCAATGTGGGAAAAAAAAGAGCACAAAATCTGCCTGTGGAGTCCAACATCACTGGCAGGGTGGCTCCTCACTGCAGTGGACAGCTCAGAAATGAGGGCAGGAGCCTCAAAGGAGGGTGAATGACTACAGAGAGCTCAATCCCCAGCTTTTACAAGCAGCTGTGTCAGAACTTTTGCTAATGTCATGACTTTCCTGGAGTCTCAACCCTCTCAAAGCTGCCTTCCAGGAAACACAGCTTCCTTTGTGACCCCAGAGGAGAAAAGAGGTTTTGAAGATGTTAAGAGGCTCAGCAGCTTCAGAGTGAATCTGTGAGAGCTTTGCATCACCTACAAACCCATTTTCCTTAGATCCCTGGCTTCTTTCAGGACTGTCAGGCTGTTTTGTGCTTAAGCTTTATTCAGACCTTGCAGAGAGATCTCTGTGTCTCAGTGTGTTGCTGTGAACACAGAGAAAAGCTGATTTGGAGTGGGCTGGAAATGTGCACACAAGTCCTGCCCATGGGTTAGGTCTGGCAGGGGCTCTGGTGAGGGTGTCCCAGCCAGCTCTGGGTTCAGCATTTGGCTGCATGAGAAATAAACATGGTTGACTTCAAGCTGCAGAATACGATGTCAACAGCATGAGCTGCTTGGGGAAAATTGATTGAATATAATTGACATAATTCAATATATTGAATTTTATATCAAGCCAGAGATGTTCTGCATTTTGTGCCTGTTTTGTGAAGGCAGCAAGAGCCCCTCCATGATCAGGGTGTGCGGATGGGTGAGCACAGTCCCTCTGTGCTGAACACCCCATCCCTTCCCCATTCTCTGAGCAGGGATGGAAAGAAAAAAGGAGGAAAAGCAAGACATGGATATTCCTGTTCCATCAGGGAAATTGGCTCTGAAAGTAAACAGCTACCCCAGGGAGGCAGGATTACATCCAAATCCTGGGAACATAAATCACTCTTCAGTGAGTGCTTATCTGTAAGCCCTGATGGGGGAGAGGCAGGCACCTCTTCCAACTCCCAGCTCTGCTGCAGATTTGCAGTGAGAACTTGAGCCTGGAAGGTACCTGGAGAGGCACATTTATAGGAAAAGCCCCAGAGCTGAGGGGTCTGAAGGAGAAAAACCTGTGGGTCCCCTGGAACCCTTGGAAGCCTCATATTCTCGCAGCAGAGATCAGCAGCCACTCTCTCCTTTTCCCAGGGCCACCAACCCTGGGGCCAAGTGAGCTGCCATATTCCCTGCTTCTCCTCTCTTTTTTGCTCTCCATTTTTCACTCTGGCTGACTATTATGGAAATGATCATGGTCCTGGTACATGGTACGTGCATCACTGGCTTTGCAGAATTACCACAGGGATGAGCTGGCAAGTCACTCATGTGCTTGAGCTGGTAGTTTGGCTCCAAAATTGTTGTTATTTCTTAGGCTGCCATAACAGAGAGGGTCTGCATGTACTCATGGCAGAGATGCAAACACTCCATCTTTCTCAGAATTCCCTGCACATGGACCTGGTTAAGGGATGTTCCTATATTCCCACAGAAATCCAGCGTTGTCTCTCTGCTGGTGGACGTGAGTTTTGCCCTGGTCTCGTTCACACTGTTGTAACCCCTCTGAAGCCAGAATACAAAATGCAGCTCCTTGCCACGTTTACATATTCTGCTCCTTACAGCATAATTTGTCCTAGTTTTTTAAGCACTGAATGCCTTCATAGGAATTTCATTACAGAGCACAAGTTTTGTCAAGTGCATTCTGCTAGTTTTGCTGGAGGTTGCTAAGCATAGTTTATTTTTTCTGAATCCTTTGTGCTGATAATTATATTTGCTCATGCCACACAAAAATTAAAATACAGCATGTAGGAAAATGCAGCTTTGTGTCACATTCCTGGGAAAAAAGGTTGCTTTTGTAAGGGCAGAACTTTCTGTGCTAGGGCAACTATCTCTGGTGATTCTTGAGGATGAAAATGGGGACAATCTGAGGGTAATTCAGAGGATCTCAGCCTTCTTACCCAATGGCACAGCAGTCAGTGCTGATAATTGATTTCAACCCATCTGCAAGATGAACACCTGCTGTGCAATATGGCTCTGTAGGATTTGTTCTCCCTGCATAGCTGGAGTAAAATCTCCATTGTTGACCTGCAAGATTGGGTGCCCGTTTGCTAAAATCTGAACCACGTCCTACTGTGAAGTTAGGGGTTCTGTTGCAGTATATTTCAAACACACTGCCTTGACACTTCTGCATTTCTGTGGATTTTAATGGGCTCCTTTCTTTCTAAGGAAATTTAATTCCATTGCTAAATAATGCATTTGGCCTCCAACCTGCCTTGTGCTAATTACTCACGTGCTGAACGGGCTTTAAATCTTGTTTGGAAACACTATAGGGCTTATTGTCTTATTAAAAGCACCTAATGTGAGCCGTTCTTTTTAAGGATGCAATTGGTCCCTAATGAAAGCAAACAGATAATGCAATAATTTTTCACTAAACTAATTATCAGAGCGGAAGATGCTAATGTGTTCCGCCAACTGTGGCCGTGTCTCCTCGCTTAATGTGCAGCCCGGCCACGGCTGCTCAGCAAGACTTTCCATCTCTGCAAGCACAAAAAGGAGGCTGAATTTAGCTCAGGCTGCACCACCTCTGCCTGCACTTAGTGTTAATCAAATGGGTTTTCTTCCACAGAGGACCTCATTTACACACATTCCTGAGGGGGTTGGGTTTCTGGGTTTTCTGATTGCAAAGGTCCCAAGTAGCCAATTCTCCAAAAATTACATTGCTTCAACTGTGTTGGAAATGGAGGTAGCCAAAGTCAATGGCCACTGGAAAATATCCATGAGATGTTTCTTCAAGCATTGAAATAGATCTCTGTGCACAAATATGGGATCCTGACCACAAAGTGGTCACGGCACCAGGCCTGACAGAGCTCAAGGAGAGCTTGGACAATGCTCTGGGGTCATTGGTGGGGCTCTTGGAGATTGACGGTTCCTGGAGAGGCACATTCCTGTGCAGGGAAAGGAGTTGGGCTCAATGATCCTTGTGGGTCCCTTCCACCCCAGCCTATTCTGTGACTCTGTGTACTACTGAGAATGACCTCACATTTTCAATTAACTGCAGTATGCAACAAGGGTGAGCTTTAAAAAGTGACTTAACAAACACAGAGACTGCAGAAAACCTGGCCTTAGATGTGCAAAGCCTGCAGAAAGCCCTGAGTGCTGAGAAAAACGTCCTTTCCTTGGAAGAACAAAAAAATGAAGAGTGAAAGAAAAGTGAAGTTTCACCCTGAGCAAATGCCACGTGTGCTTCCCTAGCTCTCCTTGGAGCAGGATACATTGAAAACAGAATTGCAGCTTTGGCAAGGACTGGGATTTGCCTGTCTGATTGCTGTTACTTCCCAAAACAAATAAACAAAACACAATTATCTTTGAATGTTACCCAGGCTAATGTGTAGAACTGGCACTGGGGAGTAAGGAGAGTAGAGGACACCAGGCTAAAGTCATTAATTGGTAATGGAGTGTGTATATTTGTCAACAAGATGCTCAGCTTGGAGAGCTGAACAAAAAGAAAACAAGCTGCAGAAAAACAAATGCATACCAAGCCTTGTCACTGATATTTATTTAACAGCCTGTCACAAGCAGAAAATGTGGATCAAAGGTAGGAGAGGCAAGGAAGGAGCAGTTTGAATCCAAGGCATCTGTTCTGCATTGCATCAGGGTTCACTTCTGGATCAGGGTAGGTTCTGCCACATCGTGTTACATCAAGGGAGTTGTGAAATGATGGAGCCTAATGCAGAGTGAGTGTTGGGAATGGGAAGGAAAACAACAACCATTGTTTTCTTATTCATTACCCACCATGGGTTTGGGGGTTATCCAGGAACAGAGGAGCTGTTTTAAGTGAGGTGGGGAGTTAAGATTGCCAGGCTGTGCTTGGTCATAGAGCCTTGCAAATTGCTTATGGGATTTGTTGTTGTTCTATCCTGCCTCCAGAACAAATCACGCTGGTAGGGGGTTTGGGTTTTCCTTTCTTAATCATTGGAAAAACCTTGAGAGAAGAACCCTTCACTCTAAAGTTTAAAAAAAGAAAAAAAAATGATAAAAAATAATTGTCTTCCTTCTTTCTTTTTCCTACTTAGTCTCAGATCCTTTTACTGGCTGCACTTTCCTCTTTCTCAGCTCCTCAGGTTGATGCTGCCCCTTCAGGGGAAGTGCAGGCTGAGGTTCACTGGGTTTGTTTGGTGATGAAGGTTGTGGCATTGAGCGGCTCTGCTGGGAGTGCTGCTGGAGAGATACACATTTCCCCTCTGGCCACCTAAGCAGAGGTGACTGCTGGCCCCAAAGGACCAGCAGAGGTAACTGCCCTCTGGTGTGTTTTTGGCCAACAATGTGAACATGAAGTTTAACTGGAAAAGAGATGGGAACAGCTGAGGGTGCAGAGAGAAAACGCCAGTTGAAAAATAAGCATTGTTCAGCTATCAACAGAATGAACTTAAAATTCAACGCGTAATTTTCTCGTCTTTGAATCAGAAAGCACTTTGGGAAGGGAATTGATTTAAATGATTGGAATTTCTTTCAAAAGCTTTACAGGCTTGCTTTCTAGCCAGCCCCAGTGCTGAGGAGACGAGTGATGAGCGAGGGAAATTGCAGCAAATAATGGAATCAACTGGTTTATGATATTGTTCTGTGTCAAACACAAGCACTGTGCACTGAGCAGTGCCTGAGGTTGTTCCTCACACCCAGCCCATGTGCCTGCCCTGAGGATGACTCTGCAGGTCTGGCAGGCAGCTCAGAGCCGCTGTGGTGACTTTCCACTGGCTGAGGGTGCTGATGGCAGCAGGGCCACCGCAGTGCCTGGGTTATTAATCACCTCCCCAGCTGCAATCCTGCCCCTCCCCGTGCTCGTGTGCAGGAGTGTCACCTCCAGGATTAATGGCTATTGATGAACTTGCTTAGCAACCTCATCCCAGCTGGCAGCCATCCCTGGGGAGGCACAGCCTCTGTGCTCGGGCAGGGCTGGCTGCGAGAGGGAACTGAGGATGCGCTTGGGCCAGCTCTGTGTTAGAGTCTGAGCCCTGGTCAGGCTCTAAGCCCAGCTCTGTGTTTAAGTCTGAGCCCTGGTCAGGCTCTAAGCCCAGCTCTGTGTTTAAGTCTGAGCCCTGGTCAGGCTCTAAGCCCAGCTCTGTGTTTAAGTCTGAGCCCTGGTCAGGCTCTAAGCCCAGCTCTGTGTTTAAGTCTGAGCCCTGGTCAGGCTCTAAGCCCAGACTAGTGGGTCCAACACCCAGCTTTGGTCCAACATTTTTAGTTCCAGAAGCGTTTCTTGTGTTTCATTAAACTGCTGGCTTTGGATGGGAACTGCAGCAGCAGCACGATCCACGTGCTGAGAGTGCCTCTGGAGACTCAGGCTGGGGATAATCACATCCTTTTCATTCTGCTAATAATTAACTATTAAAACAATTTACTAATGGATGTAGTGGCTTCTTTAAATGATGAATTGATATGATTTAACACAGCTATGAGATATGGGCTTGATGCAAGTATTTCTGAGTGCAAATCCAGCCTGCATTATAGCCTGTTGAGGTCAGAATCTATTAGCCATAATTCCTCTTAGCCTGAATTCCCTTCATCTATGGAATATGTTTTTCCTACAGAAATTATTCTAAAACCTTCAAAACCAGAACTGCATGTGCTCTTATCATAAGGCAATGTATGCTGTCATTCACTGAGTGGAGGAGAAGGGTGTTTATAAAAACTCCAGCAAAAAATATAGTGTATATATATAGTATAAAATATAATACAGTGTTATCTAATGCAATAAACTTATTGGCTATTTTTGTTTAAAATGGATGAACCTTGTGTGCCTGAATAGATGAAATTATATTTAGGGGCATGAACTGAATGGGTTTAATCAGAGTAACAGCTGTTGAATGGGTCTAACATCTATTAATTGAATATGGAACTAGTTTTACCTGATCCTTTCTTTTAAGAGGTTTCCAGTATTTACACAACATAACTGTCACAGGAAGTTTAATTAGATATCTGAGATCTCCCAGATCTTGTCAAATTAATTTCTGAACTCTTGACATTTCTGTGACAATACTGTCCTAATTCTACTTGTAGCATGTTCTTAAGACAACTCTAATAACTAACAGTCATGTCTGACAAAATAAAGACAAGCTGTATTTCTCTCGAAGAGATGACAGTTCCATTTTTCAAAGCCAAGGGAAGGCTGCTCTCTGTTTTAACTTCCTGCAGCAGCAAATTTCCAGGCGTGGGACTGGCAAAACAAAGAGTTACTTGCTGCAGGTAAAGGGATTTTCTTTGCATCCGACCATTGCGCTTGGATGGAAAGGTCAGGTGTGTCAGAGATGGTTAAGGCTTTGAAGAAGACAGATGTGTGTATGCAGAAGAACATAAAGGGGATTGGAATAGCTTAAAGGAATAAGCACAATTGGAAAGATCTGGGCTTTAAACTTGGTTCTGCTATTGAAGTCATTGTTAGTGCTCTCCTCAGCTGAGGGAAAAATGTCTTAGGGGAAAAAAGCGGGGGGAAAAAATGAAATTTTAAATTTATTTTTCTGACTGTCTCAAGTGCTGGAATTGCAACAGTGCAAATTACTCAAAGCTTTTAGCAATAGAGTGGAATCCATTTGACCTTTCTTTCCTCTCCAACCTTGTTTTCTCTTGAGCCCTGGGCCAGGATTGTGGGGACAGGTGCTGGCTGTGCTACAGAAGTGGGGGGGGAACAAAAAGGTGCCTGGCAGGCTCCAAGCCCAGAGAAGGCAGGAGAGGGAGGGTGTGTGTGCAGCCTGGACCTGGCTGTGCCCTTATTCTCAGCCAGGAAGGTTTCCACACAAAAACTGAGCTGGGCTTGCTTCAGAGTTTAGCAACCAAACCGTGCTGCCCATCCACAGAGGGAGGGAGCCCCTGTGGTCCCCCAGGCTGTCCCCACACCGTGTGACAACCACTGCCCTACCTGGCCCCAGGATGGAGAACAGCAAAACCCTGTGCATCCCCAGCCCTGTGGGGGATTTAAAATATCATTTTGTGAGGATGGTGTTGGAGCCCTTGCTCTGCCCATCAGCAAACCCACGAGGTCTGTGTGGGGTTTGCAGCTGAGCACTGCCCGGGGATCCCTCACACCTTCCCCACCTCCACAAGCCTGCATGGAACTGTAAATAAAACATCACACTCTGTCTCACCAAGAAGAAAACCCCCAGCACATCATCAGTTTGTAGCAAATGGGAATGGCTTCTGGCACTTTCCTTGGCGAGGCTGCAGGCCGGGGTGGCCGTGGGTGTCTCACAGCAGCCAATGCTCATTAAATAATCCTGCCCGCCCCTGCTGCCCCCTTCGGTTTGTCTGCCTCCACCATCTTCCACCGGGGACTGATTTGGGAGATTGAAAAGCTTCTGCATCTTCTCATTACCCCTGCAATGTCCCCTCTGAGAGGGGATTGGAATTTCTGGTCCCTCACATGTAATTTTCGCCGAGCTGTATTTGCCACTTCTATTTATTTTCCATTTTAACGCTTGTAAGACTGGAATGGACTTTTTTTTTTTATAGAGGCATTACTGTTATGGGGAAAAAGTCAACATCTGCCAGCTCTTGCAGTAGAGATGCTGTGGGGTTTTTTTTTTTACTTGCTACCTAGAAACCATTGTGTTAACAGAGATCTTGCTGGAATGCTTTCCTGAGAAAAATGTAAAAAAAAATCCTGTAAAAGGTAAAAACATTTATGTTAGAAATGTTCACCTAAATAATGCAAAAAAAAAAGAGATCTGAGTAGGAATGGGGGTTGGGCGGGGGGGGCACAGAAAAGGGACAGGAGGAGGATGGGAAAGGATCAGATGTTCATATTTTGGATTTCTAAGTTCCATGTAAGAACATGTATATATTTCAAGAACAGTGGGTACTTTTGGCAAAAAAAAAAAAAAAAAAAAAGAATTTAAAAAAAATCCCATTGAAGGCCTAATTTTTCTTTGAAAAATAGAATTAAGCAGGACAGTTTTAATGAGTTTAATCATGAAGTCTGACAGTAGATGTTGACCTGGTAATGGTTCTCTGCTATGAGAAAATGGGTTATTTACAACCAGAATCACTGCTGCTATTTTTCATTCTACTAAGTAAATTATAGTAGAATTATTCACATGATACCATTGTTGTGTGGAGATCAGTAGAAAACGAATTCCTTTCAGCTTTTTGAAGCCTCATCCTCATTCTTTAACAGTTTCCTCATAGATTACAAAAATAAAAAAATCTGGCTGCACCAACATACGTGTGATGAACCTAAAACACTTTCTAGAGATTTATCTATTGAATTTCCTATGCACAAGTTTAATGGATGCACCACAAAACGGGACATTACTTATTTGTTAATTGAATTGAATAATTATTCAATTGAGGAATTTTTTTTTCTCCATTAGCAGAGCTAAAAGCACATGGAAAAGCTGTAGGTGTGTTCCAGCCCTTCTTTGCATGGATCACTCAGAAAATTGTGTCTTTTTAATAGCAGTGGCAGTAACCATCTAACAACCTGCATTAGGAAGGCTCTAACACTTGGCAAGCATTCTCTGCTCCTCCGCGTTAAATATTTTGTCAAGGCTTTTCACAACTCTGGCTGCTGCAACTCCATGTCTTTCTCCAAAAGTCATTTTCCTTTTGAGCTGATGAGGTTTTTCTCTTGGGCAGAACCTGCTGTTTCCTGGATGCTCTTTGGCAGCCCTTGAGAGCAGCACTGTGCCAGGGCAGCATCCCCGGTGCCGTCAGCTCTGGAGGGCACGGCCTGGAATTGCCCTTCCCACAGCCAGGATGGCAAAGCCAAGGCAGGTGCTCAGGGCTCGCACCTCGTGGGTTTGCCACCCCATCAGGGGATGGGGCTCTGCTGCTCCTCAGAGAATTCACAGAATCACAAATCCACCAGGTTGGGAGAGACCTTCAAGACCATCGAGTCCAGCCCAGCCCCAACCCCTCACCCAAGCCCTGGCCCCCAGTGCCACATCCAGGCTCTGTTAAACACACCCAGGGATGGGGACTCCACCACCTCCCTAGGTGTGGTATTTTCAGTGTCCTCTGTGGCAGGAAGGAATTGATGAATCTGACTCCATGTTCTTAGAAGGCTAATTTATCATTCTATTCTATTCTATTCTATTCTATTCTATTCTATTCTATTCTATTCTATTCTATTCTATTCTATTCTATTCTATTCTATTCTATTCTATTCTATTCCATTCCATTCTATTCCATTCCATTCCATTCCACTCCATTCTGCTATACTAAAACTATACTAAAGAATAGAGCAAAAATGCAGACAGAAGGCTAAAAGATAATAATTAAAAACTTGTGACTCTCTCCTCAGAGTCCAACACAGCCTGACCCTGATTGGTCATTAAGTCAAAACAATTCACGTGTTGGATGAACAATCTCCAACCGCATTCCAAAGCAGCAAAACACAGGAGAAGCAAATGAGAAAACATTGTTTTCCTTTTTCTCTGAGGTTTCTCAGCTTCCCAGGAGAGAAATCCTGGGCAAGGGGATTTTTCCAGAAAATACAACCATGACACCTGGGCAGGCCATTCCAGAACTTTATCACCCTTTCTCTAAAAAACTTCTTCCTAATATCCAACCTATGTTTCCCTTGACACAGCCACCCTTGCACTTCCAGCTGGTGACAAATCAGTGTTTCCCTGGGATGAGGGAGGTGCTGGGCTCTCCCAGCCCTGGTATACCCCTTCCATCCCAGCAGCAATGCTGCTGGCTCTGGAGCTTGGCACCAGCATCCCTGGAGGGCTGTGAAGCCCCACCAGAATCTCTTCCATGTTCTTCTAATTATTTTTCTGAGAAGAGCTTATTGGGGAACAGAGAAAGTCATGTTGGTTCAAGGTGCTTCTGAATTTTATTATTTTTTGACATTTTAAGAGGTTTTTCTTGGTGTTGCTTTTGATTTGTTTCATATGTTGGCTGCTGTAACAAAAGCCTTCTTACAGAATCTTCTGCATTTACAGTTTACTGATAAATGTCTGTTGTAGAGCTCTTCCCCCACTCCCCAAAAAATTCCACACCACCATGGGGGAAGAATTTAAACACAACATACAGGTGCTGCCAGATGGATGTACTTAATCACAGTGTTGAGTATAGAAACTTCAGTTTAAACTGTGCCAAGTTTAAACCATTTTTACACATGGCATTAACAGGATGTAAGGTGTTACTGGTCCTACCAGCTTTTCCTCCAAAAAACATCAGGGTCAACATTGAGTCTTCTTGGAAAAAGAAGGGGAGGAGAGGAAACCCCTGGGATCTTATGTGATTGAATGCTGTCCCAGGGAGTTTATGGCTCAGCCAAGGAGGAGGTGTTTGCTGAGTAAGTGTGCTGTGACCTGGCTCTGAGCAGACAGGCAGCATTTGAGGTGTGAAGAGAGATAAAAATCAATAAATACACCATTTACCATTTACTCAGCCCAGACAAAATACTTCATGGAGACATTGGTGTGGCTTTAAGAAGTGAGAGCACAAATTACGGTTCCAGTGCAGCGAGGACAGCAAGGCTTCCTGGAATTCTGCTGGCTGTATTTACAGCTCACTTAAAACACCATGTTTTGTAATTATTGCTACAGCTTTTTTTCTCTTCTTCTCAGTGCTTCTGGCACATAATGGTCTGTGGAAAGGTGTTTCTGCCACTCCATGTACAGTTGCTAAATGAGGAAGAGGTGAAAGGATTCTTCCAGCATTTACTCCACCTCAATTAAGCCATGAATTGGGATTGGGTTTAAAGCTCTGTTCTTCCTCTTGGCAAAACTTCCCCTTGAGTTCTCCTGTTTCTCACCTCCCACCTCCCCTCACTCACTGATTTCTCTATAATTGCATTGAAAGTGGAGAAGAGCAATGGAATGAGAAATGCTTGTCAGGGACGGGCTTAAAGCCTCTCTGTGTAGGTAAGCTCAGTCCAGCCAGGAGCCTCCCAGCAAAGCCCTGGCTCCCTGGTTCAACATCCATCTCCTAAGGGTGACTCTATGGAAAAACAGCTTTTCAGACCCCTGTTACAAACATCTGATCACGAGCATGCTTCTGATAACTCGTGCTCAGAGGCTGCAGTTACAGATGAACCAAAAGGATTTCCTGGTCTTGTGTAGAATAAAAATTCCAGAGCACAGGGAAGAGTAGATAAACCCACTTGTTCCATCCCTGACCTCTCAGAAGTAATAACTAGCTGTAATTTCACCTTCTAATTTCATTTTTTAGCAGGCTGGGTGTTTATAAAACTTTTCCAAGGGTGCTCCTGAAAGACCATTTCTCTGGTGAATAATCGGCTGAAATTCTAATGAGAAAATCCTTTCAGTGGCCAACAGCCTTCCTACTCAAATGCTGCATTATCAGCTCCAAATTATTCAGACAGATCTGAGGAATTTACTTTAGGCAGCTTAGGAGATAAATTCAGTGCAGCAAGTTATCATGATTGATTTAAGTATTTAAGACTTATCCTAAAAACCTGTTTCGCTCAATCCTCCTCCTAACACGCTTCCATTGAAGCCCCTTTTTTTTCAGGTTTAAAAGCAACCTGAGTGCAGCAATTTCCCTTTCACTGGCCAGGGTGATTCTCCTGCCCCTTCTGGGCCTGTGGGTGATGCAGTGCTCCAGAGGCAATGAGCTCTCCACCAGATTCTCTCATTTTTTACTCTCCTGTGGCTCCAGCCATGCTGGGTCTGTCAGGGAGCATTTGCTCCAAAGAGGAGCATATATATTTATTTTCTAAATATATTTATTTTCTAAAAACAAATATATTTCTTCTCTGAAGGCCATCAAAGAGACTAATGTTGCTTTGTTTGTGGGGAGATCAGGAGCTGGTGCCCAGGAGTGCTGGCAGGATGAGCACAGGCATTGTGGGCTCAGGGAGAGCCCTTGGAAACACCATCCATCACCAGGACATCTCACTCCCTTTCCATTGGGAACAGGACATCCCATTCCCTACCCCACCTCCCAGTCTGGCTCTGGCAGTTCATGTAGGGTTGTGTGGAGTAGCTCTGGGTGTGTTTGTACAGCACAAACAGGTGCAGAATTGTTTCTTAGAGGCAGCTCATAATGGGTGGAGTGAAAGAGTCTCAGAATTGTTCCCTTTCTCCACTCTCTCCATCACTCTACTGTATTCCCAAGGAGAATTTGTATTTCCCTCTGGATGTTGCCCTGAGGATGAACACAGCTCATTCCAGCAGTGCCTTTTCTGAGTGAGCCCTCACTCAGCACATCTGTTTCTCCAGCACTGAAAAGATTGATTTTTTCACTGGCCTCTTAGCAGGTTACCTGTGCTAGAAACTCCCATAACATCTCATCAGGACACTCCTCTCCAAAGCTTTCGAAGTATGATGAAAATCAAAACTCCTATTTAACACTTGCTCTTTCTCCCATTCTCTTTTTAACACTTTAAACTCACAAATAACCCCTGCTCATGGATTTAACTCCTTCTCCAGGCAATTTTTAATGTGCCATTTGGCCCTGCAGTGAATTTCCCCATGCTTAGGACAGGAACTAGAGGTAGGTCTTGAGACATGGAATTGCATGGCAGGCAACAGGCACAGTGAACTTTAGGTCTGTGAGACATGTGCAATATTAGTTCATTCTGCAGCTGGATGGGAATGCTATTGATATTAAACATCTTACCAGGAGGGCTGAGTGTTTGAAGGACAAGCATTCATAATTTGCTTTGACATTTGACATGATCAAGCCAGTAAAGGAATAATATTCCATTTCTCCATTGTCAAAAAGATAATGAGTTTCATAACTATTGGTATTTTGGGAAAAATAGAGCCTATGTAGTGTAAAATGTGTGAGAGCTGCTATATATTCTTCTAGAAATTGCGTATATCATGTTCTTTTGTTGGCCCTATTCAAACACAGCATGCCTATCCTTTTTAATTTTCTGGTTTGCTGTGCAATTCTCTAACAAAAAAACATTTCTTTTTTTTTAATGAAAAAAGTTTTCTTCAGATTATTTATAGAAAGAGCAGTGCTGTCATCGAGTCTGCCTCATCATATCATTCTTGGGTATCAATTTCTAGGCTCAGATGACAAACCATAGCAGCTACTTTTCCAATAGCAGCATCTGGCTTCCTGGCAAACTCAGAATGCAGTTATCTGGAAAGCTTCAGAGTTGCTTCTGAGCACATTTTGTTTATTAGAAAGCAGTTGTGTTGCTTTGCTTCCCATGACTAAGCCAAGGAATATTTAATATATTAAAAGGAATAATAGAATCTAGGCCAAGCTGTTGTCCCTAAAGTGTCAAGGAATGACAATATTTTTCCTTTAAGACGACCACTTGTTCAGCGCTGAAGGACAATCTAAAACTGCTTGCCCTCACTCCAGATGCTCTTTGAAAGGACTAAAAAAGAAATTCAGCCTTATAATGCCTCAAATTAAACTCAAGTTCACCCTTTCCTAGAGTGAACACTCTGAAATGTGTTGGTCACTTGTCTGCCAAGGAAAAAGGCCCTCTGCACAGAGTGGGGTCCTCAGAGGTGAAAGGCACAATGTCCTTGCAATTTATGATGAATTATGATAAAAGGAATAGCTGGGTCTGGGGGTCCACTAAATATGAGTGAATTCAGCCTTAGTTTCACTGCAGAATGAATGAGATTGATCATTTGGATCCAGCTCTGCAAAGATCCCCTAAGGTAGTTCAGTAGATATCACAGTAATCTGCAACATCTGATCCAAAGTGCATGAAAATAATAGTTCCAGGAACAATTTTAGTAGTTCTCCTTCTCACACATAGCTGTGACCCACTGACACCCTCTGCCACATCCCAGGGTCTCCCAAGATCCTGTGCTCAGGCTGGAGATGTGAAGCTCTGCTGCTGAGCTGGTGGTTTAATCAAATCCCACTACTGCCCTGGGGATAAAAGGAGATTATCCAACACTGTACAAAATGGATGAAACATCCAGTTCTCCATACACAGCATAATCTGGAGGAGGTTATTAAGGATTTTTTTCCCCCAATTATCAGCATCAGATTAGATAGGAAAGACAACAAGACCCACAGAAGATGACAATAACCAATTATATAGATGTCCTTAATGTTTTAGGACATTCCTAGATGCTAAAATTCGTTCTCACATGCACAGAGCTAAAAGCTGAGAAAGAACAAGGGAGGATGAAATATCTGTTCCAGGCTTTGATGATGGTTAGGCTGTATCTACATCAAAAGCCCTATTTAATTGAAGTGATTATTTTCATTCTGAGAAAGAACTCTCTCGAGTTCTCGAATTTCCAAAAGTTTCTTTCAGTGAAATGCTAGTGTTATTTTTCTAGATGATAGATTTAAAAAAAAAAAAAATAACAAAGCCTAATCTGTTAAACTCAATATGTTTGACACTTAGCAGCAGTAATGCTAAATGGTAACATCTTGCAGTTTTCTTCTGATATCAGTGGTGTCTCTGGGGCAGGATTTTATTAGTGACAGCTCTCAATGAATTCAGTTAAAGCCAAAGTTTTGTCTCCAAAGTAACTGTTATTCAGTTCAGAAATAAAATGATCAGGCACAAGATTTCATTTAAAGCTTTGAACATCAACGTCAAGGAATCAAAACAATTCTGTTTCAGGATTCTGTTTCTCCAGGGTAAAAATTATTTCTGGGTTTGGACTCTTGTCCTTGCACGTTGTCGTGCTGAATTACAGGGAGACGCTGTGGGGCTTTCTCTTCTCATTGTCCTGAGCTTCTGCCTCTGGTCTGAGCTTGGAACAATTGGATCTTAATTCTGATTGAGGACGGAGGAGGCTACTGCAGTGCAAAACACCCTGCCAAGGCTCTCTGCTGCTACATTCAATGGCAGTTTTATAAGGCTGTATCATAAGCAAAGCCTGCAAATCAAAGGTGGCACGGTGGGCAACCTGTGCTGCATGCAGTGGGTCAGAGAGATTTGGTGTTTAAGAAAAGACTACACGCTTCTCTGCTGTTGAAGAGCGTAAGCACTTTTGCCTTCCTTCCACCACGAATGGAGATTATTCAATGGTTGGATTTAATGAATTCAAAATCCTTAGAAAATCACTAGAGCCAGACATCAATGTAAAATACTCCACCAGCTTTCTGTAGTGGAATATAATATTAGCTCTCCCACAATCTACTTCATGCATTTCAAAAGAATAGAGAACATTTTTAAACTAAAGAAGATAGCTTGGGCAGAAAATGATTGCCTGCCTTGGATGCCGCTCTGTAACCCTTCAGGAACCCGAGTTATTTCTCTCAGGGCAGGAGAAACAGAAACAGATGTCTTCTTTGCAAAAATGGGAGGGGGAGGAAGAGGAGCAAGAGATTTTATTAATAAATGCTGTTAATGCTCTGTTACCTTGCCCAGTCAATAGGAGCGTTGCTGCAGGGCTGATGATGGCCCTGTGTCCGTGGAAACCCTGGTGCTGTGTGTCCCCTTTCTGCTTGTGGAGGCTGCTGAGAGCCCATCAGAAAAGCCACCACCCTCCCCGTGGGCTGTGGCCTGTCTGGGCTGGGAGTGCTCAAGGAGGACATTTCAGTGCCATCCCTGCTCTGGGTACAGCCCAGCCCTCCCCCTCCCTCTGCTCCAGCCGTAAGTGTCTCTACCAGCAATCCTGTAATACAAATAAATAATATTAATTAAGGCTCAATAGGTTTAAAAAAACTATGGAAATAGCTTCTCTGCTGCTGTTTCAGTATCTCATTTCCCCACTCTGTCCAAACCCCCAAAGCCCAGAGGTACAAACATATATTTCAAATGAGAAGTTTGTTGAACCTCATTAAACTTAAATGCTTGATCCAGTTTTTCGGAACGGGGTTTCACTCTGCTTTTGAGTTTATCTGATTTCATTCTTCCATCCCTAATGGAGACATTAATTTAGAAGGTGATTTTTGCAAAGGCACTGATACACCTACAAACCACAACTGAAAAGCATAATTTACATTTTTAAACAAGCATCTGACTTTGGAGCTGTTCTATGTTTATAGGCTTCACGTCTGAGCAATTCACCGAGGTCTCTGCAAAATAAAGACCAGCTTTTAATTTGTATTTCCTTTTTGTTCTCCCAGTTTGGTTTTTTTTTTTTTTTTTTCTGAAATGGACGAGCAGCTGAAAAGCCTCTCTGCGTTGGTATGCTGAGCACTGGAGTCACACAAGCACCTGCAGCCATCCACGCACTGCTCGGCAAGAGCACTGTATTTCTCGAGGTTTGTAGCTCTTGTCCTCCCACTCCCTAATTCATATACATAAAACTGGTGTGCTGCCACGTTCCCTCCACACAAATGCATTAGCTGATCAGGAAGCCTTCCCATTCATCTGGCTTGTCACTTGCATGAGGTGGAGGCAGGACCGACTTGTCAACTCGCGGTGATGAGAGTGAGGGGTGGAAGACAGGATAGCGCGACAAAAATGGTGTAGATATTTCTCCCCTTGGTTTTCCATGGGAAAATATTTTCAGGTGCTGGATTGTCTCCACACCCTTCCAAACAGGAGCAAACCAGCAACCCAAACACTTGCCTACGACCTCCTTGGGTAATTAATTGCAGAGTGAGGCTGCAGGAGGAAATCATGGCTAAACCCCCTTGACGGCTCTGCTGTAGCTCCCTGGCAATGCGGGCATCTTCTTGGAATTGCAATGCCCCATGCCCACCGTGTTTGGCACCGTTTCCACGGTGATTTCCAGGGCAGCCCATGCAGCAGAAGGAAGGTGTGCAGAACCCACCCAAGAAAGAGCAGTGAAGGTGCAAAGTTTGCACCTCTAGAGTGGGCAAGATCTCCCTGCTCTCCAGACAGATCCTGGCGTGCTGCAGGGTGGAAAGCCAACCTGGTTCCCACGCACACCTGTGAATTTCATAGAATGGCACAGAATGGTTTGGGTTGGAAGGGACCTCAAAGCCCGTCTCGTTCCATTAGCCCAGGCGGCTCCAAGCCCCGTCCAACCGGCCTCGAGCACTTCCCGGGATGGAACCCGTCAGACGCGCCGGAGCCCGCTCAGACCGGAGGACCGGAGCGATGCTCGGCGGGCGCGCACCGGGGGCCGGGGCCGGGCTCTCCCCGGCGGGGCGGCGTCACGTCGGGGGTCGGGAGGCTCCGTGCCTGCGGTGCCCGCGGCCGGGCCGCCCCTCCCTCCCTCTCTCCCTCCCTCCGCCGTGGCCGGTGCTGCGCGGCCGGGGCGGTGCGCGGGGGCGCGGCCGGCGGCGGAGCCCGGCCCCGCGGCGGCGGCAGCGGCTCCCCCCGCCCGGCCCGCCCCCCGCCCCGTGACTCGGAGCCTCCCGCGGGCGCGGCGGCTGCCGGGCGGTGTCGTGCGGCCCCCCGCGCCCGTGCGGGGACTATGAAGCACCATGGTGTGGTGTGACCGTGGCGTCCAGATGCTGCTGACCACGGTGGGCGCCTTCGCAGCCTTCAGCCTCATGGCCATCGCCATCGGCACCGACTACTGGCTCTACTCCAGCGCCCACATCTGCAACGGCACCAACATCACGACGGACGAGGCGCAGGGGCCGCCGCGGCGGGCGCGGGGCGATCTCACGCACTCGGGGCTCTGGAGGATCTGCTGCCTCGAAGGTACCGGGGCCGCGCCGGGGAGGGGGCGAGCAACTTCCCCGGGGGGACCCGGCTGCGCTCCCGGAGCCGCCGGGCAGCGCCCGGGCAGAGCCCGGCAGGAGCCGGAGCCGGAGCCGCCGGGCTGAGCCCCGCCGGAGCCGGGGCCGGAGCCGCGCCGCTGCCTCGGACACGGCCGAGGAGGAGGATGGCGTTACCGTGGCAACCGGCATCTCCGACATTGCCATGGGAACCGGCGGCGGGATGCGGAGCGCTGCCCAGGGGAGCGCTGCCCAGGGGGGCGACCTCGCTCCGCGGCCATCGCCGGGGCTCCGGGGGGCTCCTGGCGGGGTCGGGGCTTTGGGTGCTTTGGGGCGTACCTGAGCCCTGCAGGCTTCGGGGCCGGGTCCCCCCTCTCCCCCCTCCCCCGGACTTTGGCTTTAGGAGCTTTGGAGCTCAGCCACAGCTCTCGGGCAGGACAGCGGGAACTCCAGTTCCTCCCAGTCTGCCCTCAGACAGAGACACGGGAAGCTCGGGTGGAGGGGGTGTTGCCGCCTCTCAGGTGCTTCACTCGGGGTTCCTCGATACAGCCCCAGGGTCAGGCTGAAGGGTGGGAACAATGAAAAGATGGGTGCTGTAGGGCTGAGCTGGGCAGCAGAGGCCGAACATGTGGCTCCCGCTCTGAAAATGGAGTTGTGGAGAAGGCGCGGCGGTAACTGCGGGGACAAAGAAGCACATGGGTGTTGCGAGCATTTGGCAGAGCAGGTCGCAGAGCGCAGCTGGGAAGGCGCATCTGTCAGCCGGGAGCGCGGGGCTCCGGCCGGGCAGAGCGGCACAGCCCCGGGAAGGAAGGGGGGACATGCGCTGGTGGCTCTGAGCCCCTCACCTGCTGGTCCATTCCCTCTGAGCACGGCCGGTAGAGCCCCCGTGCTGCTGGAGGAGCGAGTGGGGAAAGGGGAGGGCACAGGGGCGCTGGTGACTTGGCCGAGCTGCGTTGTCGCTCGGGGATGGGGGCACCGGAGCCCTCTCCCCGCGGGGATGCGCTTGGCGGGCGGGATGCAGCGCACCTCGTTCCATCCGCTCGGCTCGGCGCACGGGAACTTCGCAAACCCGGCTTTGTGCTTTATTCCAACTGACAGACGGCTCAGCCCAGACGAGCCCAGCTCCGGTTCAGAGTCGCAGCTGTGTTTAGATGTTTTTTTTTTTTTTCTCCCCAGAACAGACTGTGGTAGAAAACACCTCATTCTCACGTCTGTTCTCATCTTCTCCTCTAGCTAATGATTTAAGGCTACAGTGTAACATGATTTTTCTCTTAAAATACCAGATTTGCTACCTAGTAATAGTAGGCATACATAGAAGAGCTGTAGGAAAAGGAAATATTTTTAGATGCTAAAGAGAGAATTATTGAAATGTGAAGGTTTATGGGTAATAGCAATGCTTGGCTTTATGACTCTTAAAGGAAATCTAACACTCAGCATGGGCTTTTATGGCACCTGGAAAATGAGGGCTTGCATCTGAGAGCTCCTGAGTTTGCTTGAGAGGTGCTGAGCATCCTCCACTTGAACTGAATCTCGTGATCTTCACTGAGCTCGTTCTAAGTGTCTTCAGCCTCCGTTTTTAATGGAAAATAAGTTTGTATCTTTCAGGAGTTGCTGAGCTTGTTCAGCCAGGCTGGAGCTGTCACCTCTGGGAAAAATCCCTGAGCTTCCCAATGTCAGGATTTCTGTGTGGTCTCCCAGTAACACCATTCATAGGAGCGAAGTGCAGCTTTGACTGAAACTGGTGGGATTTCTGCCTTGGTTTCACCTGGGCTTAAGTCAGAACTTTGTTCGGGAGAGCAGCAGTCGGGGGAGCTGTGTGGAATGGGCAGTGCTGAGGCAGCTGCCAGCACCAGGGCCGAGCTCCAGCCTGGCTGCATCACTGGGCAGCAGTGGTGCCCTCCTGGCATCACCAGGGGATTCTGAACAGTTGCACCCAGGAGCTGTGTGCCAGCAAAGCTCAAACCCCCACCAGTTTGGGGGATGAAAAGGCGTTTCATGGGACACATCAATCCGACAGCAAGGGAGCTGTTCTGCTCAAAATTCAAATGCTCATAATCAAATTATAAAGTTACAATTTTTAAAGTTGTCAAATATGTGTTAAGAATGCCCAATTTGAGAAAACTGTCATCTGTTCACAGAGCTGAGGAGCAAAGACTACATTCTCTCCTCCTTTTTCGGTATGTTCTGTTTTGTAAGATAAAATCTATAGATACAGTAAATTATTCATGTTTTAAACCATGCCATTGGGACTTGGATTTCAACATGGAACCATTCCTTTGTTTTATAAAATAATAAAACCATTTCTAGAAGCTGATTTAAAACAACACTCCCTTGACCATTTCAGAGCCTCGCTCATTTGAAGTGGCTGAGTCTTTTAGTAATCTAAAGGTAATATTGCAATTCTGAGGAGATACATAGCAGGAAAATAGCTTCAGTTATGGATTTTTATATGTGTTTAAATAGTTTGGTTTCAAACCTATTTTTAGAAATCTTCTGGTGTTTTGGAGAAATAATTGTTAAAACCTCTTTAATTTATTTTAATGGTCTTTATTGCCATTTCACTCTTATGTCAAAAAGACAAATCTGAGACACAAATGTGCAGAAGCTGAAAATGCCTTTAACAGCCTCTGAAATTGCTTTTGACATACATAAAGCATTTTGCTGAGCAAATTTCAGGTCAATTGAAATTTCCCAGTAAAATGTTGCTCAGCTCTAGCAATTAACCTGTATGCTGGATTATGAACAATCACCTGTTCTGTAGCCCAAGTCCCAAGATTTCAAACAAAATTGCTGAAACAGGATGTAAAAGGATAACCTTATAATTCAATTATCAGGTGCTCCTCAATGTTTTCCTGTTTTTTCTTTGAAACAATATTTTACAACAAATTGGCGTCGTAATTGGAGTGCTACAGCTTAGGGATCAAGCATATTATCTTTGTTTGGAGCTGCAGGGATGAAATCATGTTTCAGCACTAGTAGTTGATACTACTATGGAGCTTAGTCACTCAAGAGGCAGCGTTAATGATCCATCACTCAAACTCTTGCCTGTCTAATCCCAATTTTGTTCCTTTAGCGTGTTTGTCAGAGGTGGAGGTAGGAGGTTCATTGAGTGGATTTTAAATAATTGTGCCATTTCTGCGTGGATTTTTGAGAGTTTTATCCAAGGTAATTGCCTTTGGTGAAAAAGTGAAACAATCCCTGGTGTGGATGTGTGGCTGAGCCTCTGAGGATGGCCCAGGGCTCCCTGGCAAAGCTGGGGTTTGGTTTTCTGGGCCCAAGACAGTCCCAATAGCTGCAACCTCAGCAGCTGAAGTGAAAATGACACCAGAGTAGGGAGTTTCTGATGGACCCCCCATGCAGCCAATCAAGCTGAGACCTGCACCCCAGCCCACAGATTCACAAGAAGAGCAAACCAGCCCCATTTGGGGTGCCTGCTCTTCTGTCCCACGTCCACACTCGAGCTGTGGGGGCTGTCAGCACCTCTGGGTGCAGAGCAGGGCTGGCAAACCCAGCAGATGCTGTGTCCTGTGAGTGACCATCCTGGGGTCAGCCTAAGCCCAGAAAGGGAGATTAAACCACTCTGGCTTCCCAGCAGCCCCTGTTCCTATGGGAAATGTGCAGCGCAGCTTCCTAAGCCTCGCACGGTCTTACTCACGAGGATCTGATTAAAATGTTTGCCTAGGAAAAAACAATGTTAAAAACACCACTTTATCCACTGAAACTGCTTATCTTGGTGAACAATCGTGCTGAAGTTAATAGGACAGCTCACAATAGAGCGCTCTGCAGGCTCTGTGACATCAAGATAGGAAATCAAGTAATGTACTAGTAATTTAAATTTATTCAAAGAGTATTTTATTAAACACTTCAGCACATGAATCTCTTTGAACCCATTGTGTCTACTGCTTTTAGTATTCCCTGTTTGCCATTTACTTTTCAAGTGGTGCAATTGGCTATTTAATTCACGTGGGCCCACGTGTTCCTTCCTGGAACATTTATAATGGGGAGGAAGGATCGAGTAAATCATTTATGGTTTTGAAAACTTGCACAAATGCACATTTGCACAATTATTTGCAAGTCTTCCAGCTTGGATGAATGCGCACAAACACGGGAACCGCGGCGCCCGCATGCGCCGCTTCCATGGATACTCCTGAAAACAAAATAAAAATGCTTATACCAATGTTTGAGGCAAGCAAATAAAGGCAGGCTGCTGTCCATCAATACTGCAAATTCATGGCTCATCCGAAAAGAATGAATATTCCTTAGTATTCTCCAAGCACAGCTATGAAGCTCCAGCACCACCACTGTTTGTCATAAACTGAATACAATGCAGACTTTTTATTCCAGCGCTGTGGCCAAAGTGTTATTTGGTGTAGAGCAAATGTTAAATCCCTCTAAGATCAGACATGACCTGCCTTGGAGGTTGTGTCCACAGGCACATTAAGAGGTGGTTGCTCTTCTCAGTCTGTGCAGGCACATGAGCCTGTGCCCACACTGTGAAAGAAAAGTGGTCACAAATGGACAATACTCAAACGGGTGTCTCTGCTCTGAAAAACTTATTTTGTGATGCTGTAGCCTGTTTCTGGGACAATATATAGGTATTATTGCCCTCCTGAAGAGGGAGCTTTCGCCCATGAATCTTCAACACAAACATAAACCGATTAGTGAAGGATTCTGCTGAGATGCAGACCATGTTTGCATCCTTTCATTCCATACATCCTGCTCATACCATCTCTGTTTCCTTGGTAAAACACACGCTCTTGAGAAGGTCCATGTGCTTTACTCACTGTTTTTAAGAGCAATTCTTAGCACTCCAGTGTCAGCTTTGCTGCCCTGGCTGAAGCAGAGCAATTTTGCTGGCAACTGATGGAGTGATTTTTTTTAACACAGATTTTAGGTTAATTTTGATTTAATTTTTTTTTCAGAAGCATTCATTTTGTTAGAGTTTCTGAATTTGGAGCTGCCTTTATGGACAGAGTTCAATCCCTAAGAAATATTGTCCATTGTATAAAATACTTAAAAATACTGAGAAATTTGGTGCTGGAGGATCTGCCAGCAGAAGATGGGTTAAGGTATTATCTATTCTCAAATGAAAAAAAGAAAAGGCATGTATCTCCTCAATGCACTTCTTTGAACATTTATACAGAGGCTCTCAAATGATCTTACTGATGTCACAAAACATCCGTTCTTCCCTGCCCTATGAAACAAGGATCTGAAGCTAATTGACTGAATATATGTCACTTTAATGAATTAATTTGCTTTCTTGAACTCGATCTACTCTATAGCCAGTAGGGAGCTATCAGGCTACACGAAGGTTTTGGTTTTTCCTCTGTGGCTCTCAGATACCCCAGCGCAAAACTTGGATCCCAAAGACTCTGTGTGCATTAGTGATGCTCCCCTAAGGCTGCAAACCAATGAAAGCACGTTTGTAATCCAGCTGTAAAGCTCTTTTCTACTGTGCAGGATGAATGTGGAGGATATGAAATCTCACCTGGGTTCCAGGATTGTTCTGGGGAGGTTTCAGAAATGTTTTGTGAAGAGTCAGGGAGGCGTTGGGTTGTACAAACAGGATCCTCGTGGCTGTGTTGTGCTGCAGTCACTGTTTTATTCTGTATATAGTCACACTGCATGTTCTGAGGACTTGACAGATGGCATTTGTGGTAGGATCTGTCAGAGCCATAGTAACTCATTTTGGGGTTTGTGGGGACCTTTGCAATGATGTAATGCAGTCTTTGGGCTTTGTCCAGCAGCTGTTACCTTTGTGGGCTTTTATTGCTCTTTTTAGGTACTTCCAGGGCTTGCCCTTCCTTCTGGAAGCTCTGTTGACTCTCACCAGTGTAAACTGGTAAAACAAATCAATACAAAAATGTAATTTTTTTTGCTCCTATGAAATTTCAGCACAGTGATTATTCCTCCAGTACACCCTGTCCCATTTGCTGGGTCACACAGTGTCACCTCTGCTCAGGTTGTGCTGTCCCACCTGTGGCTTCAGTCAGTCTTGCCAGGTACAAAACACCTCGGGAAGGGGAGTGTACCTGATGTCTCCATCCTGTAGTCTTGTGTATTTTTGCAGAAACAGAGCAAAAAGAGAACAAATATTAGGAAGAGAAGCAAGTGCTTTTATCTCATCTCTAATTCCTTTGAGGAGGTAGGAGTACTTAGATACTGAGTGTAATCTGAAGTCTGTTATTAACACCTCTCAGCTCCCAGATATTTAGTTGGTGTCTCTGTGGTTTATGTGCTAAAGAGCAGCAATTTCTGTAGAATTTCTGTATCCCCAAACTGCAAATGGAGAGGAAGGAGGAGGAGGATGATGATAATGGGCTTGTGACTCTGAGCTTTGGTAGATTTCCTGCTTGATCTGGGGCCAGTTGCTTTATCTTCCTGCCCCTGACTAGGAGGGATAACTGTGCTTCCTTTCCACCCACTTCCCTCTCATTCTAATAATAAAATGGAAAGGAAGATGTGGAGAAACTGGGACACGGCGAGAGGGCTGCCCAGCTCAGGAACACGGCTTGCACTGGGCTCGAAGTGTTCTGCTTGCAACTTATGTTTTATACATGCAATATTTGGTGTTTAAGCATGTCTTCCTTGAGGGACAGGATTAAGTCTGATTCTCCACCTACATAAAGTTAACTGCTTTCTAGGAAGGCGGTGGAGTTATGCCAATATGAAGCCAATATAAGAGAAGGGATCTCAGATTTGTCCCTTCAATTGGACCTTTTCCTGCTGGTCCTTCTTTTCTGAGCCAAAACTCATCTCAGGAAATAAATCAAACTATCAAACTGAAAAACTGGTCCTGCTTCCAAACGTTACTTGGTGCTTATCGTCGTTTCAGATTTCTGTTTACTGGTATTTATTATGTCTCAGACTTATGGTTCAGCATCCAAATTCTTCCCAACAGATGGCAAGGCAGGATGTACAGGAGTAGTAAAATAAACAGGATAAATGCACAACTGCCCATATGTCTGAGAGGCTGATACACATTTATGACTTCAGAACAAAAGGGTGTTTGCAGCAGACAGCACCAGTGCTGGGCATGACTTCATGGTTTTTTCTGCCTTGTTCTGAAGCCTCTCACTTTTTCAGTGGGTTTTGATCAGTTAAATTGCCATATATTTTGTCCTCCCTCTTCTACTCCCAGAACTACTCCTAGTTCTTTCCCTTAGTTATTTGTCTCCACTCCTGAAGTACATCAGCTCATTTTATCTTCAACACTTTAACACAGAAGGTGGCTCTGTCCTGGGCTTCAGCTCGTATTTTTTCTTTCAGTGTGGTTTTGAGGGGCACACAGAGGTGCTGGGGACCACAGCAACATTTGAGGCTTTCTCTATATTGAGATTTGTCATAATATTAATGACAAGCAGCCTCTCTACTATCTCAAAATAGCAAGCCTCCGGGCAAGCTGCCTGCAGGATGGATAGCCCAGCCTAGACAGACTTTGCTAGATTTCCCTTCAGATCTGGGGGCATTTTTGCCAGTTGTTGCATGCTGGGAGTCAAATGCAGTGAAAGCATTGGAGCAGTTCTTGATTTAGCCTGGCAGATAGTCCAACCCCTCTTTCTCCTTCTTCCCATGGCATCCTGTCATCTCAACATCTTTGTTCTCTTCCTCTTTTTTTCTCCTCTTGCCGAAATGTTGTAACCTTCCTTCTGCTAAAGAGATATCTTTGAAATTAGTTCTTCGATGACAGTGCATGAATCCTTCTCTAGAAAATAAGCAGATACTGCCCTAGGTAGAAATTTAGGATTTTTAATTTCTCTTCTTAACTCTTGACCATCTCTATGCCATCCTGCCAATGAAAAATGTGTACTCACAAAGATATGGTCTGGGTTCTCTTTTTCTCTACCTGTTTTACTTGTTTCCTAGGGTTTATCCAGGCTCCTGCCTACTTAACAAATAACCCTGTAAATTCTTCTTCAATAGAATTGAGCCATTTCTTGTCAAATGTAATCCATGAAGGAATGATAGATTATAAACACACAGTCATGGTATGAAGAGATGGGTGAAGGGAGAGCACGTTATGGAATTACAGTATTTCCTGTACCAATTGCCAAGCCCTGATACAAATTAACCTCTTTTATTGTTCTTTTTCAAGCATTCCGCCTTTTAATTGCTGTTTTGGAATTGTGCCACTTAGTTGTGCCCTTTGAATGTTTCTCACTTAGCCAGTCCTGTTAGCTTGATAATGCCAAATGTTTCTGAGATATTCAGAAGCACTGAACATCCCCTGCTCGAGTGGGAGAGGGACCCAGCTCAGGCAGGAATTAGCACCCTTGTTTGGCTGCCAGGGGGTTTTTTTCAGATTAAGTTAATAACCATTTTTAAGTCACTGCCAATTCTCTACCGGGGTTTCAGATCAGTTGTCTCCCATTTATACTTTTTAAATGATGCAGTTTTGTGTGGAATATGGATGACTGGATGTTTTCTCCTGTCCAAATATATAGCATTCAATAACACTGGGGTTGTTATTGTCTTCCTTGCATCCCAGAGGCACAGTTTATCTCTTGGTGCTGCAAGGCATTAAAAAGGAACCATGGCATGTCGCAATTATGACTTGAAATAGGATCTTGCCAGAGGAACATTGCCTAAATGTAATCAAATCTAAACTGTAACTTATAGCAAATACCTATCAGAGCTGTGCACACCTATCTCACAGCTCACTGGCTATCAGTGATAGCTGATAGCAAGGCGCTGGATGATTGTGTTGGGAGAATTGTCGTGCTGTTGGGGTTTTTTAGAGTTCAGCCCCCAGCATTCAACTGCCTGCAAGCAAATGAAATAACGAACTCTCAATGCTGGAAGACCTTGTGACTATCTAGGCTGAGCTTTCAAAGGTTCCAGATATGAAAGTTTGTGATACTCCTCCGTGCATGACTCACTAATGGCAGTAGTGGGCTTTAATCATCTTTGTCCAGTGGATATTCTAAATTCAAGTAAGCCACAGCAATGCTCCTTTACATAATGCATATATTTTAATGCAAAATTCGCTAGACTTGGTTTCTTTGTGTGTTGGATTGGTTTTAGCCAGATGATGAAACAGCAAGTTGCATTGTCACATCACATTTTCATCCACAGGGATTGTGAACAGGGTTGAATCCCTCAAATTCACTGAACAGAGCCCTGTTACTGGAGCCAATGAAGCCAATAGCCCAAAATGGATTGTTAAACTCCAGATATGTCTGTGCTGAGTGTGGGAAGGTGATTGGCAGGCAGCTGTGAACTCCCAAAACTTCAGGAATTTGATTTCTCTGCAGAGGGAGAGCCCCAGACTCTGCTTCCTCCCAGATTTAACATCCCCTGTTCCCATTCTGCCACCTGATGTACGCCTGACTGAAGGCAGGTTATCCTGTACAGCTGGAGCTCAGGACTATTTCAACTGGGTTTTATTAGGGGAGCTGTTGGAAAATGTCAGCATCAAGCAGAGCTGTCCTAAACATGATAAAGCATCAATTATTAAATCTGGGAGCTCAGTAACAGTTGGGAAATGTTTCTTACAACCGAGTTGCTAACCCAAACCAGTTGGGTCCTTACCCTCATCCTTCTGCCAGCCAGCAGGGGCTCAGTTATTTGTCATGACAGGGATTTGGGGGTTACCAGAGTGCTCTTTGCAGACAGACTGACCCCTTCCAGATGGAGCAGTAGGACACAGACAGCCCCAGTCCAAAAGCCCCTCTGCACACACTGAACCCAAGCCAATGAACGTAGCAAGGGGCTGAGTTTCTTGGCTCATGCTTGGAGCTGCCTGGATGTTCCCACCTTGTGTTTGGATCAGAGCTTGTCCACATCCCCCCAGCTCTGCCCACTGTGAAAACCCATTTCTGTCTGTCGACAAAGGATGCTCCAAGACAGTGAGCAGACTCTCCAAAGGGTGAGGCTTCTGACCTCTATCCAAGCTTACATTGCACTGAGAGTCAGCCAAATTTCATTTTTTAAAGTTACTTGGGTGTTTCAAAAGATATTTATCCAAGGCTATGCCAGTGCCTGCTGACTGTGAGGTTAAACATCCTGTGGTTTGCTCCAGAGGATGGGAAGCTTTTCTCCTTTGCTCTGCACGTTTTGCTGTGCTCTTGTCCTTGCCTTTAGCACTGACAAATGCAGACGGTTCCGAGGTGCTTTGGGATCCTTAAAGATGCAGGACCTGAAATAAACCATGTAGCATTTAGGAATGATGTTCACAGCACCACTTCTAATTACAGCCCTACGAACAATTCATTTGCAGTGTCCCGCTATGGTTGTGCTTATTAAAACAGAATCCTCTTTATAGTTTGGTAGCAAATTAAGAGGGGAAAAACACAGCTATCCTGTTCCATCCCTGCCTTTGAAAGAGGTTTACCTTCATAATTTGCTTTCTAGGGATATTTCCCTTGTTTTCACTTGTGCTCCTGCTCTGAGTTTTTAATGACTTACTTGGTGTCTCTTGGTAGCCATTTCCCAGTGACCTTTTTGCTCATTTTATTTTAATTTCTGTGTATAAATGGCAGCATTCTAGCTGGACACATTCTTTGGGCACAGCACAAAAACCCCATCGGGAAGGAAAAACAGGCCAGAAATTTTCCACCTGAATTTTAAGCATTAACCCTGGGGTTTGGCCACACAAAGAGCCAGCACGCCAGAGCTAGACCCTGGTCCAGGATCAGGGCCAGACCTGGGCAGCAGGACCTCACCATCAGCATCTCCAGGCATCAGCACTGGATGCAGCTACTCCCACAGGTTATCCCATTTTCTGGCATGACTGCTGTGCCCGGGGAGGGCTGGGCAAGTGCTTGCAGCTGGCCAGAATATGGGTACACAGCTCCTGATGCTGATTTTATAGCATTAATGTGCACCTGTTTTAGTGGCCAACTGGCACCGTGCTCAGCCTAAAATGTCTGTGTAAGCTCTGTATTAAAAGAGGCATCAGAATTAGCGTGTATCAAACATGTCATTAGACACGTGCCTGGTAGACATAATGCAGGATAATGAATATGATCACAAGAATAAATTAATAACCGAAAATATTTTTTATACGTGTGCACACTTAAAACAGGGTAGGAACTAAGTGACACTTGTGTCACCAGTTTATAATTAAAATGCAGTGCCTGAATGGAAATGTAAGCTTCAATTAGCCAGCACGACCCTGCTTCCGGCTTTACTTCCCACTGAAAAGCAACGATAACAAGCTCACATTTATTATCAGAGTTTTTCCTGGAGCTGTGCACTGAAACATGCTCACATCTGAGCCCTTTCACTGAAGACATTTTTTCGCTTCAGCAGTTTGGCATGCCATACAAAGGCTCTCTGATTTTTAGTGATGTTCACCTCCTCTTACATAAAAATGTTTTCTGTGCATATTATTTGGTTTTAGTTAAAGTCCAGGTGCACGGGTTACTGGGGAACCAAAGGGATGGCTCATCACAGAGCACAATGGGTAATTATTGCTGGGCTTCACTGTATGGCACAGACAAATCCTTTCTTGGAGCTCAGCATTGTGGCTGTGAGAAAGAAAATACCTATGATGCAGCCCAAAGTCCTACAAGGGTAAGAATAGATCCTGTGGGAGATGCTTTGCCCATTTCATTTTTAACTCTCTCGAGGGACAGAGCTTCACAGTTTTGTTTAGAGACACTGTTTTGCATTTTAATTTCACCAGTGGGAAGTTAATACATATATAAATTATGAGGTCTCATGTGTTCCCATTTCATCCCAAGAGGATGTTAGGCTTTTTGTAAAATGGCTAAATAATTCTCTGGGTTCTGGCCCCCATTAAAACCAAGATTTATCTTGATTTATGATCCAAATTTTGCTGCTGCTTTGCCTGAGGATTGAGCTTAATTTCTGCGAGAGAGGGCAGAGTCCTTGGCTGTGCAGGCAAGAAAAAAACCCATTTGGCTCCTGCCCAACCCCACACTTTGGGTACCTGGCTCTGTACTCCATGGGGGAGACAGACCCATCCACAGGAGATCCAGATCCTTGAGGTGCCTTTTGAAAGATCCTGACATTTCCCCAATCCCCCCAAAATAGGAACCTTTTAGTCTAGGACTCACTCAGCCTTGTGTCCCTGCAGGAGGTACCTTTCGGGCATTTTAACACCCTTCACATTGCTCCATGTGCAGACAAGGCTGCAGGAACCTGGGTCCCAAATAACAAGGACAGGGAATGGCCACCTCAGCCAGGGCTTAGGAGAGCTGGTGAAAAGCACACAAACCCCAACAGCCCCAAAATGTCAAGACTGAGCAGCTGAGCCTCAGAAAGTGTATTTAAGGAATATGTCCTCTCTGACAGAGATGGACCAAATGTCCACACAAATATCTTTTGCAATGCCCCCTCCAATATTTTAAGCAATTTCTACAGGCAGAATTCTTGTGATGTAGGAGTGGATGTCAAGCCAGGATATCTCAACTCAGAATAGATGTGTGCTCTTAGCTTTGGGTCAGGCAGTGACGTGTGGTGGAGTTAGAGCCTCCAGGAACTCTCCAAGTTGTAAAACCTACAAAGCTCCTGGTTTTTCACTGGTGCTGTTCACATGGGACAGAGTGACCTCTCCAGAAAGCCCTTCCAACAGCAGCCGCAGTCTCTCTCAATAGCATTTAATAACTACCCATGGAGAAAATTACACTCTATTTAAAAGGCCAGAAAAAATCATCTTCAGTTTAACTCTGCTGACTTTGGTAGAATTACACCAGAAAAGAGTTCTCTCTGATTTCCTTTCCCATACTAATGTTCAGTAGCTGGGCATAAAAAGCCTTGCCAAGGCAGATTAAACAAGTCCAAATGGTGAAATATTCTTTTAATTTTCTTTCACACACGTTATTTTAGGTGTAGCTTGGAACTCTGCCCTTACGAGAGGCATCCCTTTAAATATTTATACAGCATCAATATGTAGCCACCTTCATACGTTTTTAATGATATGTTCCTTTCTAAATTAACCATTAGGTAACCCCGTCCTGTGGTATTCTGCATTTTGCACTGCATTTACCCTACCCCTGGGTTTTTATTTTTTATTTCTCCATGGAACAATGAAGATGTCAAGGCAGTGCAGATTCCAGGGGCACCGTGGAAATGAAATTCTTGGAGCACCACTGCTGTTGCCATGTGGGCAAACACTCAATAGCAGCTCTGTGCTGCCCTGCAAGCCAAGGGGATGCAGCCCCAGCCCCACTGCTGGGCCCTGGCAGTTCAGTGCCAGTGCAATGGCAGCTCCTCACTCCTGGAAATGTAACTTCCAGACCTGGGGGAAAAAATATTGAAGCAAACGCAAGCAAAGGAGGGACAGGAAGAGATACCTCCATTTTGAGGTTCTCCTTGAGAACCAGTAGGCTTCTGGATCTTCCAGAGTTTTTTATCTTTTTTTTTTTCTTCTTTTAAATTGTGTTATTAAGATGCTACAACACACCAAGGTGAACAGGACCAATGCCATCAACCGAGTCAAAGATCTTTTTCTCATGATCTTTGATCCAGCCTAAAAACCCACAGATGAGTAAAAGTGTTGGTACAAGCTATGGGTTTTTATAACTCTGGGAGTTTTGAGTCCTGTTTAATTACACCACATTATCATAGCAAAGCAGTTTCTGCAAAAGCTGCTCATGGCTTGTTTCCCCTCCCTCCCGAGGGGACCACAGGAGATGGCTGCACCACGAGATTACTGCTGCAGAACCAAACCCTTAGCAAAGCCTCAGCAGACAGACAGAAACACAGCACACCTCTCCCAGCTTTGCAACAGAGATTATTCATTCCCCTGACCAAAAAAAGGGGACATCAGAGTTTATCCCATGCCCTGTTATACTGAAAAATATTCCCACGTGCTGCTTCGCAAGGAAGAATAGAGCTGGAATCCAACCTGTCCTCCTCTGAAGGGGCCTTGCCCTGTACTTGTTTTGCAAGTAAGAGCTTCAGTTAAGTCAGCAGAGATTTTCTCTGAGGATAATGGGCTGAAGGAAGTACTGAAATGCAATTTCCCTGAGTTGCAGGGTACTGAAGGCAGAGATTGAGTCAGCAGTGGATGCAGCTCGGTCCCAGGCAGGATGGCACCATCTCCTCCACTGCAGACAAGGCACCTGCAAACGGCACAGGGGTGTTTTCTGTCTTCCCTCCAGCGAAGCAAAGCTGGTAGGGTTTGGCTGTAGCAGTGCCTTGGTTTCAGGGTTTTTAATGTACTGGTAAAGGGACATTGTTTGCTCCAAACAAAAGCTGCCTGGCCTTGGCATTCCTGACAGGAGCCTGAGGAAAAGAAGCCAAGGCAGCAGCTGAAATCCAACAAACTGCTCCTTCCACCACGGGAGAGGCAAGGTATGGCCAAGCTGAACTTGTGCTGTTATTCAAGGCTTTTCTTTGGGTTGCAGAGGCAAATTTTTTGTGTGTGTTTGCTGCAAATATGTTTAAATTCTCTCTGTTTTGGAGGCAAGTAGTCAATGCATCTGAAGTGCATACTTGACATATGTTTCTTTTCACATGCTGTCCTCCATTCATTTCATGCAGCAGATGCTCAGTTTACCACTTTAAATGTATTCTTATTTACTAGAAATTATTTTAGAAAATAGCTGTTTGGAACTAAACATTTCCAGCCCTTCTTATGGGTGCAGGATGCTCCTTTTTGCAGCTGTCCTGGGTGGCTGCATGCAGATGTTGACAGGTTAATTTGCATTTGAAGAGCTGGGTGCAGTGAGCTAAGCAAGGGTTTTTCTTCCCTGCCTCTGAAGGCAGTCACTTCACACTCTTTGCCAAATTTAGCCCCGATGCTACTCTGCTTAATTAACTAGAGCAACATCCAAGCTGAGTTTGGCCCATTGTTAGCCAGCCATTTATTACAGGGTTGAATTAAACCCCTTGGCCGTGTAGAAGAAAGGCTTTTATTCTGAAAATTGATTGTGCTAAAGTGAAACACAAGGACAGCCCTAATTCACAGCAAGGTGGTAGGTACAAGCTGGTTTATCTGATTTCCTCTATCCTGTCACCAGAAACTGTAAGTCCAACCTGGTTTTCCTGCCTGCTGCACGCTGCTGAGGTCAGAAATGGTTTAGTAAAAAAGGAATCCTGATGTTAAGAAGAATGCGCGGCTCACACCATTCAATCCCCCTTCCCTGAGAGAATTCTTTTTCTTCTCGTTGTAAGTTTCTTTTTTCCCTTTAGAATAAGTTCATATCAAGACTGTGAGCACAAAGACCCAGATTTAGACTTCAGTCCCTTCCATTGCTATAGGAAAAGGCAGAAGTCCTGATGCACAGCCCTGCTGTCAGCCCCTAGGAGCTGTTGCTGCTGGCCTTTCATGTGCCTGATCCATCCACATTGGCTCAAAGCAGAGACCAAAAGCTCCCTTGCTGCAGCAGGGAGAAGAGCTGGCATTCAAAGAGTTGGAGCCCTGTCACCACCAAGGCCCCCTTTGCTTCCTCTTTGGTTTCTTTTCTTCCCTTTAGATGTTACAGAACAGCCAAGGAAAGCTACATCCTGTGGGTATTAGAGCACTGAGCTGAACCTACAGAGACATGGGAAGACATAATTAATGTTTTTCTGGCGGTTTTTTCACCTTCTTTTCACCACATTTCTGTTCTCCCCTGCCTCATCCCTGCCATGATCTGCCGTGGGCAGATTCTGGTGTCACGTCTCCCCTCCCAAAATCTGGATTTCAGCTCAGTTTGCTGTGCATCCATGGGGGATCATGGGGACAAAGTCACCCATCTGAGGGACAAAGTTACCCTTCTGAATTTATCAGTTTTGATGTTGATTTGCAGGGATTAAATGAACACTCGTAACACGTTGGATTCAGCCTTCATTCCTGGCAAAATTCTTCCTGGTCACAGTCAAATGCAAACTAATTCATCACCCCAACTGTGCATGAGGGAGGTACTGGCACAGGGCACTGTCTCAAAGGGAAATGTTTGCTCCAGTCCATCACTTGCATCACACACGAAGCTTTTCTTGGAGATATCTTTGGGTTTTCTACGTAAGAACTTCAGGGGAGGGGCTGGGAATGGAGAATGTTGCTGTTAGACAGGAATGATTCAGGTACCCATGGCGACATGAGATCACTCTGCATTGTCACCAGCACAAGGAGATTACCTTATACAAGAATAACTAAGAATAGAATTTTTGACCTTCCATCTTTCCTTATCTGTAAACATTAGATCTGCAGAGCAGTGCAGCCCTGCTTGTCAACAAGGAGAAATAAAAGAAAAATAAAACTAATTTTAAAACCCCACCGTGGCAGTGAAATAAATCCATACATTTATCATTTCAAAGGTTCCCATCACTCCTGCCTCTTTTTCTGCAAAGTTTAAATGATTACATATTTTCTTATGTGTTATATTTACTCTCCTAAGGATAGAACACATTTTACAGAAGCTCATATGGATAAAAAAGCATTTTCCTTCTGCACTGTTGCTTACAGTTAACACACACAAACCTGCACCTTGAGCTTTCCAAAACCTGGTTCATGCCATCAAATAAATTAATGACATATGCAGAAATTTATTTTTAAGTCCTTAAAAGTTGAATGTTTATGACTTGAACTTTCCTTTTAAGGACTATCGTGGATCTCAGTGATTGGTGCAAGACTTTATCTGGTCCAGTAAAAGGGGCAGATTCTTCACAACACTTGCACCTGCCCCTGCTCCTGCCAGCACCAAAATTGGAGGTATTTGAGTGAAAAAAGATCTTTAAAGTGAAGAAATGCAGGATGAGGTTCTAAGCTTACCATAACAACTGGAAAGAACTTTATAAAATGAAATTCAGCATCTGCTTCTGTAGATGTCTCAGGTTTCTGAGGCAGAGGGTAATTTTTAATCTTAACTTGCACATACATGAATTATTTCTAGTGACTGGCTCAAAAATAGCAATTTGAGCCTGTGCAATGTGTTCACACAGGGCTGGAGTGTGGCCAGGCAGCCTGGCCAGGCCTGGGGACACAGAACTTTCTGCACACACCTGCATCAGGTACCCCACCTTGTGCCCCTGCCCTGTGGGCTGGGGACACGCTCTGAGTGTCCCTTGTCCCTTCCTGGACATGGGTCCTCAGGGAACAGCCAGAGTTTGGGGTGCAGGCACCTTGCTGAGCTCTGAGGCAGAGTGTGGAGTCACTGGAGGCCAAAGCAAAGTGCTGTCCCCTGGGAGCAGGGGCTCATCAGGCTGTGTGACTCAGAGGTGCAGCTGTCACAGCCTCCCTGGCTCCTCCTGTGATGGGAACAGCTCAGACACCGCGCTGGGGCTGGGCCTCAAATCACCACCCAAGCCATGGGGCTCAGGCTCCTCCTTTGCTTCATGGGGAGAAAGCATTTTGTCCTTCTCTGAGAAGAAAAATGAGGCTGTGGGAAAGGTGTGGGAAAAGCAGCTTCCAGGTTCTCACTCATGAGAACACTGTTAGAAAAAAAAATCCAAGATAAAGCACTTTAAAGCACGAGGGGATGGCTCTATCCCTGCTGGAGCCCCCTAGAAGTCCATGAAGGAGCCCCTGGTTCACCCCAGGATTTGCAGGTTAGCAGGGCATGGCTGCTAGGACTGTGGGGAGCTGCTGCAGGAAAGCACTGATGTCTCTTGGGTTCACAGCTCTCCTGCTCCAGAGCCTGCAGGAGCTGCTCTGCAGAGGAGTTTAGGTGATGCTGTGCCTAAAAAATCAAAGCTCAGCCTACAAACCCCAGCACCCTGGACAACAAATGACACCTGTGACGGTGTTCACAGGGGTCCAAGGATGAGGGAAGAGACCAGGATCTGACTCCATGTTTCAGAAGGCTTGATTTATTATTTTATTATATATATTATATTAAAACTATAGTAAAAGGATAGAAGAAATTATTTCATCAGAAGGCCAACTAAGAATAGAAAAAGAAAGAATGAATAACAAAGGTTTGTGTCTCGGACAGAGAGTCTGAGCCAGCTGACTGTGATTGGCCATTAATTAGAAACAACCACATGAGACCAATCCCAGATGCACCTGTTGCAGATAATCACTGTTTACATTTTGTTCCTGAGGCCTCTCAGCTTCTCAGGAGAAAAAAATCCTAAGGAAAGGATTTTTCATAAAAGTTGTCTGTGACAGACACCAGAGAGCAGAGTCAGGAGCTGGACCCTCATGGTGAGCAGGCTGACATCAGACCTTCCCTTTCCAACCCACAGGGTTTTTTGGGGCTGTGCCCATCCCCAGGGATGGACATCCCATCTCAGAGCCTGGAGTCAGCAGTGCAGAGAGCCCTGCCCTGCCCTGGCAGCAGCAGCAGAGCTCACTGATGCAGCAGATCCTCACTCCCAGCTGGTATTTGCTGGCCATAACCCGGTGATTCCAGTCTGTAGAGCAGAAGTAATCCACAGTCACTGGGCAAACTTTGTCCAGAGCTTATTTGGGAGAGAAAGCCCTGCTGCTTGCTGCTGGGTGCAGGAGAGCTGCTGGAGCTGGGTGATGTTTCATGGCTGAGTATTTTTAGAGCCATCCTATAGTGCAGGATTTTTAACTTCCATTTCACAGCCCTTGAAGCCTGGCAAACTTTCATTAACATTTGATGCCTTGAAGTCATGCAAGGTCTGGGGGGAAAGGGAGGGGAGGGAGGGAAAAGGAATACACCTTTTTGGAGCAAAGTTGCTGGGAAGCTTAGAAAAAGCCTCCAGCCCCTCCTTTTTGTACCAGGTGGTTTTAAAGGACCCCAACCACTCAGAAAACAAAGCTGGAATTCCAAATCATGGCTGGGTGGAAGAGTGAAAACAACTGGAGTCTCTCAGGCCCCTGGGGAGTTGAACCCCACCACCCTGAAAGGATCATGCCTCTTCTTTGCCCATTCTTAGGCAACTTTGGTCATACAGGGCTGTTTGACCCATAAATCCCCAAATTATTTATAAGCCATCAGGCATCCATCGTCGAGCAGAGAGCATGAGCTATGGAGAAGTCAAAGGATTTGCTCCCAGTTCCCTCACTGCCATTTCTGCTCAGCACAAAGTAAGGCTTTTTTTGCCCAAAGTTATAACCAATGAAAACAGTGCTTCCCTGGCTACAAGGCAGACTTTCAACTGGAAAATAAGTTAACAGAAACTCTATTTTTCCCCCCTCTAAATATTCCCACATGCACACACACACAGAGCGTCTCTTCGCGCACACAACTGAGATTTTTCATAGGCTGAGGGAGTAGGAAGAAGAGACGTATTTTTGTCTCCTTGGCAAAAATATATTGGCAGCATCTCAGTGAGTTGTAAAGATTGAGTAAGTACCAGAGCACGGCCCCGTGAAGCAGGTTTTGGAAAGCTGCCCCTTGGCTGCCTCTGCCCGTCTGCCAGGGCCTGGCAGGGACACTGCCCTGGGGGCACTCAGCCCCAGGGGCCCCAAACAGCCCACCCAGGCCCCTGTGAGGAAGAGGAGGTTGCACTCGGTGGAAATGAGGAGCTGTCAGCTCTGCACCACGCCAGAGGAGGTGTCTGAATGGGAGAGGAGCTGTAAATCCCCCCTGGGCATGGCAGCGTTCCCTGAGCTGCTGCGTGGCTCCTGATGTGGCCCTGGCAGGAGGTGTCACCAAGGGGTGACAGTCTGGCCCTCCCCTGCTTTCTGAACTCAGGGGGAAATCAGAGTCCCAGTGTAGGAGTGTCGGGGGGTAGGACGGTCAGGACAGACGGACATGAGAGATCTCTGCAGCCAGGTGGTGGAACCTGGGGTTTATTGCAAAGAGCCAAGTGCAGGGCCCTGCTGGGAGCTGCCAGCACAGCTCAGAGCAGTAAAGAGAGGAGAGAGAGAGAGAGAGGATGAGAGGGTAAGAGAGTAAGGGAGTAAAAGGGTAAGAGAGTAAAAGGGGTAAGAGAGCGAGGTTCCCGTTCCAATACAATAAATCTTCTTCTGTGTTGAATATTCTGATTCTCACTAACCAATCTAGTACAAGATACAAATCCTACAGCATTTACATACAGCCTGTAAGAATCATTACATCACCATACTGTGTTACATTTTAAACCCTATAAACTCCTCTTGGGGCCCCTTCTGCCAAGCTGGCAGGGTCTGCTCTGACCCTTGGGCCTGTCTGCAAGCAGAGGGTGTTGTTCCATCAAAAGGGGATCACCTTCAGCAGGCCACACCGTTGTTTTCCAGTTGTTCAGTAACTGAGGGATCTCAAAGCTTGCTTTCATTTCAATCTCGCTTATAGTTTCTACATTCTCAAAATCTCTTGCCAGGCAATCATATTCATAAGGCTTTCCTGTTTCATCTTCCCCAACAGCCCAGGATGTTGCAATCAAAGGGCAGGGAGAAACACAAAGGGCTGAGGGGGAAGGAGTCAGTGGCACAACAGACACCACACCAGGCACAGGGCACCTGCCCTTTGCCCAGTCTTCCCAGCAAAAGGAAAATGTTTTGGTTTTCTCCTCTCAGCTCCAAACATTCTTGGCTTCTTCCAAGCCATCCCAGGACAGCAGAAGGCCGCGAGTGTTTCTGGTTACAAAGGCAGATGTGCCTGATGATGGTGAGGGCTGGGACTCTCACATGCATTATTTAAAGCAAATTCTGGGATTCTAAATTGGATTGCTCAAAGCTCCCATCACCACTGTCCTTCTCCAGTGCAGGTAGAGACATTTCATAGTAAAACACAATCCTGAAATACTGAAAGTAAACTCAGAAATCTCGGCCATAAAATATTTATGAGTCTGTGCTTTGGTGCATTGTAATTTTGCATGATATGTTTTGCTTTTCAAGACTGACTAGATTAAGGCTCTTCTGATTCATTAAACACATTTTCCCAAATGCTGTTTCTACAAATATTGTTGGGTCATTGTGTTTAGTTGCATTTATTAGCTGGTGTAACAAGGAATGTACGTCTCCCATAAACCTGAGAGGAGCCCACTTAAATGTGTTGCTCTGAATCTCAGCAGAGAAGAAAACAGTTCTCATGAATAATTAAAGCTTAAAGAGGTCATGCTGGTTTTGCAGCCTCATTTTTATTTGTCACTGCTTAGTTTGCATTAGGAAATAGGAAGTTTCAGGTGCAGGAGCCAAATGGAATCTCTTCTCCATGTGTTCATTTAAACAGATCTATTTGGTAGCTGTCTCCATTTTTATGTATTAGGTCATTTGTTAGCTGTAATAATTTAAATCAGCCCTGGGAATTAGAAAGTTTAAGGCTTTTAATTTTCATCAGGCAGTGGCTGTGCACCCCTTTGCCTTCTGGCAGGAAGGAGCACTGGCTCCTCATCTGAGCAGGGCTGGGGTGCAGGCAGGGCTGGGATTCAGAAACACTGGGATTCAGGCAGGACTGGGATTCAGGCAGGGCTGGGATTCAGCAGGACTGGGATTCAGCAGGGTTGGGATTCAGGCAGGACTGGGATTCAGAAACACTGGGATTCAGCACAGTTGGGATGCAGGAAGGGCTTGGATGCAGGCAGGGCTGGGATTCAGAAACACTGGGATTCAGCAGGACTGGGATTCAGGCAGGGTTGGGATGCAGGCAGGGCTGGGATTCAGAAACACTGGGATTCAGAAACACTGGGATCCAGGCAGGGCTGGGATTCAGAAACACTGGGATTCAGCAGAACTGGGATTCAGGCAGGGCTGGGATGCAGGCAGGGCTGGGATGCAGGCAGGGCTGGGATTCAGAAACACTGGGATTCAGCAGAACTGGGATTCAGGCAGGGCTGGGATGCAGGCAGGACTGGGATTCAGGCAGGGCTGGGATTCAGGCAGGGCTCTCAGGGAGGACCTGGGTCACCCTCTGGTCCCCATCTCCACAGGCCCCTCCAATCAGCCAAGCCCCTGCTCCTCTCCCAGGCCCCCCACTCACCTCCAGCCACCCCCTGCCCACCCCTCCCATCTCCTCCTCAGCTCCCTCTCCCTCCCACTTTCTCCCAAGCTTCTTTTCCTCCTCCTTTGTGAACCATCTCCCATTCCTCCACATTTTGCCCCAAAGTGTTCCTTTGCTCTTCTTCTGCTCCTTTGCTCTTTTTCCCCATTGCTCTGCAGCACCTTTCGGGTTGCAGGCACTGCTGGGAATCAGGAATAACCAAGGCAGTAGTAACTCTAATTCAAGTTTAAATCCTACATGCTGCCTTTATATTCCCTTCCAGGATTTAACAATGGCAAAATATTTTTGTTCCTTTCATTTTTTCCCGCTGGAAGTTGCTCAGTCTCTCCAGCAGCTCTGCTATTTGTTCCCAAGGTTAGACATCAGCCCTGGGTATTCAGCCCAACAGCCTGCACAGCACTAATCTCTCCTGGTGGAGTGTCTCTCACACTGATACACCATGCAGATGATTACTGAGACCTTTGCCTTGCATTTCCCAAGCCCAGCCATCAGCAGGGTTTGGCAGTTCCACCCCTTTCTCCCAACCTTTGGATTCCCTGTTGTCATCTGCCTTGTTTCTGTCCTGCATCACTGGCTGGGCATGATCAATCTCCAGAGGCTTGGCTTCTATGTATAACTCAACAAGCTGGCAGAGAGACCAGGAAGACTCATTTGTGTGCTCCAAAATGAATGGAGATCCAACTCAAGGTCACTGCATTCCAAAGACAGACACATTACAAGCATTCCTTTCAACTGAGATGATTTATGGACTGTTATTTCCCTATTGCTTCTTCAATATCCAACTATTTTTCTGAATGCCATCATCTGATGATGTATCTACCTGGATTAAGAGATGTGGAATCATTACAAGATTCCAGCAGTGTCCAAATATCCTGCATATTCCTAATCAATTCACTAGCAAGGTCCTATATCACTATTTTCCAGTGTAAACCTCATGCTTTTTCATTTAAAAAAACCCAACTTTACAATGTATGAATGAACCAAAAGAAAGTTTGTAAAGAAAGTTCAGCTCTAGATGTCAGGTTAGAGACATTCCTGCTATTGGAGCTGACAATAATTCATTTAATGCAGAGAGGCAACTATTTAGTGCCTTGCAAGCTTCTGCTACACCAAGAGATCTCACCATCAATAATCAGAACAAACAATTATCAATTCTCAGGATTGATTGCATCAATAATATGAACCATCTCCTTTTTAATAAAATATCAATAGTATGAACCATTAATAATATGAATCATTTTTTTCTGCTGACTAAATCTGGAAGGTTTTTCCATCAGAGAAGAAGACATCAGGTGCACCCTGTGCAAGTTACCCCAAACATCCCCAAGGATTTCCCAGGCCCTCATTCTGGAGAGTTGTTTCTTAAATTTTAAACCACTGCAAACCTTGCCTGGTGTGAAATGAAAATGTTACAGAAAGTGGGGGGGGAAATGGCAATTTAAGAGGGTCTAAAAGTAGAAATTAAGAATAGTAAGGCAACAGCTGGAGGTTGTGCACATGTGAAGTTGAAGTGGAAGAAAATAGAGAAGATTGAGCATCCCGCATTGCACTGGGGGTGGTTCAGGTAGTTCAGGAAACATCCCAGAGGTGACCATGACAGTGATCCAAATTACAAACTCAGTAGAGATTTTGAAGAGACATCAATGTCCATTTGCTTGAATTCCACCCCCAGGAATTGCCAAGCCATGGGACAGGGTGTGTAGGTGTGCTGTGATCCTAAAAGGTGAAGCCATCCAGCCCTGGTTGATCTCATGTTAATGAGGGAGAACTGATGACTTACCAAAGGAAGGGAAACCATATGGATAAAAACCAAACTGCCCCTTAAGGGAAACTTGATTCCAGTTGTGCAGATGCAGGGAAAAGGCATGGTTTGACATTGTGAAAATAAACATGATTTGTCATTTTGCAGCATATGAACTTCACCAGGCTGAACGAGGGCCTGTTCTCAGAACTGCACCCGATGCAGTTTGGCACTTCAGCCCTCTCACAGTCTGATGGACTGGCAGCAGCCTCCCTGGAGTACCACTGAATCTATCTCAGGGTCAAGAATACTGGGGGGAAAGAGCAGATTTTGGTGCAAATCCTGCAATGATTCAGGCCAGCACCATTCATTTCCCACACCGAGGTGTTGGGATGGTGATGGTCCCTGCGGGGCCATTCACAGTTGTGAAAAACAACTCAGTCTTTGATATATTGTGCCAAAAGCACTGCCAGTTACTAAAGTACCTCTTTAAATTAAGGTATTTGGAGCCAGAATGTAAGTAAGAGCTGGAAACTCATCAGAGGATGACTCTCAGTTCAGAGCCCTGATGGATGAAGGCTCTCACCTAAGAAGCCAACACCAGCTCCTCAAGTGTTAGACTAATTTTAGCTAAGGTAGAAGAGCCAGCTACAGAACTCTAATGGAGGTTTCTGTCCAAGCTCCAAATTCACTTGAAAAGGATGAGGAGGATTATATCAGCCGCCCAGAAACAGCCTCAGCAAAGTGGCAGCAGAGAAAAATATGGAAGTGAGTGGTGAGACAAACTTCTGGGCTGCTGGATAAAGGACTGAAGCAGGAGATGCAGGACGAGCCGAGGTGTGAAGGCAGAACACAGCAAGTGTGGGCTGGGGTGGTGGAGAGAAAAGCAGACACAGAGAAGTGAGTTAGCAACCCCACGACAAACCAGGAATGTTGACAGTTCCTTGGGACTGAGCCAGGCATGAGAACGCTCACCGTGGCAGGGCTGACTTGTGTCTGACTTGAAAATGTTCCTCAAATCACCAGTGTTGAACACAAGCGTTCCTCAGATCACCAGTGTTGAACACAATGTTCCTCCAGCATCACCAGTGTTGCCCCAAAACAAGCAAGGCATACCCAGCCTGAGGGATTGCCCCTGTTTCCCTGTGCTGTTGATTTACAAAATGCAAACTGAACATCAGGGCTGGAAGTTTGTCAGACTTTCTCTCTAGAAAACACAGAGACATTCCCTCAATAAGCTCTGTAAAAAGCAACAAAAGAGACTAAAACAGAAGCCCCTGAAATTTGCCCCACTTTGCCATCCAAGCAGCAGCACAAGAGGATTTGGTTGATAAGGAGAAAATTGCAAATTGTCGTAGGATGACCCATCAGCAGGGCTTGTGGAATTACACAGCACACTCTGTTATCTGCTGCTTGGCCAAGGAAAGGCAGCTGGGAAGGGACAGGAGCACTGCTGAATAACCTCAGTCATTAATTCTGTGACCAAAATGCTGGTTTATGAGGCAAACATCTGAAGAAACTGGAAAATGGGGAGCCTAAACCAAGAGGTAACATACAACTCTCCCCTGCTCTGCCACTGCCCTGCATTTCCCTGGTACCATTGGTATTCACTGTGGTAGCACAAGGACACTTAGTACTTTTGGCAGCAGTTTTGTAATGACTGAAGAGAATTCAAAGGACAGCAGCCAGACACTGTGATGTGTTTTATTAGCTCCCAGATGTGCAGGTGAGGTGAATCTTTGGGAAATGAGTTTTGCTGCCACGAGTTTTCTAACATCGCTCAAGGTCTCAAAATCTTATAATGGAACAAAAGGCTGTCATAGAATATGAAAGGCATCTTTGGCAAAGCATCTTCTCTGAATCTGTTCATTTCTTACACAGAAATACAAATGCACAACATCTCTGATGATATTTGCCCAGCTGAAAACAGGAGGTCAGCTGCTGAGGCTGTGTGTTTTCCACATGAATTGTAAGTGACTGAGCCTCTGTAGGCGTTTCCTGGGATATCTTCTGGTGTAGGTGATCCAGAATCTAGAGATGATTTACCAGGCTGTATGAAATAGTGCTTGGTGCATCCTGGATTGCAGAATGTAAAAAAAAAACCAAGAGTATTTTGCTCAGAGAGTAAAATTGTTTCTGTCAGAATTAGAAGTCAGCCCCCAACAGCAGAGGTGCTCCATCCATGAAGTGTCCAAAGCCAGGCTGGATGGGGCTTGGAGCAGCCTGGGATAGCAGAAGGTTGCTGGGACAAGAAGGGCTTTAAGGTCCCTTCCAACCCAAACCATTCTGTCATTCCATGAGCAGTGGATATTTTTTACCTCCTAAGCAAAGTACCCCTTCTGCCATGGGACCAAGTTCCTTGGGAAATCGTGAGCATCCCTGGCATCTGGAGGAGGTCAGCTAAGGCCACAGGAAACTCAGGAGTGTTCAAAAAGGGGTGGCTGTGCCACGAAGGTCGAGCTGCCCAAGAACCTCTCCAGTTATTTGCAGCTCTGGAATTGGCACTCAGAGCAGAGGGGGCCACACCAGGCATGGGCTCCAGGGCAGTGTGAGAGCTGCAAAAACAGCAATGCAAGGAACAGAGCAGCACAGCCTTCCCTCTGTGGGGCTGGGCTGGCAGAGGGGCTGGGAGCAGCCTCTCCTCCAACACAGAGGGCTTTGTCCAGGAGCACCAGGGAGAGGCTGCAGGCAGCAAAAGGGAATCAGATCAAGCACTGCCACGGTGCAGGCAAGCTGGGGAAAGCAGACTAGGATATTCTAAACACTGGAGAGTGGGGTGTAAGGCTCTCCTCTCACAGAAAGTCTGCAGTAAATACAGGAGGGAGCATTTACTACGTGAAGAGAATGGAGTGAGCACATCAATGACAAGATAAGCCGAGACCTGTTCCTGGAGGAAACCTGCTCCTGCCAGGCTGGGGGGGAATGGGGAGCACTCAATAGAGGCCAGGCAAGAGCTCCCTGCCAGCCCCAGCTCCTCTGCAGTGCGTGGGCAGCAGCAGCTGCTCCGGCAGCTCCTCCAGCTCCTCGGAGCCCTCCCGAGGTGCTGAGCACACCGGGAAGGTGTTCTGCCTTTAAAAGCCTTAAAGAGGAGCAAAATGGGGCAGGCAGCAAATCCTGAGTGGCTGCTCCTCACCTGACACCAGGGGACTGCCAGGAAGCTCCGAGCAGCTGAAGGTCTGTAGGCAGCAGAGGGGGAGGACTGGAAGAAGGGGAAATTCATGTCACAGCTGAAGATAAGAAAATAAGAGACTGGAGGAGGAGTTTTGCTTTGCCCACCAGACAATTGAAAATAGATCAAAAGAAGAACCCAAAGGGTTTGTTTGAGATGACAGCTCCTAAGGAAGAAAGTGGGGCAAATTTCATACATTTCAACATTTTAAAATAATTGTCTTTCTGCCCGGGAAGTAGATGGGAAGCAAACAAAAGGGAGTAGGCCAGATTCTGATATCACTGGGTGAGGCAGATTGGAGTCCAGTGCAGGGAAATCAGAATCTAGCCCAAAAGTAGGCAGCTCCTCTCCCTGCAATGAGAAACAAGCGAGTTCTGAGTTAGGGAATGAAAGATAAAGAAGAAAAGGACTTCTATAAGTGAAATGAAATATTCTTTTTTTCACAGTCTCCAGACCTGTAGAGAAACATGGTTAAGAGTAAGGATGGATTCCATTTAAAGACTCTGCTGAGCTGAATTTGCTTTGGCCTGACCATGACACACACAGGCAGCTTGTCCTGCCCAGCTGGTTTGTGGCACCAGGGTAGCCCACAGAATGGGAATAAACTCCTACTCTTTTTATGTCCTGAGCATTCTCTGAACACAGGATCTACCCTGGCAAAAGTATGACAATAACCCCAGGTACGAGTGCTCTTCATCAAATTCTTCTTCAGGATGAAACAAAAATACAAACTGTCATATGGACAAATTTCCAGGACTGGCAGGACTCCGAGGGTGTCAGACAGAATCTGTCTCAAAACCAGCCTATGCTTTGAAGTTTCCAGCTCTTACAAGAGCCAAACTTTTTTCAAAGGCAGACACCCAATAAATGTGTATTTAACCTCCTGAGGCTTCTTCCTCTGCTGGCTGCATCCTCCACGGTGCTGAAGGCGGCTCACAGCAGCATTGTGGAGAAGCAAATTCACATGAGGTGTGTTTTGCACATGACCTGCATCAATAGTTCATGATTTCTTTTATAATGACAGCATTAAACATCTCCAGGCAGAGGCCCGTGGGATCTGTGCTCATTCGAGTAACTTAAGGACAGGCTTGTGAAACTCTCAGCAAGCAGCAGGAGACAAATAATCAAACTTGGGACAGCTTAACACAGAAAGTTCCAAGCTACAGGAAAATATCTAATGCTGTTCCTTGTGGTCTGAGGGGAGAGCTCAGGACTAGAATAACCCCTGTTTGACCAGCAGGACCACAAAGCAGGTTTTGAAAGTGAAATGAGGTGCACCCTCGATTCCTCTTCTCGAGGGTTATTTTGTGACAAGAGGAATGAGAAGAAAGCAAAGGCAGCAGCTGCATGTGCTGTGGTGTCAGTCCAGCGAGACAGGGGAGCTGTGCTGGTGGAAAATCAGACAAATGAATACAGTGCACAGATAGATATTTTTGTGGAGATGAACATTTTTTGGCATGTCTGATCTCCTTTGCTCACTATTGCTCAAATCAGTCAGCAAAGGGCTTCAGAACCCGTCAGCAGAGAAATCCTCCTAAGGAAAAAAACACACAACTGTTTCTCTTCTGCCCTGGCACAGTCCAGCACTGAGACACTCTCAATCCTATAAATAGAGGTTCTCCACTGATGTCCAAGGGAAGTGTAAAGCCATGCCATTAAGGAAAGCCGCTCCTGCAGGACGTGCTGGGATGGACACTGTGTTCAGGCAACTTCTGTTACAGCAGCCCCACTCTGCTGCCACACTTTCCTCGTGGTCTGTGACTCTGTCTGTCAGTCAGCCCTCTCTGTGCTGATATATTCAGAAAACTTGTCATTTAACCATTCAGATATTCATGTGTTGCAGTAAATCAGGCTGACAGCTGGCTCTGGAACTGAGGCACAGTATTTAATCTCAGAATAGATGCAACAAGCAGAACCATCGGTCCAAATTTCCCATGGTACCTTACTAATTGCCTTATTTTTAATATACAGTCAGCTCCTTGCAACTTGTATTCCCTGTTTCCTCAAGCAGCAGGGAAAAAAAAAACAGGAGTATTTTGCTCAGAGAGTAAAATTGTTCCTGTCAGAATTAGAAGTCACTCCCCAGCAGCACAGGTGCTCCATCCACGGAAGTGTCCAAGGCCAGGTTGGACAGGGCTTGGAGCAGACAGGGCTTGGAGCACTTGCTGTCAAATGATCCTGAAGATAATTTCATTCCATGTCTCCAAACCATCCCAGAAGTCCCACATTTGCCAGGGAGCAGTGGGCTGGTTGGTGAGGTTTTGGGGTGGATGGCTGTGGGTGTATTTATCTGCCTGCACTTGCTGAAGCCAAGTGGCCATCTCTGCAGCTGAAATTCACAGCTCCCATCCCACCAGTGCAGCTTCTCTGGGAGAATCCCCTGCCTCACACTATTAATGGTGTGCATGTGTGGACCCCAGAGCTGCTGGAGAGCTGCAGGAACAGGGCGTGTTGGCAGGGGAGGGTTTGATCCAAGACACTGCAAATGTCTGGTGTCCCATGAGGAAACAAGAAAGGCCTCTCCACCAGGTCCCAAACCTTACTTTCAAAGGATAATAGTAATCCAGTGGTCTCAGGAGCCACTCATCTTGGTGCAAATCCAAGTGAAAGTAATGGACCTCTCACTAGAACTAAACACAGCTTTGGGGTGGATGGCTCTGGGTGTATTTGCCTGCCTGCAGGTGACTGCTGAAGCCAAGTGACCATCTCTGCAGCTGAAATTCACAGCTCCCATCCCACCAGTGCAACTCTGGGAGAATCCCCTGCTTCACACTATTAATGGTGTGCACGTGTGTGCCCCAAGAATCCAGAGCTGCTGGAGAGCTGCAGGAATGGGATGTGTTGGCAGGGGAGGGTTTGATCCAAGACACTGCAAATGTCTGGTGTCCCATGAGGAAACAAGAAAGGCTTCTCCAGCAGTCCCAAACCCAGTGAGGTTTTGGGGTGGATGGCTGTGGGTGTATTTATCTGCCTGCAGGCGGCTGCTGAAGCCAAGAAGTGCTGAAGCCACTTCTGCAGCTGAAATTCACATCCTACCCATGCACCTCCTCTGGGGGAATTCCCTGCTTCACACTATTAACAGTGTGTGTGCCCCAAGTACCCAGAGCTGGTGGAGAGCTGCAGGAATGGGCATGTTGGCAGGAGAGGCTTGGGTCCAAGACGCTGCAAATGTCTGATGTCTTGGATCAAACCCTTGGATCAATCAATGAGGAAACAAGAAAGGCTTCTCTAGCAGGTCCCAAAGTGTTTTCTGCATCAAGGAGGGCTGGCAGCTGAAAGGATTAAGGGGGCAATGGCTGATGGAGCAGGAGGGAGCAGCCCAGCCCCTCTCCCCCGCTGCTCTCAGAGATCTCCTCCCGCAGCCCTGCTCAGCACGGGCAGACACAAATCCCCATTGACAGAAGTCCCCCGCAGACAGGGCCCTCTGCTGCAGAGCTGCTCCAGTCTGCAGTGCTGCAAACCTATTTTAAATGACAACAGGGCAGTAGTGCTATGGGAAGATCTTGTTGTGTACAGTTTTCAAGATTAGGGCAGGGAGAAAACAAAAGTACAGCCTCGTATTGACAAATATTGTCAGACATTTGAGGACTCTGTTTTCCAGTGCTGGTTTGTGCAAACACTTCCAGGGCATCAGGGAATGTTGGCATTGCTAAACACTAACCACAGGAAATGGCTGTTCTCAGACACAGCTGATGGTATGGACAATAACAGGATCACGTAATTCATGGCTACAAATTAATGAGCATTTGCATCCTAAGCACTCTCAGTCATCAAAAAATAAAAACCCAAAGAACAATCTGCAGTGGTAGAGGCAGGATTATTAAAGGATTATTTGAGAAAGAGCAAGGAGAAGGCAGTATGTCATCAGAATGTGGGATCACTACTTTGATTTGCTGTTGAAATCTCAATGTATTTTGAAATCTCAAAGCCCAAAACAAAGCTTAATCTTCATTTAGGCACTACAGTTGCCTCCCTTATCATGTTATCTGAGTACATCACACTCTAATTATAGTTGTCTGAACAACACTTAGTGAGATTGGGAAGTACTAACCTTGCCAGAGAAGCCCTTGAACACAGAGCAGAACCAAGTCAGAAATGCTTTTTAGTTCCTAATTGCCAGCTAAGTGTGCTGCAACCAGTGGAAAAAAATTGTTCTAACACCATCAACAGCACTTCAGAAAATTTACCTCTTCATTATCATTAATGCAGATCCTGAAGTCCTGGCTCAAAATTCAGAACAAAGTTTTTGTTATTATGAGGAGAAAAAATGCATTCTAATATTTGTATTTCTAAAAGCATCATTAAAAACATATCAGTAATCATTCAAAGAAAGGAGTAATACTTACAGCATCTCAGTGGGATATTATATCTCACTCTCAAGAGGTATCCAGAAGAGCTTCTCAATATTTTAGTATCTGTTAGGCAGTGATTGCAGTTTATTTATCTTTCTCTCTAGTGGGTACAGCAGTAGGAGTTAAATATTCCATCTTCCTCTCCCAAGGATATAAGGGACTGTATCCCCAAACTCAAGCAAGAAGGAAAATCTCTGTTCCCCATCCTCTCCTGGGTGGGAAATGGCTTTGTGTGCCTCAGTGAGTGTGGATCTGTGGCCACATTTGCCTGCACATTTCTTCAGGGCAGCTCCTGAGAAGCCTTGGAGAAGAGCATCAAGGGGCTCAGCTCTCATGCAGATGCTTGCAGAATGATTGTTACTGAGTTTAATTGAGGTTTTCCTTTTCTGCCACCTCTGCCATTCCATGACTTTTATTCTTCATGCATTGCTTTACGTGCCAGGGCATGGAGATGAATATCCCACCAAAGCCCAGCTTTGACTTGCTCCTATTTTTTAAGTATAAATACAACTCAGACTCTGCTGTCAGCTTTTAGAACTGACCACTGCTTCAGTAGCTTCTCCAGCTGGTTTTAATTTTTTGCCAAAAATTAATTTGAAAGAGGTATTGTTAGTTTTCATTATGAAGAGGTATTGTTAGTTTTCCTAGCAAGTCTTTATTTCAGATACTTTGTGGATTGAAAGAGACCTCAATACTGTGTAGATCAACAGAGTTCTTGATAGCAGCTTCAAGCCCCACTGAGAGTTTAATAAGCTGTTGCTGAATTACATTGCACTTGTTAAGTTTATAGAAAAAACTTATTCAGTCTGCTGCTGTTATTAGCTATCAAACATCACAGACACTAGAGAAGACCCTTAACCAGTATCTATGGTCTGAATTACATAAAAAGTACTGGGGAGAATATTTTGAATTCCTAGGCTTTGACACAGGTCCAAATTTCACAGTCATTGGAACTTTCTATAGTAATTTAGCCAAATAAATAATGACCAATTAATAATGACCAATCCCAGTATTCCTAAAAAAACCCTGAAAATAAAAAGGAACTCTCAAGCTCATCCAGATTTCTTTTTGGGGAGGACAGGGCAGAGAGGTGATTAACCTGTTTTTTACCTCTGCCAGTCTTGCTAATACTCTTTCATGTGAGAGGCTGTGAATAGAAGAGCCAGGAAATGAAGGTCTCAGTGCTGTCCTGCTGGTGCATTCCAGCCCTGCTGGGGAAGGAATGGCTTCATGGCCTCTGTGAAAGTTCTGCTGAGGGGCCCATTTCCCTCAGCAGTTTAATTATGTTGAGCCATTTCACAGAGCCCAAAGCCCTCCATCAGCCCATCAGTGCTGCAGCACGAGAGGCCTTGAGAACGTTTCACTCTTGCAGGCTCCTCATCTGCTAAGGGAGTTTCTGGAGTGAGGTGTTTGTTTGGGCTGTTGCCATGTCCACACTCTGGGAACGTGCAGGAGGAGCCTGTGGTGGGGACACTGAGCTCCCTCCTTCCCTGCCTGCCCTGCAGCTCAGTCACCTGCCATACTTCTGCTGTTATATCAGCTCTGGATAAATTCAGCCAATTGCCTGAACCTTTGCTGGAGGTTATTATTATTGGAGAAATTTATTATTTATTTATTTTATTATTGGAGGAAAATTATTTCGATTTATTGGAGAACCACAGAATCATGGAATGGTTTGGGTTTAAAGGGATCTTAAAGCTCACCCAGTTCCACCCACACCTTCCATTATCCACATTCCTGGCCTTGGACACTTCCAGGGATGTGGCAGCCACAGCTTCTCTGAGCACAGGGAGAAGTTTAATCCTAATATCCTCTCTAACCCTGCCTTCTGTCAGTGTGAGCACACAGAACACAACACCTACAGACAGACAAGGTGTGCAGACTGAGAGGTGGCCCCACCCATAAACACACAAGCAACAGTCATTGAGAAGCCTATTTCCACAGAAATTAGGATGGGAAAATTATTTAGAAAATGTTTTCCTTAATAAATAGAGAGGATAAAAATCACACTCTGAATGTATTTTCTGTAAATTGCACACCTTAATGGAGAGACTCAGTGAAATGACCATCCAGTCTCAGAGGCTCTGTAATGCTGGGGGTGATTCAGTTCCACTGTGTGAACTGCCATGAAAATGAACACTGGGATCTTTCAAATGTGAGTTTTGCATTGCCTTGAGGAGCAGCAGCCCCTGTGGTGGCCAGCACAGGCTCAGCAGGAGCAGGCCCAGCTGCAGGGCTGTCCCCACCTGGCAGCCAGGACAGGTGTGACACCTCCAGATGTGACATGAGCCACTTGCATCTTGTTCCCAGCCTTTGAAGTGCTGTGCAGAGAAAGCCTGAGCTGCTGCTGCAATTAGAGCTGATACATCATTTACTGGAAGAATTTAATGCGCTGTAGTAGCAAACCTGCAGTTGACACTCACAGGGTGCAATTTAAATCCTCTGGATTAGTAATTCTTTTGAGATTTTTGTAATCATTGGTAATAGGTAGTGAAATAAATCCACATTTATATCCTACAGACGGCAGCTGTGCTTCTGTTAAAGTAGTATTAAGTGATGGGTTTAAAATCCTTCTGCCAGCTCGAGCTGTAAGCACTGAGGCTCCTGTGCAGGGATAACTCAGCCTGGGTGATGTGTTCCCGAGCAGGAGAGCTCTGGTTAATGAATAATGAAAGCACCACAGCACAATCACAGCTCAGGGCTCACTCCTGCAGGAAGCTCTCTGGGGAGAGCTCCCCGTGTAGCCCCCTGTGCCACAGCGACCCAGCTGCAGCTCACACTGTGCATAAGAGAGACAGGAAAGAGCACAAAATGCTCATGGACAGCTTTACCTACATGGACAAAGTGCTGAGGTGTCCAGTCCAGCGAGGGGTTTGTCCAGCCAGCTCTGGTGTTGTCCCTCCAGGGATCAGGAGTGCATCAGGAGTGCATGCTGCGCCCTGACTTTACTCCCAGTTAGCTGAACAAATATGCCATTAAAAGCTGAGCCAACCTTGAGTGGGACATAAGGGCTTCAACAGCAGCAGGAAGAGATTTATGGACTTGTTTTTGCAGCCTAGAGAGTAATTGAAGAGGCCTCAGACAATTCAGCATTTACTGGCACTTCAGTGGGGTGAGATGGGAAGGGTGATGGGAGAGAGATTGGCACTGGGAGCCCCAGCCATGGAGCAGGGACCCAGCCTGACAGCCACTCTGGGAACAAAAAGAAGCTTTGCAAACTCAGTATGCTTGTAAGATAAGCACAGCACTGATAAAGTGAAGCACTTAGAGATTAAAAATCTCAAGAGGACGATAGAAGTGGCTGAAGGAAAGAGCCCAGGAATCCTGGCTGTCCCTTCATTCAGCCAATCTGCCCAAAATTCATTACTTTAGAGACAGTTAAAAAAAGCACATTTGCCTGGTTGTTCCTTATGGGTTCTGTTTGCTTTGTTTGCATCTAGGAATCTACAAAGGACATTGTTTCAGGATCAACCACTTCCCTGAGGACAACGACTACGACCACGACAGCTCAGAGTACCTTCTCCGTAAGTGAGCACTGGCACCTAACACACAGACGGGGCTTCCCTGGGCTTCTCTTCTGCACAGAGCAACCCCAGTTTTACTCACTGCCAGACTGGCCCAAACTGGGCTGCACAGCCCAGTGGTGCCACGTGTCCAGTTCATGCAGCAGCTGACACAAGCATCACCTCTGGGAACCCCACTTCATGGTCATTGAGTCATGGAATGGTTTGTGTTGGAAGGGACCTTAAAGACCATTTATTTCCAACCCTCTTGGCATGGGGTTTCGAGGATTTTTTCCAGGGGAATGCTCACAATTTTGGTGCCGATTGTCTAAATATCATATGACAAATTTTCAAATGAAAACTGCAGCTATCGTGCCCAGATTGGCAAGGATGTTTTACAGAGGGAGTATTTATAGGGTTAGTGTAACAAAACAGGTTTGAGGAGTGGGTTCCAGCCCATTAAGAAGATTTATCAAATGCTTAAACCCAACCCTTACTCAAGCCTCAGCCTTTGCAGCTGGTGAGCCCCTGCAGTGAAATTACTGCACTGTAGGAAGGAAGCTGAAATTTCTGCAGGTAACAACAAAATCCCAGCATGAACAGGGGCCATGGCTTCCCTGAATGGCCAGCCAGCCACTGCTGCTCCATCCTGGCATGTAATTCCCTCCAGAAGGGGTTCCACCCCCCAACCTGGTGCTTGGAATCAGGGCAGTTGTTTCATCCCCTCCACGTGACCATTCTCTCAGCTGATGGCAAGTCTTGGAACCCAACCACGAAGCCTGCAAAGTTGGAGTTAGATTCCCCTTCCCCAGAGGGCTCCTTGCCTTGTTGTTCCTTGTGAACAGAAGAGCTGAGCAGCCAAGCTGAAAGCAGTGCCCTTTACCAGGGAGAGGAACTGCAGCTCACAAGGTGTTGGGAAATCAGGGAGCAGAGAACAACGCTGCTGGCAGAGCAGAGAACTCCTCAATTACAATATTAATTACCTCAAACACCACTTAGAGAACCACTCTGCCCTTCTGCTCACTTCTGGGCAACATCTTGTTGCTAAAACATGAAGAAGGAAAAAATCTCTGAAAAGTTTGCCTCACCAGAAAACCCAGATGTTTTTTTCCTCTTTGCTCTTGTCGATTTAGATCAGTCATAGCACCCGGGTGACACAATTTCAGAGCTCAGGCAAAGGCAGAGTGTGAGCACAGCTGCATTTATCTTTCATAAAAAGCCTTGGAACTAATGTTAAATTGATGCCAAGTCAGCTTTAGGAAACAAACATCATTAGTAAAAAGAGAGAGGAATTAAGTGGCATCATGATAAAAGCACGTTATGTCTTCTTTATATGGAGAAAAGTGAGAACTGGGAAAAACAGTCTCCAGCTCCACGTTAAGCTACGAGACTGGTAAATTGTTTGTAAGTGTGCTTGTGACGGGTGTTCCTAAAAGCTGTTTGCAAAAGTGACTAAGTACAGATCTTAAAAACAAGTTGGTCCAACCCTTTATGTCTTCTGCAAAATCAGCCCCCGGTGTCTCCCCCGCAGAGCAGAGCTCACCTCACAGAGTCTGCACAGACACGAGGCTCCTTGGCTTTAACTTTCATAAGAAAACTGCAATTTCCCATGCACAGAGATGATTTAGAGATTACTGAAAGGTAACGTGTCTAAATCCAGAGGAGATGAGCTCATACCTATATGTAATAGGGACCAAATCATTGTCTAAGACAGGAGGATATTTGCATCCTGTTTCACAGGGACGTGAGAGCTTCTGTCCTGGTTTTGCCCTCTGCAACACTTTTGCAGTCTACTGGCTCCATTCTCCACTATTTCTGGCCATTTCTTGGCACAGTTTCTCAGAGGGACATGTTGGGACTAATATTTATTTTTCCTGCCTGGCTTAGGCAAAGGCACCCACACTCATGGGTTTCGTGCTCCTGAAGCAGCAGCGTGAGGGGTCTCAGCCTCTTCCACAGCCCCCAGTTTAATTTGGGCTTCAGAGAAATACAAACACTGTAGTGCTAGCAGGATCGAGCCCTGGTTCAAAACCCCATGGAAATCAGTGACAAAAATGACTGATTTTGGGAGACTTTGGTCTAGGGAGTGGGTAGGGGCAGGAGTTTGGATTTTGCCCTTTGGTGTTCAAGCTGCTCCTGACAAAACCAAGAGAACGACAGCGTGGGACAAGCTGAGACGTGCAGAGGAGCTCAGACAAGACCCTTCCTCTTGAACCTTCCCCGTGGCAACACACTCCCATCTGTGCCTGAAAAAATCCCCCTCACATGCCTGAGCAGGGCCCCAGTGAGCAGCAGATGTCCCAGTGCCAGCACGGACCCCGGGCTGCCACCGCATCCCCAGCGGCAAACGTGCCCCACTTCCCTCCTCTCCTGCTTCCCTCCTCTCCTGCTTCCCTGTCTCCTGCTTCCCTGTCTGCTGCTTCCTTCTCTCCTGCTTCCCTCTCTCCTGCTTCCCTGTCTCCTGCTTCCCTGTCTGCTGCTTCCTTCTCTCCTGCTTCCCTCCTCTCCTGCTTCCCTCCCTCCTGCTTCCCTGTCTGCTGCTTCCCTGTCTGCTGCTTCTCTGTCTGCTGCTTCCCTGGTGTCTCCTGCTTCCCTCCTCTCCTGCTTCCCTGTCTCCTGCTTCTCTCTCTCCTGCTTCCCTGTCTGCTGCTTCCCTGTCTGCTGCTTCCCTGTCTGATGCTTCCCTCCTCTCCTGCTTCCCTGTCTGCTGCTTCCCTGTCTGCTGCTTCTCTCTCTCCTGCTTCCCTGTCTGCTGATTCCTTCTCTCCTGCTTCCTTCTCTCCTGCTTCCCTGTCTCCTGCTTCCCTGTCTGCTGCTTCCCTCCTCTCCTGCTTCCATCTCTCCTGCTTCCCTGTCTGCTGCTTCCCTCTCTCCTGCTTCCCTGTCTCCTGCTTCCCTGTCTGCTGCTTCCATCTCTCCTGCTTCCCTCTCTCCTGCTTCCCTCCTCTCCTGCTTCCCTCTCTCCTGCTTCCTTCTCTCCTGCTTCCCTGTTTCCTCCTTCCCTGCTCTCCCTGCTCTCCCGGGCACACCGAGCCCGAGCTGTTCCCATCCCGCACGGCTTCACCGGCTCCTCTCCCTTTGCAGGAGGGGGATCGATCTCATCCTCGCTGCGCGATGTCGGGGCTCTGCTGCTCCGAGCAGGGGGACCCCGCTTCAGGGGCGTCTCTACACCTTCATGCCCTTCCTCCCTGCATGTCAGAGCATCCTCTTTCCAAAGCCATTCCCTCGGCTCTTGCCTTTGCGGAGATTCAAAGCCCGAGCCGAGCAGGGTTTGCAGCCCCATGGGGAGGAGCAGCGCCGCGGCTCCACCGGAGGAGGTGTCACCGCACATAGCGGTGCACAGCAGGCGATGCAAACCGACAAGACGGTAAACAAGGGGGGGAGAAAAGCCAGGGAGAAAGCAAAAACCAGATTGCCTTAATGTTTTTTGATGTGCTGTCACTTTATTACCAGTATCAGGAGACATATGTAAATTCTACGTGGTACCTTATGAGCTTCCTTTGAAATTTCAGAGCTAAAAGTACACATTGTAAGAAAAAATATACTGTGGAATTTTTCAGGAAGAGAACACTGTGTGTTTTGTTTCTCTTCACATTAATTACCTGCTATAGAAAAATTAACTCTGAAATTTATTAGTAGAAATAGAACAAATAGAACAACCCATCCCCTATATTTGGTGCATCTGACAAGTTCCTTCCAATCATATCACTGAAGCATTTTGAGAAAGCTCTTTGATTTAACTGAAATCATTATAAACACCATGACCATAAAGTGCAGGAAACAATATCCAGAAAGGGTGGGCCAGAGGAGATTTTCCAGGGCACAAAAACAGACAGACAGAGATTTGGGGTGCCTTAAAGTCCAGCAGCAGAGACTGACTTTGAATCTTTTTCCAACAATTGACTGAAAAAACTGACCCAAAAGCCAAAGTGCTGTTAATCCATAGCACACACGTGGGGATACACCCAGGCCAAGGGAACAGGCTCTCGCCTCTCAGCAGGCTTTGCCCAGAGCCCTTCCACCCACTCCCATCAGTGGGGTTTGGCAGTTCCTGCCAGACGCTGCCTGAATAGCAATGCGCCCGCCTGGCCCGGCTTCAGATCCGGCTGGAAAATGCCCCAGCTGTGAAGGACACGTGCAGCGACGCTGCCAGTTTGGGAAAGGATGGACTTTTCTCGCTGTTACAGATCGATGCAGGCAGAAGCTTCCCAGGCAGGCGCTGTCTTTGTCTTTTTGGGGTTGTGTCCGGAGCATCCCCGCCAGCCCCGGGCCCGTGCGGGGTTCAGCGTGCGGAGCCCCCATCCCCGTCCCTCCCGCAGCCACTGGAGCTCTGCCACCAGTTTCCAGGGGAATCGTCAGGAGGCGATCCGCTGAGCGGGGAACGCCAGGGCCACGGGCAGCGGGATGAGAGAGCAGCTGGAACCTCTGTCCGTCCTGCCGGGGCAGCAGGCGCCGCTCGCAGCGCGGCAGCCAGGGGGACGCGCCCGGCTCCGCACGGCCCAGATGGCGCCGGCTCCTCTCCGCTCCCGCAGCCCCGCGGTGCCTCCCAGCCTGCGGAGGGGCTCCGTGCCGCTGTGACAGCAGCCCCGGACCCTCCCTCGCCTCGGGATCCCCCCAGCCGGGCGCCCCTCGCTCTGCCGGGGCTCCCCTCCGTGCCCTCGCCTTTCCCCGGCTTCAGGGTGATCCCATTTTCCACAGCACCTTATCTCGCCTTCTTCAAAAAATAAATCCTCTCTCTACAGCAATAAAACTCAGTTCCTCACTCTGCCTTTCAGGAACCCCTGGCAGCTTTTACCCCTTTGGTTTTCACTCTCTTCTCATGCTTGTTTATTTTTTCTCAGCCCTTTTGTTCCCTCCCTGCCGCTTCCCTGTCGATTGCTGCTCTGTCTTGTTGTGACCCGACTTTGAAAGCTGGCTTGAAGTGGTGTTTTAATATTTTTGTGGGGGATTTCATACGCTGATGAATGGACTGAAGCATGCAGAATTTTAATTGACTACTTTGCTGTCAGGGAACTAGACACAAACATCTAAAACACACTTGTTAAAATTCCTTCCTTAGAAATCTGAAAGGTTTCGATGTCCTTAATATCCACTAAAAGAAAAAGGGGTTATTAGCTGTGCTTGCTGGCAACATGGATGCTGCTGACTTCAAGGGCTGTAATTCGCTCACCTTGTGTGTGCACCACAGAACAGATCCATCTGCTCCAGCTGTCCCAAACCTTGTAGGGTTCATAGCCAGCTCATGAATTTTTCACTGCTGCTCCCTGCATGGTGCTGGGTCTTACTGTCACTTACCTCATGCTTTGCCAGAAATATTCTGCACACGGTGGCATCAGAAAATGCCAATAATGCTGGACTTCCTGGGAGAAAGCTCAAAAGATTGAAGCCACTAAGTTGAGAGCCTGTGTCACACTGGCAACCTCAAGGCTTCATCATCCCAAAAACATGCCCAGAAATGCAGAATCAGTGATAATTCTAGGAAAAAGGAATAAAAAATGATAATAAGTTAGATATTAGGAAAAATTTCTTTGCTGAATGGGTTATGAAGCACTAGAACAGGCATCCCTGAGTATGTTCAAAAAATGTGTGGATGTAGCTGGCACTCAAGGATATGGTTTAGTGGTAAGCATGATGGAGGTGCTGGTTTCACTGTTGGATTTGATGATCTTAAAGGTCTTTTTCAACCTTAACAATCCTCTGGTGCTATTAAATCATTATTCTTAACAATTTTATGAAAAAAACGGGGGGTTTGAGACTCTAATCTCCACACTTGCACCCGAGGAGGCACCCAAAATGATTGCTCTGTCTTCCCTTCCTACCTGTGTCCCTGCAGGCATCGTCCGTGCCTCCAGCGTGTTCCCCATCCTAAGCACAATTTTGCTGTTGCTGGGAGGACTCTGTGTCGGAGCAGGAAGGATTTACAACAGCAAAAACAACATCATTCTCAGCGCTGGGATTCTCTTTGTTGCAGCAGGTATGTTCTGTTTAAATTGAGTTCTTAAGAAGTGCTGCTGTTTTCAGCTGGAAGAGACTCTGGAAAAGCTTCTTGGCAGTGCTTTCCCTGCATCCCTTTCCTGGGCTGAGGGCATTAACACCACCACACCAGGCAAATTTCTCAAGATAAAATTATGCTCTTGAAGCCCCACAATAAGTATATTCTAGAAAAGCTTTTGGTTTTCCTGCAGAAAGAAGTGAAATTCAGTAACAAGCATGTCTTACACTATTTAAAATGTATTAAATATTAGATGAATCAGGCATCTCTTATACCTAGGGCCTTTTTTTTTTAATATGAAGGCAGAAAATACTCACCTCTGATAGGTGAGCCCGTTTTTCACACTAGAAACATCTGAGAGAGTCAGCCCCATTGTTAATAGCTCTCCCTGCAGCCTGGATTAAGCATGCAGCATTTAGATGAAAATTCAGCAAGGTGGAAGAGAACTTATTTTGATCAAGGTGAACAGCCATAGCCCTGAGCTCCAAATGTATTTTTATCATTCTTCTGGATGTTAGAATCCCACTCACAATATTAGCGAGCTCCCACAAGCTGCTGCTTTTCCATTGTGGCAATGAAGAGATGGGAAAAGGTCCTGCTGAGTATTTTGGGATCCATGTGAGCACACACTAAACATATGTTGATTTATTGGTTGTGTTTCAGGAATAAATGAGTCCTTGAGATAAATGTAAGAGTAAATAAATGTAACAAAATCTCCTTATCCCAGTCTTAGAACCATTCAGGTCCAGAAAGTAACGTGGCTTGAATTTTATCTCCCCAGCCACCTAAACACTGATTTATATTTTTCTTCCTCCAGGTCTCAGTAATATCATAGGGATCATTGTCTACATATCGAGCAATGCAGGTGACCCAAGTGACAAGCGAGATGAGGACAAAAAGAACCATTACAACTATGGCTGGTCTTTTTATTTTGGAGCCTTGTCTTTTATTGTGGCCGAAACCATAGGTGTTCTGGCTGTGAACATTTATATTGAGAAGAACAAAGAGCTGAGGTTTAAGACCAAGAGGGAATTCCTTAAGACTTCTTCCAGTTCTCCTTATGCCAGGATGCCAAGCTATAGGTACAGGAGGCGGAGGTCCAGATCCAGCTCCCGCTCCACGGAGCCTTCTCCATCCAGGGACATTTCTCCAGTTGGCATGAAGATAGCAGGCACCATCCCCATGAACGAAATTTCCATGTACACCCTTTCCAGGGAGCCTTTGAAGGTTACCACGGCTGCCAGCTACAACGCAGACCAAGAAGCCAGTTTCCTGCAGGTCCACAACTTCCTCCAGAAGGAGTTTAAGGAAGGACTCCACGTCAACATGGTCAACAGGAGAACGACGCCGGTTTGAAGCACCTTCCTTCCTCGTGCTTTTTGAAGAGATGCCCAAACAGAATGGATCTGTCAGGAGCGATGTTAAAATACCCTCTCACCTCTTTAATTGTGGCATGTGTTGAGGTAGCAAGTGGAGATCCTCTGGACCAACATAAAGATATTTACACGCTCATAGCTTTTTTTGAAGCTATTTGGAGTTTGTTTATTTCCGTTCTTGGTGTCACAAGATGAAGGCAGTTCATGTTCCTGCACTTTTGTAGTGTCTACACAGTCTTGGAGAAACTGCAAAGGACTGGCCACCAGTGTGTTTTAAAGGATTACAGAAAATTTGTTGTACTTTTTTTTTCTAATATTGAGATCCCTTAATACAAACTTGCAAATATAATTTATAACCAAGCCCAAGGATGAAAATGAGCTACTCATCAAGTGAGCCACTTTCCTTCAACACGGCGTAAGCTTTGCCTCTTTCAAAAGAAAAAAAAAAGAAAAAAAGAAAAAAAAAGAAAATATTTTTGAAGGCAACACTTTCTAAAACTGATCTGTGCCACTGAAACCGTAGAGCACCCACGTACTGAGCACTACAGACTCTCTGATGGGGTGGGAAGGGGGTCTCCCATTCCTGGGGTGAGGCATCCCTTGGGGCAACACAGGCCGAGGAGCAGAGGGTGGGTGCGTCTTGAAACACCTGGAAAGGGAAACAGATTAAAGCAGGTGGGACTTGAGCCTATTCGCAAGCATCATTTCTTGCCTAACGTTTAGAAAACTTGAATTCTCATTTCGACGAGCCCTAGTGCCTGATCCGGCAAGGTGCTGAGTGCTGGCTGTCAGGAGCCCCTGGAGATTTGCCCGAGCGTGGCGGGGAGCAGGGCAGAGCCGCCGCCGCCGATTCCCTGATTCCCTTACGCTTCACAAGTGCAACACTAACGCTACTGGAAACGGAGATCTCTGAGCAACCAGGAGAGAACGGGAAACGGAGATCTCTGAGCAACCAGGAGAGAACAGGAAACGGAGATCTCTGAGCAACCAGGAGAGAACGGGAAACGGAGATCTCTGAGCAACCAGGAGAGAACGGGAAACGGAGATCTCTGAGCAACCAGACGAGAACGCGCCCGGACTCGCGAACCTTCCCGCAGCAACGGGAGCCGAGTGTCAGCAGAGCAGATGATAACTTTGTATTTTTTAAAACAGAACAAAAAAAAAAAAAAAAAAAAGAAAAAAAAAAGAAAAAAAAAAGAAAAAAATAATCACCGTTTATGAGATATTTATTAAACTCTTTTTATTATGAATTAAGTGCCGCATGGTGCAAGGTATAGTTGCTTTTAGATGGAAATGGTGGTTCGACCTAATTTAATTTATTTTGTAATGATGCATCTACTTACGTGCAGAGAGCCCACAGCAAACTCTATGCATCACGTAAGGAGGGAACTAATTTGTACCCTTTGCTTCTGTCTGTTTCTAAAAGAGTCTGAATATTATTTTCTTTTCTTATAAATTCCTGCTTTCAGTTTTTATACTTAGGCTTGGATCTCAAAGCTCGATGGCCTGACTCAAAGGTAATTTAATTTAATAGTACTCATGCTGATTTTAGTGACCACTCGACCAAGCCATATGAGAATGAGGTGCCCAATTCCCCTCAGATGAATTAGATGCAGTGAGAGAGGAGCATCTAATTCCTGTAGATTCCTTTGAATATCCCCATCATCTTTGCCCAGAAAATCTTTGCTAGCAAAACACTAGACAAGAAAAAATCCATAATTTGGAAAGTTTGGGTCACTGGTAGTGGGAGATCTCAGCCAAACTGTTAAAACCTCTTTAGTCTTAATTTATCCTCTGATGGCCCCAGGGCCAGAGACTCGGTGGTGGTTTGGATACGAGGCTTTCAGCTAGTGGAACCAAGTCCTCCAGGGAAATCCCGGAGAAGCTGCCTTAACATCCCAAAAAGGAAGTTGAACCCCTCTCCCCCCAGAGAAACCCACTCAAGCCTCTCTCCTTGCAAGAACCAAGACACAATTCTCAATTTTAAGCGCGAGTCTTCCCCTAGTCACTGTTAAGCTCTGCCTGGCCCTCAGCCTGGCACAGCCACATCGTTATTTTGGCAGGGGTGGGTTGGAGCCTTCATCCCTGCTCATTAAGAGTTTCCATTCAGGTTAAAACTCCACTGGGATCCTTTTTTCAAACCTCTGAACTCTGAGAGCTAAAGCGAATGGAGCGATGGGAATGATTTAAAACTAGAAAATGTTGTGCTACTTTCTGTATCAACACACTATGGAGAAAGATGTTACACAAGCTTTTTAAAAAAAATTCAAACAGAGGCAGAAAAGAAAACTTTTTTACCTACTTTTCGGCTAGGACAACATAAAAGGGTTCTAAAATTATTAAAGTTCTTGATGAAAGGTTTTTTTTACAAGAATCTTTATGCTTTCAAACAATAAATTATTTCCTACTTTTTGAGACTTCGTAATATTAAAATACTTTGATTAGCTATGATAGAAGTAGAAGTTTGCAATGAAAAAAACCAACCTTCTGTCTCATTAGTGTGTCATACTAAGTGCTAATTAATTTACATCTAATTATAGTCAATGTATTTTTCAAGTGCAATTTCCCAGAACTATTTGTTTCCCACTGTGTTAAAAAACTAATAGTTAGAACTAAGTCCTCATCCGTGTTTCCTGTAATTAAGAATAAAACCATTCCCTTTCAAACCAGGAGTTAGATATAGGCTGTTTCTCTAATCTCATGTACCTTGAACTGGAAGTGGACAGTGTCAGGTTTGCTCGCGCGTGGGTTTTGTTCTTTTAGTCGTCGTTCTCCAGTGAATGTGCTTCAAACCACCCATCTGATTCCAGACAAAGTCCAAGGTTTTTCTCCAGCCCAGCTCAGACCTGCAGAGGCACATGCAGTATTTTTGGCAGAAAAAGTCTTTCTGAGCATTTTGGGATGTTGCTCTTTGCCAGAGCCTCCTCCCCCAGGGCAGAGCTGGGTCCAGCAGCTCTCCAGGAGTGATGCCCTGCTTTGGTCCAAGCTGGAGCATCTGCTCCTTCTCCAGCAGGCACCTTCAAGAAATGGAGCTGGAGTAGGGATCATGAGATGCTCATGGGGTCTGGACAGGGAACAAAGTCATGTGGACATAACAGGGACCAGAGCTTTTGTCCTGTGAGACAACAAGGGCTGCAACTGAAAACTCTTAAGTTGCAGTGCAGCAAATTGTTCAACCAAAGCCAAAACCTAAAAAAATCATTTGACAATTCCAGAAACCAACCAACCAACCAAACAAACCAAAAAGAAAAACAAAACAAAACAAAACAAAAAACAAACAAACAAAAAAAAAAACCACACCAAGAAACTCTAAAACCCTGGTCATTTCCCATTAAAAACTTTGATTCTGACAAAACTGAAAAATTTGCAGCATTCCTGCCCATGAGCAGTCTTGCTCCATGGTTGATCTATCTGAACAGAGTCAGATTGTGCTCAGCCTTTGAAACCACCCAGTGACAGTTTAAAAAAATCATCTGTTCTTCCACATCTCTCTGGTTTCCCTGGACAGCATCTAACAAATGAGCCCCATTTCCCAGCAAGGCCTGCAGATACCATAAAACCATATCATTAACAATTATCAGTCTTTTGGTATATAACATACTGTAGCAACAGAACTAAAAAAAAAAAAATGCTATTGGACCAGATTTGATTTTCCAAGAAACAAAATTTCAGGTATACCATGAGCTCTCTTCCTTGTTTCTCATACACAATAGGAGTAAAAGGAGAAATCACTTTAGCTGCCCAGACATCTAACAATAAACTATTTTTTCTGTTTCTTTTTCTCTCTGTATGGATCACATATCCACAAGGGCTAATATATCATGTCCCTTGAGGCTACATTTCTGTCTGCAGTTCTAAAGTGTTATTTCCACTGTGCTTCAGTTCTACTGGTATAATCACAACCATGTATAATGTACTTAATCCTTACTTTTTAAATAAACCATTTTAAATGTATTTGGTTTTGTGTGGAGAAAGGTATATAGATTTTTAATTTCCAAATTCTCTGAGCTGAGATTTCAGGTTATTTTTTCACTGTTTGATTGCAGCTGACCACGTTACTGGGCACCAGTATTTCAAAGGAGATAAAATTATTCTTGTGGTTCCAGAGACCACAGAATCTCCAAGATAAGCTTATCTTCATAATATTTTCAGTTAGTTGGTTGGAAATTAAGAAAAACCTTCTCATTTCCAGCTTAAACCTGTCCCATATAAGACACACTGTGGTCTCAGTGCCCAGTTTGAGCCTGGTGTGGTGGCCAGAGGCCACTGCAAACCACCCTTGAGGAAAACAACCCAGAGTGTTCTGAAGTACCTCCCTGAGCCTGAGCTTTCCTCCAGCTGCTGAGCTTTCTTATGAACTCACCTGGAGCCTCCTCCTCTCCCTGATCTTGCCCATCTTTCTGAAGGAAGGTTGGCCCCACGTGCTGCTGGTGCTCTGATCAGCCCCACAAAGCCCCCGCGGTGCCAAACGCTGCTGGGTCAGCAGCTGAGCAGCCTCTCCCCACCCCAGACAGCCCCAGCCATCCCCGAATCACAGACAGGATTCCCTCTTCAGATACTTCTTTGAACTTCAGCTCCTCGGCCTCCAGACTGTCCCCAAGGATGGGGACTGGCTGCCTGGCTCTGCCCACCTCTCCCAGGCTCACCATGGATTGGCGCGTCTGGAGGGAGGCACAGGATTCATCTTTTCACACGCCTCTGACACGAGGTAGTGAAGCCATTTAAAGCTCAGGTCCAAAGCTGCTTCCCTTTGACTAAAATAAAGATGCTCCCTCCTTTTTGAGCAAGTTTGTGGGTAAATGTTGACCCCAGGAGCTGTGGCTGTCCCGCTGTGAACAGGGGTGTTGGGAGAAGTGATGTTTGAGGAGGGGGGAAGCAGAGACAGGCTTTGGAAAGTGGGAAAAAGAGGATGTGGCATTTCCTTGGAATGAGAGAACCAGCAGACACGGGCAGTGCCTGTCTCCAAAGGGAAAGGAGAGGCTGTGCATCTGTCTGCAGCCCAGCTCAGCTTTCACAGGGCCAGGATCGCTTTCCCCGGCACTGCCCGTGGTATTTTGGGAACTCGGAGCTCTGGGTCACTCCCGGGGGCAGCAGGGATGGCCAGCTACACACAGCAGGGTGGGAGTCTGCTGAAAAAGAAAACAGCCAGCCAAAACTCACACATCCAGCTGTTGTGTTCCACGCTTGCCACCCCAGAGTGAGGGAGCTTTGGTGGCATTCCCAGGTGTTGGCTCTGCAGCCCCCACCCCGATCCCAGTGCTCTCACCACACTGGGGCAATGCAGGCTGGGGAGCCCAAATGGTACTGAGGAGACCCTGCTTGAAGAAAGCTCTTTGCTGAGCTCCCATTTGAGCTGAGGGCAGAGCAGGTGCTGCCTCCCCCTCTCTGGGTTATTCTGACTGGGATGGGTTTCTGCAGAGCAATGTTCTGCAAGCAGGGAGCCACAGAGGGAGGTCAATCTGCTTGTGGTAAATGCTGAGGCTGGTCTGAAAGAAATACAGAAGAGTGCAAGTGCTGGGGAGCAGAGCCAAGTCACCACCTCTGCCAGGGAAAAAAACCAATACAGTAGCTGGGCTTCAGATGCCTCCTCTGGCATTTTCTCCAGAAGAGAAACAGAATTGTGTCCCTCACATGCTGCTGCTAAAGTGCAAAGAATTGCAGCCCTCCCTGCTTTCCAACAGGTCTTCATTAATAATCTCTTTATATTTTATGAGATATCGATTTTAAGTGTGAATATTTACCAGCTGACACGGGGAGGCTGCAGGAACCATTCCCAGAGGATTAGGTATCATGGTCTTCTGGATGTGCAGAAAACTTCCAGGCTTTGCTTTAGTCCTGTGCTCCTCCAGAAATCTGTTTTGTTTCTGCATTTGTAAAATGCCCACAAATAACCCACAAAACCCATTTTTTCCCATGGGCTGGCAGCTCTAGGTCATTTTTGGGGGCTGGGGGGAGTGTTTCACCTCAGCTGCAGCAATGTGAGCTTGGGGAGCCACTGCTGCCCATGCTGGGGCTCACTGGAGCCTGTTCACACTCCCAGCTCCACGCAGCAGCAGGCAAGGATCAATTATTCACTTATGATTTCACTTCAGTTGTTTCCTGGAAATTAGGAAACTCAAAGCCAAACGAAACCCATAGAACTCCTCCAGAATGAAGGCTCTAAATGAGAGCAGAAAGTGTGAATCTTGCCAACACTGGAAGAGGCACAAAGACCAACACCGGTGAAAAAAATTAATGAGTTCCCACCCCTGCAGTCCTTGTAGGTTGTAATTAGTCTAAAGCAGGATCATTAGCACTTGATGTCTCAGCAACCAGAGCCTCACTTTGTGCCCACATTTGCAAACACATTCACTTCCCTCTGCTCCACCTGTGGAGTTTGTAGCATCAATGAATTGAAGTTGAGATGCAGCTCCTGAGATCAACTGATGTCTAGTGAAATTTAACAAGAGCCTACTTCAAAGGAAAAGGCATTACATCTTTAATATTTTTCTTTTCTGGCTTAAAGTCTGCTCCCTTTATGTCTCTGCTTTCACTCTTGGTCCTGGTTTAAATGGAAGCCTCTAACATCTCTGCCAGCCCCAGCATGGATGTGCCTGTGGTCCCTGGTCCCTGCCTTGCTCCATGTCCCCACTGCCCTCCCTGGTCTCCTTCCCCTCCAATTTCACACCAGGTACCTTCACTCCTGCCCACAATTCCCACATCCCAGCAGAATGGGGCTCCAGATGCCACCCTGGGTGCCCACATGTCCCTCTGCCCCACAGGGGTGTCTCAAACATCCCCGTCACACATCAAGCAGAGTAATGTTAACCCAAGACATACTTCAATTACTTTTTTTGTCCCAATATTTTTTAACTTACACTTTATTTTCTCTCCCTTTCCCATGCTCTCCTTACACTTTAATTTCTTGCTCCACACTGTCCTCATCAACCCAAGCTGACACCTCTGCACCTTTATTTTGACATCAAACTGGGGTGTTAATAAAGCAGGACTGGAGTAGCTCTGACATTATCTTGACACAATGATATTTGCAGCTTTCCACTGGCATTTTTTTAACCATTCTTTTAACATTCAGGTACTGTCACCCTCCTCAGTTTGACATCACAATTGTAATGTCACCTCCACAGTGGCCTCTGCATTGACATTACCATCAAATTGGCTTTACAATCAGCTGAAATATCAAAGGGAAGGAGAGAGGCTGGCCCAGCTCCAGCAATCTGAGCTCAAAGCAAGTGAAGTCACTGCTGGAGAAAGGAATGGATGTGTTGGGTGGCTGCTGGAGTTACTGCAGGTATCAAGGGGAGCCTAGTTGATAGGAAAGCAAAAAAGTATTTGAGAGATATTGCATTAGAAAGAGAAAAAGAACAAAAAAAGACACAAAAAACCTTACAACAAAAAAAAGCAAAAAAACAACAACAAAATGGAACCCACAAAAAATCCCCAACAACTCAGAGCAGTTCAGGTTAATTAAAAATTATTATAATAAAAGCTTAGAATAAAAATAACTGTAGTTTTTTAAAAGTAATCAAATAGAGTAGTTGGCTTATTTTATCATTCTCTGCCAGAGTTCTGGTGGACCCGGAGGCAGGTCCATGTCTGAGCTCCGGCGTGCCGCAGGCGTGGGGTGACAGCGCTCCAGGGCTATTATGCTGTTTAGGATCAGTCTGCACTCAGGCCCAGCACTATTATAAACACAGATGTTTTTATAACCTCGCTGAAAAGTTAATCATCCTATTAATGCCTATTTCTGGGCATGCTGCAAGTCAAGAGATCTCAGCCCCTGCGCGGCGGCCGCAGCCGCTCCAGGAGCGCCCGCCCGGCCGGGCGTGGGAATCCAAAACAACCCGGGTGGGACGGGGCCGAAAGCTGAGCTGTGCACAGGGAGCCTCCTGACACAGCCCAGCAGCTGCAGGAGGCCCGGGGCTGACATTTCCAGGCTCTCAGATGCGCCAGGATTTCGGGAGCCCTGGCGAATCCCCCGCCGCGCTCGGCCGGGAGCGCCGGTGCCGAGCGCGATGGACCAGAGCAAACCCCTGAAGGTGCGGCTGACGTTCTCGGTGATCCTGGTGGGCATCTCGCTGCTCTTCGCCGCCGTGGTCACTGACCACTGGGCCGTGCTCAGCCCCAGCCTGGAGGAAAACACCACCAGCTGCGAGGCGGCGCATTTCGGGCTCTGGAGACTCTGCACCAAGCGGATTTCCATGCAGGAGCCAAGTACCAAAGAGAAGAGCTGTGGGCCCATCAGCCTGCCAGGAGGTACGTGAGCACCAGGATCACAGCAGGCTTTGCTTGGGAGGTTGGAGGACACAGCAAAGGAAAAAAGGCTCCATGTCACCTGTGGCAGAAGGAAAACGGGCACTGAGTTTGGGATGGGGTGCGTGGGGCCGTTTTCATGGTGGTGGGCAAACACACCTCCACGAGTTGCCAGTTCCTGCTGGGGCTGCTTTGCTGTGTTGCCCTGGTCTGTTTGTGACCATATTTGTGTCTCCCGTGCAGCAGCGATGGCGGTGGGGAGAAGAGGAGGAGGATTGGGCACAGTGGGAATCACAAAGGGAGATTGGGATGGAGGGAATCTCGCTGAACCCCAGCCAAGGGTCCTACAGGCATGTTGACAGCAGCAGGCAGGAGTGAGGATTTATGGGTCCACCAAACCCAGCTGGATCTTTAGGGTTTCCAGATCCATATAATCCCAGAGGAACAGCCCATCCACAGTGGATTATCTGTGAGCTGTTCAATAAGAGCCATTCCTCAAGGCAGGGAGGGAGAGGGACCTGCAGGAGGATTTGTCAACTTCCAGAAAAAAAGAGTCATAAATGGAGTTTAAATCAATTTCTCAAGGACTTAGGGAGCTTCCCCACCTCTCACCAGAGGCACCTGCTCCCACACACGTCTCCACCTGCAGCTCAGTGGATGGGGAGGGCAGTGGGCACGGCAGCTTTCCGGGAAGGCTGCTCCATTCCCCGGTTAAAGGAGCTCATTATGTTTTTGCTGATTGCCAAGTCAGCAACATCCGCGCCGCTTGCACTAATACACTCCCTCTGTGACTGAGCCACGCTGCTTTTTTAGAAGGCTTATAGGGTACTGGATGCTTTCCAGAACAGAAATAACAGGATTGCCTTCGTGTTAGACTCACTGCTTGAAATGAAATATATGTTAACACATATTTGGAAATTTCCTGTGAAAAATCTTCCTGCTTGGGCTGACTGTATATTGCCTGTATTACGGCAATTCTTTATCTCTTTGGCCAAATTACATGTTGTGAAGAGAAGAGCTGAGCCTCAGCATGTGGATCTGCCTCTAACCAAACTTGGGAGTGTGTCATCCATATGCTTAATGTCTCTCAGGAAGGTACTTACGTGCCTGGAGACGTATTCCTCGCTGCACGCCTTCCCCCACGCACAGAGAACTCCCACTAAAGGAAAAACAATGGAAATTGGTGGATAAACAGCAAAACTGCACGACCGTGGGGTAAATATAAAACTCATAAATATCCAGCTGTCTACACAAAGCAGATTCGCAGGCAGGGCACAGGAAAGCAGCCGCTATCTTTGACAGACATCAGCATGTGCTTGCACAGACGTTGAATCACATCCCAGCGCCGCATTCCGCCAGGCACGGGGGAACTGGGAATTATGGAGGGGCTGGGCTGGCCCCCACAACAGAGCCGCTTCATCCAGTTTTTAAAAGATATTTGGGGATTCGGATGACAGCCTGCGTCGTGATCACGTTCCAGAGGGTGAAATTCGCACCTCATTTATAACATAAATACCTTCATCCCTGTTTGAGCCGGGAAAGGATCAGAGCAAGGGGAGGGGAGAGGAGCCCCGGGGCTGGGGCTGCTGAGCGAGGCTGTGGCCGCACGGCTCCTGCTCGGTTGATTTCACACTTCTGGGAAGGGATGTCGGCAGGGAAACACCAGGGTTGTGAAACCTGCGGCAGCCAAGAAAAAGTGAATGAACAAACGCTCAGTAAAAGAGCAGATGCAGGCGCTGCTTTTCCTGAAAATCATGAGATATAACCAGACATTACTGCCAGGACTGGGAAAGAGGCATCAGGATTTATCACTGAATTAATAACCATTTACCAGTCGCTCCCTGTGGAGGAAATGGATGGCATGATTAACGTTATTTATTGGGTTTTGAGCTCAGCACAGTGCAGAGTGGGGAGGATGACTTGGCTCACAGTCCACAAAGCAGGGCTGTGATTTAGGCAGAGGTTTAAAATTTTACAGCACCCATCCAAGGGTGTTGACAAATTGAAAAGGGTTCAGCATGCTGCTGTAACAAATAGAAAGATCAGGGAGATGGTTGTTAAAACCAGGCAAATTCAGATTAATACTGAGACATTTTTAACTGTGGTCACTGGGCACTGGGCCATTTTACTGCCAGCTGTAAACGCAGTTCAGTGTCACTGCCCGTAACTCTGGGGCCGGTGCTGTGCTGAAAAGTGGCTCCTGTGATCTGGGCAGCAGCAGGGGAGTTCAACAGCTTAAACAGGTCCTTGTAAATGCAGGAACCTGAGCACAGGCAACTGGAGAGGAGAAGTGCTGGAGCAAATGGGCTGTCAGCAGGGCTCTGTTCCCTGCTCCAGGAGGCTCACCCTGCAAGACAGGTGTGAAATGAAACTGCTTGGAGAGACCATCTCCAAAGCTCTGTGTGTGTCAAAGTGTCAAAGGCCTCACAGGCCAGGTCAGAGCCCGAGGCCTGGTCCCCTCCACAGCTCAGCCCTCACCTTAACACATCCTCTAAGGCCCTGTCTTCCAAACTCAGCACAAGTGGAAACCCCAGACTAAAACCCAGGATTTTCCAACCATCCACCCTGCCACAAACTCCCCATGCTCTGTCCATCTCAGGGTCCAGAGCAAGGTGGGCTCCAGCCCTTTCCCAGCCTGTCACTCCAGTGCTTACAGGGGACAGCTGCCACCCAAAACTCTGCATGGCCTGAACATCTCATGGTCTTTCCAGCCTTTCTCTCCCTCTCAAAGTCTCCAAGTTGCAGCTCCCCAAGGTTCAGCCACAGTTCAGTGGGGTTGCACTTCTCCTGAATCCCATGGTTTCATCCAGGAGTGATGGATCTGAGGGGCAGGAAGGCTGTGAGGGGTGAGGACGCTGTGATAAACCACACTCCAAGCCTGAAGTTTGTGTGACCACAGAGCCCTGGACTGTCCCCATCAGCACCCTGGGGTGGCCTCATGGCAGAGATGATGGAATTGGGGTGGAGAGAAAGGAAGATTTCTACACAGTGTCCATCCACTATCAACCCCAGTGGATTTTATGCTGTGACATAAATGGGCTTTTCTCTTATTCATGGTGGCACCAGAGTCATTGCAGTGCCTCAGCTCTGCTGAATACCAGACTTGTTGGAACAGATATCTCCAGCTCAACAGAGCATGGGAGCATCTTCAAACTGAAAACAATTCAGCATTTCACCAAAACAGATCTAGCTCTATTTTCTTACAACAAGTGCATTTTCCAAAACCACCAACCCACTTGTGTGATGACCCTTTTATCACACCCTGGCAGAGCTTTGCTAAGGGCCATGAGGGACAGAGGGAGCTCCATCAAGTCCACCTCTGAAAGGTTTATGAGGATGGAGGGTGGGCTGGGCTGGTTTGGCTCCCCTGCAGTGGACACAGAGCTGTGCTGTGCTCACACCACACCAAGTCTGGATGGCTCCGCCTTTGCACTGCACACCTGGGGGTTCCTTTGAGTTCAGGCTTTTTAGAGAATTAATGAAAAGCTAAACTGAACAATCCCAAAATAAAGTGTCCCAGACACAGTGCTCAGCCTCTGCCACCACTGAGTTGCTGGTGGAGGTACACACCACTGCTTTGAGGCTCAAAATTCACAATTAGAGTCACAGAGGGCTGAGTTCAAATGTATTTCTTCCAGTTATTTGCAAGGATAATAAAGAGCAGGTCAGGAGATTCCAGAGCTAAACATTAACCTTGTCTCCAGCAGGAGAATCTGCAGATGAAATAAAAGTCAGCTTATAAACTTAAGTAGATAAGAGTGTCTCCAAGGAATCTTCCCCTAACAGGCCCAAAAACGCTGCTTTGCAATTACCCATCTCCTGGGAGAGGGAAAATAAATCCTCCCTGAGTCACTAACTCCAGCAGGCACCATTTACATGACAGAAAAAACCCACAAGAACCAACAGGTAGAGCACAGGGATCTTCTGCCAGAGAAATTAATGCTGTAAGGAGCCACTGAAATGCTCCCAGGCAGAAACCCACAGCAGTCTCTGCATGTCCTACACCCTGTGCCTGTCCCAACCTGGATGGGGACAGGGCCACAGCTTCTCCCAGGCTTCCCCCCAGCACCTTCTGGAAGCTGGTGCTAACTTGGCTGTTTAACAGAAGAGATGCCCCAAAGGGAAGAGGCCCCATTTTTGTGTTTCAGGCAGCCTGGGCCACTGGGAGCCCCTGGGTGCTGCAGGGGTGCTGGGCAGGTGCTGTGTGCTACCCCAGCCCAGCCCAGTCCAGCTCAGCTCAGCTCAGCTCAGCTCAGCCCAAACCAAACCAGCTCAGCCCAGCCCGGCTCAAACCAAACCAGCTCAGTCCAGCCCAAACCAAACCAGCTCAGCCCAGCCCAGCCCAAACCAAACCAGCTCAGCCCAGCCCAGCCCAAACCAAACCAGCTCAGCTCAGCCCAGCCCAAACCAAACCAGCTCAGCTCAGCCCAAACCAAACCAAACCAAACCAAACCAAACCAAACCAAACCAAACCAAACCAAACCAGCTCAGCCCAGCCCAAACCAAACCAGCTCAGCCCAGCCCAAACCAAACCAGCTCAGCCCAGCCCAGCCCAGCCCAACCCAAACCAGCTCAGTCCAGCCCAAACCAAACCAGCTCAGCCCAGCCCAAACCAAACCAAACCAGCTCAGTCCAGCCCAAACCAAACCAGCTCAGCCCAGCCCAAACCAAACCAAACCAGATCAGTCCAGCCCAAACCAAACCAGCTCAGCCCAGCCCAAACCAAACCAGCTCAGCCCAGCCCAAACCAAACCAAACCAAACCAAACCAAACCAAACCAAACCAAACCAAACCAAACCAAACCAAACCAGTTCAGCCCAGCTCAGCCCAGCCCAGCTCAGCCCAGCCCGGCCAGGCCCGGCCCGGCCCAACCCAGCCGATCAGGACGGCTCAGTCGGGGCTGGCGCCGCTCAGCGCGTCCCCACCAGTGCACCCTTCCAGCCAAATTCCTGGCCAGCAACTGTTCTCCCAGCTCCACAGCCCTGCAGAGCCTCAGTTCAATCAGTTATAAATAGCAAGAGCACCCTCCACCCTTCCCCTGCTGCTGCCAGAGCCCCGAGTCAGCAGCTCCTCGGCAGAGCCTCCCCGTCCCGCTGAGGCCCAGGCTGGGAGCTCCAGTGCCAGCGGGGACATTGCTCCCCTGACTGACCCTGCCTGAGGAGCCAGAAGGATCCTGGCCATCGAGAGAGCCAGCTAACAACTTCCCTCATCCCATACGCCCTGCCCCACCATCCTGACCCCTGCTTGCTTCCTGACCCCCCTACAAGCACCCCGAACCTGGTGCTGTGCTCATGTGAAGTCCAGACACAGGAACTTCACAAAGCTCCCTCGGTGTAACTCTGCTGTCCTATCAAATCAACTTAACAGGCTGCTCTGATGGGATCAAACTTGGATAATGCCTGCCATGAGAGCCTCTTTGCCCTTGGCTCACACAGCCTTCCCCTCCCTGGGCAACTGCTCGGGCTTCAAAAAGCTTTGGTGTTTTTTGCTTTGTTCTTTTTTTACTGACAGCCAAAAAAAAAGCTCTTAGCATCCCTATTTTAGTCAAACACCATGTGCTTTGCTGCATTGCAGCAGCCTCATCTCTGGGACCCCCAGATCAGCAAACCCCCTGCATGCAGCCAACCCCCCCTGCCACACAGGGCCCTGTGAGCTGCAGGAGGGAAGAGCAGAAGGGAAAGGTGGGTGAGGACCCTCCATCCTCCCTGCCTGCCCTCCAAGGTCACCATGGAGTGGGTTGGTGAGGGAAGGGAGCTGCCAGCTCAGCTGTGGGCACAGCAGATCCCATCCCCAGGAAATGCTGCAGCTCTGAGAGGCAGAAACGTGTGATGGCCAAAGACAGAATGAGAAAAATCATCTGTAATTCATATTTTAAGCAGGAGAGCAATCAGCTCTGAGAGGGATACAAAAGGTATCAGAGGGGCTTCAGCCTTGTCCGTGCTGGAGTCTGGTGTCCTCATCTGCTCCCGAGGAAATCAGATCCAACCCCAGTTCCTCAGTATCACCAAGGGCAGGGAGCCTCCAAACCACTGCAAGCTTGGTACATCAATAAAAAGCTAATTCAGTCTTACTACATTTTATCACAGGCTTCCAAGAGCACAAAATTGAATTTTCTTTTCTCTTTCAGACCACAACTGCTCCTACTTCAAGCACTTCACTCCAGGAGAGACCTCGGAGATATTTGAAGTAACCACCCAGAAAGGTAAGAATGATTCCAAAAGAATATTTTCCTGGTGTTGTATGAAGTGATGGGTGCACAAGATCTAATGGAAAGGGGTTCCCAAAATGAGGGTTCATCCCAGGTTCCACTGAAAGCAGCAGAATTTCTAACAGGCACCATCAGCTGGGGAAAATGTGGAAAAAGCCCTGGACAAGGTCAAATCCCAGCTTCCTGGGGACAATTATTTTTATATATGATCACACCCATAAACATGATTTTACATAAGTTGTCCCACAAATATATAACAATGTCAATACCCAGGAAAACTGCAAAAAGTGCTTCCAGGATAAAAATGACTTTACAGCATTGGCACTGCCCGTGACACTCAGCCTTTGCCATTGAAGGGGAAGATATTAATAAAACCTAAATGAATAAGTCATCCCCCAAACAGAGTCTTGACCCTGAAAAGAAGTGCAGAGGCTCTCTGAAGACCATTAGGAATGTTATGGTTTATATTGATTTTATATGAAAGCCATGTAAAAAATGGAGCGATCGATGAATGGAAGGAACAGGGATCCTGCAAAGACATGAACTGTCAGTGTTTACAGCAAATTTGTCTTCCATGGACAAATTTCACATATTTAGTAAGTCCAAATATTTTCAGGGCTCTCCTAACATGCTCCTCTCTCTTTCTCATCCTCTCCTTCGGGACAAACTCCTTCACAGTTTGCAACACAACATATTTACTGTGGAAAATGGGAGCCATTGGATACATTGCATGTGTTAATCTGCTTTGCTTCTTGTGGAAATTGTAATGGTGGAAAACCATGAAGACAGTTCCCTAAAAAAGTAGCTTCCTAAGACAGGAAAGACAGGAATTTTAACTAGATAGAAAAGTATATATCTGAGTCACCTGCTTTTGCTCAGTTATCTGCTATCTGATCCAGCCACCTGATCTTCAAAATGCACCCAATGCCTTCAGGGGCAACGCAGAAAAAAATCAGGAAGAATTTCTTCTTCAGGGAAAAAAAAAAAAAAAAAAGTCAGGAAGAACTTCTTTTCTTTGGGGCAAAAAGAAAATCTTAAGCCCAGCAAAAGATTTTACAATGAAAGGAACACTTTCAGGCAGTTCCAGCACAGAGAAAAGAGAAACATTTAGAAAATGATAATAAAACAGTGATATGAAAAGCAGTGAGAACAAAGAGTAATCTGCTGTTCCCCTTTGCAGAAATAGCTCATTTGGATGGGAGCTAATTAGTAACAGGCAAAAAAATTCTTCATGATTTTGCCTGGGAGATATTTTATTTAAATGGCTTGAAAGGCAAATATCATCAGGCACTGTGATGTTCATGCATGGCTACATGTGTTAAACTTTAAATTAATCTGAAAACGAACACAATATGCAAATGAAGGTTTGAATTACTCAATTAGCAACTCTCCCCCTCCACCCATGCACCCAGCAGTGCTGGGCTGGGGGAAGTGTCCAGCACATGGCTTACAAAAACCAGGACTTTTGGGGAGGGTTAAATCCCATGTCCTGAAGAAGCTGGGTCTTTACAGAGCTGGAAATCTCTGTTGCAAAGGCAAAGGAATAAAAATGAGCTGTGCAAACACTTCAGCCCTGGCCTGCTGTGCCCACTCAGGTGCTGAACCCACGGGGCACTCAGCTCTCTGTGCACTGGGACAGCACCAGCACCATGCAGGGGCAGGGCTCTGCAGAAAGCACAGAATAAAAGCAGAAAGAGCTATTCTAGCTATTGAACTAGTCTATTTCCTCTGGGAGCAGAGTGTGGGGTGATGGGAGGCACCAGAGCATGGAGCCCAGCAAGGCTTTGACAAGAACATTTCCACAGCAGAGCCAAAGTGGCTTCAGCAGCCCCATTAGGGTGGGCTGGTGAGCAAAGGTGCCCTGGGCTATCTCAGGGGATGTTCAGAAAGCGTTTTCCCCTTCCTGCACTGCTTTTATACCTGCTTTTTTCTTTTATACTCTGCTTTTTTCACATTCCAAAGATACATTGCTAATACTTGCCCCTGTTATCACTTGAGGGAAATAATCCACCAAAGCCAGGCACCAGGGGTGCACATAATTCTCAGAGTGAACTACTGTAACATCCCCACAGCTGATGGCAGCAGGCTCAAAATGTGCACTATGTCATTTTTGGTGTTTTTTTCCCTTTGGCAGAATACAGCATCTCAGCTGCAGCCATTGCCATCTTCAGCGTTGGCTTTGCCATCATCGGGACGATCTGTGTGCTCCTGTCCTTCAGGAAGAAGAGGGATTATCTGCTGAAGCCAGCATCCATGTTCTACACCTTTGCAGGTATGGGGAGAGCTGCTCACATTTCTGTGCTTGATTCATAGGACAACACAGAGAAACATAAGATAGGTCCTGAAGGGACAGAGACACTTCCAAAAATGCCCTGAAGGCCTTTTCTTCCTGGCCACAGACTACAGGTCCCTGTGTGGTGTGAGAATGTCCTGAAGGCCTTTTCTTCCTGGCCACAGACTACAGGTCCATGTGTGGTGTGAGAATGTCCTGTTCAGCAGCTGGCCTGTGTTTTCTCCAACCCCCTTTAAAAGTATATTCACTCCCTTCAAGTATATTCACTGTCTGTCCCAGTCTGAACCAGGGACACACAATATTCTATCTCATTTTTTAAGATTCAAACGAATAAAACAGCTGATCCAGGCCCAAAATACACAATTGTCTCCCAAACATATGAAGACTGCACTTGTACATGAGCCAGGAATACTTTGACATGCCACAACGAGTGAAAGACAGAGGTGCAAATTGTCACCTCAATATAAAATCTTCCTCAACCTCTGAGAAAGCTCCCCAGGGAATGCAATTATTCCTCCCCCACTTTGAATTTCCCATCCAAGCCTGCCTAAAAGATCACACTCAACAAGTCAGTGGCTGACCTCAGTTATGGCAGAGCTCCTGGCAGCTCTGAGCACTGGTTCCTTCAAACACTGAAGTCAGTGACTCACCTGCGAATCTCACTGCAGTTCCTGTATGCAAAACAACAGATGAGGCGGTTAATTAAGGATGAAAAATTGACAGCTGGTTATTCAACCCACTGCTCCTATCTTCCTTCAGGTCTCTGCATCATCATCTCTGTAGAAGTCATGAGACAATCCGTGAAGAGGATGATTGACAGCAAGGAGACAGCCTGGATCAAGTACAGTTACTCCTGGTCCTTCGCCTGTGCCTGCGCCGCCTTCGTGCTGCTCTTCGTCTGCGGCATCGCCCTCCTCCTGATCGCGCTGCCCCGCTTCCCCCAGAACCCCTGGGAGACCTGCATGGATGCAGAACCCGAGCACTGATGGTCCCTGCACCCAGGAAAAATATCCAGAAAGTGTTCTGAAAATATTTGTATTTTTTAAAATGTCTGGGTCTCACTACACAATGTGCTCTCCATCAAGTGAGTCATTACTGAACCAAGGCATGTTCGATTGCAATTGTTGCTTTCTTTTTCTTTTCCTCTCTTTTTTTTCCCCTTTCTTCTCTCTTTTTTGATTCTTTTTTTTTCTTTTTCTTTTTTTAAGAAAGCAGAAAGACCACTTAACACCTTCGTGGGTGTGTGTGAATGGCACTGCTCTGTGCCAATTTGGGGCTGCCCTGTGCTGATGCAGTTGAGGGGAAATGTGTGTCTGAGACAGCTTGGGCCACAGAGGGATGGGCTTGGCCCACAAAGCCACAGACAGCTTTGTTATGGAGAAGATATTTGGTGTAGTTGGGCATAGATCCATGAGGGATATCAGGTTTTTATACCTTACTTGGTCAGAGAGAGACACTGTGGAGAGTCAATGTCCCCATTTATGCCACTCTCCTTCCTCAGAAGGGTTAGCTTGCTCCCCCAGGGTAAGTTGGAGATCCTTATGCTTTCTATTAAAATGCTAACATTTGATAAAAAACAAAACAAAACTTGGCATAGCATTGGGATAAAAATCTCCCCTCCAAATTTACACCCTGCAGTTCCATTCTTTTAAATCAACCGTAAAACCCACAAAACAGAGTCTTGTGTTCTGCTTAAACTTCAGTGGCGAAGCCAAGAAGTACTGAACATGAAGAGTGGTCTTTTCCTTTAATAAAAAGCATAATCTTCTGGTAGCATGATTTTTCTGGAAAATTATTTTGATGGATGAATCACTTGGCCCATCATTTTCTGCCAGGTCTGGGTGGTGTGCTGGGTGCTGTTTGCTGCACGGAGCTCTCGTTTCTTCCCCGTGAATGAGCTTTGTAAAAACACCCTGCTCTGCCCACTGCACACGTGTACACAAAGCTACATCTCAGGGAAAATCCTTCAGAACAGCTGCTGGGAGGGAAAGGATCCTGCCTGGAGGAGCCGGGAGCGGCAGCCCTGTGGAGCGCCCCAGTGCTGCTGCTGCTGCTGCTGCTGCAGGATCAGAGCCCGGGCAGGGCTGGGGATGCTGCGGGCGCTGCTTTGCTGCTGAGAGCCTGCAGGGCTCTGCCACAGCTGCCTGAAGCGCTTTGGGGGCTGGGGGTCCCCCAATCCAGCAGCACTGGGGGTCCCCCAGCCCCACACCCTCACCCAGCCCCTCCAGCCAAGCCCTTCTCTCCCTCACGGTCCCCCAGCACCAAAAGGTGGGGTGTTTCTTCTTTTCTTCTTCTTTTTTTTTTTTTTTACAGTTCAGTTTTCAGAATCTGCTCAGGATTTTCCCCCCAAGCAGTAAAAAGTACGTGGCTTACAGTGTGCTCTTTTTACCTGGCAATTTAAAAATCTAAAAATCAGGAGAAAGGGGAACTGAAGTGCTCTTCCCTCTGTGTTTAGCTGTCAATAATCTTAAACACGATTCCTAACAGAAAAAACCTCTGGTCAGTTTGAGGAGGTCTGAAATCATGGCATGTTCAACATGTGGAGAAATTCCCCAGCAGTTCTGTGCTGGCTGGAGGGGCTGCCCCCAGCCCCTGCCATCGGGATGGGCTCAGCCTCAGCAGCCCCAGCCAGGCTCAGGCTCATCTCCATTTTCCCCATCAGCAGAGTGGCAGTGAGAACAGAAGCCTTTTGTGAAATTGCATTAATGTTTTCCAAGCTCTTTGAAGTTGAAAAGCACTACAAATAACACATATATTATAAAGTTTTGGGATAAAGCACTCACTGGTGCTCAGATCTGAGTGCGAGCTGAGGAGCTCTGCCTGTCTCTCATCATGAGAGACAACTGCAAGTCTTCACGTTGTCACAGAACCACTCTGAAATGCTAAATGGTTTTGAAATCTTATTTTTGGGTACAGAGCTGACATCCTGAATTTGCATTTTCATTGTTCAGGAAAACAGAGGCTAGTTTCTAGGAAGAACCTTTACATGCAAAAACAGAAAGGAAAGTGGTCAGTGTGACCACCACGGTGGCTGACCTTGGGTTGGGACATCCAAACCACACAGCAAAGATTAATCCAAGCAGAGCAGTTGGCAGGAACAACAGCATTCCCACCTCAGCCATCATCATCATCCTCATCATCACCTCAGACATGCCATGGGTTGAGATAAGCAAGGTTTGGGGACAGGGTCTGAGTTCCTCACCCCACAGAGAGCAGTGGCAGGCCCTGTGTGGGATAAGGAAGGGAAGCCCTTCACTCACCCACACCTTTTCTGAAGTGCCATCCCTCTCCTTCAATACCTCTTTTGGGAGAAAGTAATTCCTAGGTGGGTTCTCATCCTGATGGGCCAACTTTTTACCCAGCCAAGATGCCACTTAGTCCCCTTCCTGATATGCAAGAGCAAGATGTGCACATTTCAGATAAACACATCCTGGAAGGTCTCACCCATCTCCTGCACACTCCTGATCCGCCTCATGCAAGCCCCAGGGAGGGCAGTGGAAAGATTCCTGGTAAGTGCTGGGCTTTGGCCTGGATCCAAGGTTTTACAGCCTCCCTGGGATCACTTTACTCACGAGGCAGAGAAAACACACAGCTCATGGCATCAAGATCCTACACCCACAGCCAGAGCTCAGGCAGCTCAGCCAGATGCCTCCTAAAGCCCTTAAGACTCACTGAGTTTTATTCTCTTTCTGCTCCAGGCTAAGGCTTTGTGATCATTCCCTGCTCTGTATGGTCCCTGCTAGACTGAGAAGCACATGGATAACTTCATTTTCTTCTCCCAGATATTAAGAACTGCTGAAGAGGGACACATCCATTAAATCAGTCATCGGTATTCACGGTGGGAAGGGCTCTGCTCCTGCAGCAGGTTTGTTCTGCCAGAGCTGATAATGTGTTTTAAGAGAGTTAATAAAAGTAATTGGCCTTCATAAAGGAAAAGGAATATAATGTTGGAGGGGGAGCTGTAACCAGTTTCAGTTTTCATTCTCTCAGCTGAGCAAGCAGCAGGGAAGAGCCACCAGACCCTCAGGGATGGACCATGAAAATGTGAAGGAAATGTCCTCACCAGCAGGGAGTCACCAGAGCCAAACAGGGATGGGAACCCAGCTGCTACACATCCAACAGGAGCGCTCCTGGGTTTGGGACACAGCCAAAGAACCAAGTGGGAAACAGGCACCAGAGAGAGAGAGAGGCAAATCAATGTGCAGAACAAGGAACAACCACCAGCCACCACAAAATCCTGAGCAATGGCTGTGCCACCACCAGAGCCAGGGATACCTTCAGGGCAGCTGCCATTCCCAAATCCAAGACCAGTGCCCGTCCCCTCCTCAGAGCCACAGAGAGGTGCCCCAGGGCACTGCCCAAGCCACAGTGCTGAGATCCGGGCTGCTCCAGTCTGCCAAAGCCCAAGTGTTAAATCACAACAGAAGACGTGAAGGTTTTTGTTTATGTAAGATTTGCTGTGAGGCGTGGAGAGAATCTGCTTCCCTTGTTTTTAAATGCTGTGCTGTGTGAATTTAATGTGCAGAAAAGGTGTCAGACAAGCAACCCTGAAGAAGAAAACTGCCTGTTTAGCAGCAAGCTGAGCTCTTGAACACCCTTCATCTGCAACGAGGTTCGGCAGGCACAGCCCAGCACCAGCGAGTGGGGGAGAAGAGCTCAGCACACAAGGCAGCACAGATGGGTGCATGAGAGAGGATTTCACCCAGAAATCCTGGCACACACCCCTATTTCTCCTTTAGTCCAAACCTAGAAAGAGCCAGCACATGCAGGATGCTCAGGTGTTTGATCACCCTGATCAAACTATTTGCAAAGGCACAGGAACTTACTTTGTTTTTTCACTGAGGCTTTTCCACTCTGTGACTTCCTTGTGGCCATGGCCTTTTTCTCCTCACTCTGGCAGCTGTGGGAATGATTTCCAGGAAGCCCCAAAGATCTGGGAATTTTCCCCCCTCCAATGAGACCCCTGGCCCTGCTGCAGAGGGACACATCCTCACCTGGGCCTGCCAGCCCTTGAGGAGCACACCCAATACAGGAGTGTCAGAAGTTTGCAGCACTGCCAGCCCCAGGGAGGGCCCTGGGGATTCACAGGGAGCCCCTGGGCTCTGTCCAGAGCTGCAGCTGGGCAGTCACATGCCAGGAACCTGACCACAGTCAGAAACTGTTCAAGAATAAACCTCAGCCTAAACTTAATTTAAAACGAGCTTCCTCTGCCCACGGTGGGACAGTGCCCCTTGGAACACTGCATTACTTTAGAACTTAGCTACAGCAGCATCAGGCTGCTCTGTACCATAAAACACACACAGCAGTGGGACCTGCTCTAAAAGCATCCATTCCAATTATTTCCCCTTTCCATTGTCACCAAGGGACAAGAAAGGAGCGTCACAACTTTGTTTTGACTGAAGTAGAGGATGAGATTGTCATTGCTTTGTGACACTTGATCGATGCCTGGGCTCCACTGAAGCTATTGAACATAAATTCAAGGCATGCAGACATCACACATGCCCACTCTGCATCAGACACTGAGCTGCTTTGCTGCTTTCTTCAAAGAAATGCAGAGAAGGGAATAAACTCAGATTTCTGGACTATTTTCTACGTAACAGAACCAGCAGCACAATTCTGTTTGGCAAGGCTGCACCCCAGGCTGTGGCTCAGCTTCGTGCCCAGTATCACCAGTCTCACCGGGACCACCTCTGGCTTTACATCTGGTCTTGTTGAGGTATTTACCCTCCAGCAGCAATCCAAGTCTTCTGGAAAAGGGACCGACAACATCTTTTAACCAGTCTTGGATAATTCATATCACTGAGCGTTCTGTAATTTGTCAGAAGCATCTATTAATCCTTAATGAGGTAAAAACTCCTCAACATTTCTCAGCTAAAGTTGCCAAAAAAACCCCCACACCGAACTGACATTTCCATTGCTGCTGCTGCTGCAAATCCTTTTACTTCTCTTGAATGAAAGAAAAAAACAAATTTAGAAGGATTCAGCCCTTGTTCCCTGAGACAGCCAGCGAGAAGAGACTGGCGCAAGTATTGCTACACCAACAGAAATAGCCCATCTTTCATGTCAAGGAATACGATGTGCAAATTTTTACAGGCACCATAGATCATCACCATCTGTCTTGACAAGTTAATTGTCTGCAGTTTTTCTAGGAAAACTAGAACCTTTAAAAACTAACAAAACAAATGAGTTGAAGGATGATATGGGCAGAGCGTGAAGCACCGTGGGCTCACTGCCCTGGAAATGTGCAGGTTCTGATATGCCTTAGCTCAGTCTAAAAAGAAACTCTGGAGTGGTCAAACACAGCTCTTGGTACTACAAACATAGCAAAAGAATTGCTTATGGAGCATGATCTCTGCAAAAAAAACCAGCTGAAGTTGACAAATCTGGGAACAAAACATTAATTAATCAAAGCAGGGAATGGCACTCGCAGGGTTCGCAGTCAGTGGCAGGAGGCACATCCTGCAAAGGGTCAGCAACACCACAGCCCACACAATTAAAAATCCAGCATAAAATGTATTAGATGACAACCTCCAGGAGAAAATATGGATGCTGGGGGCCTTGGTTCTAAGCAGCCAGCTTTATGCCAAACAGCAATTTATGAGCTGTCTTGTGCAAACACAAAGCTGCCACGTGAGCACAAAGGGGGATGGAGGGGAATTGTCCCCGTGACCTCCTCTGGGCTCTGAATTGTAAAAAAAAATATTATTTTTCTTAAAATCGAAATAATTATTTTTTTTTGATCTTTCCCTTCATTCTTCATTAGTTCTTATTACACTGACAACCCCCCATGAGGCATCCAGATTTTTTCTCAGAAAAAACTAGATTATAGAAAATAAACCCAGGAATTATTCTTGATATCAAATACTAAGCTTAGTAAATTTAGATCTGTCATTTAAATTTTCCACAGACAACAATGGGGGGTTTATTCCTGGACAAGGAGCATGAGAATTTGGCATTAACAGAAGCATAAAAAAAAGTCAAGGAGCCAAATACCCAGTGGGTGCATATGCCCCAGACTCTACTCATTTCCCCCAAACTGAGATAATTTAGACAAACTCAACTTTGAATTTTCCCTGTTTGCAACAGGTCCGTATTTTATTTACAGTGCAGCCTGAGCAGTGCCCACTGGAGCCATCTGTAAGGCTTAATTTCATTTTAATAGGAGTTTGACTGAAGCCCTAGGAGAGTTGAAAATACAGTTTTGGGGTTTTCTAAACACGACTTCAATAAATATTGGATAATTTGCTCCAAAAACCAAAGATCTCACTCTGGGCTGCCTATGTGACATACAATGGCCAGACAAGACATTTCAAAAAAATATAATCTTTTGGGAAAAAACTAAATCTAAGAAATCCAAATGATTCATGCCAAAGCTGTTAAGTCAGATCATCTCTATCATATCATCCTCAAATTCCTGGGTTGAGAGCACTTATGAAAATTTAGCACCAAAACCAGCTGGGGTCTTCATAAAGTCAAAGAACTGCAATTCTAAATCAGAGAGAAAATAGGATTTTATCTGTTATATTTTCAGTGTAGATAAAATACCAGTGTAAAACAGAATAAAATGTGGTGAGATGCAACCATCTCCCCCTTAACTGATTGACAGATAACAGTAAATTAACAAGTGATGTTTATTAGTTTAATATTCAATATTAAATGATGAACAGAATCAAAAGGCTGCTCCATAGAACTGAGTGACTTTGAAACCCCTGAAATTACAAAATGCTGACTTGGGGACGTGAAGTGCTTTGGATCCATCTCTGCTCTGCCAGTCCTGTTCCTCCCTCCACTGGATCCCACCTCAGCTCTGCCAGTGCATTTCCCATTCCTGCAGCCAGCAGCTTGGCAAAAACCCATTTAACAGCAGCTTTGCTTGATTCAAGGTTGCAGAATTTGGCCTCTCCTCGTTTTTGGGTCGCCTGGGTTCCGTGCCCTGTGCTGAAGTGCTGAGCAGAACTTGGCAGGGGCTGTCCCTTCCCCAGCATTGTTTGTTTGGTATAACATTAGGAAATAAATTAAGGAGTTACACGAGCTTTGCTTTACAGCAAAAAGAAAGAAAAAAAGTTTTCAGATAAGTTTCTGAATCATAACCCAGCAAAGATTTATAATAAAAAATTTATATGCAAACCTCTGCAGTGTACTGAGTTTAAATCAACCCCCATTACATAATGACCCTTGTCTTAACACATGAAGTCAAATGCAAAAAAAAAATGAACCTGATTGATTGTAATTAGAGCAAAAATCTGATTGAACAGAGCAGAGCCACTGCTCCCCAGTAAGGTGTCCCATGGGCAGCTGTAAAAATCTGAAATCACCCCCTCACAGCTCTAAAATTTCAATTCTCACAGGTAATAAGTGGAGGAACTCTGAACTACACCCAGCTCATCCCTGTAAACCAGTTCCCAGATTTAAAGTTACTTCAAGTGTAAAAAGGAGGATTAAGGAGAAATAAAGGAAAAACTCTACAACCCCCCTCTGGAGCTCCCAGCCACAAAGCAGGGACAGTGTGCAAGACCAGAAATCTTTATCCACAAAGTTTTATCTTCTGAATTTTTCATTCACATTTGTTTCTTTAATTTTTTTTTTAAATATCCCATAATTAATTTTTCAGACTGGATTCCTTAAGGGCCAGGTTCGCGGAGATAAATAACCTGGTAACCACTCTGATCCCCAGAAGATTTAGATTAATTTGGATACAGCTTTGACAAACATTAAATCTCTTCTTTAATGATGTTCCTCAAACAAAACAGTTAGCAAAATATCTGAATTTCCTTGTATAATGTCACATTTTAATGTAAACATCAAATAATGTACCAAAAGTTTTACCGGAAAAAAAAAAAATTAAAGCGGCACAATTCTTTATACCACTGGAGAAGAGGGGAGGAAAAAGCCAGATTACAAACATTTACACATGCATAGTGGAAAAAAAATTAAACAAACAAACAAAAAAGTATTTTACTAAATTCACGCATTTTTTTTAAAATAGTTATTAAATCTACTAAGCACCAACATACCTAAAAATTTATTTTCAGCTTCATGATTCATTTAAAAAACCTATCAAATTAACTTTTCAAACAAGCTTATATTATTAGCTTGTCCAAAAATAAAATGTAGAGTTTTTTTTGGGTTTTTTGTTAATTTTTTTTCTTCTTTTTTCTATTTTTTTATTATTTTTTCAAAGTATACCAATACTTTTATCTGAATGTTTCCAAACAATGGCATAGGTGTCTGCAAAGAATGCCTTTACTTTACCCTACAGTGGATGGAAAATACAATACCACATCATACAGAATCTAAAACTATAAAAGTCTGAGAATGCAGCATCCCTTCACAAAAAAGCTGATAAAACTGAAATTATTTAGGAGATGCTGCACCTTTATTAAAAAAAAAAAAATTAAATGAATTTAAGCAGAAATAACATACATTTTTACATTAACTGGCCATTTCTGGTACAGAAACCCAGCATAGTATGCTAATGTTATTGAATAAATGTAAATGCTACTTACAATCTTCTTAAATACAATTTAGACAAACTTTTTTTTTCCTTTTTTTTTCTTTTTCCTTTTTTTTTTTTTCATTTTTTCAAGTTGTACAGGTAATCTCTCAGCTGCTAGTTTAATGCAACATATCATTAACATTACACAAATTAAAAAATAACATGTGTGTGTCTTCCTACAGAAAAGCTTCCAAAAACCCGACCCACATCAAAAAATGCAAAATAATGGAATATAATTAAAAAAAAAATTAGTTGCAAGTCTAGCAGCAAAGCAATTAAGTGAGGATATATTTACCAATATAAACAAAGGGAATATTTGCAACTACAGGTGAAGCCCCAACTATCTTAGATCTACCGACACAAATAAAAATTAAATTCTCTCTAAAAAAAATAATCTGATTATTTAAAATAGGAGTAAAAGCCATTGCTACCTGATGAACTACCTAGGCTAAGTTCCTGAAACAAGGACAGGGGGTCGCTGTTCTTTTTTGTCTGCTCAGGAGGAGGTTTGGGCTTGGGGGGAGCCCGCAGAGCGCTGGCGTAGGACATGACGGGTTTGGTGCCGCCCGCGGGCTGGGGGCTGCTGCTGTTGGACTCCACCAGCTGCTTGTTGGGCATCAGAGGGGGGAACTGGCCCAGATGCTGGAGCACGTTGTAGTTGAAGGAGTTGGAGAGCTGGATGTTCTCAGCCTTCAGGTGTTCCTCCGGGGGCTTGGCCGCCTTCGGGGGAGCTGCGAAGGAGAAAGCGGAGTTGGAGCAAAGAAGGGCTCTGACTCAGCCAATCCACCTGCAGCAAGCCCAAAGGCAGAGCTGCCACCACCCCACCCCTCTGGTAACCTCCTCCCACAGCACCCATCTGCTGCGTTTAGTCACTCTGAAAATGGAGTTCACAGAATGACACAATCCCAGGATGGGCTGGGCTGGAAGGGATCTTAAAGCTCATCCTGCTCCATCCCCAGCCACAGGCACCTTCCACCAGAGCAGCTTGCTCCAAGCCCCATCCAGCCTGGCCTAGAAGTATCTAAGTTCATTCCCAGCTCTTGGAGCATGCAGCAGCAGCACAAGAGTGCCACCACTAAGCCCATCCCCCATGTGTTTGTACCCTCCAGCTGCAACCCCAAACCTGCAATTCCGCACAGCGGATTCTCCGGGTGCACTGAAGGGAAGCTGCTTCCCAATGGGATCTACTCTAATTTAAGCACTTTATCCACTGAGACAGCACAAAGAGTATTTCATTCTTCTTGCTTTACAGCTTAATAGGCTAAAATTAAAATTTACAGCACCATATATAATTCATTCTCCAACAGCAATTCAGAGTCCTGAATGCCAACCAACTAATTATTGGTATTTCAGGCTGAATGCATTCTTGCTAATTGATATGTTCTTGCTCCACATCTAACAACTCCTGTAACTATCAGAAAAAATGGTGCTTTAAACCATAGGTATAAAACTGCTTTCAAATGAATTTCCTGAATCCTAATGAGGTCCCTTACTTTTGTCTGGAGAATTCTGCTGTCTTGCACAGCCAGAGAGACACTACACAGAAACACAGCTCCATGTTCTATCTGCAACAGTCTAAGAACTGGGCAACAGATATATTCTGTAATTATTTCAGTCTTTAATCATAGAATTATTTTTTTTAAGCGCATCTACAAAAATGTCCCATCAAATAAATGCAAAAGTAGAAAAACATAAAGTTTCTCACTGGAAGGGTCACACACAGGCTTCTGCTTTTTATAGAGCATTCAAAAAAAAAAAAAAAAAAAACCAAAAGAATAAAAGAATAAAACAAAAAAAACCCAACAACCCCAAAACCAACTCATAGAAGAATGGATATGGAAAGAACACAGGCAAAGCAATTTTGCTAGGGTTGCTATGATTCAACAAAAAACAACCCAGAACACGAGCAAAAAACCTCCCAAAATAACCACAGCACTCAAGAGAAGACAAGTAATGACAAGCAGGGCCAAAGGTGAAAGCTGTGTGTGGTAGAGGTGTCTAACAGAAGGAAAAATATGAAATACACATCTTGAATGAGAACTTAATGATTTTTCTTTCCATGAACAGAAAAAGCAATGCATATCAAACTCTCAAATTGCCATTTTGGGGGAAGTGTCTGCATAGAGCAAGCCAGAGGAACTGACAGCAGCTCTCCCTGTGCTCCATGAATCCCTCCTGACCCAACCCAACACTGGTGGCACAGCCACTCCTGGTGTATCAGCCCTTGAACAGTCTGGAGTCAGGGTCACTCCCGCTCAGGCAGGGTTCACAGGATTTCACAGCATCACATTCCCATGGGGTTTTATTTCAGGGCTAAAAACCAACAGTAATGAGAACAGAGCAGTTACTGGTCATTAACCCTTAGCTCTATAAAACACATTTGGGCTGTAAATATGATCACAGGCAGTGAGCTGTAAATGTGGAAAGCCACAGCAGCCATAAAATGGAGATGTGTTTGCATGAACCATTAGATACAGGGCTCTGTTTCATATACATTTATTGACAAAACAGAAACCATGCTTAACTACAATAAAAAACATTTCATTGCAAATGCAGTTACCAGTGAGAACTTGATTTCTTCACTTAGAATTTGGTATTTGACAGCAAATGTGTGTATATGGTACTTTTTACATACACATCTGCCTTCTGAGGACTTTACTCACAAACAGGTTCTCAAGCTTTTCATTAAAGCAAAGAAATGTGGGACTGGCTGATCCCAACCCAAATGTGCCAGAGTTCCTGAGTTCCTCTTAAATAACTACAGAGTTTGGAGAGCAACTCTGTGTGAGCAATTCAGTGATGAATGCCACATAATACTGTGCATTCAGCTCCTTGATTTTCAGTAAAAATAGAAATAGATTGAAGGAGGTGCCCTGAGCCTGAAGCTTTGAACTTAGCATGAAAGATGCTGCCATAAATATGGGTTTGCAAAATAACAATTTCACATTTTGGAAATTAAAAGGCACATTAGGAATTTAATTCTTGAGTGCTGTCGCTGATATAAAGAGCTTTTCTCATTCATTCTACTCTGCATGTTCCTACTTCAGAATTACTATGAAATTACAAGATGTTTTACGTTTATAAAGTTTGGTGAAAAGCAATTAAATCTTTTAAGGCAAATAAAACCAGCTTATAAATATTTTTCCACATTAATAAGTGGTTTTAATATCCACACTGGAATACTGTTTGCATTTTTATTAATTTTGTTTTTAAATTACCAGTGGAGATTCTTAAAGCAAAATCACAGGGAAGAAACTGTAGTATCCTGGTAATATTGTTTTTCATAAACACAAGAAATACAGAAAACAGGAGAATTGCTCCAGCTCTCTCCTTGCAGCTTTTTTTCATCTCTGAAAAGTTAATTTAGTTTCTGTCTGCTCAATCAATCAGCACTGCTGCTACCACCAGGGAGGCCACATTCCACTGAGATTCTTCCACGGTGAGGGAGAATTTAAACTCGTCACTCCTTTGATGAAGTACCAGAATTTACTAGAGAAACGCTGAGAGCACTAATTCAGTTTATGTGTTGCTCCCTCAGACTGTAATACCAACACAAAATATCACAGATTCTGGAAACAATCAATCTATCTTGCAAATAAATCCCACCAGTCACCTTAGCTCCCTCCAGCACAAGTTCAGCTGCACTTGAAGCCACTGTAAGAGACTTTCTGGGTTTAGTGGAGCTTTTGGAGAAGCCTAAGAAGCAGCAATGCTTTTTTAGCTGAAGAGCAGGATTGTGACCGTGTTCAAAGGGGTCCGAGGATGAGGGAAGAGACCAGGATCTGACTCCATGTTTCAGAAGGCTTGATTTATTATTTTATGATATATATTATATTAAAACTATACTAAAATAATAGAAGAAAGGATTTCATCAGAAGACTGGCTAAGAATAGAAAAAGAAAGAAAGATAACAAAGGCTTGTGGCTCAGAGAGTCTGAGCCAGCTGACTGTGATTGGCGATTAATTAGAAACAACCACATGAGACCAATCCCAGATCCTCCTGCTGCATTCCACAGCAGCAGATAACCATTGTTTGCATTTTGTTCCTGAGGCCTCTCAGCTTCTCAGGAGAAAAAATCCTAAGGAAAGGATTTTTCATAAAACATGTCTGTGACACAGGATGTCACCAAGAAATGAGATTATTCCAAGCAAACCTATAACAATTGAAACAACAAATAATTCAAAAATCTTTGCTTGACTTGGCTTTGGGCAGGAAGCAGCTGAGCTGTACCCACCTAGCAGCTCCCGGGGTGGAACGGCTCTGCTGGCTCCATTGCATGGAATGTTTGGGTACAGGGCAGAGGAGGAGGAGTTCACCCACAGCTCAGGGGAGGAGTAGTTGAATGATGACTGGTTACTGTGGTCCTGAAGCTCTTTACACTGACCAAGACTGTCTTGAGGAGTGCTTAATTCTTCAGAACAAGCCTGGACTGAACTAGAGGAAATTCTTCTTTGGTACAACGGCCTGCCTGGTCCTCTTGGTTCATACTGTGAACAAAAGAAAAAAAAAACCACAAAACCATAAAATAGCATTTTGCTCTTTTGATTCAACTGCATGTATCAAATACTATTTTCCCATCAAATACTCTCCCTGAAAGGTCTTACCAAAAACCCCCTAGTTCTTTGCATTTCCAAAATACTAACACATTTCAAGTTATATGTTGCACCCTATAGTCACTGATAACGTATTTTGATCACACAAAATAGAGAATTTTAAAGGAAGCGCAAAGAACATCAACTGGGATTTCTTAATTCTTATCAACCTTTATATCTCACACTCCTACGTGGGTGTTGGATCACACAGTGAGGAGGAAGATACCCAGCATTTACAGATGAAGCAAAGGAAGCACAGAAACACAGAAGAGCAAGAAAAAAATGTTCTTACAATGCAGTCAGGAAAAAAATGGCTTTTCCTTTTCCAAAGGATAAATTAGTGACTTGTACACCAGGATCTGGGTAAGCAGGATACATTTATATACTGGATTTTGTACATACAAAATAAATGCTCTGGAGTAGCAAGTGCCCTCAGGAGAAATAATGCAGAGAATTTTATCTGAAACCACAGAAATTACTTGCTTCCATAAACCCTGTAGATCATGCAGATGGAAATGGCAGGAGCTCCATCAATTAACCTGTGGGCTTCAAGAGTTCAGGTTTAAGGGCTCTCTAAGCTTTCTCAAGATTCAAAGCAAGTCTCTTGTATTACAGTTTATTTTTAACAATAAATACAGTATTTACACCCATCTGCACTCTCTAACAAGAGCACCAATAACAGAGAAGTCACAGAGGTAAATCAAGACTTGGTAAAGGGGAAAAAAAATCCTAATGAAATGTCACAAGAAATTAGCTGAACAAACATTAAATAACTTGCTTGCAGAATCCAACTATTGTTACTATATCATCTACAAAAAATAGACAGCAGAAAAAAATGCATGAAAGGAAACTTCTTATTATATATCTTATTTCTGTTGCCACAATTAAGGGGTCAACACTTGGATATCCTGACAATTCACTCCCCTAAGGAAATTCTTCAACAACAAAACAAACAAACAAACAAAAATGTTCATAAATTACTGCCCAAATCAACCCAAAAAGTATACATTCATTGAGGTTAAAAGGGCTATTCTGTAAGCAATCAGGACTTTATCGAAGTTCTGGACACTTGCAAGTACAGAACCATACAGAATAACTCCAGTATTCCCTTTGATGTGCAGTTCAAATCTGGTTTGACTAAACACATGCAAAAGCTTTCAAGTATCAAGTCAATTAACAGCTTTCTAAGTAGTGATTGAGGAAACAGTTTAGTAAGGACACCAAAAGTCAAGAAATCTGCCCTGACAAGTGCCTTGTCTGAGGGATGGCTGTCAAAAACACACCTAAAACCCCATTTTGATTTCTTTGTGCATTCAGTCCTACCTACCAGCTGAAGAAGCAGTTTTGGAAAGTTTATAAGCAAGTCTCTGTCTTGTAACACTTTTACTGCATTTGGCATTTCTGTCACATATTTTGAAAGGAAGAAGAAATAAGAACTAAACCGAATTTGCACTAATTACATAAAGGCTCACTCTATTTGTCTTCAGATAGCAGGAACTGTCAGAAGCTCTATAGGAATATTTATTGGTTTATTACTGCTGAAAAGCCATTGTTCCTACATCCCGCTGTACTGACAGCATTAACTGTTGTCACAAAGTATTAGATTTTATACAGGGTGGTATGACTTAATGGAGTGAGACAGCAAATTTCTAAATGTCTATAAACTCAAACCTTACTACAGCTCTGGCTGGGCCTGAGGACTCCATTAACCTCTCTGGATCTGTGTAAGACAGAAATTTGTAAAATGCACCGAAATTCAATTTTAGTTATTTTTCTCAGGCTCATAAACTAAATATTTTCTGTTTTCATAAGTTGATAAACAAATTAAATATGTATTGTGTGAGACAGCGATGAGCAAGGCTCCCTCCCCAGCTTCTGTAAAAACCTTAACAGAAATGCATCACAGAACAAGCCACTTATGTACAAATATTGGATTACATGCACTCAGTGAGAATATTAATTCTCACATTCCTGGAATGCAACCTGGCTCCAGGATACTCTGTGTTTGCACATCATACACTCCTCAGCACCTCAGATTCCAACAGGAATTAAAACCTCCTGTTCTAAACATGACCTGACCTGTGCTGGCTCACCCCCTTAGAGCCCAGGACAAGAGAAGATGGAGCGGGACAGAGCCAGCTGTGTGTGGCAGGGTGTGCTGGAGCCAGCCCCAGGCAGCACAACTATATGTCTCTGTTTTCCAGCACACAGCCCTCAAAGTACATGGGATGGCTTTGTATGAAATTAATGCAGGCAGGGTGGGATTATGAAATCAGGTTTTGGACCATGTTGGAACAACTCTACAACTCTGGGGTCTCCTATGAGATGGAACCCAAGCACATTCACTGAATCAACTGGCTGGGTGATCCCAGCTGACTGACCTGAGCTTCCACCTGCGCTGCGGTTGATTTTCACTGCAGATAAATGACACACAGACACAAAGCAATGACTGCATGAAAATCCAGAGTAACATTCCAAAAGCCAAGGCTTCCCATTGAGCAGAGAAAACATTACACCTACAGCAACAAGAACCACGGATCTGCTCATGGAGAACAGAGAGAGGCAGAGAACGATTCCACCTCACAGAAATTCCCCCTGTGAGCTTTTAACACGTGAGGTGTTTTTCATTCCTGACCACTTCACAACACAATTTGATATTACAAGGACAGGACAAGTGCAGGGCAGACAGAACACCCACCTCTTCTAAGCTGTGGAGCGAAGAAGCAGAAACTGCTCGAGATGCGAGTGGATGAAATGGCTCCTGACCGACTGCGTGCTGATGATTCTGGATTTGTATAAAAGGGCTTTGCTGCGACCTGTGGGGCAGTGGAGGTATTCCATAGTGAAAGCCCTGCCCCAGGAGGTGATTCTGCTGCAGGTTAGCATAAGTCCAGGACCCATCAGGTTGCAGGTATTTCAAGGGAGACGGGGTTATGTGTTCGGATGGCATTGAGAAAGGGGGGTTGTACATTTGGGGTAAATGCTGCTGAAATGCTGGGTTAGTGGGCAGTTCAATGTCTCTGCTGTTCTCAGTGAAGTTGGGGAAGTGGTTGGAGTTGCAGGAAGGAGAAGGGAGTGCTGGTGGGCTCCGGGGCTGCACTTGTCTGTATTGCAACAGTCTCGACTGGGGGGGCGGCATTTCGGCGCCGTCCCGGCTCTCGCTGGGATCGCGGTGCGACAGCTCCCGGAGCAAGTCCTGGAATCTGCACCAACACAAGAAATGCAGCAAGGAAAGAGGAAAAAAAAAAAGAAGTTTTGCTGAAATCTCGCTCTTTTTGAGGTGCAGAAAACTCAGAGAACAGAATACTGAATTTAAATATTCTCATCTTTGCACTTGCTGACCCTAACTTCAAAGGATGTGACTGAGCAATCAGAAATTAGGCACAAGAGGATTAATTGGATGAAATACCCACCTGAATCATCTCAAAGTTTTAATAACTCTTGAGATTTCCTTTCCAGTCAGAAGAATCAATTTTTTGTTATCTCTTAAGAGACAACTAAAGGTAAGGATTTCCTGCTTTACTACACAAAGTAAAAAGTTCACATAGTTAAAGACAATTTTAACCCCTTTCAAGGCAAAAGCCAGAACAATCAGGGACTCCCCTCACTTGCACCATATATTTCTAAACTTCTTCAAAAGGTCAATTCAATTCAGCACTTCAAAGAGTCAGCTAAGAGGTCATTTCGATGCTTTACCATGGCCATAACAAACCAGATGGAAAAGAAAGCATAGTGGGAGATGACAGTAAACAGAGGCAATTTAAAAATCCAGCCTTTACAATATCCATGATTAAAGTTGATGACCACTGGAACCATTTTTCTGTTGATGTTCAACAGCTTCCTCTTGGGCCCCCTAGAGCTCCATCTCAAATACAAGCATTTTTTTTTAAATCTGCTTTTAAAGCAAAGGCTTTTTGAAAAGGAAGAAAAGTTCAGGTTTCACTGGGGAGCAGTGTTTAGGGAGGGGCTGTTTTGTTTCTTTTTAAGCACACAAATCTCAGACTGCTACTTCAAATTGAAAAATTTACAACTTAAATAGGCCTTAACTACACTCAGACACCTCTTTCATAAAAACACAAGGTTGTTACTCTCTATCCATTCCTCATTCCATAAATACAGCACTGAAAAGCTCCATAAAAATATTTTTCCACTACAGCTTTACTACCCAATATACTAACAGAATAAAGCATAACACATAATAAAAGCATAGTTGTAAGTCAGCCTGCCAACTATTTTAACCTTCATAATAACAGCAGCAAAAAGCAATACCTTTAAGTGCCTTGCACTTGATCACAGTGTTACAGATAGGTGCCCACTGCTCAATTTTACACAAGCTCTGATGACTCAGTAAACAAATACCTTGAATATGTTGCCTCTGTTTCATCTTCTGTATTACTGGCAAGTTTCCAGTTTGCCCTAACTTGCTGCTGTTGATGTAATCCAATTGGTTGCTGAGGAAGATGTGGTAGATGAGGATGGTGATGGTGTTGATATGGAATAGTGCCTTGACTGAGATAGGCATTATGTTCATTCCATTGCTGTAACCTGGCTTGTTGTTGCTGCCTTATTGTTTCCAAAGCTACATTTCCATGCATACGATCTATAAAAATAGTTTTAAAAAAAAATTTTATCTAATGCCCCTTTTTAAAGATCTTTATGTCAGAAAAAAAAAAAAAGAAAGAATACTTTTTATACAGTTTATTCCAGGGTCTATTATACACTAACTGCATTGCAGTGCATAACCTGGTTATTTAAATCATATGGAAAATCATATAAACATGAATCTTCTAATAAAGTGCTGAATATTCAAACATGCCTCAAGCAGCAAATTATGCTCAATGACATTACTTATGGAAACTAACCCAACAATGACCCAATTCAGAGCAATATGCCTGAAAAAGGTAAATACCTCCTTCATATTCACTTCAATGTAGTTATAATTGCACACTCTGAATTTAAATAAAGAAAAGTCACCTACCTAAAGTGTCCCCTAAGGGCATTCCTGATGGATTCTCTTCAATGAAGTTGTTCAAGTGGGTTGGCAGAACTGGGTTGTGCTGTGCAATAGGCCTCAAAGGATTATTGACTTCTTGTAACAGAGGTGGGGGGTGTTGCTCTGAAATCACAGCATCTACAGCAGGAGAATGTGGTCGGTGGGGAATGGGATTATTAAAAAAGGACTGGCTGGGGCCTGCCTGGAAAGCAGGGGAAAGCTGCGAAGGTGGTGGAGGCTGCTGATTCAAGTGATTATGCTGCTGAACTACCTGGCTCTGCTGGGGTGGCATTTGGTTGGGTTGTTCAGGCAAGTGATTTTGCTGTTGGCTTAAGAGGTTTTGCTGCTGCTGCTGCTGCTGCAGAGGGTAGGGCTGCCTCGGGATCTGGGAGAGGTGCTGGAAGTGGCGGCTGGGAACTGCGAACTGGGAGTGGGGCGGGGTCAGGTGCAGGCTCAGCTGCCTGGGGGTGAGGTTGTCTTTGCGATGGAATTTAGCATTGGGGTAACCAACACTGGAACGGGACTCTGGGCTTCTCTGCTGAGGGGTTGCTTCTAAATCAACCTGCAAAAGGAGAGTAAAAGGTTTTGAGAATTTGCATTTAAAAAATTGAAATAAAAACATTTCGGTTTGACTAAACAAAAGAATGACTAAACATAATGATTGAATTCATTAAGAGAAAGTATGAAATAACAAACAAACAAAAATACCCAAATCCATTTAAAATAAACAAATTAACCAAACCAGATACCCAGACAAGAGAAACCCACCTGCTTGGATTCCAGAGGTTTCTTCTCAGGTGTTCGAATTTTATTGATTTCAGGTCCAGCAGTGTTTTCACTTTTACCTAAAAACATTTACAAAATTATTTAATTTCCATAGGAAAATATTTTTGGTTTTTTTTTTTTTCCCTCAGACAGAAGAAAATTGACTTATTAGTAAGGCATTTACAGCACCACAGACATTTAGTATCATCTACCTAAATAACACTTTCCCTTTAATCTCTACACTTTGTTCATTAATAACCACTAAGTAGTTCTCCCAGCTTAATTGCAAATAACATCAGTACTGTGGAAGGGAGATGGAACAATTACACCCTCAACAGCCCTTCCCACCTCCCATTCCTTCTGAATCTCACAATATCCCAGTTATTCTATTTGTAATGGCAAATCCCAGGTTATTTCCCCCATCTGTGGATCCTCGATTAGGGAGGAAAGGGCAAAGGACAGAAAGGATGGAGGAAGCAAAGTCCTTTCCGCAATCCCATTTCAAGCAGAAACTGCCCCCAAGGGAGAGCAGCTTGCAGAGCCATCCCAAGCACTGACCATTTCGAGTTTGTTCGTGCTGCTCCTTGTCCTGGTGGGGGAGCTGCTGCTGTCCTATGCTAACGGGGGAGTGGTGGCCCAGGCCGTAGGGGATCGGGGACCCTCGCCCGTGTGCCTGTAACAGGTTCATGTTATATGCCATGGCTGCTTGGTGAGTAATGAGGCGAGGGTCGACTGCAAACCTACCCTGATACCCCGTCCACGGTACCTGTGTGGTAAACAAACATTAAAATTAGAATTAGAATTAAAATTAAAATTTAAATTTGAAAGAGAGAGATGTGATCTGCGAAGGTACGTTAAATTAAAGGCAGTGATAACAAGCATGCTGATATTAGGTCAGTGACAAGAGTTTTTCAAGCACCAGATGACCTGACACACTTGCACACAACTACAGCTGCTGCTGGGAGGGGAGGGCTCTAAGGGCAAGCAAAACAAGGGCACAGATTTTTGAGGAGAACCTTGGGCAAAAATTTTTCTCAATTTTTTCAAAACCCATTCTTGTTTCAGTGGTTTTGAAGTTCAGAGAGAAAAGACTGATGGACAAGCTGTAGTTGAATAAATTTCAGATTAAACCCTTCTCTATGAAATAGAAATGGTGCAGTTCAAGCAAATCCAAAGCCCTTTCTCCTGGTAGCTGCAAGACATTGGGCTGTGGCTCAGAGGGGACAAAGACAGGAGCCTCAAAGGTGAGGAGCAGACCTTGCAGCACCCAGTGCTGGGATTCTGGGCCCCAGCAGGAGGGGCTGTGCCCCCCTCTGCACCCACAGGACACTCAGGGATGCTCCCAGGACCAGAAAGTGCCCACAGGGAATCACACTCCAAAGTGTCTGTGCTACAGGACATGTGTACTGCAGAGTCAAAGCAAAATCCACCTCCTGAAAGCAGCTACAAAGTCAGGATTTTTTACAATGGATTCAAGTTTATTCCTAAAAGGAATGCTAAGGAAGACAGCTCTGCATCAAATGAGTTCCAACTGGCCTTATAGGGAATTTATTAAAAGAAGGGAAATCTATGAACAAGAGGAGAGTGCAGGGAGTCATCCTCAACACTGAGGCTGCCAAAGCATCCTTTAGTGATGGCAGCAGAAAACCTCCTCCAGCTTTTACCTTGGCTATGGAAACTGCATTAAACAAAGACATCATTTTATCTTCCACCAACATAAACACATTTTACTTCAGTCCCTGCTTCTTTCAAGTGTAACAACTTTCATCCAATTCTTTTTTTAAATTACTATTTGCCCTTGAAATGTGCACTTTGAACTTCAGCTTTAGGCTACTATTGCATCTGTACAACCCCAAATCACCTCCAAGCTTCTTTTCAAAAGTAGCAGTCTCATTAGTACCTCAGTCTTCCCACTTAATTATTTAAAAATCCATCCTCAGGGAAGGTGAGTTCAAAATACTTGTTTTTATTACATTTCTTTTGATTGGAAACACATAAAAAATATATTAACCTTGGAACAATAAGACAGAGTTTTTAAATTACCTTGGTTTGATATTAATATAATGTGAGCAAGCATGACAAAGATACAGCTGCTGGCCTTCTCATTGCATTTAAATTTATCCATCAAATGCAGATTTCTAGTAAGCTTGGAAAAAGGAAAATTCCTTGGCCTAGCAAAGCAAACCAATTTACAGCTGCCAGCTGATCTAAGACACAAAACTGAAACTATAGCAAGTCCCCTGTTCAGCATTCATAACCCAAATTACAACAGAGGACTCATAATTATTGGAAAAAACCAAATTAGCTGTATTCCAACATTTAGCATTATGAATGGAATTAAAGACATCTGCACGTGTGGGTTCCACATCCTTGCCACGCTCCTCAGGAGCTGTGTACAACACAGACATGCTGCTCCACAAGCTTCTGCAGCCTTTGTTCTTTCCTTGCATTTTCCTCCTGGAATATGTTGACTGTGAAAGGTAAAAATAAAGCAGAGACTGCTTCTTTAATGTGTGCAAATTTTGGTGGGACAGTTTTATTTGTAATCTAAAATTCCATGCATAAATGTAGCCTAAAAGACCTGCTTAGAGATCTTCATTCTGTTCCCAAATGTCATTAAGGGAAGGGATTGGAGAGGAAACTGGTTCACTATGAGGTTCTGGAAGGGAAAAACATCCCATTATGCTTATTTTTCTTATCACTTCACTTCAGACACCTTGCACTGCAGACATCCAAAACTTGTAATTTAGGCTGTGTGATGCCAATAAAGAGAAACAAACTTGGTGTGAATCACTGAGGTCTCTCCAATGATTAAGAACTGAACCAGGCAAATAATTCAGAGGCAGGTGTCTCAAGTCAGATGAGACAGATTCCACTGGTGTGCCTAAAACACACAAATTACATGAACATGAAATTGCTTTTAGCCTGCCTGGAGTTATTTGGGGGAGCAAAGCTTTCAGGTCTTTATTTTCTGGCTGTCCTCTGTACTGCCACTCCTAAAGCCAGCAAAGCCCAGAGATTTGGGAGTGTTGAAAAAAAACCTGCAAGAAATTCACTATCTGATTTTGTGCACACAATAACTGAGGTGGGGAGGGGGAGAAACAGAAAATGAATTCTTACAGGCAAAGGCACAGACATGACCATATTTCCTCCATAGACAGCAGGTACATATAGAATACTTGTCCCAGTGTGTGGATCTATCCTTTGAACAGGACTTGGAGATTTCCCCAGATTGGGGTGAGGTCCCAGAGGAGGAGGGGGAGGAGTATATGCTCGGATAGGATTTCCAATTAGAACAGAAGGATTGGGCTGAACTGAAAATAAAGATAAAAATAAAAGATATATAAGGTATATACATACCAAAAAAAAAGATTTATACACAAAAAGAACATGAAGATGACCATTTCTTTGTTTTTTCAGCCTAATAGTATCTATCTTGATAAAGCAAGCGTGCAACTCTATAACAGCACAGGTCTGATACACCAAGAGAAAGCATTAATCAAATCCTGTATTCCATTTCCAAAATTTGAAGAGGCAGAAAATACAAGTTGAGATACAGAGAAACAGGTAGCTGGTAAGTGCATTAATGAAAGAATGTCCCAAACCAATTAAATATGCTGACAGTCAGGGTGGCTGTAAGCACTGATCAAGAATTAAAATAACCCTCCTTTCTTTAGCAGGGAAGACAAGCTCTAAACTAATGCTTTTCCAAATCAATAACAAAATTATTCAGCTGTTGCATGCTACCTGGCAAAGGTATGATCAGTAAAATCTGGATGTATGACAGCACAATTTAACTTCAAAGTACCTCAGAAAACAGTGCATGCAAAATAATGTCCAAACCCTTCTAGTGCAAATACCCTGGTACAGGGCTGTACATGATGAATTTCAAACACAGCTATTTTTTTTGAAGGCCAACAACTGTGTTTGTGTTAAAACTTTAAAACGAGTGCACACAACACATATAAAGGGTGAGCCTCAGAAATATCAAATGTCCATTTAACAGTCCATGATCTGATCCCCACATGCAAACAACAAGTAAATGGCTTGCAAACAGAGAAGGGACCAGATTCTCAATGTCAAACTACTGTCAGCTTCCCTGGGCTCAGGATTTCCCCAGGAACTGCAGAGGCACTCACCAATTCCATCAGGTGGGAAATGGTCATTCTGGTTATGATGATGGACCTTGCCCTTCAAAGGAAAAAAACCAATAATAGTGATCTTTGCACTCTTACACAACCCAAAGCTTTTTATTTCAAGTGAACATGATAATTAAACATAAAACAGAGTTTGAAAGGAGTCAGCCCAACAGTTTATTCTTCTTACACATTCAACCACCCAATTCTACCACCTGCCTATGAATTCACAAAGCTGGACATAAAACACCGCTAATTCAATTAACCATGTTGTAATGTGGGTCATTACAACTCCCTCTGGGAAAACCCTCTCCCAGGCCTGTTTTCAGATGCAAAGAGAGTTACAGCAGATATTTTGAGTTTCTTTTCTCACCATTTTATTTCCCCCTGTCCCACAACTTTCAGGAGCAGCACCCAGCACCAATGTAACCCTCATTACTCCTCTGCCATTGCAGCTTCAGTGCAAGCAAGATCCATTTTCTACTCCAGGTTCCAGCTCAAGAATGCAGGAGACAAAGGAGCTGCCCCCAGTTTTACTCAGGTACTCTCCGTGCCCCATCTCATTTATCAGCTTCTGGGCTGTGGCTCCTCTGTGACTGCTCCCCAAAAGTGCAATACAGGAGAGTAAAGAACCCCAGTGCTGGGGAGAACTGTTCTTCCTTGGTGTAACATTGGAAAAGGATTTTAACAGACCTGAGTTATCCCTCCTGCCTTCCTCATGAGTTTGCAGCATCAACTAATTAGTTAATATTCATAAACTGTGAGCACATATTCCACTGCCAGTATGCTCTCAAGTCCTTTGCAGCACAGAAATACTTTACTTAATCTGGACCTAAGTACGTTCAGAAATTTAAAATAAATCTAGAAACGCTTTGATGCTGCAAAACTTTTCTTGCCCAGGAGATAAGTCTAGGCAGTTTTCCAGCACTCTGAGCAAATTAGTCAGGCTACAAAGACAGGTTGTTTGACAATGTTGACTCATGCATAAACCAGATTAAAGAACTGGTCTCCAAATTTTCCTCTCATTTGAAAAATGAATTATGGAAAAATAAAATAATAATTGCTTTTCATTGCAGCACTTAAACAAAGGAAGCCTGTTTATTCAGCAGAGAAAGATTCAATCTAAAAACGTGGAGCAGCTGTAGCCTTAATCACTCACGGCCAGCACAGAGCATTTCTGTATCTGTTACCATGTCAGAGGCAAGCAGCATGTGCAGAAGTCTGACAAAGCTCTGCTCTAACCTGTCAGACCTGGATTTTATAGGTGCCATATTTTTCAAACTGAAATACCACGTATTTACATAAGTTTGTAAGAAAATAATGACCTAAGTTTGTAAGAGGAGCTGTCCTGCTCAATGGCAGCTTCAGGATCAGATTGGTAAATAAAAGTCAACTGGGGCCACCAGGAAGCTGGGGAAGGGAGTTGCTGCCTTTTCTTTTTCTTTTTCTCCTCACAGTTTTGAAGGCTTTACTATTTCATAACAGTCTCTTATGAAACTCAATTGTTATCATTTCTCAAAGATTTTCACACCAAGGTTCATGTCCCCACCCATCTCCAGGATACCTAAACCTACCCTAGAACTGATGGTGACTGACAACACTGGAGCACAAATACACTCAGTTTCCTCTAAAAATTGGCTCCACCTTTGGAATATAAAAATCCACATTACATAAAGGCTCTCAGAGGAAGCCCAGACCAAGATTTAGGTGAGTGCAGGCAGTTAACAGCCTTGTCATTCCTTGGATCCCCCTTCAGTCAACAAACAGGAGTAGAGAGAGTTCTCCAGAGATTTATCCTGACCTGTGATCCTCCCTGTCTGCAGGCAATCTCTGGGGTGATGCTGCACCCTTGATTTAAGTGCCTGAACCCAGACCAAAAGCTGGCAGGCAGCGAGTGGGAGGTAGGAAAGTTGTAAACTCAGAGCTTAATTTGCTGTATGTGAACTACCCCAAGGGAAACTGTGAATTCTGGAAACTTTCCCTTTCCACATCATCACCTTCAATAAAGGCTGTCCCCATGCAGCTCCAGCCCTCCTTCCACTGCCATGCCTGGCCAAGCCACAGGAACAGGGGACAAGGCACTCACAGCTCCAAGCTGCCTGCTGGCCTCTCAGACAAGACTCAAACATTTTGCCTTCTTTAAAATCTAAACTGCAAAGAGGTTTTTAATGCCCCTACATAAATCCAGGAGCAATTCTGCTGAATAAGAAGTGCTGCTTGTACAAAACCACTTTTCAGCACATGTGAAAGGCAAGCCCTGACTTGCACAATGTCCATAAACTCACCACAAAACATGACTGAAAACTGTTCTTTTTTTTTTTTTGCTACAAATTTTTCCTACAAGCACTAGGTTTTAATCCTTCATTTTTAATGTTAAATACTTTGCTTAGGATGTATAAAATAAGCAAAACCAACCATCTGCATTTAAAACTTGAGCAAAGGGAAATGCATCACTGATCCCAGCTGTATTCTCAGAGTACCTGATTATTACCTGTGCTGTTACTGCACACACTTACGACCTATCAGTGGCATTCAGAGGGAAGATTTTATTTAGAATTGTGATACAGGTGGTTCAAACACTTCAGATCTTAAGATGAAAATAGAGTGTTGGCAGTTGGAACAGCACAAGGGCTTAGTTTACCAACAAACTAAAGCAAAATAAACAGAGCTGTCTACTTACAAGACTCTCACATTCCCCAACACTCACTCCCCTTTTTTTCCTAAATGTACTATACCTGCATTTTCAAGTACTTTTTTTTCCATTTAGGAAACTAAAAGTATTAATAATGACATTCTGTTATTAAGGAAAAGACTGAAGAGCTCATGAAAAATGAGAGTGCAGCAGTGGCTTTTAAAGACAATTTTGTAATTTCTGGTTTTCTGTAGGCCCAGTGTTTTGACACATGACTAGAAGCTTTAGAAATCTGGTGTTTGTTTCAGAAAGTAATGCCTGCATCTTGATGAAGAAACCAAATGTTCTCCCTTACAAGCTCCCTTTTGGGAAGGACTGCCAAAGGGAAGGCTTTCCTCTTTGTATTAAAAAAACCTGTCGTAAAAATTTCATTTCAATGATACAGCCTGGAACAAAAATGCAAAGCTATGGGAAACATGTGCAGTTCTTCCTTCCTGTACATTGAGTTCATCACAAAGCTGACAACCTGCATTTCAGTTCTATCTCTAAGCACAATTTAATTAAATTACAACCCAAATGATTTTGATATAAACTACAAAGAATTATTAAAACAGAATTCATTACTAATATATCACCCCCCAAGAAAGCTCTAAAATTTAGTGTTGTTCTTTATCACCCTAAGGAAGCTATGTATTTTCCTCATTTCTTCACCTGCTTTTATAAAAAGAGCTGATGAAATTACCACTCAGAGGTAATTTTATCTTTCTGTCCTCTTGATGCTAATGAAATCTGGTCTTCTGAAGGACATTATCACTGAGCTAATCTATGCAACAAACCAGTTTACAACATATTCTTAATTACATCAAAAATTATCTTACGTAACTTAAGTCCTTGAATTTTAAATGTGATTTTTAGACCAAACCAAATCCCTTTTGGCTACTATTTTGTTGGCTTCTTTTCCTCCTTGTCCCTGTATCAACCTGTTGTTTTTTGGGGTACCATCAGAGCACAGCTTGGGACAGGGACTGGCTCTTGCTCAGAGGGTTTAATCTGATTTATCTAAATCCTGAGTTTCCAGGGCTGAAGTTCTCCAGTGTCACTGCAAAACTACCAATGAACAGCCCAGAGTGAGCCAAGGTGTGCTGCAGTAAGGAAACAAGGCTTGGACAACCCCAAGCTATATTGCTAAAAACTTTATGATAACACAAGTCTAGAGCTGAGGATCCCTCTGGAATTTGCATTCATGTCTGATTGCACTGATGCAATTTTAAAACAAACAGCTTGTTCCATAAACCTTTCATGTTATTTCTGCAGATTCCCTCCCAGCTGCTGACAGAAGGCATCCCCAGAACTCTGTACCTTTGGAGGTGACTGCTGCTGTTTGCTGGGGTTGGCTGAGTGCTGGTGCCGCAGCGCTCGGGGGATGAACTCGGGGGCCAGGGGGTTCAACACGTAGGTTTTCTTTAACTCCAGAGCTTCCAGCTGAGCTTTGATCTGCTCAAACGTGATGCCATGAAGACTTTCATTCTCGTGGCACAGGGCAATGAACCTTTCCCAGAACTTCCTATGGAAATGATTTTTACAGACAGTGAGGAAGGCTCAATGGCTGCTATTAAAATGAAAACAGATTGAATGTAACTGTGGGACACTGGTATTGTTTGTGTGTGTTCATTTCACACATCAATCCATCCACTCTGAACCTGCTCCCTGCAGCTGAGCCCACAGAACAGTGCAAAGCTCCCCAGGCACTCCAGATGCACACACAGCTCTGTCCATGTGCATCAGGTCACAGCCCTGGCTGGGTACCACGTTTGGTATTAACGCCATGGACAGCTCCAACTCAGAACTTTTTCCTAGAAAACCAAAACCAGCAAACTACATGCTTAAAATTCTGGAATGTATGATTTAAGGCATTTATTGAAGCTCAAATAGTGACAGGAATTACACAGACTCTCAGTCCCAGAAGATGTCAAGAACATTCTCTGAATTTAGGCAGATCCTTCAGTGTAACAAATACCAAAGCTAACAAAAAACAAATACAAAGGGTTTGAGATATGCCCTCAAAACCACTCTTGTGAAACACTTCAGAGGCATGTGAAAATTAATATTTTGGGGAGTTTCTAGAGATTCTTTGAGATCCTCTAGTGGAAAACAAACAAAAGCATGAACTTTAGTGTGTGTCAGATTTTTCTATAACATACAGAAGTATTTTTGAGCTGGAAAAACAACCATCAGATGATGCATAACTTGTCTGTGAAAATTCTGTTTCCAACTTTTTGGAGGATGGAGGGGTTATTTAAACCATGTAATAAAAGAACATTTCTCCCTGCCTTCTGCTTTCTCATGACATATCTTTCTACTGCTTTATAAAAAAAAGTCTTTTTTTTTTTTGCTAACATCCACAGCAGGATCTACACAAAATTTTACACTTACGATTTTGTTTTTAACCTCAAAGAAACTTTTTGGGTGAAGTTACTGAAGCTTAGAAGTTATTTAATAAGGTCTGAAGATGTCACTTTAAAAAAAACCCAATAAACCTGACTGAGCTGTCTCTTTCAAAACTATCAAGGGTAAAGGTGTGCTTGACTATAACTCCTGCTTGTTCACCCTTCAGTAATAAGGTCTGGCCTATCAGCAAACTCTGTTCTTTCCCCAAAACCTGCAAAATGAGGAACTGCAGCACACTAATTGTACCAGCAGTGTCACATTCTGCTGAGTAGCTGACTTTGTGAGAAAGAACAAATGTCTGTCTTGCAAGAATGCTGTGATGCTAGCGATTTAAGAATTCAGAATTGTTTTCCCTAAAAGCCCATTTCTGCTGTGATTTCATAGAGCCAAGAAATGGTCTTTTAAAATTCAGGATGCAAGTTGGCCCTTTTTCTGCATTTTGCTCTAAGGCAAATAGATCTTGCAAGGTTTTAAATGAGAATTAAAAACCAAAATTAAATGCATCGCCAGGATGCTTTAATGATGGAATTCCCTCTGATTAATCAATTCAGTCACCAAACCTACTGCCAAGTACCCCAAATCCACTGAGACCCATCCACTTTTGCTGAGAATGCTGAGAATGCCCCAAGCAGTCTCTCTACACATGGAACACTTGTTCTGGGGTGTAAGAACAGAGAATAAAACCCTGCTGCCTCTGAGTGTGCTCGGGAGTTTAAAGGGGGTGTCTGCCAAAACAGCTCTGTCTAGTCCAGCTGGAGCACACAGGAATGTAATGATCACCCTGGGCATACTTCACAAAGCTCTCTACAACTATCATTACAGTCTTGACTCATCTTGACAGGTATTAGAATATTTATAAAATTCAAGTACACTCTAAACTTTTTTGAGGTCTGTTTTTCCTAACGAAATGTCACTTCTTTCAGACTTCTCTACTCCTGTTGGACTAAAAAAGAACCATCTTCCCAGCAGCCTCCCTGAGCCCCTCCAGCACTATTTTCAAAGAGTGAATGTTCAATTATTCAGTGAAACAAGACAATGGTGTATTAAAGGGAAAGCTCGAGATACATCTTAATAAAGTTTCAGTGCTCCTCGTTTCTTAATTATCTTTCAGTTTTATAATTTGGAGCAGCTCTACATCTATAAACAGCTGCTGGTCTTCAAAATGCAAACCAAATCCTTAACTGCCAGCACTGTAATTTATTTACCATGCTGACAGCCTGTATTTTTATTTTATTAAGTTTTTGCACACCCTATTTCAAATACTTTGAAGAAGCACTTGGGAGGCACAGGGGATCCTCATCAGCTCATTACATAAACCACCCCTTGCCTAAAAAACCCAACCAGGTAAGGGAAAAGTGAATTAAACCCACAACAATTATTTCTCTGTCAGTAAGATGTTAGAAGCCATTTAAAGCAGATCACTGCATCCATGTACAGACACTCCTGACACGGCCCCAGCAGGGAAGTGGTGAAATTCAGGTTATATTTCATAAATACAGTAAACAAAGGTTTGAATTGCATTTGGCTTTTTCAACTCCAATCTTTGAAAACCACATCCCTTCTCAACACAGCAGCAGAAGCATTGCTCAGGAAAGTAGAACACAACATAGATATAACAACTAACATGTATTTTTAGCTTTATTTTAATAATGTAGTCAGTGCACTGTTTCCTCTCTTGGAGAATAAGCTGCAGGGTTTATCTCTGATCATCTCAAAATTTCAGCTCTTCCATCGAAAAAAACCCTTTGAAGAACAAGAACTTGGAACCTTTAACATATCATTAAGTGTTTACATATCTCAGCATTTTTCACATTTCTTCATTTAGGTCTACAAAATGTAAATCCACTCAAATCTTAACAAGTTTTCTCCTAGTGTCATGAAGAGCTATCAAAACATAAATAATGTTTTTCAAGTCTTCTACCATCCTATGACTGCCATAACATTCAAATCACAATTTAAAACTCCAAATTATGCATTACCTTTATTTGTATATCAAATTGTAATGGGTATACAAAAAACCCTACTAGAAAGTAAAATTAAGCATGGTCAATTGTTAAGTGAAAATCTGAGCAATTGTAAATATATGAAAGGACAATTTGTCCATGTCCAGGTGTAGGCATCTCACATTTTTCCTTGTTATACTTGATGAAAACCCTCACTTTCCTAAATCCACCAGTCACAGATAAACACATTTTCCAGTACCCTTAGCCCTGATTAACCAAGGAACATAGAGAAAGTACCTGCATCTTCCAATGGAACATAAAGCAATAGGATCTCCAACCACAGCTACCAAGGACTGCGCTCTTGTAATGGCAGTGTTGAGAAGTTTGTAATTAGACAGAAAACCATAATCCAAGTCTTCTGTTGAATCCTCCAGCAACTGCTCTTTCCTTTTAATTGGAGTTTGCTTATGTTTGCATGTGTGCCGTGTTCGTACTGTGCTGAGGAACAAAACTCTGAACTGTTTTCCTAAAATGAAACAAAAAACATCTCTGAGATAATTGTTGCTATTTCTGCTCCTATCATGGCCAGACCACTGCCCTTGCCAGCCAGATTTCACACCTAGATGTTCTGAACTCATAGCTACCATTCACATGAAGAGCTTTATGCAAGAATAATAAGATTTAAAAATTTAAAAAGATGCACTATAAATAGCGTATTCCGTTACAAGAATATTTCCTCTTTAAAAAACTTACTTTTTCACCTTGATATTAATCACTCCTGAACTTTCTCAAATGTTAATTATCTTTACAGCATTGCCTATGAGTCAATAACAAATCTTGAATTTATTTATTCTACCTTAAAAATAAATTCTGGACATTCTTGATTCATATTTTTAAATTTCTCAAATACATTAATATCTACCATGAAAAAACAGAGCAAACCACTCACTGTCACTCAGTTACTTTATCATCTGCCTTTGTTTATTACTGACTAGAAGTGCAACCTAGCAACAGGCTATGCCTACACAAAATCCTTGTTATCAATGTGATTTCAGGAAGAAACACCTAAATTTTTAGACTCCTTGCAATTTATTCCACAGATGGAAAAGAAATCAGTAAAGATTCCACAGATGGAAAAGATAATCAGTAAAACATTTTGAGGCTAAAGCTCTGTTCCATTTGTATCCGGAACTCTAAAACCAATCAGTTTGTTAAAAACATTAAAATTCTGATAAAAACCTATTGGTTTCTACAATTTTTACTCAATTTTTAAGCAAGGCTGAACTTAATTCTGAGAAGAGATAAAGATATCTTTTTGAGAAAAGATATATCTCACATCCACTGAGATAAATGAGATCAATCTCACATCTCACATCCACGAGTTATACTCAGCGCTGGAGCAACATCTGTACCACAGCTCTCCTTTTCCTCCCACAGCTTTAGGGTAATTTTAGCAAACTCCAGGGTAATTTTATCAAGTTATTATAGCAGCAGACACTTCCCCTTGGCCAGGCCAGTGCTCACCCTGCACGTTGAGCACCCTCTCCACGCTGACGTCGGACAGGCGCTTCTTGCGCAGCTCGGCGCGGATGCGGAACACCTGGTCAGCGTAGGGGGTCACCACCCCGATGCTGCCATCGTCCAGCTTGCCCCAGGCCACTGGCCACTTCCTCCTCAGCTCCTCCACACGCTCCACCACTTCAAACACCTGGGGAAAAAGGCAGGATTCTTAAAAGTTGTGTCCCACTGAGCAGCGCTCTTTGATATGGAAAGGGAATTTGAGCTTTAAGGCTTTGAAACACTGACATGACACAGGGTTGCACAAGCAATGATACTACTGCATCCCACAGGGATACTCTAAAGTATCCTGGAGTAAAACAATTTTTCACTATAGAGCACCCTTCTTTTATCTTGGAATAAATTCTCTCAGTTAAAATTACAAACTTCAAAATTACATTAATAATCTTAATTTTCATTGTTAGGTTTGTACAAAAATGTCAAGTGCACTAGAACCTTTCTTGCCATACTTCAACTTATTTCTGTAAGTAAATGTACTGCCCAAATTGCTGTAATTTAATTTGTATTCTGTATTTGATATATGTCATCCTATCATGTCTGATAACTCTAGACACAGCATCCGTATAGGAGAGCACAATAATCTCCCATTCCAAAGGATACCATTGGGAGGTTCAGATAATTCATCAACTGCTAGTTCCTCTCTGTGAAACACTATGAAATGTGCTACCTGAGAAGATTCATGTGTATTAACACCTGAAAACCTCCCCCTGTGAGGTGACAGCCCCCAAGTAACCTCCTGCCAGAGCAGCTCATTTTACCACACCAGAGGTACTGCACAGCACAAGGCATTTCTAAGTAACCTTACAGAAGGTTTGTGATTCCTTTTCTTTTTTTTTTTTTTAATTTACAGTCAATAAATATTTCTCCAGCTATTTAAAGCATGATAATTCATGATGCTGTTTTCCTACAGCATTTCAAATGCAAGCTCAGCCTCTTAAAGAAAAAAAAAATCTGTTAATCCTTAAAAAGTCACAAACAGTTTATTTTTGGCAATTTCAGAGGATAGTGAAAATATGGGACTGTTTTTAAGCAAGTCCTGAATGTTTTTGTGACATCAATTCTTGCATTTAAAAGCCAGCTCTGCTGACAAAGGCTATTAGAATAAACTTTGATATCTATAACAACCATAGCACAAAAATAAGGATCTATTGTAGGTATTCTGGCAAGATTCTCTGAAAGGATATAGCTTCTAGGTATGTATTTAGAATTAATACCACACAGAGAAAATTTTAAATGAAGACCAACAAGGGAAAGTGCACTTCCCAGAATAATTCTTAATATAGGCATCAATGAACCACAAGATGCCCCAATGCAAACATCCATTAAGGGTCAAACACAAAAAATCTCCCTCATCATCTAATTGCAGTTTTTTCCTGCTGGTGTTTAAGGAGCCGTTGTCCTTCATTTCTGCCTGTGGCCATTAATGACTCACAGTTTTCAGACAGTTACTTGGCCACTGAAGATATTTTTAGGTCCTTTACAACTTTTTTTAAATGGCAAAGCAATCCAAGTAGATTAATGAAAGCAGTCAGGTGTCCAGAAGTCATTGGAGCTTCTTATTTCAGAAGATATTTTAATGCAGCAAAGAATGTTTAACAAGTGCAGCACAACAACAAACAGGTTTCAAATTGTGCAGCAGAGGAACCCCACCATGATCAACAAGGGGAAACAGGCAGCTCTGCAGTGCTTCATAACAAGCACTACCCAGAAATTCCTCCTAAGCTTATGAAAATCACTGCTATTTCTTTGATTTTCCCTCCCTCCCTAACTGGAGGTGACTGGAAAAAGGCATCTTCCACTATGAAAAGTATTATCAAGGCAGAAGGTGGGAGGTGGGTGCTGCTGCATGTGTTTGTTTTTGTGGGCTTGGGTTGTTTGGTTCTTCTAAACACAAGGGAAGGAATGAGAATGAAAGTAATTTTTGAAGAATACCAATAAATCTATGTGAAACAAACAGATAGAGAATAAGCTCTCACCTAAAAGAATCTCATCTGCACATTATCAGTTAGACACTGATCCTAAACATATTAAAGGAAATGTGAAATGTTACTCCTGAGGACTCTTATCTGAGTGGGAACATTTCTACAACAGTCAAAGAAATCTAAGTTTTACTTCAAATTGCAGTTACTCTCAGTTGCTAAGATACATCTATCAGAATGTCACATAAATTATCAGGAAAGACAAATCTTCTCTCCTGAAGAATGAGCCTGGGAGAATGAGATGCAGCTTATAATTTGCAGAGAAAAAAAAGAAAGTAAATTAGTGGAAATGTTTACTACAATTGCAATTTTCATTACATCATGTTTAGCAAACTCCATGTTCCACTCTCCTAGTAGAGGACAATTTATGTCTTCCACCCACACTGAGCATAAACCATTAAATTTGGGGGAGTGGAGCTTTAAAAAAACAATCAACAGTAAAAGCAAAGAAGAGTTACCTCTGCATTATTGTAAAAAGCTGTACTATTTTTTTCTTGCACATCTTCTCCACGTGCTGTGAAGAAAGTCAAAGGGTAGAAATCTTTGTGTGCTGGCTGCTTTCCACTTGCCATCAATTTGCCTTCATAGAAAAGTTCAGATGTGTAACTGTAACGAGGCAAAACAGGGGAAAATGTGGAGTCTACACATGAGCTCACTGATAAAATATGCAAATCTCCCTGATGAAATATGCAACCACAAAATCCTTCATAAGGAAAACAGAACCACTGATTACTATTCAGCATCTTCAAATGATTTCTCTGAACTGATATTTCCCTTCTACAGACACAGCAGAAGGCACTAAAAATATGCTTCTCCAACACTTTTTCTACAAAGGCTGTTTTCTCCTCTCATCTAAAGCTCGACAAAGTTATGAACATTCTCACTGATGTCTCACTCAGAAGTTCTGATGCTGGAAAGTGGGCAAAAAGAACACTTGCTGTCTGGCACTGGTTATTCCCCAGGCTGGACAATGAGCTTGCTCGTGTCAGTTAAGAGTTATTGAACTTGGAAGATAAATTTACTACAGATTTCGTGTGCACTGAGCATGACGCAGGCCAAGTGTTCAGCTGTCAACCAAGCTTTTCTTCTGTGGCTTCTACTCCAGGCTGATCTATGTTGCTAGAGACCAGAAACACAACCAGAACAGAGTTCCTCTGACTGAAAAAGAAATGAGGCAAGAACTACTTCATGGTGAAAAGCAGGAGGGAAAAGCGCAACCTGAATGGAATGAGACAAAAAGGCAGCAAGGACAGACTGCAGAGTGTTGTAAATGTTATTGCACAGTAGAGCTAAATTAATGCACTGGCTTCCAGTAATGAGTGAATTTTAGTATCATCTCACTTTCAATGATCAGCCTCCAACCTTAATTTTTGTTGGATATCACTCAGAGGCTGCAGAAACCTGAGCAGAGCCTGACATGAAGACAACCAAAGCAGGAGACTGTGCAGCTGGTGGGTCCATCCAGTTCTTCCAGGATTCCAGCTACTACAGCTTGAGATGGAAACAGCTGCTCAGGGAAAAGCCACAGAAACTTTTCTGCTCCCAAACCACCATCAAAGCACTGCAGCCCACCCTGACCTGAACTGCCTTACCCTGGACAACCCTGAAGAACACTGGGCTCCTCTCTGGCTTAGGCTGCAGCAGTCACTCCACAGCAGCCAGGGGGCAAAACTAACCATCTCTTCTGCAAATTAACTTTCAGTAATGAGATCTCATTAAACAACAAAACTTTTCTGTATGGGCTGTTTTTTTCCAATTACAGCTCCAAAGTCAGGCTGAACTAATGGCTCCTTCTTTCCTCTATTTCTCATGGTGTCTCTGCTTCAGTGAGGTAGAGATAATTAATGAGCCCTTCATCTTCCTACACTTCTGTCCTAAGTGTCATGGTCCCATTTGTCAGGGGAAATTCCACAAGACACAAAAAAGGAGACTTGAGACATCTCCTAAAGGGACCACCATGAGTGTGTTCAGCGGGTTTCACCTCCCACAGCAACACTTCCCAGTGGAATTGGGCACACTGGACTTTCCCCAGAGAGCCAACGAGCCCCAGTGGTGTTTCTGCATCCTCAAGCTCAGTGTTCAACAAAGTGGATCTTTCTTGGAACTCCCTGTCTGAACTCCAGCTGCTGAAGTGAATTTTCATGATCTTTCTGAGGTAAATGACATGGAAGTCATCTCTAAAGAAAAGCTGAAATGATCCCTTCCTTTACAGATGTTCTCTCATTTCAAACTCAGAAACTCAAAAAATGGGTAAGAAATTTAGCAGCACTCAGCCTATAACTACAAAGTCCATAAAGTGAAGACAGATCAAGCTATATAAAAAAATATTTTACATTCTCACTTTTGATTCCCCAGAGCACTTAAATATTTCTGCTTTTGCTTTGAACACAGTGATAACCTAATTAGTATGACTGGATACCAACATAATATTCCTCAGTACATATTTGAGCCAGGATTTAAACTTTAGCATTTTTCCCCCTGATTGCACTTATTCTTTCCAGCACAGCTCATGGATGAGCTCATTACACTGGCAGCCATTAGTTTATCATAGCATAAAAATGCAAACCCACTGATTAATGTGTCTTGAAAGAAGTAATAAAAGATGTCAACAGTAAAGAAACATGCTCAAGATTTGACCTATTTTTTCCATTCACAGTTGGATATCCATATGTTCCTTACATTGCCCACAGCTTACCATTCTCAGATAATCATCCCCAGTAAATCTAAAATTCTGAAATGGTTCAAAGGAGCACAGAGCCTACATAACAAACTGCTGGGTGGTTAAAAAGGGAAAGTTGGCTCTTCTTTGGTTTAGTGTGCAAGCCCAAGCTGAATGAGGGCTCTGTCCCACAGCCCTGGCAGCTGCTCTGAGGAGTCCAAATGACCACACAGAATTACTAATTAACTTTGAAACAAGTTAAGATTTCATGCCAGAAAACACTTCAGCTGTGCTTGGCTCTTTTGTTCACTGGCAGCAGTCAGAAGAAGCACATGATAGAGTGAAAAAGTTCACACCTACTTGATGATTGCTTCATGGGAGCGATAGTTCTCACAGAGCAGGATCCTGCACGGGAACTCGGCAGGGTAGTGCTCGTAGAGCCGGTCGAGCAAGGAAACGTGGAGGTTTCTCTCCCTGGCAAATTCACTGTAGACAAAAGGACTGAGCTGTAATAGACACACACACACAAAGAAAACGTAACTAAATGGGTGGACTCGGAATTTCATGCTCCCAACACATGTATTTGCATCAACCCAAAAATGAAACCTCCCTCTCACTGGACATTCATCGCTGGAAGACGCAGACCGTGGTTTTTCCAAAGAAATGCTCCTGCCTCCCAGAAAAGTAACAAAAGACCAGCATGGTCTTAAAGGAACAATAAAATACTCAATAACTATGCAAAGAGCCCTTCTATTTAAGTTTAACACTCCCAACTGTGTTTAGAATGACTTTACACCATTATTCTGACAACCACTTCTACAATTCAGTTATTACCACAAATAGTACAAATCAGAAAACAAAGAAATTTTAGTACCATTTAAAAACTTAAATAGAAATGTTGTTGAAAAAAACCAAAAACCCAGTGACCTATTTACTGTTACACTAAACTCCTACTGGGCTTGTTTAACAATAAAAACAACATCTACTACAGCAGGAAAAATAGAACCAAAGAAGATGAAATTTAGATTCTTAAAATACAATTTCCAAGTATAGCAATCAAGCCAATCTATTTTGTTATTCTGAATTCATATGATTCAGCTACATATTAGTTTTTGTGATTTAAACACTGGACACCTGATACAGGATCTTCTGTAAGACCCTGAGCTACAGAGCAGCCTGAGACACACAGGCCCTGGGAGGAATTCATCCACACAGCTGGGCTGATGAGATCAAGCCTGAAGTAAGAATTCCAAGCTCTTGAAAAGCATTTGAGAATAATATTTAAAAAACACTACCCCACTACTTGGCATTACTAATATCATTGAAATTATCCAGCAGTATTAAATTATTGGTGGCAACACCACTCTGAGTTTGTTACTGTACCAAAGCACACATCTACCCTACTGCTACTGTGAGATGCAAGGAGAATTAAAGGCAAATCTATAAAAACAAATAAATCTGGCTAAATCAATAAAGCAAGTAAAGCTGACTTTTCCAAGCATGCTTTCTCATGCCTACAGGCTGAAAAATGACAGGCAGAATCAGTGTTTGAAACTCTCCAATCCAAGCAGCTCCCAGGCACTTTGCAGCAACATAAAAGCACTGGCTAGTTTCAGCTTCCCATTTCTCACTTGTTCAAATCTTCACCAGATTAGATGCTTCTAATAAAAACTTAAAAGATCTCTCAATCCTATATTCTCCATATTCTTTTAAAAATCATCAGGGAATACCATAAACTCCTGACTGTAATAAATATCCTCATATCTTAAATAAAATCCCTGGAATTCTCCTTGGCTTCCCCATCTATTATAAGATTTGGTGCACATAAATAACTTAAACAGATAAATACAAATATTATACATAGGCACTTCATACTCAAAAATTGCACAGCTCTTACCTGCATATGGTCTCCAGCCAAGACAATTCTTGTGTTTTTATTAGCTAATGCTAGAGGCATAATCGTTTCACACTCCATAGCTTGAGCAGCTTCATCTAACAGAATGTGTGTAAAAAACCCTGTAAAACACAAATTTCACCAAATAAACGAAACTTGAAATTTGATAAAATGAATGCAAGAACTTGAACTTAACATTCTGTATTCTGATAATGACCAAAACTAGACTTTTAAAAAGTATGGATTACACAAATTAATTTCTAGCAGCTACTGAAAACCACACAATTTTCACACCCATCAAATGACCAACAGTGGTGGCCAGTGACATTAGCAGGAGCCCCCAGGTCTGCCTCTTTCTTGTGATACACATGAAATTAAACAAAAGGTTTTTTATCTGAGCCCTCCTTACCCCAAGAAGAAATATGTCTTGGCAGACCATCCCTCAAGAGGTTTCTCAAATCTGAAAGTTATTTTGCCACCATGAGACTTGAAGAGCTTTGGACAGTAACAAGGAATTCCTCATGTAGTTGAGTCCTAGTAATTATTTTATATACTGAATTTCCCATTAAAATTGCACACATACCTGAGCACTTTGCTGGTTATGGGCTTAAAGGAATGTTGGGGGGGAAAAAAGGAACAGAAGTTGAAGGAAAATTTAAATTCAATCTTATGATAATATTGGACCAAAAGTTTGGTGGGAATCTATGCACTGGAGAACATGCACTTGAAAAGAAACTTGGCCACGGTAGATTTATATTTTATGAAATCTAAACTCAGGATAGGTATAGAAATGGTTTTATGCATTGATGTCTGTGATATATTAAGGTTTAAAACAAAGTATTTGACGACTTGGTGCACCATCCAATTCAGATTACATACATAAAAATGCAGCAATTTTCTTTGGAAAATATGAATTTCATACAGCTGCACAGACATTGCTATGGCATGACTGTACACAGCCTGCTGCCAAACAAAGCAGCTATTTCTATCTAAAGATCCAAAAATATTTACCATAAATTCCATATTAGTTTCCTCTGTTGCAATAAATGCTTAAATGTAGCCATAAAAAACTAATCCTAACAACTTATGTAAAGAAATTCCATGTCCTCCAAAAAGCAGATGGATTCAATTTGGAGGAAAATAATAAACCCTAAGCAGCCCCTGCCCCAAAAAATCAGTCTAATATCTTTCAGTTTAGAAAACAACCATAAATGTATCATGTTAACAAAGACAGGGCTTGTATGTGTGGGAGTTGCTTGCAAAGCTAAACAATTCACAAAACAAGGGGAAAAAGCTCTCTGTTATTTATGCTTACATGCTCCACTGAGTAATGACCTTAATGAGCATAATATTCAAAGTCAGAATCTCAAACAGAATTTTCCCTCTTGGATCTCAGAAACACCAGATCATAGATAGTACTGCTTCTTTATTTAATTTTTTTTTTTTTTAAGAAAAAAAAAAACAAGCAAAAGGTTAATTAGAATGCCAGCAATTTACAGCTTTGTAATAAACATTTATTCATAAAAAAACAAACAAGCATTTTAAGGTTATCATTGTTTACTTTATTTTTTAACAGTTCCAAGAATTGGGTAAGGGACCAAGAGTGGTAAGAAGAAATTTCTTAAGCATGGATACTTCTGGTCTAGAAATTATCTTACCTGGTTCAAGATCCAGCTGACATAGATACTGTGATGTATTTAAAGTAACAACTACTACTCGTTGCTTAAGAATGTCTTCTTTCTGTGGCATCTGAAAGGTGGAATGTGTGCTTGAAATCAAACAGTACTGATGCACAACTGGGTGAACAGTCTTTACCCAGCGATTTCGGAAATATACCCTAGGAAAGAAAAAGGGTTTATTTTCCATCAGCTGGGAACACAGCCTAGTATTTCAAATATTTCAAACAACAATATTCTGTTTTCTGAAAAATATCATCTTCAAGAAGCAAAATGGCACATGCAGAATTACATGCCACAATGTCTTGGATTCACCTTCTATAACTGCAGCGCATTTTTACGTACATGAACACTTAGCAGGTTTTATTTCACATCTGTAAATTCTTCAAATATTTATGTCCTGTGATCCTCACATCAAAGTCTATTTAATTTTAAGCTTACAATAAACTAATTTTTAATAAATATTCGTTTGACCTGAAATGTAACTATAGCCCAGAGTATGGAACTGACAGTGGTCTGCACATCTCAGCCACTGCAGCTGATACATGAAATATGTTCAAATCCTGCTGTTCCTCCCACCCATCCCATGTGTTGTCTGAATTCTACAAACCAAACATGAGGTGGATTCATCTTTATATCATACAAGGCCATAACTGTAATACTCTGGATAAAAGAATGGGAAAACAGTGCCAGAAGTTTGGCTGGAGTCTAAAATATAAGGACATTGACTGGATTTCAGACACCCTTCCACGACACATCAGATCATTTTAACCACCATCCCACGGCATCAGTGATGAATTTTTCTCAGGAAGGGATGACCTGCTACAGCCAGTTTGGCTACATGGAAGGGAAACACAGAAGACACAAAGGCTGTGCCCCAGAACACAGGGTACAGGTAACTCCACAGGGTGAACACATCCTGCAAGGAGTTGGAAAAAGGTGCCTTGTGACACCTCCATCAGGTGCTCCTCACCACCATAATCCCTATCAAGAACTATAAATCTGAAGTGGAACCTTTAAATTACAAGAAATTATTGTACAGAAATTAAAGCTTAAATTTATTTCCAAAAATGAAATTAATTAAAATAATTTCAGTTCCAAATATAGGATTTAATGCTGTTCAGTTATCTATTCATTATTTTATTTCTCCTGCACCCATAGTTCAAATCCCAAATCATTAATAAAGTGTTTGGAAATGTGTAATTATGCACCTAATTGCAGAGCATGATTGCACTGGCTGGACTCTGGATATCACATGTCCACCCACGTCTGAAAATTACAGCTGAGCTCCATGTGATGTGAGAGAAACGAGTACCAGCACTAGAATAAATCTGGTTTGTGAAGATACATTGCCCATTTTGGACAAAATGAAACTCAAAGGCACCTCAGTACCCTGAAGGACTTTTGATTTGACAACACAGCCAAGGCAAATCCACCTTGGAGACCAAAGGTAACTCCAGGTAAAACTGGGTTCAGAGCAGGAACAACCCCCACACTCCTGAGTCATTCTCAGAACAAGAGGCTTCTAATGTTACCCCACATATTTATTTCTTCTCAGCTATCAAAGGGATGAGCTTTATTTGATAAACTGTTACTGCACCAAGTCATGGCCTAACAACTACAACAGGGGAGCAAGATAACCCCTGCTCCACTTCTCCCAGCTTTTTTATCCTCAGCTTTGGTGTGCTTCACTTTCCCAACCTTAACTGAGGTTATACTTACCCATCACCTCACAGGAGTACTGTGAGCTTTACTGAGTTTATTGGGAGTTTATGTTTGTAAAGCACTTTGAGATTCTTGGATGAAAGGTGCTATTGAAATGCAAAATATTATGGTTATTAGACATTATTATACCATGCACTGTCTTTTATTACAAAAATTCAACTGTGGGTGACTCACAGATTGGCTGACAGCATTTCAAACTGCATTGCTGCTTACCCATTAATTTCTTTTATTTTGATGTGAGATCAAATAGGTATCCCAGAGCTATTATTCACCACTGGCATAAAAACAACTGACAGATGTGACTACTTCGAAAATGTCATGAGAGAAGTTAAGCTTCACTGAACAAGGACTTTCTTTCTCAGGTGCAACATGGGCTAATAAAATCACCCATAATTTCATTATTAGGGTTTTGTTTTTTTTCCTCAAAGCTGGAAGAACCAATTACAAAAATGGGGTTTACCAGCTTAACACAAATCACAACATTTTACCCTGCAACATGCCCTTAACTTCTGATTAAACAAAAGACTAAACTTCTAAAATGTTTAGTCTTAACCCTGCATGAGCAGAGTGCCTGACCTCCAGCAGTCAGGGAGTTACTAATCAAAACACTCAGTAGTACCCACAACACATTTTATTATTATTTGGGAAAAGGCTGCAGCCACGTTGTACCACTTTGTTCCTTGTACAGAACCCAAACCCAATCACAGCTTACAAGAGAGATTTTTTGTCCATTCATGTGCCACATATCAAGGCTTTAATTCTGGAGAAATGAAACCCTTGCAGGGTGAGGTTTACCCAAACCACAGGCAGTGAAATTACTGGCACATACATTGCCTCAAAATGGAAATCCCAGATTATAGATTAGGGACTTAATCTTCTGCAAACAGAGGCACTGAATATATCCACTGCATTTAATGCTTGGTTAACATGCAAGGAATCTGCATTTCCTTTGGAAATTTATTTCTAAGTGTGGATTCTGGATACCTACAACAGAAGCCTCAATTTCTGTGCATCTCCAGCCAATGAGGAATCCAAGCAGCTGGCAGCTGACCTGCCTGTGCTTCCAGCATCTTCCCTGCCATGGCAGCACAAAAGAAATCTTCCCCAACTACTTCAACTAAGTGTCAGTCAAATCAAGTAGTTCCAGGCTAGGATTGCTTCTAAGCCACTTAAAATACACTTCTAAAATGTAATAAAGGGGAGTCTGGAGTCAGAACTTCTGAGGGAGGCTAAAATGAGTTTAGTTTGCACTCCTGTCCTACAACAGTGACTTCTCCCTTACAACAGAGTGAATGGGATCTAAACTTCAGTTTTCAAAATTTCTTTTCCCTGTTCTGAACTTGACTCAGTTCAGAACAGAAAGGCCAGAGATTCTGCACTCCAATAAACCTTTCTTGGATACATCCCACCTCCTCAGCTTTGGCGCTGGTACTTCTCACCTGAAATCCCTCAAGAAAAAGAGCACAAAAACTCAGAGGGAAAGCAATCTAGCAGGGTGATTTCATGTCTCTGTTAAGAGACCACTAAAAAAAATAAATCTATCAAGTCCCAAGAAGCCTAAAGGAAACCTTTAACTGTTTTAAACCTTAAAAGCACCTGATTTCCCTCTTCCATTTCTTTAGATCCATCTCCAAAGAGAGGCTCATTCTCACAAATATGTTCCCTGAGATGCAGAAAACATGTGAAAAACCTGCCCTACGACTTGAAAGTTCGTTTTTTAAATCCCTTTTTCCTTTAAGATGGGAGCTAGAAGTTTCAACAAAAAACTCACTGGCAGAAGAGTAATTTATTTTCCAAACTAACGTTTGGTAAGATGAATTAATTCCATTTTCAGTACAAGAACTCATTTGGAAAAAGGGGCAATGGTGTTTTAAAACCTGCTGGGGGTTTTTGGTCTGGGTTGCTGTTTGCTTTCTTTTTTAATTCAACTCTGGCTCCTATGGATTATTTTTTATAACCTGGATAATTCTTAGCTAGCAGCCACATACTAAAGCTACGTGGTTCTAGAATATATGCAGAACTTACATATGAATGTTATGATCAAAGTGGTAAAAATGAGCTGAAGGGGTTTCAGTGAGATATTTTTAACAGAACCAACTTATTTTTTGACACTGCTGAACTGCAGATATTAGTTTTATTTATTCCTAAGCAAGACCATGCTTAGGAATAAATAAAAATACTCAATATACAGATAAAGGCTAGATCAACCTCTTTCCTTTTCCCTTAGTATTCCAGTGTAGGGAAACAACTGAACCTGAAATATGCGAGTAAAATAATACTAAATTCATATTATAATAATACCTCAACCACAGCCCAGCAAAATACAGAGGAATTGCTGCTATCTGCTTGCTGGAGTTTTTAGGAGAGGGTGATAATCTGAATTCTCCTGCCTCAGCAGCCACTTCCAGAAGGTTCCAGCAGCTGATGGAGACAGGCACATCCAGGGAGTAAAAGAAAATACAGATCAGGAGCCAATTACTCCCTCTTACAGCTCTGACTCACTATCTAAAGGTGCCTGGCTGCTCCTGCACACTAAAAATCAGGTGGCTCACCATCAAACAGAAGCACTTAATCCAGGCTCTCTCCTCCCAGCTGTAGCTTGGGTTTGGTTTCATTCCTTCAGAAACATTTCTGTATTCATTTATATAAGTATATGAAATTGTTTCAGTGTCAAGTTTCTCCAGTAAGAGGCAGATTTTGGAGTGTGCCCCTAATACAGTTGACTCATCTAATCAAACCCAGGGGCACAGTTTTTTTCTGGGTAATAATTTGTTTATGGGCATCAGGACTATGAGAATTTGGCCTTCAGGCTTTGCTGGTATTTCATTTAGGTGCAGAAGTTACATTTAACATAAATTCTCACTGTTCACTCTGACTCTATTTTCCAAAGGGCATAGGAAGTTATTTTATTAAGAGATGATACAAATTTATAACTTGATATTTAAACAACAAGCTCCACAAACTGTACTTTTCAAACTTTTATGTCACATCACTGACAGGATAATTTATTTAATGTACATCTTACCCACTGAAAGATCTACATGGTTTTCAGTACAAAATGTTAAATAATTTAGCTTTCTTTCTTTAAAAACAACATAAATATTATAAAATATTGTGTTGCTCCCCACTAAGCCAACTCATCACTTGTAGAGCAAATAAGGGATAAAATCTACAGCAGTGTTCAGTTATTTAGAAACACAATGATGTGCAAGCAGCACATCTATCTTGAATAATTAACTGCTTCCACTCCACTTGATGTTTCCTTTTAAATACTGCAGAGGCTCAGATCCCCTTGTTTAATCTAACAGTAATGATTTTCATTTGAAAATACACCTTTACAACAGTCAATAAGGCAGGTATATCCATAAATAATTTTGAACTGGGAGTCTCACACACCTCCAGTTTGGATTCAGAAAAATTGACCTTTAACTCCTGCCAGGGCAGGTTAATGCACTTTGTGCTCAAACAACTTTATCTGTCAGATTTTTTATTTGAACCATACATACTTGTGGCTCCACTAACATATATACACAACTCCAGAGGTGCCTCCATCTCCATTTCCTTAAACTTCAATTTTTATACAGGTGTTCTGACTATTTGAACAGCATCAGACAATCTACAGCAGCACTTTTTGAAGGCTTTACAACAAATACTACAACAATTAAATTTAAGTCCAAACATTCAGTGACTTTTAAGTTACATGCTGTGATTCTCTTAGCAAATATCCAAAAAAAATTTAACCATAAGAAAAATACCCCTTTTTTATGTTTTTCATATTTCTGAGACTGAACTACACAGTTGAAAACAAAGCAGCAACAATGTGGCAACAATAAAACTGCATTTAACTCCTTGCACTGTTAAATCACACTTCAATATTCCCAAAAGAGTCCATTAAACACATTTTTTCCCTTCAGAAAATTAAGACACCATGAAGTTTTTCATCCCAAAGTGCTTTACAAATCACCTTAAGACAATCTGTGTTAAAACACAACCAAAAGATCCAAGACATCTTTTAAAAAACAACACTGCCTTCTTTCCCTTGGCCAGACCCTCAGTGTCTGTAAAATGTCACATGGCAACCAAAGCCAACAGACCTAAGAGAATTTACACCTGTTGCAAATGTAGCCTTTTCACATAACTTCACTGGCTTTACTGACATTGCATAAAATATAAGTCCAGGATGGCTTTTAATAGCTAGCAAGTAAACACAGAGTCATTTTCTTAGTAATATTATAAACTCACCCACTGACATTCAGAAAATGATGCCCATAATTTATAATATATATATACACCAAGTTAGCAGTATAAAGTATACATTGTGATTACTGGGCAAACACTCCCAGGAGCAGATTTATGCCCATAAATAAATCCTCCTTGACTATTTCCATGCAAGTTTGCCCTCCTTGCTCTTAAGATTCCTCTTCTTTTTGTTTTCCTAAACCAATTTCCCCAATACACATTAAGTAAGTACATTTCAATACATAAACAATCACTTCACTCTGATCTATCAGAAGAGGCCAAACTACTTTCACACATTTCTCCTATGACACCAAAATGTTTCTCCAAGAAGCCAGGTGGGGAGCCCCAGTTTCCAAATTAGCCTTGTAATTGTGAGTCAAATTTTTCAAAAATTAAAACACAACTAAAGTCCATTTTATTTTATCATAGTAGCTTTTGGAGGAGTGTATCAAAAGTTTGCTCATTAGGAAAGACACACTTATCAACAGAATAATAAAAGCTTAAAAAAGGATGTCTTTATTTTTATTTAACAAATGACCAAAAATTATGTTACAATATTTCATATTCCTTTTAGGCTGTTTTTAAATGCACTACTGGTAATGCCAATATACTTTTATGTTTTAAAAGTTCTTTAACCTTTTTTTATAGACACCTTTTCTTAAGAATAGTATTTCACAGATATATAATAAGCCTTAAAAAAATACCTGAGAGGTCTTGCCTGGGGATTGCCTGCTTCTACATATGGATGTAAATAATCCTTTATGTAGAGATCAGCAGCACTATTAGAATGGGTGCAAATGAGAATCCTGCTGGAATAAATGGATGCAAATAAAAAAGCAATGAAGAAACAGAAAACAATTCAAAGCAGTAGAATACAGGAAAAAGGAAACAGTGGCCATCTTCCTGCACATTCCTCTTCATGGACCTACTGTACTTCCCATGATTCAGCCCTCAGCTCAAACCCTTCAATTATCAGTTATCAAACGGGTTTTCAATAATCACATTGTAATTATTAATCTACACTTGATTTTAAAGACCAGCTTTTGTTATCTACCATGCTGCAAAACTTCCCATGCTGAGCAACTCACAGCCATTCTACATAACTTCCACTTTAATTAGCTTTGTTCTAAATGGCAAATACAGGCCAAGATCATAAAATTACTTTATCATCCCAAACAATGAAGGATGGCTTGGGTTTGTTGGTTTCTAAGCTGGGTGGAAATTCTGTATTTCTACCTTTGACTTGAATTTTAGCCAAAAAATCCCATCCTCTGTGCTCAGTGCCCCCTCTCACCTGGTGTCCTGCTGCTGGAGGATGTGCTTGACTGCCTGAGCCAGAGTGAAGGTTTTTCCTGTCCCATAGGGACCGATGATAAGAACAGGAGGCAGCTGGATGGAGAGGGGGGTGGTGATAGCCAGAACAGCCTCTTTCTGCTTCGCGTTCAGCCGAGGGTCCAACTGCTCATCCCATTGCCTGCGCAAAGAGCCCACTGAGGTTACAAACAGCTCCCACCATCCACTGCCAGGCAGAAATTAAAGCAGGGAGGATTTCAAAAGTGTTAAAGAAACTGAAGAGCCTTTACAGAGCTGCTGTGTGGATTGTGGTGCTGAGGCACGTGAAACAAATCAAGAAATCTAGCAAAACAATCACATGCTTTAATCATAAAAATTTGCTGTTTGCAATAAATCAGTTGTGGGGTGGGGTTTCAACCTATTCTCAATTTACATCATCCCACCTAACAACCTGCAGAGCACACATTCTAGAAAAAGGACACACTGCACCATTCCCTGATAACAAAAGCAGGTAAACATACAATGATTTTTCTACTGTTATCATGCAAATAATACTTCCAATTAGTTATGTTTTTTCCCTGCAGCATTTACACTCTTAAAAAGTAACCAGTTGCACAACCCCAGGGATTGACAGAAGTTATCTAAAAACAAATTTAAAAACTACTATCGACCAATTAACAACAGACTTCTCTTTACTTTTTTTATTAAGATCATCAGGGCACATACCTCTAATGGGAAAGCAGTCTATAAAAAGGATTTTTGTTGTAAGCAGCCAGTGATGCCAGCACTGGGAGGAAGATGCTTTCAGAAAATTCCAATGAGCATAAGAAGTTAAAGATTTCTAGACAGAGTTTTTAATATTCCCACAGACAGATTTAAAAGCAGACATGCACAGTAAAAAACACCTGTCACTGCTGCACATATGGCCATACTTTAGTAATGTGATCTGCTTTGGTACAAGCACCACACTTCTTACAGACTGGGAAAGTTTCTGTTCAGAAGTAGTTAGCAACAGTGAGCAAGATCAAGAGGGAATTGACTGAATTTTAACTTTAAAGATGCCTATGAACAACAAGCTGGCAAGAGACTAAGAAACACAGGAAAGGAACAGGGACATAAAGCAGACACAGAAGGAAAACAGGAAAGACAGTTTGGAGTTAGCTTGATTCTTAAAGAAGGACAAATCAAGCCACCAGATGGAACTGATTTAAACTGAACTATAATCATTACATACTTTATTTATGTATACCAAAAATATAAAACATTATACCAACATGCAACTGGTATGTACATAGAAGATAAAAGTTCTATATCCTACTTGACTTGCCTCTTTTTTATTGAAACCACCGCTTACTTCCAAACCATTCTTAAACACTATTTCCTTGTAAGATTCACTCAGAAGCTAATTAAGTCAGTGAACAGATTGTCACTGACCTCCATTAGCTCTGTAGTGTAACTCTAAACAGAACCTATTCCCTTCTTCCTCTCAGTGCTGTCAAAGCTCTGATGCACACAGCAATCATCCCACCCAGAACACTGATCCCACCCTTGTACTGGATCTGTTCTTACAGCTCCAGAGACAAACTACAATTTTTCCACTGTTTTTTGTCATTCAGTACTCACTATCTCAGCCTTCTGACAGATTGTTTTCCTTTCAATGCCTGGGCTATCTCCTGACTTCTCCTGCATCACAATTACACTCCTAATTCTCACCTTCAAGACCCCACAGGACTCCTCCCAGGCTGTGCAGACTATCAGTTCCACATTCCTCTCATTTCCCTGCTCTCCAAGCACAGAAAGCTCATGCCTCTTTACCAAGAGCAAGAATACTGACCATATTCCCTGAGCCACACAGCCTCACATTTCTCCTCCCTAAGCTTCCTCTTCCAGACAAACTATTTTCACTGCATCAGCCTTAAATTTCTTTAGAAGTATTTATATAACACTGAGGTTTATCATTTCATAAAGGAAACTGTGAGATGTGTATAGAAAGAATCTCTGGGCTGCTTCATTAGGAGTCACTGCCACACCTTCCATAACCACACCCTGTGGGATATGTCCAGACTGGGGCTCACTGGAGCTCAGCAAGTACTGATGGATGAGCCCTTGGAACCAGGACTCTGCCCGCTGGGGACACTCCTGGAACTGGCACTGCCATTCCTATAATGTTTTCAGAGGAGGATGGCAGCACAGAAATTAAAAGCAACAGGTTTGTTTTCTGCACCCACAGTACAACTGCGATGCCTCCAAACCCCAGGGAAAACCACTCAGTGGGTTCTGGCCCTGGGAGGTTCATTCCTCTTGTTTTATTCAGCACAGTTTCCCTCCCTCCTCGGCACTAATGAGAAGCACGGCTTGTTTCCTGTTCAGGACAGATTTCAGCCATCTGCTCTGAGAAATTCAGAGCTGCATTCCCACCCAGCCTTTGATTTCCAAGTGTCTGTGTACCTGTTGGGACTCCAGGGTATGGTGGGAGTCATGCTGACATCTGGAAACAAAATGCTGTTGTCCTTAATCCTGTCCAAGGCATAATGCATTTCACAGAGGGGTAACCGGTTCAACTGGAACTGAAGCTCAACCTGCACAGCAAACCAAGAAACAGAGAGGTGCAGAAAAAGGATTCATTCAGAAAATGCTCATTAGACTTTGTTGTGCATGATACATTTTTATCTTCCTGCACACCACTGCCTCTCAGAAGAAAACAGCAAACAGCATTTAATCCAAAGATCTGTGATAAAATTAACTTGGGTTTTTTTGTCCTTGTTTAGAATCAAAGATAAATACACCATTTTCTCTAATTTAATTTTGTTGTTTGACTTTTAAGATTAGATTCCACTGTACTTTCAGAAAAAATTAAAGGGAAAGCATTCTTGGATTTTTTTTAAATACAAAAAATAGTCCTGAAAAATATTATTGTCCTAAAACATTGTTTTTACAAATGTAAGCTTTCATCTCTTATTGTAAGAACAACCTCAAGAAAATGTCAGGCCAGAAATTTTACATATCAACAGATGACATAAATCAGCAAAGATAAACTCCAAACATTATTTCTAGTCAAACACTCTGGAATAGCATAATTTGTCATTTTAGTTCAATTATTAGGACTCTCCAAAAGTTAATTTCTAACAATTAGCTGCTTACCAATACATTCTTGGTTTTGTTCTCTCAATTACAGGTGTTTCAATGCTAGTAAATAAAAGATATTGCCAACATAAAATCTGGTGCAAAGCCAGAAACATCACACAGAGCACTTAACATTCCTGATTCAATTCAGAATGGAACAATGCATACTGAAAGTAGGTGACACATACACACACACTGAAAGGGTAAAGAGAAAAGTACATTCTAAATTTGAACAAGGGATAAAAGTAGCTCCTGGGGAAATTATTCATAAAAACAGTTCACTCAGATTATCATTTACACAGATTTAAATTTGCAGTAATTAATCTCTCCAGAAACAAGTGAATCTGATCACAGTATTATGCCGAAGAACTCCACGTTCACAACAGAAGCCTTTAGACAAAATTTGACACAGATCTGCACTAATAAAAACCTGCATAAAAACACCAAAAGCTGCTGAAGAACTTCAAGAGACTAATACACATTTTTAAGTTTATTTCCAAAGCATTGCTGTCACTATATAGCTATGTAATTACTGTGCCACAAATCTAATAAGCATTTTTGATTAAATAGGAGTAAATAAGTCTCTTTTTGACATTTACAATGAGTGTGAACATGTTACCAACAGCAGCCACATCACTGCAAGCTGTCTGGAAAAGCACCCCTCATTTACCTGGAAATTCAATTATTTAACAATTTCTATGGGCATCTGTAGTGAGAGGTTCCACAACCACCTGCCAGAGGCTGGTTCTGTCCTAACAAACAGGAGGTGAGAACAGAGCCAGAGCAAGGATGAGCTGAACCTGCTCCATCAGCAGCATTCCAGCTGAAGGTGCAGCACCCTGTGGCACCCCAGAGAAAAGCCATGGAGGTGGCAGTCATTCCAAATGTACCCCCATGCCCACAGCAACAACCTGGCCTCAGATCTAATGATTTTCTCCTCTAGAACTCACTGATCTGATGTTAGCCCATTCTTACTTAATCACACTTAAACCTCATGGTAATTAGTGCTACCAACCAGAAAGTTCAACAAACACAAAGCAATACTAGAATGTATTTTTACAATTATCTTTTTTGACAACTGATATAAAAACCTTAAGAAGTCCTTGACCATCAAAAAGGAAGGACAGAAGGAAGGAAAAGAAAAATGATCACTTCTCTTTCAAAGTCATATAAACACCTCTCAGGAACGTTCTCCTACAGAGAAATAATTTATCCTTCTAGATTTAACTACTTGTTGTACCTGCACTCCTTTATCTGCCCACAAAGCGCCTTTCCCACCACAGGGATCACTCTGGTGTACCAGTAATGTTTACTACTTGCAGATCGTCTCCTTCAAAAGGCTTTGGAAATTGGCATTTTCTTTTTTGTACTCTTATTTCAGTATTACAGCATTCATATCGTTATATAGCATGTAAAATCAACAAAAGCTTTGCTGTAAATAAACAATGTTTGCTTGTATCCCTGCAGAGTGTAGCCATTAACTTTCCATCTCTGGCAGATATAGAGACATTAAATATTCATCTTGACTACCACATTTTACAGCAAGATGTACAACCATAAGTCTGAAGACAAGGGCAGCAACAAATCTGACAGCGTTAAGCATGGAGCTCACAGAGGTGTTTGGAGCTGCTAAGAAAACTTTTTTTTAATAGGACACATGAAAATTCAAGAATTCTTTTTCCACCCTGTGCAATTTGTGTCACCCAGCCCCGTTCTGCACACAGGGCTGGCACCTCTCAGCAGGGACAGCACAGCTCATCCTGCCCATGGCACCTGGAGCTCCTCCCCAGCTCTGTCCCACCCATCCCTCCCCAGCACTGATTTGTCTCCCAAGCACAACCTGCAGATGCTTGGCAAAGACTGCCACTCAAATGGCAATGCTCCCAAACTCCTGGCTTGATCCATCCGAGGAAAATATCCTTGCCCAGGCAGCCCCAAGGCTGACACAACCTAACGAGGGTAATTCAAATGCAGAAAAGCTGTGATGCTCATCTGGGTGACACTTTAACAGCCCCTTCTGGGAGTCGAAGCAAGGTGCCTGGCATTAAATACCTCCTATTATCTACCTGCATTCACCACTTTCTTAACAGCTTGGGATTTGTTTTGCTTTTAATGCTGTTTGGATGGAATCAAATAGTTTTATTTGCTGTTGCAGAGTACTGAATGAGGCCATCTGGGAAGGAGAGGCATGTAACCTGCTTGAATATACATTCCACAATCAGAAAACAGTGGGAAAGGAAGTTACTCCATTGCCAGGTTCACAGAGCAGGACAGAGAACAGAGGAACCACTCCAAAAATAAAAAGTGTGGCAGCAGCCACGGTGCTTTAAAGTTCACTCCACCCCACCTTTATGAATGGTTTACCTGATAAAAGCAGAATTGTGTATTTATTATAGTTAAGCCAGAACAGCAGGTAAACAAGGCACCACCAAGTTTCTGAGAGTAATTAAAAGGAAAAGAAAAAAGAAAGAAACTACCCAACTTATCCAAAATCCACAGAAATCAAAGCAGTTTTATCAGTGTTTAAGAATCACATAGGGAATACCAACTCTACTGAAGAGAGCAGCAAAACCTCCAGCACTTTAACAAAAACTCTGCACATCCAAATTACAACCTCCTCAGCTCGAAACTGAGGATTGCTTTCCAAAATTTCACTTAATAATAATCATTAAAAAATCCTCATAATTAAAATTCATTCAAATATAGGTAATGCTTAAAGAATCTGACCACCAGTTCACTGATACACATATAAAGTACTAAATGATTTTACAAACAACTTTAGGACCCAATTTCTAATGCAGAATAGATCTGCTGCCTCGGGCCAAGATTATTAAGATGCTCAAGGAAAAATTAGCCAGTTCCTGAAGCCCCAGCTCATTTTGCATTCCAGTCAAGTTTCAAATACAATCAATTAGTAAGTTTAATTATTGTTTTAAGAAAACAAACACAAAACCAAGAGCTCAGAATGACATAAATCTTCCCAGACCAATTATCCATGTTAAATTAAGACATTAAGATTCTTGCATATGTTTCCCCAAAACAAAACAAACGGGATGAGATAAACCTTGGGTGAAAATGCATTCATTCCAGGCAATTCCAGTGACCTTAATCTGAGGTTATTTCTGTTTGGTAAGCAGATCAGTCAAGGAGACAAAACAAACAGAAGGCAAAGAGTTCTGACAGGCACAACCACCTCCAGGCAGACCTACCTGCATTTCACAATCTGCCCGAAGATTCAGCTCCTCACAGCATTCCCTGGATACCCTCAAGAAGATATAATCCTTTGTTTTCTCCTCAATAGCTGCTTCATAAACCTTCTCTTTGGTTCCTTGGGTCTGTGCTGACTTTTCTTTAGTGACAGGCAATAAATAAACAGCATTGACTTTGGTCATCACCAGCCGTCCAGCCAAAGTGTCTTCAGAGAGGGTCTCAGTGAGCTTAAAGCGGCCAAAAAGTTGTCCATTCTGGGCATATTTAGCACCTCCAGAAACACCAGTGAGCATGAAGCTTGCTACAATCTGCAATTGCACTTTTATGTTGAACCTAAGTGAGAAAGCATCGAGTCAGTGCACAAAAATGCTCTCAGATTCTGAAATTTCAGGCGTTCAGAGTGAAGATTCACTTCATTAATTAATTTTTAAGTATGGACCAAGTACAGTCAAACTGGCCCTTTGTAAGTATGCAGCTATCAAATATCCACACTTTTTCCTCTTGATTGTAGCCTATAAATTACATATTTAAAAGAATCAACATCTATGAAGTTTAAAAAAAGAACCCTCACAAGAGAGAAACAAATACTAGATACCAATAAAACCTAGAGTGAATGAAATACATGTCCCAAAGCAGGAAAATTTCTATTTAAACAGTCTGTAATCTTATGGTAGGTATGCAAGGGGAGACAAGCAGGAAAAGAACAGAGCAAGATTCTTATTTGTCCCATGTGCCTCTTCCAGGCTGCACACCAAAGAGGGCAACCTCCATCTTAAAAAGTAAATGGTATTATACCTATAATTCAGAGGGATTGATCAAAATGCCTTCAAACAAATCAGAATGTAGGCATTAAAATGATATCATTTTATTTAAAATGAGGGAATGGCAACACAGGCTCAGCTCTATAAACCATCTACCCACAGAATTCCTATCAGCAGCAGCTTCCTCCTGTAATCAGAGATGTAACAAATTCATCCTTTGCAGTTATCATTTTCCAGAAGTCACATGCACAACACATTAAAGTGACTTATTAGCACACTTTATTGACCTCTCACCAATAAAAAGTAATCTCTTCTTAGTGTGTTGGTTTTTTTTAAACAAATTGCTTCAACCTGGTTTTAAAAAGAACAAAGGGGGAAAAAGTCTGATAGTAGAGTAACAATATTCAGTTCTTTTGTCATCAGCAACTTTTTCCTAAATTTGCAACAAATTACAGAAAAAAGTAAAACCCATTCACAAATGAAATAAAACCTCTTGGAAAAATACATTATTTTCTTATAATACTTTTCAAACTTATACTGGTTTTATTTGATCTGTTCTTCTTATAATTTCTATTTTAACCTGATAAACTGGCATTTGCTCAGTTAAGCCCTGCTGTATCAATAATCATAAGCCCCTAACAATAAAATCCAACATTTTAGCTTGGTAATTAAACATCTACCAAACCAATCAAACCAGTATTTTTTTCAGATCTGCCAAGCCACGAATCTTGCACAAAAACTGCAAGTTTGCCCCCATGTGGTAACAGCTTCTTTACAGAATATGGGCATTGTCAGATCTGAATTTCCCTGTCCTCCACTCTCCAAAATCAAGGGAAATTTTCTCACCTAACAAGGATCTGTTTGGTTATCACTGACCACAGAGGTTACTGCACAAGCTACAGTGAAAAATTCACCCAATCCTTCCCATTTCCACACGTACCAATAAAAACCCCAAAACAAAAAGACAAGTTTTCTTCTATTGAAATGCTGCACTATTCCAAAGGAGCTATCAGCCAGTCAGCCACATCTGAAACAGAACTCCCAGCTCCTTGTTAAAACACTATATAAAACATTTAACTGAGTAACAAGGGCTGGGAATTCTTCCTGAGATACAATCATTTGCTATTGTGAATTTATTTTGTTGAAACTTCCCTGAAGTTGATCCCTATGCTGCTGAATATGTATCAGCTGAAATTCAGATTCATAAAAACGTGCTACAAAACAGTTTTACTGCATTTCTGAGACAAGGCACAGGTTAGTGTTTTCATAAATGACTGAACTGCATCTGCTGTGCTAAAGGGAATCTCGAGTTTAGATTATCAAGCAATTTCCACTGAGCAAGCTGACACCTTCTGGCAAACTACAAAACTACAAAATCCACTCAGGATTTGATTTTTAAAAATCAGAATTTGCTTCTTTCATCCATTTCTCACCCTTGTTTTGCAGGGTTAGACAAAATAAGCTTTTCAGTCAGGTTTATTTAAAAATCAAAAACTTTTATTTCCTCCTAAGCACTGCAAATGCCAGCCTACCTGCAGTGTTCATGAAGCAGCTACAAGAAAACCTGTTGTTCATATTTAAAACCACAGAATGACTATGAAGAATGACTTCATAAATCATTAATCATCCAGTACCAATGCAAACAACAAATTCCCTAAAGGCAAACAAACCCATCCTGGCCAAAGCCCCAGGTGCCACTTTGCAAAAGCACATTCAGCACATCTGCACTGCCACTGACACCTGCAGGGCTCAGGGTGTGCAGTGGGACACCTGCCTGGGGAGGGATCAGTGGAACACACAGTAGTGACAAAAGCAAATTTATTTTCCATCAGAGCCAGTAGTTGATGTGTTCACAGCCTTGAGGAGAAATCTGCTCTGTAATTCTGGGAGCATGGAAGGAGCTGTCTGTCACCTCACACCCTTTAATGTTCATACAAGAAGATGTTCCAGTCACTCTAAGAAGTATATATTGCTTTTCTCTTCAATATGCAAGAGAGAAAGGAAGAGTTTTAAAACCATGAACAGATATTTAGACTCTCCAAAACCCAACTACTATCAAGATTGGAACATTGTTTTGGTTTTCCTCAAAAACAGTGTGTTTGCACTTGGAAATTCAAGAGCAGTGACTCCCTTATTATTCTGTTTTGTGATACTCATGTGAAATAACTTGTATAAATGTCTCTTGAAATATTAAAATAAACACAATTTTTAAGTAAAGTTCTCTGAGACTGTCCAGAACTCCCTTATAACTGAATTCAAGATATGACTGAGCCACTGCAACTTTTACCCAATACTGTCCAGTTCCACCAGGTGATTCCACACAAAGTCTGAACCAGCACCTTCCTAGAAAGTGAGAAACCATCAACATTCTTCAAAGCCAAGGATCCACTTCAATCTGACACTGGTGTTACTCCAGTGCTGTCAGAAGACCACGCTGCCAATCCTCCTCCTTTTACAATGTACATTCACAAACCCTTGAAAGTGCAACAGCTCATCAACACTGGCACTGTGGCACCACTTCAGAGGTGTTACAACCCACTTGCATCTGGATTTCTCAGCCATTTCCAGGCTTGCAACCCTGACACTTCGCTAGAGAATACCAAGTGTGTGATCTTAGCCACAGAGGAGTGGAAATGTCTGCTGGTTTCAGCCTTCTTGCAATAAAGTGGGTCAGCTACAAGATCAAAAGAATGTTTGTCATCAACACTATCAAAACAGAAGATTTCAAGAACATTATTAACTTACTTTTAACTTAATCAAGTAATAAATTACTGCTGCACCAAATAGTCAAAAGGAGAAGTATTACATACGGGATACACTTATTTTTCTTTCATTCCTCCAGGTTTGCTGCTCTTTGGTTTCCTATGAGGCATGAGAGTGTAACTCCCAAGGTAAAAATTCTATCAGTAAAAATACTGCTCATGTTTAATTGCTATTTCATAAAATTTACTTTAAATCCACTTTTATTTCAAAAGGTCTAAGAAGACCCAACCTGTTCATAAATATGTATGATGGAGAACATTTCTGTAAGCTGGAAAGTGTTCAAGCATGATTGCTCCATGTGTTAGACTCCAGCTCAAGAGCAGAGTGCAGCAGTGATAAAAGATAGGAAACAGCTCAAATACTGCCCTTCAGCTGAGATTAAAAAAGAAATTGGACCATTTTTCTGCTTTAAAAGCAATGGAAATACAATTATTCACAGTATTTTCTTTCTAAGTTCTAGAGGGTTGGTTCAACTGAACCTCTGTAGCTCCAGGAATGGTTCTTCATCTTAAAAAAATCTTCCTGATTTGGAACTTCAAGTAATTGATAAAACTAAATTTGCTACCCAATTAGGCTACAATGATGTTATATCTTTTAGACTTTTCATTCTGAGTAGTGACAAAACTCTAAAACTCTTTAGTACCTCATGAATACAGGAAAGATTTTTGACCATAAATACTAAACTACAGAAAAAAAGTCCACAGGAAGGTCTGTAAGTGTGAATTTCAAACCTTATACCTAAATCCATATTTTTCAAGCATGTACAGTAATTTGTACCTAACACCTAAAGACACAACAAATCAAACAATGCATATTATATGCCTTTTATTAGGAACTTTTATTCAGAAACTGGGTATCAACCTATTTAGGAAATAAATAAAGCCAGCTGCCACATCATCACAAGATCAGTCTGATCCACCCACAATTCAACCCTTTTTACAAAGATTCTATATATTCCTTTGCTATAACCTACTTTCACACAGGGAAAAAAATGTAACTATTATTTATATATTTTTGTACAAACAGACAAAATTAATTAACAAAACCACATCCAACAGCTGCTTAGTGCCTGCAACTGTAAGCACAGACTGATACAGACTGTTTGTTTTCAATGAATTAGCAGGAATTTACATTTAAGTGCTAGTGACCTTTTCCAAATATTATTGTTCCAGACTCATTCAGGTTCACCTCAAAGAAACAGGAAGCCTCAGTATCTTAAAGAAGCTTTAATGAAAAAAGCTGTCACCCTGATTTTAATAGGAATATTTTAAAAATGAATCACTTACTTGCTAACTTCCTTATACTGTGCTATCTCCTCAATGTACAGGAGGTCATGGAGCCGTGACTGATAGTTGCTCTTGGTCAGTGATTTGTCCAGGACAGATTGTGTGAACAGCTGGTCAGCAGACAGAGGGATTTGGTATCTGGTGAGAAGGCTCTTCTCCAGTTCAGTAGTTTCATTAGGCTCAAACTCCACAATGGTCTTGGAGGTGGAATCCCAACGCTTGGCTGTGGTCAGGAGCTGTTGCCGTGCGTGCATCAGGTATTCAAGGTCTGCATGGACAGAGCAGGGAAGGGGAGCTTTGTTTTTACAAAAAACTGGCTTGGTTTTATTTCCAAAAACAACCAATCAAAACCCACTAGTAAAACCTGTCCCCTCGGAGATACCTAAACACAGGCAGAGTCTCCTCTGCCCTCAACACCTTTGGGAAGCTCACTGCTGGTATTTATTATCTCTGCTTTTCAGGTGTGCACAGACAGCAAGCAGGCTCTCCAAGAGTATCAGAAAATAAATCATTCTATAGATAGCAATCAGAATTAATTAAGACAAAAAAGCACTTTTACTAGAACAGCTTTGAAGGACTTGGCACAGCAATAGCCTTTAAAACCCAACTGCAACATCTCCTCATTTCAAAATCATTAAATAGTGTGGAACCCTACAATTTATTATGAAATGTAGAAGGTCATAAAAACAAGTTAATAAATCAGATGGTAAGGAATCATTGCATTTGCAACACTGTGAAAGCATTTAAAAAGTTCTACAGCCCCCTGTGTGTGGTGCAGTTATATAAAGCAGCTAAAGCTGCTTTACTAAGAAAACTTGGGAAATGTAACCAAACATGATATAAAATTAGAAAATTCAAAGGAAATTAATTTTTCAGCATACCCTGATTTCAGGGACCACATAATGTAGATAAGAAACAGAAGACCAAGGACTTGTCTACAGCCCCCTAGAATATATCCATTAAAACCACAAAACCACTATGACAACAGTGAATCAGTTAACAGAATTGCAGTTAAATTGCAGAGCTGAAAATATTTGGCATTTTTAGTCAAGCTATGCTATCTTAATGTATAATCTCTGAGTAAGATTTAACATAGGTATCCAGGATATCACACCAACGCTGAAAATGTGCAAAAAAGACATTTTCAAATTCAAATTGAATGCTTAACATCATCTTGACTGTCTTTAGTCTAAATAAGAAAAAAACCCAATATTTTAGCAAAAGAAATCTCTGTTCAGCTTAACTATGACTAGAGGAACATGGCTTATCTTCCTCACTGATCTCATGTGTTCACTAAGAAGACACATTTAAATATATCCCTCAAGCCTGAACCATATCAGTAGCTACAGTTGTACAGCAAGAAAAAGTCCAAGTTTGTGTGATTTGTGTGTCTGAAATAACATCACCATAAATGAAGCTTTTTCTGCTACAGATCACACCCCAGATCCCAAAAGCTCAGTAATTATGCTGGGACTGACTCCTTGCTTGCTGGAACAGCAGCCACTTAATTCCCAGCACTGGAGAGGCTTTCCCTGGAAGCCTGACATAAACAGCTCCTGGCACAGACTGCACACACAGTGACACTTTCTTAAAGAGCAGTTAGTACATAATCAGTGCACAGAAAACTTCCTACAGCTCCCTTCTTCTGCTGTAAATAAAGATTTCAACATGCAGAATGGAGGCTCTTCTATTAAAATATTTTAATGTTAACCTTTCACTCCTGCCTAAATATCTCCACAGGGCCCTGAATTACATGCAAACATAGAGACCTCAGGCATCTTTCTGTTAGAAAAGGATTTCCACAAGATCTCAATTCATATATTCATTTATATAATATTTCTTTTACTTATTATATATTCATATATATATAAAGAAATTATGGAATTGGACAAAAATCCAACGTAGTTATCCCTTTCCCCTATTACACACCTCTTACACACACAGCAAAAAGCCCAAGATTCTGTAGTTACAATTATCTGTAAAGCTCTTAACACTCTTTCCATTTGAAATAAGTATTAGTGGTTGTGAAAAACACCAATCACTTGTTTTTAAAATTTTAAAAGTTTAACAGTAATAAAATGGTTATAAAAATAGTAATACAATTAGAGTAATAATAATTTGGACAAATTGAATTAGGACAATATGAGACAAAGAGTTACGGATGTCCGAGGTCCTTTTTCTGGGCAGCACAAGCCCAAGAAAGGACCCTGTTAACAAAGGATTAACCCTTAAAAACAATAACCTGTTGCATATTCATACACCTCATACATGATGCATAAATTCCATTCAAACACAGGATTCTGTCTGGTCTGTGTTAACTTCTTCCTCTTAATCCTAACAGCGCCTTTGAGGAGGGAAGAAGTTCGTTTCTTCTGATATGAGGGCAAGAAATTCTTTTTCTCTGAAAGATTTAGGTGTCCTGTGGCTGCTATCTGGTGCAAGTGCCTCATTCCTTCCTTTAAAAAATATCCCACTTACATAGCTCTTATTTTAACTACAAAAGTTCCCTTTTAACTACAAGACTACCTTTACTATGTTATTAAAATTTCAAAACAGCACTACTAATCCATACATCAAAATCCACATAGTGAATATCTGTCTAGAGCCATATAATATGCACTTTTCACAGTGGTGCCCTGCCCGAGGACTTCAGTGTCCCTGTGCACACAGACAGAAAACAAGGGAAGGAAACAGCAGCACCTGATTCTGGGGGCTGCTACCCCCACCTCACCCATCATGACACAGATCCAATGTAGTGATGCAGATCCCTTTCCCCTGCCTATTACACACCTCTTACACACACAGCAAAAAGCCCAGGATTCTGTAGTTACAATTATCTGTAAAGCTCCTAACACTCTTTCCATTTGTATTAGTGGTGCCCTGCCTGAAGATTTCAGTGTCCCTGTGAACACAGACAGAAAACAAGTGAAGGAAACAGCAGCACCTGATGCTGGGGGCTGCTACCTCCACCTCACCCATCACCTCCATGTGGAATTCAGCTGGCTGTTCTGGGATTCTGTGGTCAGGACCTGGTTTAAGGCCCCAGACCACAGATTGGTTTGACAGGAACTCTGATTCTGCAAGTAACTCATGCCTTGGTTCCCCTGATCTTGTCCAGGTTCATAAGGCAAGGATTGTTCTCCACAGGCCCAGTGGTTAAGGAGATCTGTGATCACCCACATGCTCCATGGAGATCTGTGATCACCCACATGCTCCATGGAGATCTGTGATCACCCACATGCTCCATGGAGATCTGTGATTATCCATGTGCTCCATGGGGATCTGTGATTATCCATGTGCTCCATGGAGATCTGTGATCACCCACATGCTCCATGGAGATCTGTGATCACCCACATGCTCCATGGAGATCTGTGATTATCCATGTGCTCCATGGGGATCAGGGAAGAGCTCCCACTCCCTGGCACTGCCCTGCCCTGTGCTCCCAGAGATGTTACACCATGCTCTGCCCCCCTGCTCCTGCCTACAGGCACTGGAGGCATCTCAAAAGATCATGATCTTTGGTATTTGCTATTTACAGCTTTGTTCCATGAATACTGCAAATGTTAATCTGTTACATGGAAATCAAGGCCAGGAATAGAAAAGTGCTGTTTTCTCAGCTTCATCTTTTTTCCTTCCTTTTCCCTTTTCTTCTTCTTTCTGCTTAAATCCCAGTGCTACAATTCTGTTTCATTGGTGTTTTTATCTCTCAAATTTTCATTAAAAATTAAAATCCTGTATCCCACCCAATGGCTTACTGCTGAGTGATATAGTGACCTATATTTAGCTCTCTAACACCATAAATCAAAGTGCTTCCTTCTTTTTTTGCACTTCTTCAAACATCTTTCCATTTTCTGACATTTTTCTCATACTGGAGTTATTTCAGGTTTGAACTGAGAGACACAGATCAGTTTAAGAAACAGATTAAACACAGTAATTTGCAGCTCATTTCTTTACCTGGAAACACAAATATAGTTACACTTTCTTAACATTTTCAAAATTCATGTCAGCAGCAAATATATTGAGTTACAAGCCTATACTAAGCCTCTTGCCTTTGACAAGTCAGGAATTACAAGAGAAGAAAAAAAATACAAACTAACTTCTCAGTTAGTCTGTTTTAATTAGTTTTATTACCCTGTGTATTCTTATACAGAAACAGTTCAATTCTCCAATGACCTTTTCTGACATATTTAATGTCTTCATCAATATAAGAATGTTTATAAAAACATAAACATGTTTTTATATAGGCAGAACTTCCAGTGCTGCACTCAGACACACACCAAACTAGAAATTCCCAGCATTTCAATCATACTTAGGAGCCCTATCCTGACACAAAATAAGTCATATTCCAATTATCTGCCTGATTTGCACCCTCTGAAGCTTTTGCCCACTATTTCTATTCATATCTATGAAGAACACAACATACAGCACAAAACATTCATGAGCAGCTGACAGAGATGCTGTTCTGCCCAAAACTGAAAAGGAAAGAGATGGCATGAAAGATCTCCACTATAGAAAAAAAATAATAAAGTTTTAGTACATTACCTTCAGTGGAAGCAGCATCAATCATCACTCGTTGCATGAGGACCGGTTCTAATCCAAAGTCAAACACCACAGTTTGGCGAAAAGTCCCAAAGATTTCTGTGTTAAAGGCTATACTGACTTTGTATATATAGTGATCTATTCCATTCTGGACCATCTTTCCTCCTATCCATTCCTGACAGTTTTCTGGAACTTCTTGTGATACCTGGGTAGTGCTGTCTCCAGCAGATATTGCAACGATACTGAAGTGGGGTCGATGGGCATCATAAAGCAATGCCACTCGGTACAGCATTCTTGCAGGCTGCAAAAGAAATGCAAAGGCTGAAATACTGAAATTCCAGGAATATCTTCATTTGCAATCAGATAAAAAGGGTTAATAAGAACTATCAGTTTTTCAGGGCAGGTACAGGTCCTGCCTGATTTCCAGAAGATATCTGGGCAGTTGATACATAATTACCAGAGCTGCTGGGAAAAAAGAGAGCGAAGGGATGGTGCTAGGAAGTTTCTCTATTTTAAGGAAGATGCAACTGAAATCTTAATTGCAAAAGGTTATGGGTAGCATTCTAGTTATTACTAACTTTCAAAAAATAAGTAGTCCTACCTTACATGTGAGAGCAAATGTCCATGTCTGGTGAGACTTTTTGGTGGTGACAGTTACTGAGAGCTCGGGATTATGTTCTACTCTCACTCCTTCTACACATTCACTAAGCTAGATTTAAAAAAAAAGGAAGATAACATTAACCTTCTCAAGGCACTATTAAAACACAAACATTCAGGAAAAGGTAGCATTTTGTTTAATAGAAAGAGGAAAGAACGGCTTCCCAGATTGTGCAGGATTGATGCAAGTCCCACTCAGGAATTAATGTAAATATGTGCTAATGCAGAGAGACAAGCTAAATCTACCAGAGCACACTGTGTAAGTGAAGAATAGAACCATTTAGGGACAATTAACCACGAGACTTGATTTTCAATAAACAGCTTAATTGTAAATGTCTAACGTAGAACAGAATTTCATTTGGAAAAAAGGATCTGTGATACAGTGAGGCTGCGAAGATCTCAGATCCCACGGACATCAACGAGACTATTGAGACAACATGAAAAAATAATCAAGCTTTCTACTCTTTCTACTCATCAATGAATTTTGCTAAAGCCCATTTTTCTCAGATTATAATCAACAATAAATGGACCAAAAACTCCTTAGGGTCAGTGGTAAGTAGAGCTGGTTGAATGCTACAAAAAATGTTATTTCTAATTCCAAAGAGCTGCTAACTTTGATCCCATCCATATCCCACACTCCTTGATACTCAAACACTTCTGAATATTTGGGGAATTGGCTGCTCTTCATAACAGAGCCTGCAGCTGCAGGCAGAGAGAGGAGCCACACACAAGTAAGAGTATTCCCCACTAAGAGTAGGAGTAGGAGTTAGAGTAAGAGTAAGAGTAGGAGTTAGAGTTAGAGTGAGTTAGAGTATTCCCCACTAAGCTCTGAAACCTTTCCCACTTATTCTCCAGTTTAAGAAGTTCTGCCATCTAGTCAGGGAACAGGAACAATACCATGAAATTTGCTGACCTATCCTACACTGAAAATAGTGAATATGCAAAATAAAAGAGCTGTGATTAACCCACAAATCAGCCTAAGTCTCTTTGCAAGACCCAGGGCAGGATGAAAAGGGGAGCAAATTGGTTGGACAATTTCTTGGTGAGGAGTGATTTGACCAGCTCTGATAGGGCCAAAACCAGGCTCATGTTTGTTTTAACTCTGATCACGTAGAGATGCAGGATATTTTCCTTACCACTTTCTCAGGAGACAAGGAATTCATCCATTTCTCAATGAGGGTTTCCATGTAACTGCCTGAGCACTGCTTGTTCTCCTTCTGCTGTTTCAAGCGGATCAGGCGGGAAGCGTAGCGCTTCTGCCATTCTGTCAGCTCCTCCTGGGAATGTGCTGAAGTACACTGGGCACCATACCTGCAAATCCCTTGCTCTAAAAATCTACATAAAATAGGAAAACACATTATTAAAAAAAAAACAACACAATTTTACTTGTAAAGCCAGAAGGAGTTTTTAAGTTTCTCTCATGGAACTAAATGCACTTTAGTCCATGTGAACTAATTTGGAAATATACATATATTTTATATGCATTTTCTAAAAGAGGCAGCAGCTTCTCTCATTGCAAAGCCCAATATATATAAATTATAGAGAAAATATATAAAATTTCTTCTAGGAAATACAGGGGGATGGAAGTCGTAAGAAATTTCCAGCTTTAAAGAAAACAGAATCAAGTGTTTGTACAGCAATTAACACAAGGAGATCACAGAGCATCCCTGAAATGACTAGGCACTGTATTAATATGCACAAAGCCCCCTGTTAATCAAGGGCAAAGGAAAGATGTAGCATAATTTCTTCCAGTGATTACATTATTAGCTGATAAATACTCAATCAGCAGTTTTTCCTGGAGCAACAGTGACATCACATGGTCCCTTCTACTAAATACACCTCCACAGAAACCTCTAGGAAAAGGTTTAATCCTCCTCTTTGGAAAGGGTGTTTTAGTGTAAAAGGATCTATTCTTGCAGACACTAAGAATTTCTTCAAGAAATACATTTTCAACTCAGTGGCATGTGCTGATGCATCGAATTAATGCTATTCCAAAGGCCTGTATACAATTGAAGCATTCTAGTTCTCAGAATTTACTGCAAGTCTGGGCAAATGCCTGTATAATTTGGGGATTATTTTTATAATTTAACTTTGTATTAAAATTATAAACCGCAAGGCAGTAGCTGAAGCTCCATCATTCTTCAAAACTGAAGAACTTAAAAAATAGATGACAAAATGAAAATTAAATAAGGGGAGAGATTTAAGTTCTGAAGCTACCAGGAAAGCACTGGTTATACAGAATAAAATTTGGCCAGGAGACTATTTTGTTTGTTTGTTTTGCAAAAGGAGACTATAAAAAGTTAATGCAAACATCACATTTTTTGATTTCCACAGTACATGTGTTATATAATGCGAATTAAACTGTGAACTTTGAGCTGTCAGACAAAACCAAGCCACCCCTGACTGTGACATTGAAAACCTTGCAGCACAAGTACCTGCACATCTAGGTCACGCTTGCATCAGTGGCTATAATTTGATTTAGCATAGACTTTTCCTTTAAGAAATGTACTTGAAAGTTTGCATGCCCAAATTGTAAACAAAATAAACATGATATATAACGTGTCACTAAAGGCATTCTCAAGCTATGATTCTTAATATATTTGAAATTAAAATGTTTTTTCTTGGCAGTCAATTTCAGTATTCTTTCTGTCAATTTTCCAATTCACCACTGCATTAGAATGCTAAAGTACAATTATGAATTTCACTTCCTAAAGTAAATGGAGTGCAAGCATAAAAAATTGCTGACCTGTTCTTATAACCTACATAGCAGATTTTAAATCAAGTGAGCTTCCTTTTCATTATTTAACAGGAAAGCATATTACTTTAAAATTTGTCATCATTATTTAGGTTTTCCAAGACCCTATTGTTCATATTTTTAACACTTTTTTCCCCCCTCAATTTTACTTTCTTATTTAATACCTCCTGCAATTCCATAGCTTCATTATTAGAATAAATATTCTGCACTCCTATTGCTTTATGGCACAGGGGAAAAATAAACTAGACCTTCAAAAATTCATATTCAGTACCTGCAACTGCCTCCTCCTAAGGAACTAAAACATTCAGTCCCTGCTCAGAATGATGCTGTTCACAGGGAATTGCTGAGCAAGGCACATCCTTCTTACTGGAAGGGTTAAAAGTGAGCCTAAAGCTCATTACAGCTTCAGTAGAAAAGTGTTTCAGAGCAATGGTTGGAAACATGGGATAGATGTTACTCAACAAAAGATCACCACAAGCTAAAAATTGTAAATATCTGCTTTTTTTAAATTGCTGAATAAGCACCAGACATGATTAAGAGTCAAGAAGAGTTGCCAAGTTTCAGCATCTCTAGAAAATCATGCCAAAAGTAGCTCAAAATCAGCAGTTCAGTCATGCCATTTAAAAAGCAGGTCAGAGCTTTTGAAAATAATTTGCATTAGTTACATAAATGGCAGAATCAAGTGCATAATGGTGATTCCTCCCTATATATATTATTACAGTTTTATGGAGAGCAATGACAATTAACACCACAAAGTACAGGCAATACTGAGATGATTGGAAAAGAGAAGGAGAAACACCAATACAAGCCATTGGATCTTCTCTGTGTGTCTGACTTTATGCAAAAGGGAAAATAATGAGATCTGAGGGAAATTCTGGGCTTTTTATCTGAAGACAAAGCCTATCTACCAACAAAATTCATTTATCAGAAGACAGCACTGAAACTTGACTGTGCTTCAGTCTGCTAACACTGCTGCCTGGAGAACTTTTCACACCTCTGAAATCACCCAAATCAGAAAAGGTAGGGGAGAGAGAAAGACAGATGCTGACCTGTCACTAGAAAAATGTCCCTCAAACCACTGTATTATGAAAACTGAGTTAGTGATTCCATTCTATAAACTGAAGTGCTGCTGGATAAACTGACCCTTCCAAAAACCTGTGAACAGGTCAACTCCTGTTCTAACAAGCACCTCCACTTTCCTGACCTCTTCATCATTCTGTCAGCAGAAAGAGGAACCATTCTGCTCCCTTGGAGGGGGTTAAGCAAAGAGCTTTTACAGAGTGTGTGCTTCTCACTGCTCTTACCTTTTACAGAGTGCGCATTCCTCACTGCTCTTACCTTTTACAGACTGTGTATTTCTCACTGCCCTTACCTTTTACAGAGTGTGTACTCCTCACTACTCTTATTACAGAATGTGCATCCCTCACTGCTCTTACCTTTTACAGAGTGTAAAATCCTCACTGCTCTTACCTTTTACAAAGTGTAAAATCCTCACTGCTCTTACCTTTTACAAAGTGTAAAATCCTCACTGCCCTTACCTTTTACAGAGTGTGTATCCCTCACTGCCCTTACCTTTCACAGAGTGTGTATTCCTCACTGCCTTTACCTTTTACAGAGTGTAAAATCCTCACTGCTCTTACCTTTTACAGAGTGTGCATCCCTCACTGCTCTTGTCTTTTACGGAGGGTGTACTGCTCACTGCTTTACTTTGTAAAAAATGTGCATTCCTCACTGCTCTTATTACAGAGTGTGTATTCCTCACTGCCCTTACCTTTCACAGAGTGTGTATTCCTCACTGCCCTTACCTTTCACAGAGTGTGTATTCCTCACTGCCCTTACCTTTCACAGAGTGTGTATCCCTCACTGCCCTTACCTTTTACAGAGTGTGTATCCCTCACTGCCCTTACCTTTTACAGAGTGTGTATTCCTCACTGCTGGTGACGCCCCTGGGAGGGGGGCGGAAGTGCCAACCATCCCGTGACCCTGCCAGGACACAACCATGGTTATTCCTCAATTCTCAGTTTTCCAGTCAGACAGCAACTGCTCAGGGGTCCACATCTCTGAGCATCAGCCCAAGATGTATCTGAACACAAGCAAAACTAACCCCCCCCCCCAATTGATTTACATGACAAGCTCATTTAGAGCAAAGGTGGTGAAGGTGGATTTTAAACCATCTGCAGAACTCAGCAGGCTCTAATACAGCCCCCTGGTCAATAAACAGAAACTTCTGCCTCCAAATTCAATCAACATTGAGATAATTCTACTTCATTGGGGCTCATCACAAGGGTCAAGCCCCTTTTTTGCTTTCTGCCTGCAATGCAGTGCTGAGCATTCAGCAGGATCCAAGTGTTCTTAGGAAATTATGTAGCTTGAAAATGGAGTTACATACCTTCTTCTAAATCTTCTACATGATATCCTGATGGTACTTTACCAGCTGCCTACAATTATATAAAAAAGCCCACAGTTATAAAGGAACACAAAACAAATTCATCAACAAGAACTGCTGTCAAAAATGGGTTTTAGAAAAATTATTACAAAAACATCAATCGTAAGTTGAAATTACTTCCAGTCACAAACCCTGCTGATAACAGGGATTCTGATAATAACAGGAATTCTGACCGGAACACCGAGCCAACTGGTCAGAAAAAACTTTTAGAGATTTTTACAAGACCAAATTCCACCCTGAGATCAACTTAACGTGGACTGCAGTGAATTTCTGAAACATCAAAAACTAAACTACATTGATAAGTCTTTCAGCTTTCAATCTACAACAAAAATAAAGCTCAAATAAACAATAAGCATAAGGAAGAAAAAGAGAGGGAACAATTTAATCAGCAGACATGAGTTTGACCTCCAGTACAAAAAAAAAAAAAAAAGAAAGAAAAAAAGGTGGTTAAGAAGGCATTTATAATCTTTAAAAATTTCTGAAGTCATGTTTGTTACTTCAGACTAATTTCCAACAGAGAAAAATGTGATAGATAGATAAATAAATAAATAAATACTGCAGATCTAAATGCTTGAAATTCTTTCTACTTGCTACTTCAGGAATCAACAACCTATTAGCATCGTTTTTTATTTTCTCCTACATCCTGCAAGACTGTGATGAAAAGTTCCTGAAGAGGCTGGTGGGTAAAGACCAACACAGCAGAAACACTAATTTTTGAACCAGCCTGTTCCCAGTGAGCCTGGATCTCCTGGGACACATGGGAAGCAGCCCTTCAGCTGCTTCAGGTACTGCTCATTATTTTCCCAATAATATCCTCATCATTACCTCTGTTTCAGCAAGAAGTGTTTTCAGTCGTGTGAGATCTTTAGTTACCATCCCGTTCTGGGGGCAGAAAGAATATTAATTATTGAACACATAAACCTTCATTATTGCATTAAACCACAGCAACCAAGTTCACTTCCCCCTCTACACCAGGAGAAACAAAAATGAATTTGGCTTACAGCACCAATTTTAAATGACCTAAATAAAACTGAGTAAATATTGTGATGAAAAAGGGAATTCTACACTGGCCAAAGCAGCACTAGACTTACAGCAAGCACCAATACAGGGCAATTCAGGAAAGCACCATATTAAGAAAAACTTGAGGAAAAAAATATACCATGGTTACTACAACACTTCAGCTCTGAAGAATTATTACAATAATCTTTCACTGTTGTTGCAGTGATGGATTAATTTCTTTTTAAGGATCTACTTTACAGATCACTAATTTCTGCAGCTCCATAACTCTTCCTGATCAGATGTATACTGTGTAATTTTTGGAGTTTTCCCTCAAAAGCAAAGATTAGCCATGTGACTAACTGCATAGTCAAGCAAAATTGAAGTAAAAATCTTTCAAAACTGAATTTATGTGAAATACATAGGTATTTGTAACAATTTCACACTCTTGTAAGTCAAAACTTTGATTAAAGAAACCCTGACCTGTGGGGTTTATTCCAATAATCTCTTGCAGAAATTTAATTAAGCACTACAACATTTATTAGACTTCTCCACATTCAGACTGTGCTACTGAGCAGGAGAAATTACTCTTTGCTCAAAACTTACTCACTTAACAATCCTCACACTTAGGCTTTTTCCAAAATGATTTTTCACTTTTTCAGCAGAAAGCTGAAAATTGAACTTGTTGAGCTTAAATGTAATAGAGCAAAAAAACATTACCAAGAAAACATTCTCTTTAGCCACTGGGGAGGAAACTGGATGGATTCAAACTCTTCAATAAATTCATTCCAAAACTTTGTTTCACTTCTTCTTTCAGACAATGGCACAGTCAGTAAATCAGCTGCTGATTTTAATATTCCTACTGAAAACAACTGTGTCTAACAACCAAAAGCTTGTAAAAACCACTCAAACCCTGCTTTGGGATGACACTCTGGAACTCTATACAAAGGTACCTTTATTTCCACAACAACAGCTCAAAACAAGGCACTCCACATTCCCTGCAATAAGACTATTTTACTCATTTTTCCTGAAGGCAAGTTTCCTTCAACCTCACCAGGAATTTTTCAATGAAACGTTTTTTCATGAGAAAACAGCTAAACAAAGAAAAAAATTCCTTTATGTAAAAATAGCCAATGGCTGGGGGGAAGGGAATTCAGGATACAGACCAGACAGACAAACAGAACTCTCAAAAACAACCTACTGAATCAGTTCAGAGGGATCCAATCTCAAGGTAAGAGGCTCTCCTGCAAGTTTCTGATGTCACACATTCCCCTCAGTCTGACTAAGCTATGACCACGTTTCTGGGTGTATTAATTCCAGCAGCTCATGCTGATGAACTGCCTATTTAATCCAGACTACAGAAATTAAAAGGACACTTCTTTAGATGGTTACATATGTCCCTAATTTCCCCATATAAGTAGTCACATAAAAGTCTGAAGTTACTTACATGTCTGGGGTTAAAAGTATCTTTACAAGTTTTAACAGTTTAAGGGTAAAATAGAAGCTTTGAACTCAAACCTTTATCTTCGTCTTGAAATGCAAAACTTTTTTTCTTTTCCTGAAAAGCTTTTTAAGCTGTTTTACAAGTTATCATGGGCCAATTATTTAAAAGTCCAATCAATATTTTTTCTGCTTTAATGGACAGAATTCCTGAAGTCCATACAAAATGGGGTCAGGTACAATTTAGAATAAGCAAGGAAAAGTTTGAGATTTTGTTATTCTTGTCAATCGCACAAATACCCAAATTTATTTTACATTCCCTGAGGATTCAGGGCCAGCAATAAAAAACTTTTCAAAATCACAACAACTCTGAAACACTGGTTATGCAACAACCTGGCATCCTGATGATATATGTGTGCCCATATATTTATCATTTCCACACAAACCATTTTTGTTGCAAGCTGCCAGTGAAACATATGTTCGGAAGTTTGTTATTAAACAGATTTTTTAGAAGAAGGAAATACAAAAATCGTTTCTTTAAATGATGTAGATTGCAGCAAACCCACTTACCAGTGATTCCCCCATCAGTGATTTGGAAAGAACATTAGACACAATTTGCAGCTTCCCTTTGAGATGCATGCAGCAGAGCACTGCCCGGAGAGATCCATCGCCCTTGGCCAGCCCCTCTCCCAGCACTGCAACACAAACCAGCCACTATTACCCTCAGAACTCCATTCATTTAAGTCATACATGCAATTTTCCTTCACCCTTAACGAGAAAACAAAGTCTGAAGCTCAGGTTAAATCCATGGCTTGTTGGATGTAAATTAAATATCATGTGCTGTTGTCTAATATTAACTTGAAGCCTGTCTCCCACCAGCTCATAAATGCTGCACATGAGCTCAAAAAAGGTTGTCATGTTTACATGCTAAAATAGACATAAATTAAATATGGGAAGGGTAAACTCAAATATCTGACACAGACACAAAGGACCTCCTCTCACAGAAAGGGTAAAAAAGAAATAGCAACCAACAACCTCTCAGTAACACAAACATGCTCAGGAAGATCCATTCATGCTCACAAAACACATGCCCTGTCGTTTCCAAAAATAGCCAACCTCCTCATGGGCAATTCCTGCTCCTCTAAAAGGCCTTTTATTCACTTATGCTGCAAAGTGTGGCATATAGGAACGATTGTCTGAGCCCAGAAATTTACAGGCTCCCTGTAACAGAAAACTTTCTGAATGCTTCCTAGCACGGGATCAGCAGCGAGCTGTGCCAAACAGCCACTTTCTGAACACTTCCAGCAGGGACAGGATTTATTTCACCATACAGACGTGCTTCAGACAAGCTGCAACAACACTTAATCACATTAAACACGTGTTACCTGTCCAGAAAATGCAATGCCAGAGTGACTAAAAAGCTTAGCAAGCTAAGTGTGTGAATTGAAAAGAAGGCTGGACAGTTGTTTAAAATTAAGGAATTATAGAATAACTGTTATTGCAAGCAACATCAACATCTGTGTTTATACTGCTACTCATGCAGATGCAAACAGCCCCTCTCAGTGCTAACAGGAATTTCACATTCACCACAACTTCAGGATTACATTTTAGAATAATAAATCAAAACTCCTCACTCAACAGACGTTCACGTCGTTAACAGAAATTGCAGGAAAGACTCAATAAATAAATAGTCCCACAAAACATTTAAATAAAAACAACTAGGCATCTCTTCAAACTGCACTGGTAACTAAATCTGTTTTCATAAAGTGCCTCAAAGACTAGTCTGAATTCACCACTCTGATAGTACAGACCACATTGCTAATAATAGAACTTACTTCCCAAATCAGAAGCAGAAGCACCAAAAATAGCTTTAACATGTCTGACAGTTTGCTATTTTAATCTCCAGGATTAAATCTCCAATTAATATATTCCATAGATATAAAGATATAGGATATAAATCTCCAATTATTATATTTCATATCATTATCTGCATAATATCATCCAGCTAAAACATACAGTTGCAAATAAAAAGTTGCAACACATTAAGCACTATCTCTTGGGAAAGATTTGTGGAGTAATTTAACAGATTTTAAGTTATCATCATTCCCTGTAACACTGCAAACAGCATATAGAAGAACATGTAAAAAACTATAAAGAACACGTATTTCTCCAGCTATTCCAGAAAACACTGATCATTCAGGTTCAAATAAAACCATCACAGCTGTGCAACATGTCAAGTCTTGTAAAAAGGCAGAGCAGCAGCTTGAATAAAGCTTTGCCCATTATAAAAAGCCTGTGAGTATCAAAGAGTGTGAATATCAAGTAGTCCGTGCTAAGGTAGTTTCTTCCCAACAATAATTCAAACACAAAACCAAATCTAAGACCTACTGGGATCATAAATGCAGATACTCTGAATGTCAGGTGCTGGGCTACAACTGATAACCACACATCATGGAGAACCACAACCAAATCATGCATTCATATATTCATAAAAATATGGTATATGTGTACATACAAATATATAAACACATACACAACACTCTTATATACATACATAAATATGGCATTAGTAAGTTCAAAACTGTCCTCAGTTTTACATCTGGGAAATAATATATGCAGAATATGCTGGCACAAATGAAGTAAATTAACATAAATCTGGATGCTATTTCTTTGTTAACTAATATACATTTAAAGGTTGTTTTTTCTACTTAATTTTAAAAAAGATAGACATCAATGGTCCTGTTCCACCCACTTCTATGCCTGTCCAGTGAGAGATGACAAGCAGTTACCATGACAGTTCCTTTGAGATACTGACAACTGACACACACACCAAGAGAAGTTCCACAGATGAAAGTCACCCCTGTCCCCCATGACAAACCCATCAGAGCTCATTGATGAGAACACTGTTCATTAAAAACAGCATTCTCCCTCCTACCTCCTTTAACCATCATTCAGCTTTCCATATGTCTCTCACTTTCATTTGCCATCATGAAAGACAACTCTGAAGTTAGAATATTACACCCTTATAGCACACATCAATAAGGTAAAAGAATTTTTTTTTTATTTCAGACTGTTTCAAGAATGATACTGATTAAGCAACAATAATACTTTTTTAAGGTGTTAAGCTTTAATTTTACGCCTACAGAAAACAAGTTTATTTTTCTTAGTCAATTTTTATGGATCTTCACAAGCAGCCTGCACAGCCCCACAAATTCCCCAAGCTATGATTTGATTATGAGTGAAGACAAGCACATTAAAAAACCCCAAAACCATATAAAACCCAAAACAATATAAAACCCACCAACCCAGAAAGGAACAATTTAAAGATTATCATCGCTAGCACAGGAATGTCAGAAGAGTAGATCACGGATTGCACAACAAAACTGTCACCTGAAAAAATTTCCTTTAACGTTCAGGAGTAGTTAAAGAATTAAAACCAAAGGGTGGGATCTACCCACCTTTTCTTTCCAAACCTAACAGATAAACTCTGTTCCAACACTCTGCAAACCCAGTGAGTTCTCAGTGAATTTTGAATAATTTGCATTATAAATGAACAACAGAGGATTAGGAATTTTTGAAATTCCTTCAAAAATACCCAAACTGAGCGAGGCAGTGACACATGAAAAGCTTGTTCAACGTGACATAGCACATTTGGAAGCTTTAACAAATGTGCATCATCTTGATTTTCTCTGAACTAAGTCCCAAATGCAAACCAAAATATCCACCATGTCCCCAGGAAGAAAGGCAGAACAATCAGCTGTCTTTGTGTCTTTGTGAGAATCCTGACATTATCAACTCTTCCTACATTTGTGCACTAAAATAACTATTAGCCAAATAGCACCACTGAGCCAAAGACATGTATTTGAGTCCTGGTACTTGAGTAAGAGCTGAAAAATAGGGACATCTCTCTTTAAGGGAAAAAAAAAAAAAGGAAAAAAAGCAGAAAAAGTATTATAAAGCAGACACATAATTTTAAATAGGAAAAAAACCACTGTTAGCAAACTAACAAATGTGGGCATCAGTTTTAAAAATTCAGACAACTGGCTGCAATTCATAACACTATGTAATAAAAAAAGAAATAAGCATACCATGCCTACAGTCTTCATCTGCTTGCCCATACTTTTTCTGAAAGGTAAAAGATGAAAAGTTTAAAAATAGCATTATTCCAGTTAGCATAAACAACTACATGCTTGAATTAAAAGTTTTTAAAAACTTTTTAGAAACCATTACCTTGTCTTTTCCTGGGTAGAACATGTAAAGAACATAAGTCATATGTCAATTATAATATAATTAATTCTTAGAATTAAGAACTAATTTCTGACTTTTTCTCAAATTCTCAGTTAAAATGCTGACTTTTTCTCAAATTCTCAGCATGTGGACATTTTAAAGAGGAGCCTGAATGGGCAAAGGTGTGTGTGTTATATGTTTGTGGGTGGCTCACAACACCTAAGAAAAAATATAAAACTTAACTTTCTAGACATAGTTTGGTTTTTAATCTTGCACTAATGTTCAATTTTAAGATATTATTTTAGTCTGTCTTTTCAGTAGTGATTTTAAAGATTACTTTGTTTAGTAAGACAAGAGGGAAAATTTGGATTGTTTTCCTCTTTCAAGACTTTATGTATCTATGTAATTCAAGTCTTCAATAGGAAGGTTTTGATTTCAAGTGTTTTTCCAAAGTCCCTGGAGACTCACTGCAATAATATGATGAACATAAAGAGAGGTGCCTTAGAGGATTTTCAAAGAGTGATGTCAGGAGTGTATTAAATAATCCAAGCACCAATCTGCACATTGTCTTACAGAAATAATTTTGAGAGGTCAAGTCTGTGGTAAGACAACTTCTATTAGAAAATCCAACCTCACTTATTTGTGAATCTCTTCCCCTGAGGAGCTACAAGATAAGTCCCTTCTTCACTTAAGTGGTTTCCCACTTCTTATTTTGCACACTGAATAGTCCAATCCAGCTATTTATTTAAAGAATGCTTAAAAACACTCCCTTCATCAGATGGGCAAGATTTGTCTTAAAGGTGCCCAGCAAGGTCTTGTGACTTGGCCAAACTTTTTCCACCTGGGATAAAACTGCTCCTACTCAATACATGAAGATTTGGAGCGGACAAGGCAGCTGTAAATCTGTAATAGCATTTCAGAAAGGTAAGAAAAAGCAGGTTGTAGGTTTATTCTTAAGCACTGAAATGTCCTTTCCTTTAAGAAAAGAAGCTCTGATGCTTTAAAGGAAGGACACAAATTATGCCTCTTGCTTTGCATTTACAAACCTTCACAAGAGCCATTTTCACCTTTCCACTAAATATTTTCCAGAGACTAGAAGTTACATCTTTCACCAGATATGCTCCAGCCTAGCCTTGAAAAGCTGGGATTAAGTATAAAAAAACTCATTTTAGGCCTATGCAAACGGAGCTAAAGCAGGTATGAACCAGCTACCTAGATTCTGGCGTTTCTTAACTTTGTTTTTTGGTGGTTTTATTTGCAGAAACTTTAATTTGATGCTCTTAGAAGATAAGGTAATCTGGTATGTAATTCAGCGTATGTACTCAGATATTTTGCCTTCCTGGAATATATATCTTTAATTTTTTTTAATTTTTTTAAGTATTTTTCCTGAGTTGTTTGGAAAACTGTTCAATCCTGAAAAATAAATAGATCAGGGAGAGCTACAAGACAGAAGCCTCATAGATGCTATAGCAAGAGGGATTCTGTGGGCAGAGCAACATGCCAAAAATTCTGAGCGGTATTTAAATCTTGACAATACAAGATATTTGACTTTTCTTTCCAGTTCACTAGATACTATAAAGAGTCACACTCACAAGTTGCAAAAAGGAAGCAATTCTATACAGAAGAGTCTCGATTTTGATGCGGTCGAGTTCTGCCTGGCAGGGCTCCGGGAGGTGAGCTGGGGGGTACTGGCTGAGGGAAAGGAGAGCCTCTGTGCAATGCTTCACTGCCACTTCATAATCCTGCTGCTTAAGGGATTCACATGCTTGTTCACATGCCTTCTCTGGTCTTCTGTCTGCCATGACTCAGGGACAGAAATCCTAGAGCGGGGGCAGAGGGGACGATAAAACGTTGGTTAGCTGTGGAATGGCACTGACAACTTGCCAACCAACTTCCATTCCCGTCTCAAGGTGCTGTATCACATCCCCCTCGTGCTGTGCCAGTCACATTTCCTACACCAAGCTTCTCACTAACTGATTTCTTCCCAGGCTTTTCTCATCACTCCCAGCTCTCAATTTTTGATTCTAATTCAAGAAGGTACTTAAAGCCCATGACTGATTTTAAGAATCTAAGTAGGAGTTTCAAATTTTAAAGTCAGCATGGATTTAAGCAGAGGCTTTTGGGTCTTCAGTGGCACCATGACCTTTGCTTTGGAAGGAACACAACTCATCCCCTAAGTGCTGTCTCTGAGCCTGCAGCCATGTACTCCACAACACCTTCTCTCTTCCAAACACTTCCCACCTACACTCGGGAGGAGACGTTTCCTCTGGGTGAAGCACAACGAGGATGGACAGGGAAGGACAGGAAAACCAGGAGGTCAACAGCAAACCAATAATTTGTCTCTTCCTTCTGCTGGTTTAGCTACATTTATGGCTGAGAAAGTCTAGATACCCCTGCCACACCAACACCTTTGTGCAGAACCTCCTAAATAATTTTAAAGTAAATATTTAGGGGGGATTGAGACAGCTGTAAAAAAAATTCTCTCTTCACAGACAGACATTATCTGCCAATAAACTAAGACAAACAGTTATCCACATCTGAACCACCAGCAGAAGAGCAAAGCACTTCTGTAACCCCTGACCACATTCTCCCTTCATTGACATATTTAAATACATGATACACATCCCTAGAGACACTGCACGTTAAAGCTGACTTCACAAAAATGGGTTCTGACAACTGAAAGAGGAAAAATCTTAAGAGTTCTCATTTTTGCCTTTAGCAAGCAGCATATTGTCAATATTCCTGATTAGAGACCAACTATTACAATTGTCTCAAATAATACTTTTAGTTTACTTTAAAAATTCACTGTTAAAAGCTTTCTTTATACTTAGTATTTTCCAATTTTCAACCAAAGGTAAAGTAACTTCAAGAATTTAAAGTCAAACAAATGCATTTTCCTCTTATGAAAAATAATCCATTATTCCACTTTTCCCATTAACACATGCCTAAGCCAACATTCAGAAGAAATGTAAACAAGTCTTTTCATATATTGTACAACACAGTGTTCTATTTGTTCCTTTCTATTCTTAAATTTCCATTCAGTATCAAAACAATTACATAAAGGAATATTGATTTTTCATGACTTAAACCAGCTTCCCTTTTAAAACATTAATATAAAAAATTCTCATTTACAACAAATAAAAAGTCTTCTCTAAAATGAAGGAATGCAGGCATGAATATTTTGCAGTTATCCTGGTACAAATCTGTGACGTGTGCCTCTTCCTTAATAACAGCCTTACAAAATATTACCTCATTCATCCAGATATTTCTTTTTCTGCTAAAAATAAGTCTGCACTTTCAAACAATAGGAACAGGCAAGTAGGTTTTGCATTTCCATACATATGAGTAAATTCATTCATGAGGTAATTCTATTAAAGTTTCAGCTGGATCACTTAGCACAGATTTTCAATTACATAAATGTTAGGTATTCTTAAGCTGTGTATGCAAGGATCTTTTCTAGATACAACTAAAAATTGCACTGGTTTCCACTTCATTACCATTTTAGGCCACTGTGTATTTCACAAATCTAGGATCTGCTTCCACAGCGACACAACAGTTAATTGATGTTTTTCTCATGTACATTCTGTTTTCCTCCTAAGGGACTGAAAATAGAGGACTCCATGAACTCTGCTGTACTTTTGATTTCCTCACTTCCTGGCTGACATATAACCAAAATTCCTTTGACCAAAAGGCTGAGCAGAGCTTCTGTGTGTTTATTCCCAAAGAGCTGATTAAACACAGATCCCATCCTAAGTGACCTGGCCAGCACAGCTGACAGATTTGAAACCCTTCTCCTCCAACATGGCACCATGAAAAAGACAAAGATGTTTCTTATCAACTGCCTTATGCTGACTGGTCGGAGAAATACAGAACTCAGCTGTTTGAGAAGCTGGATTTTACACACCAAGCAGTGCCCACACAATTTCTCTGGTCAATCTGAAGACTCCAGAGCACTTCAGAGGATACAACTGAAGCTAAACTGAGCTAAATCCTGTGAATTATGCGGAAACATGAGCAGTAAGGACCAAGATGAATAACTGGCTTGGATAACTGAGTCACACTAGTGATATTTCAGAGTGTGAAAAATCCACCAAAATCACAGTGCATGGGACACAATGATAGGTAAGGAGCTACTGCAGTGTAAACTGTTTGGAAAAAAAAAATCAAATTATAACAAACAAAACCAGTATGTGGACAACATATGGAAAATGATGCACTCAGATTTCATTTCAATCCCATCTATAGCCATAGAAGCAGACTCAAATATGCACATTTATTAGGCAATTGTGCCATCTACTTCAGACTCCAGTCCAAGTGCTCTACACTGTTCCTTGGAGACACCTGACTCTTCCTGCTAACTTCAGAAACCTTTTTTCCTAGTTTTGGAAAAAACTTTTTAGTTTTACCCTAAATCAGCAACTGAGACTTGTGAACGTGAATTACAACCAACATTTCTTAAAATCTGATCTGTTGAAGTACGTGACTTATCTCCATTTAAAATCACTCAGAGCAGCTCCTAAGTCCCATCAGGAGCAGGAATGTGATTTTTCCCCTCTGCTGGGCACTGCTGATGCCTCACCTCAAGTCCAGTGTCCTGTTCTGGGTTCCTCTTCAAGAAGGGCATTAAGCCCAAAGAGGGAACAGAGCTGGGGAAGGGGCTGGAGCACCAGGGGGAGCCGAAGGAGCTGCTGGGGCTCAGCCTGGAGAAAAGGAGGCTCAGGGGGGACCTTCTCAATCCCTACAATGTCTGAAAGGATGCTGTGGCCAGGTGGAGGTCGGGCTCTGCTCCCTGGGAACAAGCAACCAAACAAGTGAAAATGGCCTCAAGCTGCACCAAGAGTGGTTTAGGTTGGATAGGAGGAAAAATTTCTTCACTGGAAGAGTGGTTAAGCATTGGAATGGGCTGCCCAGGGAAGTGATGGAGTCACCAGCCCTGGAAGTGCTCGAAATACAAGTGCACTTCACAATACAGTTTAGTTGGCACAGTGGCTTTTGGTCAAAGGCTGGACTCAACATTTGAGGTCTTTTCCAACCTTAAAGTATCCATAGAATCATTAACAGCCAGGGAGCGAAGGCACTTGTTAAAAGAAATTTATTTTGTTAAAATAAATTTATTTTCAGTTCTACAGATCTTTATTTTCAAGATTTCAGACATAAAAGTGGAATTTCTAAGAGCAGAATTTATTACAGATTAGAACTGAAAGCTGAAGTGTCACAAGGACTGTGCTATATCCCCAACACTCTTTGCAAAACTGAGCAAATTACTTATGAGCTTCACTTCTGTCTGCAAAGCTGAAATTAAAATACTAACAGGTAACAGAACAAACATCAGGATTATTCATTTTCTCAAAGAGACCTTAAAAACCACATGCCAAAGACTTCTAAATTCAATTCTGAGAACTAATTTATCTTCCAGTGAAGTTTAATACATCTTCCAAATATTGAAGAACCAGTAAAGAGGCATATTCCCACTATCTAAAGTTGCATATCTAAAACAGGTGGACATACCTAAGAAATTATATATATAAATATATAATCTGGCATCATACTTTGAACCTCAAAACAAAACTCCTGCCCTTAAGTAGAAGAGAACTTACTGAACTTGCATTTCATTGAATGCCAAGTTGTACTCAGCTTATCTTCCACAAAATATTATTTCAAAGACCTGGTTAGTTCCAACGGGTGTAACTTAAACCTTGGTGGCTTTTACAACTAACCATGGCAATTCTTTTTCTTTCCCCCTACAACTAATGATTTTCAGGCTCAATATTCCTAATTCTTGCCAAAGGGGGGTTTGTAAACAAACATGAAATGAGGAACTAAAATCCAATCTCCAAATAAAGCTGCATGTTTCCCCTCCAGAACTGCAGAGGGGGCTGGGAAAGGCAGAAGGGACTGCTTGAAGAGGAAGAGTGATAAACAACGTGACCCACACAGTCATTTATTTCCAAGTAAACACTACGCCTGCTTGGTGCACAGGAGGCTCTGAAGAACTACTCCACAGTCTGATGAGTCCAACTTCAAATTAAAATCAATGTAGGAGGAGAGAACATCATGAACTAAAATCCAGTGTTTCATGGCAGTTTAACTCATGACTGTGCACTTCCATGCTCCACATCTTACTGATGTGTTTCATGGAATCAAAGGGTCCATACACTAAGATAATAATAAGTTAAAGCATGTGACAGTCCCTAAAAAAAATTCAAACAGATGCTTTTTCAATTCACTGTAAAGCATCTAGCCAGATAACTCTCGCTGTACTTCATAAACAAACAGATTAGAGGGCACAATGCTGTTCCTATTAATGTTACTGGCAAAATTCCCAATGTCTGCCAAGACAGAAGGATCAGATCCAAGGTCTCGCATGGCAAGCTGACAAACAGTAGACAAGTCAGTAAATATTTGCATATTTTAACTAAACATTAACATCTCTTGTAAAGATTTATGCTAAAGCAAGGATGTTCAACTTGCAGTCCTACAGTGAGACTGGTAGGGATTTACTGTCAATTAAATTTACTTCAAGAGCCACATCCTGGGAATGGCAGAGTGAAGCAAATGAATGAGCCCCATTGCCATGGGGAATGTGCAGGGGAAGAGCCTCTCCAGCTGCCTCCCATTACAATCCAGAACCCTTCCAACAGTTCTGCTGAGGGAAATAAGCACAAAACATTCCTTGCCAAGGCCATTCAGCCGTGTCCTCCTGCTAGCAGCCCTCTGTCCTGCGGGAGGGGAAAGCAGGAGATGGATTTGCCCTTCCACTGCCTATTGCGGTCAGGCAGGCGAGAGAGAGCAGGGAAGGAATTCCTCTCATCCTGCTCCTCTCTACAGAAATGCAAGCACTCTGTTTCCCAATCTTTTGGGATTGTTCAGCCCATCTCACAGACTGGAAAGGCTGGCCACCAAACTGGAGAGAAGTTTTAAACATGTAATAAATTCAGGCAATACTCAAGAAAAGACAGCTGGTTTATCAGAACTTCCCAGCAATTCCTTTTACGAGCAAGAAGAGACCTTTAGATTTATTTACGAGGCTGGTTGCTCTGTTCTTCCTCAGTAACTTCTGAGCTTCAAGTCAATTGGAACTGAATTTCCCAGAAGTCTGAAGGGTCTTGAAGATGCTGCAGTTTTCATGAAAAATGTGTAACAAGACAGATAACAGACCCAGAGAAAGGTTAAGTTATAACTCAGCCTCTTACTGATACCAAGACATCAGTTACCCCATCAATTACTGCCACGTGCTGCCATTTACCATCAAGAGCCGTAGCAAAGCGTCACTCACCACTGAAAGAAAAGTCTTATTTATTTTTCTTGCCCATAACAGCCAATGCCATAGGCTGCATTCATCAGTTTAACTGCTCCAGGATCCATCCAATAATCTCCAGGTTTAAGCAGAGTTCCCAAACTTTTTAGACTGCAGACCCAAGCACTGCACATCCCATCCCTTTCTCAAAGCTGTTATTGTAGCAAACTGAGATGTAAGCAATTCACACATCAAATATTTGTTATTTCCATAATATATCCAAGTAATATTTGGGAAGTCTCAAAGTTGGTATGGCTACAATCTCTGTGATTAATAGTTTCCTTCTCACTCAAAATTATCCAGAAAAAAATTACAAGATACTTTATTTTATACAGGTATGGAAACTGGGGTTGAATGTGAATTAATATATTGAATATGACACAATTAAAAAGTTAGCTACTGTGAACATGCCAACATTACAGTTAGAAATCATGGGACTCTGGAATTCAACTAAAAATTCAAAACTCTGCAAACAAACTGCATGTGTCAGTCCACACACTAAAATAAAGAATAGTACCTCTCTCCACTGTTGAATCATATTAGAGAGTTGCTCTGGCATCTCTTGTGATCCCATCTTAAGGCATGCCTGCATCTCTACTTGTCAATTGGTTTTGTATTATTACCAAATACCACTAAAATACCTTTAGATCAGTAAAATAAAATTAAATATCCATTTATTTTCCTTACCCACTGTGGTAAAATAACCCAATCTTTGCCTTGAGACAAAAAAATAAAATAAAAACCCAAACCTCCTTTATTCAAGCCTCCAGGATGGAATAAAATAGAGCTGCACAAACTACAGAAATGACTTATGGAGACATACAGGGAAAAAATGCACTTTCCTAGTGTCATGACATACACATCATAAATAATCCCAGTCTAAAAAAATCATTTAATAAAATGAGAGTAGATAATGACAGTGCACTGTACCTATGTAACAGAGATGAAAAGGATGGTGCATCTTTCATACACAGGGTGTAAAAGAAAGAATTATATGAAAGGTGCTTTTGGCTTTTTTTTTCTTTTAAGAAAAATATAACAGCAGAGATCTCATGCACTCATTTATTGCAATTATGGCTGAAGTCCGTAATAGCAGTTAAGGAGTTCTCAGAAATGCACTGCACACCTTACAGAACAAATAGAAAAGCCTCCACCCTTGAGAGAGGACAATCTAATCAGTTTTCTGAAGTAACTGAATTACTTTGGCTAATGTTGTACAACTCCAGGCAAAATGACCCTACTTTCAATTCCAAAAATGATGTTAAATCTGAAATGGAGCATACAGAATGAGGCAGGCACATCTCAAGGTTTTATTCCATAGCAGAACAGCAGCAAGAATCCTGCTCCAAGGCCTCTGAGGAACATGATATGCCTGTTTGGGGAAGGGAAAATGGGGAAAGAAGAGGCTCATGATGCCCTCGACCATTAAATGCTCAGATTATCCTTCCACACTGAAAAATCAGAGACAGCACCATAAAGGAGGAGGGCAAATGATCTCTGGCCACGTAAATGAAGCTCTGAGTCTGATCCTGTACAGTTAAAGTACAGAAAAACACAAGCACATTTCTTGGGAAAGGAACAAGAGCCTGTGGGTGGTTTATCATTCACATAACGACACAGGCAATTGAGATTAAGAGCAAATGCCTTCTGCAGCTGGATCCTCTGCAGGCTTTAAACCACTTTACATACATCACAGATACTAACAAGTTACATTTTTTTGCATGCCAGTTATGACTTCTGTACAGACTACTAAGTGATTATTAACACTTTACTAATCTCTTTTATTTTCATTTTGGAAACGGCGGCAGAAGGACAATCTGTGCAGCCAGCAGCAGCAACACTCAGACACGGCCACTGGCTATCTTTGGCTCAAAATCTGGAAATAACTCAAGGCCTCAGCACTTGCAAGCACCCCATCCATCCACCACATCCCAAATACCTTCCCATCCTGCCTTTTAAAAGATCCTTTTTCACACAGCTGTCTGAAAACATCACCTGTCCTGATGAAACTAAGCAAAATACCTGGCAAGGCAAAGCACAGCATCTATGTGACGTGCTGGGGCTGAGAGCCATTCACAGCCAACAGATACAAGGCTCCTGTTTAAACAAAGCAAATATACACACACATATTGCATTCATTAACTTCACAGAACAAATAGTGGGGTGTAAAGTTCGATACTCTGAGGTTGTGTGAGGACAAAAGCATCTGTACAAGCTTATGCTGGCCTTCTGTGTGCCTGCATTATTATGATATTGCCTTTAACTGTGTTAGTCACAGAGCACATTGTCCAAGGGCTACCTGGCACAATGAGTGGGTAGAACGGAGGCTGCTGCCTAATGGACATCCAGTGAAATACTTCAGCACTGCACTTGAGGTCTTATTTACTGCATGCTACTCAAATGCTATTCAAGGGACAGCATTTGAATGTTTTCGTTAACTTTTCAATAATGCCTACAATACTGCGACCGACCACTTTACAAGAATTAAGAAAGTCTCTTTATCATTCTGACAATATTCCTATTTTACAGAGAATTAAGGTAAGAACACACAAGGGGCAAAAGTTTCTATAAACTTCTCATATTCACATGAAGAGATCTAGAAGTGATTTCTTCCCATTATGCTCTGCCTGTACTGTACACCCCTTTTACATGAACAACACAGAGCACCTCAGATCTGCAGAGTGACTTAGGAGTATTCAACATTTCTCTACAACACAACATGAGAAAATTCACTAGAAATACAGAAAATAAAGTGTAGCAAAGATGGGGATTTGCCTTCTTCTTTTTTGCTATTCCCTACTCCATTTCAGAAACACTTTCTAATTCATGCAGATAGCAAAACTGTATTCCAACAAACAACTGTATTATCCTTATAAAATAAATCGCATGTACCCACACTGCAGAGCCTCCCTTCTATTTCTTTCAAATACTAATATTTTTCAATCTCCTTCTCTTCATTCAACCACCCCCATCTCTACATTTATTGTATGTAATTCTGTAAAAATCTGCATTTTGCACCTTCTGTTTAAATCCAGTTGCTGCTTCCTCTGTGCTGCAGGAAGGTAGAGCTGGGAGAAAGAGGAACTTGGTATCAGGAGAACAGAAAGGGAATTTTCTGCACTCTCATTTTTTATCCAAAATCACACCAGGGAGGAATGCAGGAGCCCCAGCCTTCAAATTACAGAGAAATCCTGTTTAGCTGAGGTTGAAGCATATTCACTGCAGGGATTATCTTTTACATTTGCACTTAATGCTCATTTGACCAGCATTGAGAAGATTTTCACAAGGTTGATCTCAAGTACATCCTTGGCAGAAACATTATACAATAACACATCTCAACTTTGCACAAAGCAGCACCATAGGTCATTAGATTATTTCTTTTCTATTTTATCACGAACACAAGAAAGTATTTTGCCCAATTTCTAGAGAAGATGGAATCATGTTGGCAGAACCTTTCTCTCCTCAACAGCACCCAAAAAGTCAGACTATGAAAGACACCTACCATGGGAAATTTCAACCCAAATAATTAAAATCTGGCAAACAATAACCAAGTGAAATGAGGAGTATGTCATAGTAAGCATCAGGTAACATAATAACAGGTGGTGCTTCTGCCCCACCTAAAGTTTTTGGCTCCTTCATAGAAAATCTTTACGTAAACAATCTTTCATAATAACTGGTTAACAACAGGAATTTGTACTCCATATACCTCTATGTTCACACTGCTTTTTGAGAATAGAGTTTCTCACACTTACCCAAGATGAGGGCATTTTAATTGAAATATTGTCCCATGGTTACCATTTTATCCCCATAACAACATCACCAATTACTTACTTTAAAAAAAATGCATTAGAAAAGTAATTTAATCTTTGCTTCTCTTAATGAAATTTGCCAGAGAAAAACAAAGGGAAGCATCAGCACTGCACAACCAGCCAGCTCTCCATGGAGCAGCACCAACTTACAAGACTCAAACCTCAAACTCAAATTTACAGAAGAATATCCATATTCTAAAAGCTGGTTTAAACATCAGAATCCACAGCTTTCCAAACTATGCCCTGCTTGTGTCAGAACCTCTCTTCTCAGCACGTGAGTAACAGAACATGGCCTTGTTCCTGTCTCTGCAGTAGTGTTTAGTAATAATTTTGACCAAAAAATGAACACTACTCATCTTAAGGACTTACCCAGTCCTGCAATTCCTAATATTATTCCCCACTGAGTCACAGGGTAGAGCCAGAAGTCCCCTCTGAGAAATGCCTGCTCTATGATATAGTCACATCTGTGTCGATGTGACTAAACATGTGTCACCTCATTTTCAAAATGCCAAGCAAGTGCCAAACTGTGTTCCCAAGGAATGCAAAGGGGAGTCATAGAAGATTCCCAAGCATCATTTCAACACAGAACACATCACTAGATTTACAAATATATTTCAGAAGTTTAAATGCAAAATCACATCACAAAGTTCTCCAGTGCTCATTGAACCTGTCACTCATGCAGCACCGTCTGCAGAGAGCACTTGACCATAGTTCATTTGCCAAATTTACCAATTTAATCAGAGACAGAATCAAAATTAGCAGTTCCTAACTCTCAGTCTCATGTTCAATTCACAGCTTCATCTAATACAGCTGTATTTGGATTTCAGAAATAAAAGTGTTTTTAAACTAGGAAATTATTTATCACAGCATATTCCCTTTTCAAAAACCCCATGCAAACTCTTCCCCACCCCCAGCAGCTCAGCAGCTCCAAAGCTCAGCGGTTCAATCCACATTTTCTCTTCTTAACAGGATATTGTAGCAATGCTGAAACAGTCTTCCCTCAAACGTCAAACTTTCATTTTCACACAAGAACTTTCTCCACCCCTGACCTGACACTGCAAGGCAACACTCTCCTGGGAGCAAATCTAGCTGAAAATACAGCTTTGAACCCCAGGGCAAGTGCAGATGCTACAGGTATCTATCGCAGTTTTACAGCTGGATAAATTGGGAAAAAATAAAAGCCCCAAGTTTATTCACTGTTTGAGATGCAAAATATTAATCACTCCTTCAATCCCTGCAGAAGGCAGAAAGATTGTAAAAAATCTTCATGCTGAATATCAGCTACATTGCACAGGTCACAAACCGAGCACGGGAATCAGCCAGAACACTGTGGCACAAAACAGGCAAAATTTCTTTCAATATACCTCAGCCTCCACTGCAGCTTTATAATGAACTTTAATTTATTATAGTAGTGAATAATACTGCGACTGAGTTTTTTGTTAGGCATTTACACAGTGCTTAGCACAAAAGGGTCCTCCGTAACAGATTTAATAACACAATCATGCCACCCACAGATCCTCCAAACACATCTTTCCCCAAACCATGCCTATTATGTAACTGTACATGGTATTTTTGTGCACGGTTTTGGAAGTTCAAAGCAGTAACTAACCCTCCACCTCTAAAAACTGCTATCCTTGTTGTAAATAACCTCTGAAATTTATTTTTACATGACCGTGCTTCAAATAGTTTGACATTATATAGCTAAGCCTAGTTTGGGGAGTTGTCTTGTAACTCTGTATTTTAATTACATTAACCTCTCTGCATATGGATAAGGCTTTTATAACATCCCTATTTCCTCTCCTCAAATGCCTGACCATGGCAGCCCCAACAGGTTCAATTTTTAGACTCTTTCAAGACTAGAATATGGATTCCCAAGTTCTCCCCTCATAGCAAACCCTACGAGCAACACCAGGACGTGTATCCAGAACACATTTCCCAACAGAACTCACCCTCCTCATTCCTTTTGAAATGAACATTAGTGATTCAGTCACGTATCTGAAACCCCACTTAAAGAACTGCATCAGCACGAATGATCCTGCTGTGGTTAAGGCAAAATCCTGACAAAACTTGGGAAGCAGAGGAGCGGTGTCTAGCCCAGCCAAACAAATATAAACAAAGCTACAGCCAAGGAATATCAGTCAGTTCAAACGACAAAACAAATGTCCTGCACCATTCCAAATGTGTGAGTGTCTCAAGATATGGCCGGAGCACAGTTACCTCAAAACCATCCGCACAAACAACTATAATCAAAAACATCACTGGAATAAAAGACCCACAGCACTGCCTTAGCACAGATTCCCAAGTATGCAAAAAACATTTCCCTTAATGACCTCTCTGTGTAGATAATGAGAGAAATCCAACAAATTCTGGCTCCCAAGATAGCAGAGGAGTAGATGCAAGGCAGCTATTGTGGCTGGTCCAACACTATTTGGGAATCCCAGCCGAGAGGGAATTTAGTTGAGACCCATGAAGGAACATTATTTGGGAACAGAGGCCAGCTGCCCATCCCTGTCCTCCCAAAATTATCCCAGGATAAAACGAAATTTTCACTTAAAAAATAGAGATTACCTTACATTAAGTGAAAAGAAACATAGGGAAGAAGTGTTATTTTAGGTGGTGCCAAAACCACTACGCTTTTCATTTGTGGCATTCTCCATTTATGATGTCCACAAAGATTTGTTACCTTCTTGGTTTGCTGAACCACTAAACATTTTCCAGCAAATTAAACACTCGTGCTGCATTACTAACAACCAAGATTCTCGAAAACAGCTCATGTTACAGATTTCCCTCTTGCCAGTGGGGTCTGAAGGCCTATGAAAGACCTTTTAAGCATATTTAAGCACCATAATTTTTAGTGTTTTGATGAATACAGTATTTTTGCTATATATAACTATGGGGGGGAAAAAAACCCAGACCGTGAAATTCACAGACTGAAAGATCATTTCTAAGTAACACTTACCCTAACTACCATAAAACCAGCTCAGACGAGTCCATACAGTGCTCACATTTCTATCCTTCACTTCCTGCCGCTGCAACATTCAAAATTTCATACCAAACACAAACCTACTGTTCTTTTTCTTCCAATATTTCATCATTACAGCTCCAAGAATCACTAGCCTTGCTACTGCTTACAAACAGGAGCATGAAACTTATTTCCCCAAACCACACATAAGCTAAAGATTCAAAACGTTCACCCCAGACACATCATTCTTCATGCAAGTGATATTTCCCAGGACTAACAGCAAGAAATGGTAAAACAGCTCCCAGTCACAGCTCCAAAACATATCTCTACATAACATCACCTACAAAACTTCTTGTCACCAGCTTAGCAGCACTGTGCATCCACTGCTTCTTGGAAAACCTGTGCAGTTCAGTGCTATGAATTCTACATTACCTTCCTGCTAAGGTTCAAGCCTCCCAACATCTGACAAAGACTCTATGCCACTCAGAAAATCTGCTGGTTTGCACTCATTTGGAAATAGGATGGGGCCACAGTCACCACTCGAACTTTGTAGTAACAAAATGGAATCTCTCAGTGTAGTAAAATTATATTTAAGGAGAAAAAGATTGAAATCTATCATTTCTGATCTGGCTTTCCTGTAATAAGGTTGTAACTTGGTATTATGGAGGACTCTGAGAAAAGACTGGATAAATAACCAGTCCATTTCTAATTTACAACAATGGATTTGCATATAAAATTATGGAGGAATATTTGGGTATGACGTTATAGCCCCATTAAGTATCCTTTAACTTCAACCAGCAGTGCAATAGAAATGCAACAGAAAAACAAATTCTCACCCATGGGTAATTACAATCTCTCTGCTTAAATTCCCAATCCCTTCTTTTCCTACAATAAAATTCACTTTTCTGTGTTTCTCAGACATGAGGGATTGCTTCTGTTGGAAGCCTCATGTTGTAAACATCTGTGTGAAGAGAAAAGCTCAGTAAGCAACACTGTTCTGGAATAAGGAACCTGAGTCACATATCAGTGTCATCATCATGAAATCCCCAGAAGCTGGCCTGGTCCTGTGGAGCAGCCTCTGACCTTGCAGACTCCAAATTTCCCTGTCTATGAAGTTCAGTTATTTTCTCCCACCCCAAAACATTTGGGGACAACAAATGTTTATTTTCCCAGCCAGTATCTCCAGAAGACCAAGAGAAGATGAAGCATTCCTTCAGATTTCTTTTTAATTCCATACCAATGCTGCATAGAAACTTTGGAAAAACCAGTCTCTTTTACAACATTCTCTCTTCCTTGTTGAAAAAGAATGGCAACCACAGAAGTTTGCACTAAGGGGAGGAAGAAATCCGACACATAAACTACCATGTCCCTAAATATATGTCATTGATACATATAAACACAAATGCTGCCTTGCTGCCAAAGGCCACAGAAGAGATAGCAAGACAAACAAGAATGAAAAAGGAAAGTCTTGTTTGTTCTGAAAATCTAACTCACAATCCTTCCATTTATGGGGGGAAAATACATACTGAAAAGGAGATTTTGCCACAGCATCTCAGCAAAAGAAGCGAGAAAGGATTCAACAGCTGAAATACGAGCAGGAGAGAGGGCTGGGATTACAAAATTTGGAATTTTCCCTGCCATGATGAGCCACTGGCAGCGCTGCACAGACAGGAACACTGGGGATCTGCTTCCTTCCAGGAAGAAAGCTTCAGCAGTGCCAGGAGAAACGTCAGGACAGGATTGAGGCTGTTGGGATTCTTGGCCTGCTGATCCCCCAGGCAGGGGAATTCCAGCTGTCCAAGCACTCTCTCCCTGAGCTGGAGCAGTGCACACCATCCTTCCTTCCTTCTCCTGCTCCGAGCCAGCTCCCAAGACCTTCCCCAGTTACTCAGGCTCTACACAGGGGATGCATTTAAATTCATTCCAAAGACTTTTTTAATTTAGATTTCACTCCTGCTACCAGACCTGTGAGGTCCCACTGACCTCAGGAGGGGATGCCACTGAGGTGAGAGATTCAAGGGCTTTAATAACCTGAATTGCTCCAGCAAGTGTTTCTGCCACTACTAAAATGAAAACACCGAGAATAATGCTCAGTAGCAAATATAAGATGGTAGTAAATAACAAATAAAAAGAGAAATAAACCAATACCCTGAAATTCAGAAAGACTATCCAGCTATAAATGCAAAGGGGATTTTACTAAAAAAAAAAATTGCCAACAATGGAGAAAATATTTCATCAGACTATTAAATTAGAGTTGGAAAACATCATGAATATTATTGCCCAGCTCCTACATGGGCTCTTTCATCCACAGGCGTCAGGACTCCTCACAAGCCAGTAAGATTCACCATCCCTATTTTAAATTCCTCCAAAAGGAAGCACAAACAGGTGAAGTGATTTGCATCAGGCTCTCCACATCTCTCAAGCACTAGACCTGTACCTTACCCAGCTGGGAATATCCCTCTTCAAGCTTTCCAGGCACTCTGACTTCCATCTTTTGAGATGAGAATTCCTCTACAAATGCAGGCTTTGAGCAGGAGTTCTCTGCAAACCACAGCCCTTCTTCTACAACCAGATCTACTCACACTGATCCCAAAGCCCAGGAGGGACTTCTGTGAAACCACTGAGAGTTCACAAAGGAAAAGGATCCTCCATGGCACATCAAGAAGCAGAACTGGGACAAATTAGAGAATAAGATGATGCTTCCACATCTCCCTTTAAGTTTTAGTCTGATAGGAAGAGGTAAAAACAAGCCCTCAAACAACCAAACAAAAAAAATCCCAAAACAGACCAAAAAAAAACCCAACAAAATCAGCTATTACAATCCTTCAAGTCTTTACACCATGAATTTTTACAAGCCCCTACCACAGAAAAATTCATCTGGCTCATGTAAAAAGACACAGTGCCTGTATGAATTAAAAAAGGGAAAATACACACTGTACATTTCATAAGTCCAAAAAAATCACAGAGGTGAAGAGTGATAAAGGAAATGTCATTTCAGCTAGGAAAAATAAAGAAGTAATTTCTGCTTTCAGAACAAATTACAAAGAGAACTCAATTTATCAGTAATAACACATAAAATGTTCCTTCACTTACCAATAAAGAAAAACTGCTCTGCTAATTAAAGTTCAACAAAAAAAAAGCTTAACTCAGCTTCTGCCACTCACAATTTCTGCACTGTAAAAGCCAAGCCTACCAAAGTCTGATTCCCTGGGTTTGCACCCCAAGGAGGTGGAGGGAATGTGGTGGCCCCTCTCACACTTTCCCCTCCTCTAAGTTTGAACTGAATGTTCAAAATCAGCTCCTCCCTGTAGACCTGCCCAGCACTCCCAGACTGTCCCCATTACAAAAGCTTTTCCATTTAAAAATAATATAAAAAAATTTTTAAATGGAGTTTTCATTCACAATCTGCTATGGTTCAAAAGTATTGAACTCAATTTAACACACATTATTTTAAATCCTCCCTGACCTACCTATCAGTCTTGGAAAATAATGCAAACTTGCCAAGTATCACTTGCATTTTTTTTATTTTTTATAAAGGAACATGCCTTTTCTTATATAAAGAATGGCAGGTGATGTATTTTATCTCTTGCCTTGCTTCAATTACACTAATTATTAAGAACAACAACATTAGACAATCCAAACCATCCCAACAGGACCAGCCATGGTGATACACTCAATCTGTCAATGGAGATATCCATTTTCAGGGTATTTTTCTGTCTCACAAATGAGTTCTTTTGTTTTTTCAATGAAAATTGAAATGTATTATTTTAAAACTTCCTCTCAACCTCACTGTACCTTTGATAATGCAAAAATCCTATTATCCTGTTAACTCTTACTCATTTTGTCATTAACTGGGAAGCAGCCCTGCAACTGTTTCCCCGCAGTTATTTCTTAATTTCCATCAATGATATGTTTAATTGTGTTACCCTAATCGAACAACAATTGCCTAACAAAGTGCTGAAGCCAAAACAACTGCACTCCTTTTAAAATGAACAAAAGGACATGTCCCACCGCAGGAAGGGTAACACAGATCCTTCTCCTGCCTGGGGATGTGCCCTAAAAATACACATGTAAGTGGCTGCTGGAAGGGCTGCGTAGCAATGTGCAGTGGAAACTCTCCTGTTTTCAGTTTCAGAGCAGATCCAGTGTATAAAAGCTGCTCTTAGGACCTGTCTTAAACCTCCCAACTTCTCTTCACTCTCCCTGCCAAAGCCTCCTGCAGAAAACAAAAACATAAGCTCATCTGCCCACCCTTCAACCGCTCCGAGGGGGTAATTTTACAACAGCTGTTAAATTCTTCCAATTTATTTTTCCATCGCTCCACAAACCCTACCTACCCCATTTTTTTTCCACTTCTATTTCACCATTGTTATTTTCTGGCCGTCTCTCCCATCCCCTCCCGCCCCGCCCGGTACAAAAACAAAGCTGCCTCCCACCCCCCCCTGCATCCCCCCCGGAGCACCCCCGGCTCGTGCGAGGCATCCCCGGCTCTCCGGCCCTTCCCGCGGGCCCGGCCGGGCTCGGGGCCGCTCCGCCCGCCCGCGGGCCCCGGGGAGCGCGGCGGCGCCGGGGTCCGGCCGAGCGCCCCGTAAACACCCCGCGAGCGGCGGCCGCCGCAGGCCCTCCGCGGACACAGGGCCCGCTCCCGCCGGCTCCGCGCGGCCCCCGCGCCCCGCAGCGCCCGCCCCGCCGGCCGCGGAGCCCCGCCGGTCCCCCGAGGGCGCGGCGGGGCCGCGGGCGGCCGGTGCGGGCCGCGCTCGGTGCCCGCGGGGGCGGTCGGGGAAGTCCCGACTTACCTGTCATTACTTTCTACGCCATCTTGGATCCACTTGTCAACGTCCCACAAAGCATTGTGGGAAAGGCCGGCCCTCCCCGCGGCCCGGAAGGCGGAGGGCGGCGGTGTGAGGGGACGGGACGGGACGGGGACGAGAACAGGGATGGGAACAGCAATGGGAGCGGCAGCGGCGTGGGGATTGGGACGGGGACAGCAATGGGGACCGGGATGGAACGGCGGTGGGGACAGGGTCGCGGTCCGCCATAGGGGATGAGGATGGGGACCGGGACCCGCTGTCCCCTCAGCCCGGCGGCCGCTGAAGCGCAGCCCGGGGTCTCCTCACGGAACAGCGTCCGGGGCCACCTCTGCGCTAGGAACCGGCAACTTCGGGGGCTTTTCCGTGTTTTCTTTATTTTTTTCTCTTTTTTTTTTTTTTTTTCCCTCCCCTTCCCTGGGCGCGGAGCGCAGCTGCGGAGCCCGAGGGTCGCTGGTGCTGGCGGGGCCGGTACCGGCAGCCGGGGGGGGGCGGCCAGAGCCGGACACGGAGCCCACCCCGGAGAAAAGCTTGGAAAGTTCTTTTTCTCGTGGTTTTTCTACGGCTGGATTTTTTTTTTTTTTTTTTTTTTTTTTTTTTTTTTTTTTTTGTCTATTCGGTTTGGGGTTTTTTTGTTTGTTTGGGGTTTTTTTGGTGTTTTTTTTTTTTTCCTGTGGCTTTTTGAAGTTCCTTCCCTCAAAGAAACTCGGGGGGAGTCGGGTGCGGGTGCCGAGGCTGCCGCAGGTGCCGGAGCAGCTCACGCTGTCACCGTGTTCTCCAAACCCATCCGCCCGTCCCGAAGGACTGCTGGTAACGCGTTGCTGGCTGCTCATGAATCCCAGAAACTGCTTTGCATAACAGTTTTATTTTCATGGAGTAATCTTCCCTGTTAGCTGTGTTTTCAGACTCTTTGGCAATCAGTTCTTAATACCTAGGCTGCTTTGCAAACTGGCTTTTTCAAGGCGTTACCGGCTTAGCTGCCGTGGATGGGTGCCCTGTGCTCTGCATAGGCTGTTGTGCTTTAGGGCAAAGTGGACAAGAAACTGGGGGAAAGCAGCTCACTTCAGGATCTTAGGAAAGTTTAACACCAAAACAGGATTCCAGTTTTTTTAAAAACTTTTCCTTCCCCTTCAATTGAAATAAGATTCAGATAATTTTAGTATTGGATCTTGCTGTAAAATGTATTTACATTTATATTTAAATTTCTGTCTAATGCCTCGTAACTCTTTGAAGAATAACCACCAGCCAAGCCTCTGATGCATTACCACTGCAAGAAAATACTTGTGCCCAAGAAGGTGTTCAATATTCATCAGTAATGCGTTTATAAAGAGAGAGCTCCTTGCAACAATGTAAATACAGGAGGAAATAAATCTAAATAAATCCTTTGCATTTGCCACCCAGTCTTAAATCAGTCTACTTTTTAATTCAGCTTCGTAACTAGCTGGGAGTGCAGTTGGGCTGTCACAGAGAAGAGTGTGGGTGGTCCCAGCCTCAACCCAGGAGATGCCATTTCAGGATAAAACCCTCCTGTGGAACTTGCCATGGGCCATCTCTGCTGTCCCTGCTGCCAGCCTGACACCTTTCCTAGGGCTGTGACTTGTGTTTTCCATGGGCACTGTGCAAGGACAGGGATCAAAGAAAGCTGAACCCATGTTTAGGATCCAACTTTGTGTCATTCAGTCCAGGTGTTGAAATGGAGTAAGTCCTTTTCCTTTTGAGGCTGGTTGTCTTTGGTTCCTAATGAGCTTTATCTTACTGGCCATTTTTTTTTTCTGTTAGAAAATGCCAAGGTTTTCTTCAAAATAAATGATAATTAGAAAAAGCAGTGGAAGAGAGAATTATCAATGTATGCATATTTTTAGATATAAACACATATCCTCTGAAGTTCAATGTGGAGAAGACCAAAATTTAGTTGGGTTTATTTTTCACATAAGCTTTTTTTGAGTCCATTTATCCTGACAATATTTTTTTAATAATGTGCTAAGAAAAAAATTGTGTGGCAGTGACCAAGTTATTGGAGGATGTGTTCAGTGACAGACCCCATTGTTATCACTCTGTCTCTGCTGATTTAAAGTTCCAGATTGGATGTACCAAGAGCTGCTGTGAAAAGGTGGCAACTCTGCCCTGTAGGATCAGCTCAGAAAGGAGCTGGGGAGGACCTTGGGAACAGGGGAATCCCAATGGATAAAACACAACGTGGAGACGTGCCCTTGCACCCACTGCTTTTAATGATCTTGGTACTTTAACCCTTCTAGCCTCCATGTGAAGGAGGTTTTAGTCTGTTTTGTGACTGGTCAAGTGTATTGCATAAACCCTCAGTGGAGGTGCCAGAGGCTGGGCAGGGAGCCAGCAGCTCTGGGCTGGGGGTGGCTGCCAAGCACTGCCCTGTCCAAGCAGAGCCTGCAAGCTTGGAACAACTCTCCTGTTTCCATGTGCTGTCCCCTCCAAGCTCTTTCAAGGTCCTTGTTACCAGATTGAAAGATGAAGGCTTTAAAAATTGGTCCAAAACAAATGGGGCTCCAAGGGCTCATTAACCTTGGAAATTCTGCTCAAGGTGAGAAACACAGCAACTAGCTTAAGGGATCAGATCCCAAATTCAAACAGCCTAAAAAAACTAAACTTGACTTTAGAGCCACTTCTGTGGTAACATCCCAGGAGGCAGAGAATGGCCCAGGAACTGGTTACAGATTACCTGGGAAGAAAGAGACTTCTTGTAGCTTTCACTGACATGGTTCCATACAGTATTAAAGGATAATTTAACAAAATAAAATTATTATATATCTTATTATTGTATTATTGTATTCCTACTACTGTGAGAGGAACTCAGTATCTATCTCTGTGAGACATCTCTTTCTCTTTCCTTGATGTGCATTACCCCAGTGGAAGCTGCAATTCTGTCTTCCAAGCTCTGCTCTCCACATCATTCACAGCCCCTCAGGATGAGCTGCCAGCCAGGCTGGGACTGAGCCCTGGCCAGGGCACAGAACCAGATGTGGTACATGGTGATTACTGCCCTGCATTTCCAGAATTGTCCAGACTTCCTAAACTCCTGGAATCCAGTGGGTTTCATGGCAAGAGGAGAGCTTGCAGTGCTAGACTTCTGCCCAAAGAGACAGGGAGCAGGGGGTGATGGAGTGTGGGGGGAGAAGAAAAGCAACAGTGGATGCTGGAAATGTAAGAAATACCAAAACTATAATGGGGAAGCACAGGAGAGTAAAAGAGACAAGGAATTCCCACTCAGCACCATAAGACTTGACAGGATTCAGATCCTCAAAAGCCTAACAGTGATATTTCTAGGGACTCATTATAATGATAAAATTTTCAAAAACCCTCCAATAAATGCAGCAATATCAAACTCAATTCCACTTGTACATTTTTTTAGGATTTTGAAACTTTTCAAATCTGAAAATGGCAATTTCTTACTGGATGTTTAGAAAGCCCACCCTGCCAGGACCATGTGTGCAAGGAATCCCTGTAGAGAAGCCCTAACACATCGTGTCTCCCTACTCTTCAGTCAGGATCCTGGAAATGATGCTGGCTCACAGGGCTTCCCCCTATTCTGTGAAGCTAGGAGCCATGCCCTGGTCCTTGGAGAATCCAGGCTCCTTGCCAAAAACCAGGGGTTTGAAAACCTGGGGCCACTCAGGGCTGCTAGGCTCCCTGCCATGAAGCAGAGATCTGAGCAGAGCTCTGAAAGGTGTGGCACAGATTCTGGCACAGTTGGGAACTCTCAAACCCTCACTTGCTCCAGGCCTAATGGAGACTTGGTAGCCAAAAAGCTCTGGAGTTCTGACTCACCCATGAGCTGCACACTTGGAATCACAACTGCAACTTGGTTTCTGCATTTTCCAAACAAAACTATTCTCATGATTTGAAACTTATACTGCTACTTTTTTCTTTCTCTTCTGCTTTCACAGGAAATTCAGAAAATCAATTTCCATTTTATGCTCAAGTTGACTCCCATTTCTGGGAACTGGTATTTCATGAATACAGAAATCTCCATTTTCAATCAGCTCCACTCATGATGTCTAACCAGAATGCAGGAAAAAAATATTACAATTAACATGTAAGAGTAATAAGGACATAATAGAATACATTCAGCAGGGAACTGCCTCCCTGACCCTGCAGCCCAACATCCCAGCAGGCTTCTCAAACAGTTCGTTCACCCCTGAGCAACAAAACAACAGGAGGCCTTTCTCAATGGAAGTGCCAGACAGATTGCAGCAACAGGAGCAATGTTTTTATTGTCTTAGCACACTGGACCTTTACAAATTTTTGAACTCCCTCAGAAGCAGCACTCATGGGAAAGTAACAGAAGTTAAGTGGTTTAGCCTCTGCCACAAACAAGGCAGTGGTAGACCTGGGATTAGATAGCAACAGTAGTTCTTAGTCTTGGTAAATAATAAAGCAAATTCTTTCTAAACAGCCATTAATGTCTGGTTATTAGGCTGAAGAGTAGCAAGTTTTGATTTTCCAGCATGAAAATTCCCCTGGAATTTCTCCAGAGTCCTCTAATGAACAGATGATCTCAACTTTAATCTTACTTCATAATTATCCATGGGTAAATTTCAACATGGACTCCTTAAGCACATGTAATTTCTAGAGCAAGTAATATTCAAACTAATTCATTTCTCCTTTGATCCACAAAATGAGAGCATTGAGAAGCAACCAGCAACAAGGGGATGTTGAGGGTACACTGAGGAGACAGAAACTATAAAGGTCAGAGTAATGTGATGGTTTGATCCCACACTGTCAAGATCAAAGATCTTCAGTCTCTGTTCATTTTTTTAAGAAGTTGGCATGTCTTTATGCTGACCTTTGAATTGCTCATGGAGGACTTAGATCTAACATATATCTGCATTCTTGAGATGAACTGGCACCAAAAATTTAGAGCTTTTTTCCTAGCTACCTGAATGTGACAACCTTTTCGATACACTCAAGAGACACTTCCATTTCCATCAATAGTAGTCTGCAAGCAAAAAAAAAGAAAGAAGAAAAAAAACCTACCAAACCCAAACTTCAGGCTTAATAAATGATTTTCCATTCACTTGGAGTTACCCTATAGCTTAATAATTCCAGAGTTTTGTTTCAAAACTTCTATTTTAACTTTGTGATGTTTGGGGAGGGAAACCCTGAGGCATTCTTGCTTCTGGCAACAAGAACTCAGAACAGAGCAGAAGTCTCACCCCGAGGACAGGGAGGGAGTCTGCCTTGGGCACTATGTTCCAAACCAAGACTAAGGTGTTCCAACTGCAAACAAAAATCTCTTTCAGATCCAAAGGCTTGATCATTGTGGATCTTTGGCACAAATACAGACCCTGGAAGTGAACCTTCATAATCTTTCTGAACTGACTTTAAAGGAGATACCTGAGCTGCTGAAAGATAAGAGTTCTTCCATGTTCTTTCTAATGCTGACAGCAAAAGGTGGTTGTGAGGGGAGAGAAAGCAATTCCCCTCTCCAACAAACTCGTGCCCTAAATGCAGCCAAAGGCAGCAGAGAGGGATAGAGCCTGGACAGAGAGGGAGGAGAATCTGCAAGAAATCCAGAAAGAAGACCCAGGGAACCACTGAAACATTCCACTCTAGGATGAAAAGGAAAAGAGGGCTGGCTGGGAAACAGGTCCAATATATCTGGTAGAAGTTTAAAAAAGAGGTTTAAATGCTTGGGGTTGAAGATTCCAGACCAGACTTCAACTGGAAGGAAAATGTTTATGATAAGAACAGGGAGAGGCAAGTTCCCACTTCCCCTGATGACCCATCGTTTCCCTCTCTGATAGCTCTTGCCTCAGTTTCCAGATGATATATTGTTTTCTAAGCTATTTGTCCATTGTTCTGACAGCAGCCAGTTTTGCTCATGCTACTGAAACCTCCCAATGGCCAGAACATCCCATGTTCACAAATAGTCATGACAAAATTTTAAACAACTTGTACAGCTGGGATTATAATACAGCTTAGGAAATTGGATGGTAAACATTCTGTGCATTCTGAATCCTGCTCCTCTTCCTTCCCTTACTGATGATAGTTCAGCTGCCTTTTTGTTGTTCAAATGCAGTGAGCTGGATTGGTAAGGCTTTGAAAGTTAAGAGCCTTCCAAATTACACTCCCAAACTTCATCAGCTATGTCCAAAGTCAGCATTTCAAATGCAAATCACTGTTTACAAGCTTCCATCTTCTCCTGTCCCTTCAGACTTCCCTCAGTCAAAATCCCTGTCTGGAGCCTCCCAATTTCTGTGTATTCACATGAAAAGAGCATTAGTCTGAATGAAGCTCACTGTGCTTGTAAGGAGATGGGATTTATGTATGTCTCAATACATCATTTACAACAGTAGTCTCTACTTAATTAATTATGAACTGAATGGTTATGGCTAGCATTAAAAATCATTCTAAACCAGAGCAAATTCAATAGAAGTTCCATTGATTCTAACTACACTATTTGTTCTACTATTTTACTTCCTTAAAAAAACAAACCAGGGGGAAAAGTCCACAGCTTCCCTCCATTACAAGGAGGTTAAAGTAAATAACAGAACATTATCTGCTCAGAATATAACACCCTCATGATGAGAAGCAGCAGCTTCCAAGTACCAGCTTAACTAACTGATGAATTGCTATTGTAGCCCTTACAAACTGTACCAGCAAAACAGGCAAAATTAGTGACTTGCAGCAAGCAGACAAGGTTTAGGTACTTACTCATGTATTGATTGCTCTGGCAGTTCACAAATAATTAATAAATTCTAACTGTAGTACCAAATCATAAGAAATAGCATTATTCTCAAGCATAAACATCATTTTGTTCAAAGAGTATCTTGACATAACTTTACACTATTATAATTTTAAGTTACCTCTTTGTAAAACCCTAGGATTTTATTATTTACAGTACATCCTCTCAATCACAGCCTCAAAAATAGTCCTGTAATGAAATAACCACAGAATTACATGTTAGACAGATAAGGGTTCACATTGAAAAAAAGAAATCACAAGACTATTATTATACAGGCAATACAGTTTTATTCTGTTCTTTCACCAATTGTAGCAAAAACATTTAACAACTGAATGAATAATCAAGGGAACTTAATTGTCAACAGGAATTTCAGAATTATGTTCTAAATTTTAGACCAGGAAGGCTTGACAGGGAGAAAACAAACCATATACACACTTGTAATAATAGTCTCTATTATGAAGATTTAATGCCTTCTTTAAAAGCACTGAGATTATTGAGGCACCTTACTGCAGGTTATGGATCATCTCTTCTTTGGCAATGAGATGTGTGGTTTTGTTAACTAGGGCCATGAGGGAGTTGAGCTTGTGAGACCAGTCATTGAGTATATTGTTTGGGTCCTTAGGCCTCTGGAAATTGATAATTCCTGCCAGCCTGTCTACTTTAGCAAAGATGGTTTTATTAACTACTAGGTTAGACAAGAACTCCTCCGATTCCTGCAAAGACAAACAGCACTAAGTCAAGAAAATAGCATTTTTACTACAAACCACCAGAATTCCTCCCAAACAGCAGGAAAGCACCAGGAACAAGATTTTCTTTATACACAAGTACAGCTGTAACAATATTGTACTTTCAAAAATGCAGGATACTTTAATATTACACATGCTGGCAGGGCAAGGTACTAGCACAAGCTATTAAAAAAAACCCAAAAAACTTTTTTGTTTTCTATTGAACTATATCTGATGATCTTTCATAAAACTAATGTTTAATATACAACCCCAAGAGACTTTTATACTTTGGAATACTTGGCTACACAGATACCAGAACAAATCATGTGGCAAGCAAGGCTTGGGAAAACCCCAGTGAATTACTGACCACTGTCAAAAAGGGTTTTTTCTGAGTTTGTGGAAAAAGCAGATTCCATGAAAAGGGTAAAGCTTTTCATTTGCACTCAAAATACCAGGATGTGCCATTCTACTTGGCAAGCTCTTGAAAACACAAAGGGGGATGGCAGGAAGACCCCTCCACCCTTGTTCCCAAAGTGCCACCACCCAGGAACAGGGACATTTCCAGGTGAAGGACCCTCTCTTCTGTTGGTGTTCATCACTCACTGAGAAGAACCTTTTACCACTGAAACACCAGACAAGAAGCTCCAGCATTTACACAAGGCCTTGAACATAAATGAACTTCTAAGAGCAGCTTTTGCCTTATGGGCATGTGCATCATGAAACTGAGTTTAAGGTTTAATGAATAGTTTTCTAACTCCCATAAAGGCAGAAAATTAAATCAAACAAGAACATTACTCTGCTGACTAATCACATCTCTGCCACAAACACACCCCCCCTTATGAAAGAAAGATAAGCAAAGCAAGACTTACATCAACAGACAGATCCAGGAGTTGTGCCATTCTCTTCATTGTAATTCTGGTATAATACTTAGCCATTATTCTAATATTCTGGAATAAAAGTGTTCAGAGTAGAGGGTTATGTGCAAAAAATAATTGAAGCAGGCTGCAAAAATATAAAAGTCCATGTTAAAAGGAGATTAGGAACTGTAGTGCTCTAATGGCAGTCCAGCATGGGGGACGTGAGGGGTTGTGAACAAACAGCTCTTTTGCTGGTGGAAGGTATAAAAGTCTCTACATGATAAATTATTAAGAATAGAAATCAAGCAATTATGAATTTAATACAAAGCAAGACCTTCAGATTTATGCTTTATTGAAACATGAATGCTAAATCCCATTTGAGTGCAATATGCTCTTTTTGGAGGCAACTATGCCAAATATAAACATACACTAAAGATATGCAAGCAAATAAAATCTTGAAATGCAGCAGAAAAGAGACCTCACCTGCTGCTTTATTAGCTACCTTTTTGTCTTCTTTGTGATTGAAATATGGCAAGCAGAAAGCATTTTTAGATGAGACACTGAGTAAACAGCTGATGTTCACAGACACTGATACTTACATGTTCCACAACTCTGTTCTTTAAATCTTTCCATCTCTTTTCACCTTCCTCTGTACAGCCAAAAACATCTGTTGCAGGACTGTCAAGGGATCCTTCTCTCAACTCCTTCCCATATTCTTCAACTAGGGCACTCCACCTCATCAGCTCCATGGTGGTAAATAGTTTAAGGAGGTCTCTAAATGGTTTAGTACAGTTGGATTACAATCCTGTATTAATAAGGCCTGGTTCATACTTAAAATAGACCAAAGGTATAATTTTAAATGTTTTATTCTTATTACCATAAATAATGGGGGCAGCTAAAGTCAGACTTTTTCTAACAAAGATCTTTCTCTTACAAGAGAAAGAACATTTATTTTTACATACATTTAGTTACATTTATTTTCACATAGAACAACCATGACATTTTTGCAGTATTCTTAATGCAACATTAAATTCAGAGCTGCTTACAGCAGACTCAGCATAAAGAGATTTACTTGCACTGTTAGAGAGAGACACTTATTAATCTAAAAACTGGTTATTAGAAAGGATACTTACTTATACTTGGGGATTTCTTCTAGCTTTTTGTCACTACTAATTCTGTGCACCAAATCAGACTGTTCATTGTCATAAGGTGAAAGAATAACATAAAGAACAACGCTCTTCAGTGCCTGTTTAAGAGGAAAGAGTGTGGGTTTTTTTCCCATAATTAAACAGAGGAATTGCCAAAACTGATACAGAGCTTAGAGTTCAATATGTAGAAGATTTAAGCTCAGTGTATAAAGAAATCAGGGTGAAACTGATGTTATCTTTCAGAAATGAACTCTGGTACATTTAAATTAACACAGGCTAACCAAAATTCTAGTATTTGAAATAAATACATGAAGAAAAAAAAACTTCTCAAATGTGAAAGACATCTGTACTGCACACACAACAGCACCACTGAAACCACACTTGCACAGCTGTTTGTAATCTCTACACTTGGATGAAACAGTTCAGACATTGTCAATTTCAAAGGTAATAAAATGAAGATGTTGATTACAAACATTCTTTTGAAATCAACTCTTATCATCTGTTTTCAACTAACCAATTTGTTAATACAACCATTTAAATAAAAACAGACTGATGAGCTATTTCATCCACCGTACACTGATGTGGTAAGAAATGGGTATTTGTCAATGGAAAATACAGTGATTTTGTAGGGAAGGTTTTTTACCTGTTGCCACTTTTCACTTTCAGCCTGGATACAGGGAGTGTCATAAATGGCTCTGTAGTGCTTACAGATGGAGAGGTAGGAGCCTTCATGCTGATCCAGCTGGATCATTAAGTTGTAGTATTTCAACTTTAGTTTCTGAAACAGCATCAAAAAGTCAAATTAACACAGCTCCATGACATGTAAACAAAATTCAGCTGAACCCCAGAAAACAGAGGGATTTCAATAAATACTCTTGGACCTGAAGAGAGGCAAGTCAGATTAAAATTTGGGTAGGGGGTGGGATAAAGAGTAAGAAATCCTCCAATTACTTACTTCTGTGTTTTCTTCTTGAAAAAATTTTGTATTAATTTTTTTGCTGATAATTTGAGTCCGAATATAGTCCTTTACAGCTAGGCAGAGTCTCATCTGCTCCAAGATAAATTCTACACGTTCTTTCTTTTCCATTGAACCGTAGGTTTCCACCTGAAATGAAATTATAATGACAATATTGACAAAGCCAAATCAAGTGAAGGCTTAACTGTGCCAGAAGAGTGGGAGGCTGTCTGGAGGGGAAACACAACAAAACAAAGCAAAACAAAAGCTATTACAGAGCAAGTGAAAATGGAATAAAGGTTATTCCACTTTAATTATAGCCCCCACTTCCACCAAAGAATCCACCAACACCAAACTCAATGCACTAAGTAGAGAATTGAAATCTACTTTCCAAGTGGAAGATATCCTATGTAACCCAAGCATGAGATTAATAAAAGTTAAAGCTGAACTGCACTTTGACTAACAACAGTTAATCTTATTCCAGGCATTCCTGTAAGCATACCTGATTCAGTTTCTAACAGTCTGAGAACAGTCAGAATTAATTGCTATTGCTGATGCAATTCTGAGCTCTGAGGTGTTACCTGCAACTCCTGCAGAATGGAGGCAGCCTCTTTCACCTCCCCGTTCTGCTCCTTTATTGTTGCAAGTGTCTTTGTCAGGCGAGCGCGTTCGATTTCCACGTAGATCTGAGGGCAGAAGGAAGAGTTTAAACACTGGCATTCTCTAAAGAGGAGTGCAAACTCTGAGGCTGCAACCCCACTGGGAAATACACTTGATACTGTCATCATAGAACCACTTTATTTGTTGTGTATCCATCCACTGCACTGGCACTGTCCCCAATATACACTGATGAAATACAATGGATCACTGACACACAAAATTTTCTGGCCCAAATTAATCCAAAAATTAATGTCTACACTGACCTATGACTCTTTCAGCAAACACAAGGGATATGCACTATGAATAAAGTATTGCATATTTTGTCTGCTAGAATATATTGAAAGATCTGGGAACTTAGACTTTAATGGTTAATGTGTAGTAAGCACTACCCTTTGAATTAATCCACTTACTCCTAACCCGCCATTAATCAACAAGACTTGATCATTAACCATTTAGACTAACAGACAGAAGTCATAAAATTGACACAAATTTGCCTAATTCAAAATTCTTTCTTTTTTTAAAGCAAAAGGAATGCAATATAAGCAACTCACTTGGTATCACCTTCTGGTTATCATAACTATATGTTTCTCCTTGCTAAGTGCAGGAGAAATTAAATTAGACCTGCCCATTTCCCTAGCAAATTCAAATACATAACATTTTAAAATGTGAAAAGGAAATGACATTTTAGAATTTTGAAATGCATTACTAACTATATTAATTAATAACACAACCAGATACCTACATCATAGGAACACGACCAGTGTTTCAGGATATGATTTAATAGGGAAAATATCTGCAGTCTTTTGGAAGGAAATAAATTACTTGGCTTCTCAGGGTAATTTAAAAATTAGTTTTAATCTTACTTGCACAAGATTAAAAAATAATACTAAGAAACTACATTTTTAAAGAAGGCAAACATTTTTATTCTACCTTTTAGACACTGAGTCTTAAAACAAAACCTTACTTTTCCTTCTGTGACCATCCTCAACGTGTCGATTAAGCGCAGTTTCACTGGTAAGTCTGTGATTTCTTCAACGTAAGTGCAGCATTGCTGGACCATTTTAGCAACTGCCTGGTATGAAAACAGAGGGGAAAAACATGCTGTGGTTTCAGATTTGTCTAATGAAGCCAAGCTGTAACACTCAGAGTAAGTAATAAATAGTTTCACATCCCACTGAAGAGACTCATTTCAGCAAACAGCACACAAGACACATCTCCTCTCTTGGATTCATGAAGATGTGTACAATGATGCAACAATGAGGCGGATGTGATGCTGTTCTGTCATTTTTTCATCTCAGCTTTTCCAATATTGAAAATAATCTATGCCATGCAGTTCTGTCCTGAAAAGCAACTCCTGTTCTGCCAAATCCACAGGACTCACATGGACTGGCAGAACTTCTCTGCTTGCCCTAAGACCAGCATGGCTGAAGAGATCTGTACCTCCTCTTAATTGTGTGCTCTACCCTCTCTCCTTGGAACAGCTCTAGATTCCTCAGGAAGGAAGGAGGAGGAACAATTTCCTCCTTCAGCAGCAAGCACAGGTATGGGAATGTGCACTTCCAGTAACAATACTGGCAAAGCTGGTAAAATTATTATTAAAATACCTACTTCTAAAAAAAAAAAAACCCCAGAATTAAACTTCTAGAAATGTCTTCCTCAAGAAATTCCTCAAAATTCAGCTGGAATGATCCATGCCTTCAGCTACAGTCTGTGCAAACTAAACTGTACTCCTACATTTACACACACTAGTGAAGATCCTGCACACTAAATGATAAGTAACCTTTTCCTTCCTAAAGCAATGATGCCATTAAAATTACCTGTAGCTCAAACTGAACACACAGAGTGCAATAAACTTCACACTGCCTTAAATGCAAGTGCTTTATGCCACAGTATGCCAGTTTCAAAAGCAAGCATGCAAAGCACACATTTCATATGAGCACAATAAAATGCAGTAACTGTTTCATATACATCTGAATAAGGAATATGGAATATCTGAATAATGAATAAGGAATATGTCTGCAATACACACTGAGGGGAGTGCAAAAATGAACCACCATCTTTACACAGAAAGTCCCTCCACACATGGAGAAACCCCAGACATAATACAGCTCCAAAGTACAGTTTCATTTTTTGTTTCAAACAATTAAATTCACCTGTTTTAACTGACTTCTTCTCTTTGATAGAAGAATAATATTTTCATTAAGAGCATCCCAGTCTTTAGCTTCGTAGCACATTTTCACTATGGCAACTAAGATTCGGGATGTGGACACCATGTCAGAAGCCTGGAACAAAGCAAGAGCGCGTTAGAGACACGATCAGCAACCTGCAGCCTTCCAGCACAAAGGGGAAAAGTCATTGTGGCTGGTCTCACTAATTTGCTTTGTAAAGAAAAGAAAGGCTGATACTCCAAGGATACTCCAAGGATACTCCAAGGATACTCCAAGGATACTCCAAGTCCCTTGACTTTAACCCAGTGGAATGTGAGGTTTGTAGCACACCCCAGCATCACCACGCACTACTCACCGTCCGTGTTTGTTTTTCCAGGGAGAGAAGGTTTTCAATGACTTCTTGCAATCTTCCTTCCTAATAAGACAGGCAAACAATTATCTCAGTGAGTTCAGAACATAATTCAGTTTAAACTGAGAGTAAATAAATAAAAATACAGACCCTTAAAAAATGCATGCATAGCACTTACTTTAAATACACAGTTCTACACAGAGATAAAACTGGAGAAGTAGCAGTTTCATTTTCACACAACACATGCTCTAAGTTGTCTGCCTCAGGAGAGAAACCTGGCAAGTTTCAGACAGGTTTGGTGAGCTCACATTCACTGAGCTGCGTGGAAAACTCATTTCTTCTCTGGCCAAAACAGAGTTTTCAGTGAGATCAGATATGCAATTAAATGCCTTGGCAAAAAAAAAATTCTTCTCCTATTACTTTCACCCATATTCATATCTTAATTACAGTGTATTACACAAAGCATTAATTACAAGCTTTACAGGCTAAGCATGGAATTCTAATAGTTCTGGTTTTGGAAGGGTTTTTGAGAACGGTATTTGCCTTTGTTTGGAGGAGTGTAAGATACTGCAATGTACTTTTAGTCCTAAGTCACAAATCCTAACAAATATCTAGTTTAAAAAAAAAGTTAATATGGGTGAGTTTGTAACAGCCCATGGCAATGGTGGGGCTGCAATAAAAATTAGAAACTAGAAACAAAAAATAGTTAGAAAATTAGTAACAAACCAAAGAAAATGAAAATAGTTTCTAAAACATTCCAGATGAATTATTTTAGACTACATACAATGGTTTGTCAAGGATGTGCTCTTACTGCCACAGAGTTTGTATGTTTTGCACAACAAAACATGGCCATGGTGTCCATTCCTTTGCAGAGCTGTGCCTGTGGATGCAATCCCTCTGCCTGCTCTCCATATAATAATCTTAAAATAATCTGATATGGAATTTATTTATCTTAAGGCTACTGCCTTCACTACTGTACATGTGTGTCTTTCACAATGGGACACGTGGATCAAGCAGAGCATTTGCAGCATGTAAAGTGTCAGATGCCATCCTGCTGGGCCAACAAATGACAGCAACAACAGGGAACCTGTGGCTGCCCCACCCCGGGAAGTGTTCAAGGCCCATCTGGACGAGTGGAAGGTGTTCCTGCCCACGGCAGTGAGTGGAATGAGATGAGATTAAGGCCTCTTCCGACCCAAACCATTCTGGGTTTCTGTGGTTCTGTCTTTTCTGAGATCTGAGCTGTTGAAGAACCTCCAGGCCACAGAACTTTTCTATAAAACACCGATGCTGCATCACTCTGAACCCCGTGGAACACACCCTGCGGTCACCCAGGGCGGGCTCACAGCGCTGTTTACTGAGCACAAGGAGGCAGAGACGGCCCCAGAGCCCGTCCTGGCTCTGTGCCTCCATTCCAGCGCCCCGGGGTTCGCATGTAACCGAGTTTAGGGATGCCCAGCGCTGCCTGTCCAACCTGACCCGGGACCTGTTACACGAAGGCAGCTCTGGCGCACAGAGCCCGAGGTAAACAAGCAACTCCGGGGAAGAGCCACGGCCCTTGCGGTGGAGCGGGGCGCTCTGGTTCCCTCCCCGGGAGGCTGCGCCCCGAAACCTCGTCCTGTCTCAAAATCACAGAATAGGCTGAGTTGGACAGAACCCACAAGGATCATCGAGTCCATCTCTTGGCCTTGGTTCTGCACAGGACATCCCTAAGAACCCTTTTATCTGAGAGTGCTGTCCAAACATCCCATGAGCTCGGGCAGCGTTGGGGCCGTGACCACTGCCTTGGAGAGCACTTTCAGCGCTCGGCCACCAACCTCCCTCCTGCTCGCCCTTCCACACAGCCCTGAAACGGCGGAGCCGTTCACTCCTTCCCCTCCTCAGCACGGCACGGAGAGGCCGCGACCGGACCCGCACCGTGGGGCAGGACGCGGCCGCGACTCGCTCCGCGCCGCCTCCACGCGCGGCCTAGCGCGCCATGACTCAGCCCGTCCGCCCCGCCAGGCTTCTCTCCCGCCTCACCTGCGCCAGCCGCTCGCACTCGGGCAGCCTCTGGTCCACGGTCGCGCTGTAATCCACCTCCATTTTGACGATGCGGCCATCGGCCCGCTCCGCGCCGCCGTCCGCCATGTCCGCCCGTTCCGCCGCCTCAGCGCTCACCGGAACCGGCCGGGCCCGCGCGCAGGCGCGCCGGGGGCAGGCCCGCCGAAGGGCCCCGCGCCGCGGCAAGCAGGCACTGCTGTGGCCACCCCCGGCCGCCTCAGGACCCGCAGGGGGGAGGTGCCACCTGTGAGGGGGCGTCACGGCCCGTCTGAGGGTAGCGGGACTGCGATCTGCCCTCCTGAGGGGATCTGCCCTTCAGCCGGCCCCTGTGACGGCATCTGCCCTTCAACCGCCCCTGTGAGGGCATCTGCCCCTCAGCCCACCCTTCTGAGGGGATCTGCCCCTCAGTCGCTCCTCTGAGGGGATCTGCTCTTCAGCCCTCTCTTTTGAGGGCATCTGCCCTTCAGCCCACCCTTCTGAGGGGATCTGCCCCTCAGTCGCTCCTCTGAGGGGATCTGCCCTTCAGCCCTCTCTTTTGAGGGCATCTGTCCTTCAGTCCGCTACTCTGAGGGGATCTGCCCCTCATCGCACTACTCTGAGGGGATCTGTCCTTCAGCCCTCTCCTCTGAGGGCATCTGCCCCGCAACCCGCTACTCTGAGGGCATCTGCCCTTCAACCCACCCTTCTGAGGGCATCTGCCATTCAACCCCCTCCTCAGATGTACCACTGAACCCGCTTCTCTGAGGGGACCCGCCCCGCCCACGGCCCTTCTGAGGGGACCGGGACCTGAGGGGATCTGCTCAGAAGGTGGATCCCGTACCCGCTCCTCTGAGGGGTTCCTCCCTCAATCCGCCCCTCTCAGGGGACCCGGACCGCGATGTTCCCCTGTGAATGGATCTGCCCCTCAATCTGCACCTGTGAGCCCCAGCCTGGCGGGGACTCCCCGGACCCAGGAAGGGCAGTTGTGAGTTGGTGCCAGATGTGGCGGTGACATCTCCCAGTGACATCCCCCGGTGACATCTCCCGGAGTGCAGTCACGGCCCCTCAGCACGGCGCGAGGGGACACAGCTCCCACAGGCACAGTGCTGCTCGGAGCTGGGGGGGGTGAGGCAGGAGGATGGTGGGTTTGTGTTCTCCCACATTTGGGGACAGCCAGGCTGTGTGGGCACACCTCAGGTACGGCTGCAGTGGAGCACTCTGGGTTCTGTAGCTGCTGATTTCACCTTGGGCATTTCAATGTATCTCATTCCAGCCTTGAGTCTTTTAATGATCTAGCCTTGCTGGAGAGGTGGAGTAAAGGTAGGACACACCGTGGGGTTTTAAGGGCACAAGGATCGCGATCTTGACAGTGTTGTACCATCGATGTGTTTTAAAAGTTGTGAGATGTTGGTGCAACGCCATGCATGCAGGTGGCCATCATCTCCCAGCACAATTTCTTACACTACAGAAGCTTCATTCTCTGGGGAAATCCAGAAAAACTCCCTCGTGTGTGCAAGCAAACACCTCAGATATTCAGGGGACACCCTGAATCAGAATCACAGAATGGTACCCTGAATCAGAATCACAGAATGGTTTATGTTGGAAGGGACTTTAGGATCACCTAGTTCCAACCACTGGTTGGAATGGTATTTGGTATTTGGATAGTATTTAAGATTTCCAGAAAGAAGAACTTACCACAAAATTACATTTTGTTTTGCGTTGCTTTCAGATCATACTGTACACAGACCAACATGTTAACGTGGCAAAGGGGTATTTGAGATAACTGGTTTAAATCTTTTGTTGACAGAATTAAGACTGAGTTCCTACATCTGCTGCACTGGTGTAAATTCAAAGTAATTCAATTAAGAGAATACAGAGCTCAAATACTGTATATTTGCAATTGTGTCTGATACAATTAGCACAGCACAGATCATGAGCTTTGAATCACTTTCTTGATTTGTTTGAACACAATCTTGATTTGAAAAGTCTGCCAACGGAATTTATCCATTATCCTTAATCATTTTTACTTAATTTCAGTAGACTTAGATACTGAAAATACATGCATGTATCACACAGAGTGTATCAGTTGTTCTTCCCTAACTCTAGTCATTTACAAATTTTTACAGAGCTTTTCTTTTTACAATCTCATTCTTTTAGCTCATGGTAATATTAGTATATTTTTACAGGTGATGGACTGGGAGTGATGGCTTCCAGGGAGGTTAAAAGTCACATGCTAATCTAATTGAACATAGTCCCATACACAGTAATTTGGTTCAGACAAGTGAGTGAAAGAGAAAGAAAATAAATGCCTTCTGCAATTGCTGTTTTTCTTTACCTGCATGGGTATGCTGGGAAAGGAGGAGGCAGCTGTTGTCTCCAATACAGAATCCCTGAGTGGCTATAAAAGAAACTAAATTCTTATTCAAAAGTCCTTAGAAACACCCAAACAGCTTGGCTCTAACTGTCTCTTACTCTGAAGTGACACTTTGCTGACACAAGTCCATCTGGAGTTCATACTCAGCATAATTTAACATATGGGCTTTTTCCCCCAGGTCAGAAATGAACAGTGAGTGAAAAATGTCTCATTTCCACAACAGAGCATAGAGAACATGTTGCAGAGGTAAGACTAAAAATTTCTGCCAATTCATAGGAATCAAAACCCAAAACTGAGGCAGGAATGCTTGGCAGGCACTGCCTGGCTTGTGGGAGCTGAAGTTTTGTGTCTCAGCACGTCCCCTGGGAAGCATTTGGGAGTGTGCTCTGGAAAGAGTCTGGGCAGTCCCAGCAGGGAGTTGGAAGGGATATCCTTGGGGTCACTGCTTTCCCCAAGACTGAAGAATGTTTTGCTGCAGGTATGGGAATTAGTCTTGGTTTCCATTTTGAGCAGGTTCTGTATTTGACACGCTGCTTTCTGCAGATCTGCTTTGTTAGTGCACACAGAGCTCTAAGGTTTGCTTTATGTTGAAGTCACATGATAGGTGATAAACTAGTTTAAGTCTTTCACCTGGTTTTATCAAAATCACTGTCCTTGCCTATAGCTGGGTAGCATCAAGGCCCCATGCCAAGTTCAGGTTCTTTTACAATATGTTTCAGCAGAAACCAGAAATATTGTTCCCAGTGGAAGAAACCACTAAAAAAGCACTTAAAACTGAAGAATGCTTTAGATCTGAATGAGGATTGCCTCTCATCTGTGGGTAATACCACAGAATCACAGAACCACTATGGATGAAAAGACTTTTAAGATCATCAAGTCCAACTTGTCAGCCCAGCACCACCACTATGTTCACCACTAAACCATGTCCCCAGGTGCCACATCCAAACAACATTTCTTGGACACTTCTGGGGATGGTGACTCCACCACCTCCCTAGACAGCCTGTTCCAATGCTTCACAACCCTGTGAAAAAACTTTCCAATATCCAATCTAAACCCTGGCATTGCTTGAGGCCATTTCCTCTCCTCACTTGTTCCCTGGGAGAAGAGCCCGACCCCTCCGCAGTTGGCCCCTCCTGCCAGGGAGCTCTGGAGAGCCAGAGGGTTCCCCCTGAGCCTCCTTTTCTCCAGGCTCCAGCTCCCTCAGCCAGCCCTGGTGCTCCAGGCTTCCCCAGCTCCATTCCCTTGTCTGGACACGCTCCAGCATCTCAATGTCCTTCCTGCAGTGAGGTATCACAAGGTATTGCCTTGGTTTTGCTATTTTGCTTGGAATTCCAGGAACATACAGTACCAATATTATGAATTACAGCCACAGTTTCCATATTTATAAATGGCTGTGTCAGATTTGAGACAGAAGTCTCATTAAACACATTGTTCATACCTCAGTTGAAAATCCAGACTGCTAATAGAGCTCTCAGATTTTTTATTTCTTTGTGTAGGTGTTTGCACTTCCCTGGGAAGGGAGGGATGTGAAATATTGTGCCATTATTGCAAGGGGCTGGCAAACAGACATTGCTGGCTCCAGGAGATGGCACTGTGTCCTCTGGGCTGAGAATTATACCCACAGCTCTGAAATGTACATCCAGAACCAATGAAATTCTGAGGGGCTTTTGCTCTTTCTTGTTATGAAACACACATTTCTTTGTAGACCTAAATTCCTCTTTAAATGTCCCAAATACAGTATTTCATCACTTTTATTTTTTTGCAAATAACTGGTATGTAAGTGCAGATGTATATTTTACCATTATCTGTGCAGTGTCTTGTGCTTTGCTCTTACAGTGCTTCTCTGCAACCCGGTGAGGCTTTATAGCCACTGGGAGAACAGGAGAAACAGCAGGATGAGCATTTTAAACATGAAATGCTGAGGTTGTGTAACAGTTTGGGGTTCCCAGGTAGTTGCAGAATTGGGTTCCTGTGCATTTCAAGTTGTAGCTTAATGATGGGTCAATTTCTCTGAAAAACACAACCCCCAAGCATATTAAAAAACTATTTCACTAACAAATTCCTCATTAAAGGAAGGGGGGAGACCTCCTAAAACGGTTCTGGCTTTACAGTTCAGCTGGGAGGGGAGCGTTTTTTCACTGAACTTTCTGCATGTCATTTGTAAGTAAAAAAAACATATTAAAAAGGGGTTTATTTGTGCTGCAAAATGTGCTGGCTGATAGCGGAGGGCTGACCAGAAGGGAAATGGGTGAGGCCTCCACATCCTGTGTATGTCCGCACCGAGCCCACGCTGTCCTTTCCTTTCCTTTTGTACCCGAGGCTCACGGGCTCGCCGCTCCTGCACCGGGGTGTAAATGCTCTGCAAGGTGCCTTGTCACGCGTAGGGCAATAAACTTCCAAAACCCGAGAAGCCTTCGCGGCAGAATTAACCGAAATCGCGAATTCTTGGGGCTCAGCGCTGCCGGTATCCCCTTGCCGGGAGGCGCCGGCGGGCGCTGCCCGGAGCCCCGCGGCCCGGCCCCGTTGAAGCCGCCCGAGCGGCGGCGGCCGCTGCCCCCCTGCCGGCCCCCTCCCTCCTTCCTGCCGCCCCGCTGATGTCAGCCGAGCCCCGCCGGGGCCGCCGCCGCTGCAGCCGCTCCGCGCCCGCCCGTGAGCACCCCCGGCCGCGGCTGCGCCGGGGAACCCGCGGCCGCCCGCCCGCCTGAGCGCCGCGCTGCCCCCCCGTGCCCTCCCCCGAGCCCAGCGGGAGCCGCGGCGGCCGCAGCCGCGTTGCGGCGGGGAGGTGGGAGCCGCGTTTGGCAGCCGGGGAAGGCAACGTTATAAAAAGCCTTTGTCTTGGGAATCGGCATCGCATCTCTCCTGCCGCCCGACGTGCTGCCGGCGGGGGCGAAAGCCACATTTTCGGCTCGTTTGTTCTTTTCGCCGCCCCAGGCATGTCTTGACACAGCCGCGAGAGAGCTCGGCGTTTCCATGCACTTCCGACGGATGTCTTCGGCTGGGGCGAGAGCGGTGGGGGTTTGAGACTTTGTAGCGTATCTCGGTGCGAGCGTCTGTGAGATTCCCATGATCGCGGTGTGAAGGAGGAAGAACTGGGAGAAAGAAGCGGTTGTGGTGGTTTCTCTTCTTGCTGGGTCAGCCTTCCTGGATGGTTGCGTTACTGTCTTGTGGACACATTGTCAAGAGCGCACAGAGAAAAGAGGCTTAATTCTTTCTCCCCGTGTTTGGTTTCCGTCGTGATCTCTGTGCAGAAATCACCACTTTTCTCCCAGTTCGCCGGTCCGCACTGAGCAGCAGGAATATGCTCATGAAGGAGTACCGGATCTGTATGCCTCTGACAGTTGAAGAGGTAAGATCCGCGCTCGTACCGGAGAGGCTGTTCCTTACCGAGCCTTTTCTCTTGCAAGGCGAATTGAGGTTATATTTGTTTTGCTGAATATTTTTTCTTCGTGTAATGAACTTAGTCGGAGATGACTGGTTAGAGAGGAATGTTTTTATTGGAAAATATAGGAATCCTGCAGGAACGAAGGTAACTTAAGTGTATCAAAAGCATTGTGTCATCAAAATATTGATTATAAAGATTTTCCAACCAGACTTTTAAGAGGAATTTCATGCATATTTGCAAGGGAATGTTTTGTGCTGAAATTTCTATCTGATAAAGCGTTTGTCCAAAACCCAGATTCTAATCATATTTCACCTTTACTTAAAATACCCTCGCAGCTGAACATGGCCTGAAACTCCAGTACAGGTAGGGAAGAGAGGTGATCATTTATTAGTAAAACTTTTGTCATTTAAAGAAGTCATTGAAAGTCAAACAGCTCTTTGTCGGTGTTCTGAACTCTGTGTTAGGAACATTACGTTTTTATTTATCTGCAGGCATCCCACCTGCTCACTGTTTTAATTAAGACAGTAATACCTACACGGAGTACACGTGCTCCGGAGTTACTGGTGCTCATGGAGTGTTGGTGGGTGCAATTAGGTGCCCAAAGGCCTGATGGCGTTCGGAAAGGAGATGGTGCTTTATGGTTTCGTGTCCTGCAAGTACAAAAACACCTCGGTGTTGTCTTATTCGCCCATTTCTGCTGCGGATGGGGCATCGCGTGGGGGAGCGAGCCCTCTCTGAGCGCGCATTTTGCGCCGAGCTGCGCACAAAGTTCCGCTGGTCCCGTGGGCGGCGGTGGGGCCGCCAGGGGGCGCCCCGCTCCGACCGTGCCACGGCCCCGCTCCAGCCCCGCTCCGACCGTGCCACGGCCCCGCCACGGCCCCGCTCCAGCCCCGCTCCGGCCCCGCTCCGACCGTGCCACGGCCCCGCTCCGACCGCGCCACGGCCCCGCTCCGGCCCCGCCACGGCCCCGCTCCGACCGTGCCACGGCCCCGCTCCAGCCCCGCCACGGCCCCGCTCCGACCGTGCCACGGCCCCGCTCCGGCCCCGCCACGGCCCCGCTCCGGTCCCGCTCCGACCGTGCCACGGCCCCGCTCCGACCGTGCCACGGCCCCGCTCCGGCCCCGCCACGGCCCCGCTCCGGTCCCGCTCCGACCGTGCCACGGCCCCGCTCCAGCCCCGCCACGGCCCCGCTCCGACCGTGCCACGGCCCCGCTCCGACCGTGCCACGGCCCCGCTCCGGCCCCGCCACGGCCCCGCTCCAGCCCCGCCACGGGCCCCGCTCTGACCCCGCTCCGACCGTGCCACGGCCCCGCTCCAGCCCCGCCACGGCCCCGCTCCAGCCCCGCCACGGCCCCGCTCCGGCCCCGCTCCGACCGTGCCACGGCCCCGCTCCAGCCCCGCCACGGCCCCGCTCCGACCGTGCCACGGCCCCGCTCCAGCCCCGCCACGGCCCCGCTCCGACCGTGCCACGGCCCCGCTCCAGCCCCGCTCCGGCCCCGCTCCGGCCCCACCACGGCCCCGCTCCCACCGTGCCACGGCCCCGCTCCGGCCCCGCCACGGCCCCACCACGGCCCCGCTCCCACCGTGCCACGGCCCCGCTCCGGCCCCACCACGGCCCCGCTCCGGCCGTGCCACGGCCCCGCTCCGGCCCCGCCGGAGGGTCCCAGCCGAGGGTCCCGGGCGGAGCGCCCCAATTCGCTCATTAACCCGCTAATTAATGTACACATTTGTTCTTTGGCTCCATCCAGACGAGTGTTTTGCCGCACAGTTTTATTTTTTCCAATATGTGTGCAGAAGTCCTCGCGGGTGCGAACAGAGTAGTCGTCTCAATGGTTTTTTTTGTCCGTATCTTCAGATTTGGCAAATTAACAGTTCTCTAAAAGTCAGAATTGGAACTGCCAAATATTTACTTCAGGCTGCTCAGGAAATTCCTTTTGCTGGGAGCAGGAGCTAAAACCACCATCGACATGAAGTTACATAGACATAGGTTTAATTTTAGCATGTTTCCATCCAAGTTATATCATATGCTGTGATATTGGATGGCATTTTTCTTTTAATGCATAATTTTCTTTGTTTATTGCATTACTCTAATGTAGACAACATTTTATCCAAGCCAGTTCCTGATGTCCTTAGACTACCACACTTAGTTAATACCAGTTCATTACATCATCAGAAGGGAGCAGATCTAATTTATTTTGAAACATTATTGTTAAACAAGATTTCCAGATGCAGAAAAGTTCAAAAATCTTCCAAAACAGGAATGGTTGATTCATGATGAGGCAGAAGGCAATAGTGGATGTCATTTGTTCTCTAGAATGTTAACAGAATTAGTAAAGATAGTCGATTTTGTAGTTTCTCTTATGGTGAATCATCCATTATTTAATCCAAGCACAGTAGCTGAGATGCCTGAATGAGGAACCTAGAACATGTCTAATGTTTAGGATCAATTTAATTATTATAAAATGAACCAGGACAAAAGTTTAAAATTAGCAAATACCTTATTTTTCTTACAGTATTTGCACACTAAAGCAGTCCCACACTGTATTTCTCATGGTGGTTCATCTTTGTGACATTTCTTGCAGTCTCATGAAGGTGGTGTTATCTTATTTTTACCCTCAGTTGCACATTAACTACCAACACACTGAGATTTTTTTGCCATCTGTGTAGAACAAGGTGCTGCATTGTGCAGTCATCAGGAGAGCATCATGGGGCAATGTTCACCCTTCAAAAGGCAGGAGCATTCTGGTTCTAAGAGGCCCAAACTGCCTTCTGCAGGGTGCCAAGTCACTCTGGAGTTCAGTGGGCTCAGGGGGAAAGGCAGATCCCACAGGAGCTGCAATGTCCTGCACAGTCAGGATGCGGGGCTCTGGTGGCACTTGGGGACCTGACCTGCAGGGACACCACTGCCAGTTAAGCACCCAAGAATTTTTGAGGTCCTGTCTCAACAGGTGTGGGGAAAATGCAGTTTTTTCTTATACAACAACATGGATTCCCTTTTTGTGCTGTTTTTCTTATGTAGACTTAATAAACTCAGATTTTTCTGTTGTTTGGATGTTCTGCCTTTCAGCCTGTGCACTTAATGCATACATCCAAAAGCACTTCCTTGAGCAGCTTTCTTTTTTTAGCACTGCCTTGCCAGTTATCCATCCATAGAAGTCTTACAACATGAATGAGAAAGAAGTATGTCCTTAATTTGTAGTGGTGTCACCAACATCAGAGTGGTCCCCATATCATTCTTGTGAAAATAATCTGGCACAGGCAGGAAGATGAAGTGTTAGCTTTGTCAGCCAAGCACCTGTATCCAATCTTCTGTAGTCAGATTTTGTGTGTAATGTGAAAAAATGTGCAGTAAAGTGTTGTGTAATGTCCAGGCAAGTAACTGGAAGTCGTGACCTCGCCTGTAAATACCTGTGCAGGCAGCAGTGGAGGAGTTCGTGCTGCTCTGGCTGACTATCACCACCTAAATTTATCTCTAGAGAAGAGTTAAAAACTGAGAGATGTCAGTGTTACAGCAGCACTGTCTCCAGTTTAAAGAGTTTCTGGCACTGTTGTGGATAGGAAATTCCTTCATTAGCTACTGCAGATCCTGTTCCTGAGGTGTTCTTTCCTTGATGCCCTTATTAGATAAGATACCCAAATATTTATAGGAGGTTTGTTTATCTACCTGTCTGCTTGGAAGCCAAATGCTTTCTTGCAAAGAAAACATCTCCTAGGAAATGCTGTTTGCTGCAGACTGAACTGGTGTGGTGTATTTTGAGCCAGGATACAGGAGCTGGAGGTGCATATTTGTTCCTTGTCCATGAGCACCAGGAAAGATGGGCTGTTCCAAGAGTTCTTGCTGAGGTGCAGTGGCACACCACACTACAGTTCTTATTCAAAGCTGAGCCTTCCTCAGTAAATTGAATTTTTGACAGCTGTTTAGGTCTGTTACGTGTGCATAGTCACAAGCTGCCTGATCAGCTTTAAAATATTTTGAGAAAGGACGCACCGTGTTGACTGCTAAGCAAAATAATAACATCTGCTGTAAGAACCTCGCAAATAAGGTCAGGATGGGACTGTTGGTTGACAAAACCAATATGATTGCCAGTGAGAAGTCATTCTTTACCTCATTTATGGTACTTTTGCCAAATTCAATCCATTTGTTAACATTGAGACCTTTTAAATTAGGAAAAGCCCTTTCCTTGCATTAGTACATAAAGCAAGTAAAATCTGTTCCAGCAATTCCACAGGATATGTTACCAGCCTTCATTCCAGCTGCAATTAATAAATAAGCCTGCTGCTTGGTTATTTTCCCCCTTGCATTTTCATGTGTTAGTTCATTCTTACAAATAGCTTGTTACATCATATGAGAGAATATTATAATAGGCTGCATTGTGGGTTTTAAATATCATCAGTAAAAAAAACACATTCCCAAGGAAGTGAAAAGAACACCAAGCAATTGAAAAGAGCAGAGATGCTAAAAAATTCTCAGGCTTGGAGCTCATTGCAACCAGAATTCCACAATTTTTCAAAGGAAGGATTACGTGGGTTTGTGCTTTAGAGATCCCTATATCTGAAACTGTAAACCAAATGTGAGAGGTTAGTGTGGTACTGAACTCTTCTGCAAGAGGCAAAGTACAGTGAAATTCTTGATTTGTGAGCACAGTCATTATTCTTTAGGGAAATAGATGGAAAGACATTTTTGCTGGATCTTGTTGAAAACTGAGTTGTTACTATTATAAAATGCTATGAGTGATGTGAAGATGGGTTGTGTAAATTTGAAAGCTGAACATCAAATAAACTACTAACTAAAGGAGTCATAGGGTTTTTTCCTTGGAAACAGGGATGACCATTAAGGTTTCTGTTAGTTTTGAACTGTATGTGCATGGCCAGTACCTAAAGTCCTGACAGGTTTTTCTTTCCTTTGTTCTGTCTTTCAACCAAGATTATCTCTGCTGAGGCTGGTGGAATCACTCCCACTCTGTGTTTTAAATAAAAGTCAAGTTGAATCTGTGGGGAGCACTGCCTGCATGAGGTGTGGAGGAACAGCTGTATTGTCATGAATACAAACAAGCAGAGACCTGCAAAATGTCTGTAAATGCAGATCATGGTTTTTCAACAAAAAGTCCTTTCAGCATTAACAAATTCTGGTTTTAGAGGTGTTATCCTTGCTGCTTTATAAAAATAGCCATTGTTTAGTTCTTGTTTCAAACATTACGAATTCTCCCAGTGTGGATTATTTCCATAAAATTATTTCAACAACATCTGTGTAAACAGCATTTGTATCCTCTGAATCTTGTGTACATTTCTTCTTTAGAAGATTTCATAGTCTCCCATTTTGTGTACAAGGGGTACATGTTATAACATGTTTTATTCAGACAGATTTAAAGCTCATTGAAAGCATGTGAGAAAGGGTTGTTATGCCCTGAGAGTCAGCAGGTGTTACAATATTTGGACATAACTATATGTATGTAGTACAGCAAAGCCTTTAGCTGAGTATAAAGTGTAAAATAATTTTTTAAGTACAATGATCTGCTGCAGAGCAAACTACATCTACTCATCCTGCAAACAGATAGATTAAATAATGGTCAACTTTGTCCATTTTCTTAATTTTCCAACTATAGCCACAGAGCATTTTTTCAGGAATATATAAATGTATGGAACACTTGTAAAAGCAGTATGTTGGTCATAAGCAGGAGGACTATAAACAAACTTAAGCTGAAGTCATCTTATCAAATTTCATTTATTTTAATTACTTGTAAATGAAATTATAGTTGGACGTGTCATGTCCATGACCTCTGTAGAAAATGTTTATCTGGCATTTTTGAGCTGAGATTGCCCAGCAAAAACAGAGGCTTATTGTTCTATTTTAATTTAAGCTATCAACAGCTCTAATGTGTCTCACACTAATTCCTTTCCAATATACTGAATTGCTGTGAAACATAGAGGACCTTTTGCTGGAGTTAATCATTCTGCCAGGAGATGCCTTCTGAGAACATCAGCAGCCTCACCTGCCTTTTGCAGTTAATACAGTGGAGGCCCTGACACGTTTGTCTGAGGAGGATTCAGAGTGAATTATTGAGCTAGAAAATCTCTTTACACCATTCTGAGCATATTTTTACCCTTTAAAAGAATTCCTTGTGTATGTCTCTTATCAGCAAAGGGGTTGGAGGTGGTCTTTGGTGGGTGGTCATGTCTACTCTCCTCACAAGGCCTGTGCTGCACACAGTGTGACCTTAAATTCACCTTAAATCTTATGGCCTGGGAAGAATTATTGGAACAGATAAAGGAGAGAAAGCACCAGAAGTTAACTCTTAGCACCAAGGAAAAATACCTATTCCATTTTCTTTTGGGCCACAGTCTAGTTGAAAGAACGAACAGATGAAAGGGAGAGCTGGTTTTTAGCATGGGGAAAAAAATAAACACCTTGCTTTGGTTTGGCCCTCTTACATTAGTTGTGGTCAGCTGTAAAAGTACAGCAATGCAGAGCAGATGTCAAACCTTCACTGATTCCCACTGTAAATAGAAATCCAGAAATAGGAGTTTTCCCCCTTACTCCTGTTTGCACATTTCAGGATAACTCTGTGAAAGAAACAAGACAAACTTTGTTCTGCAGACTTCAGTGTAAATCATTAAAAAAATCTTTCCATGGAAAAGATTAGATATTATCCAAGGAACAGCAGACCTTGACATCCCTGTCTCTATCTCTCTTGTTCTGTCTTTCCTTGTCAACACTTGTTTTCTCCAAGGTGTGTATGTGTGTATATACATATATGTATACATATAGTGAAAAATACCACACATTTGATTTGAGAGCTTTGTTAGCAAAGTACAGGCCCAGTTTTGCATCTCCCACAGAAGAAAATGCAGCCTGTTGGTGCTTTAGGACATTTTGTAGCTAAAGCACTCTACAGAGCCTTGATGCTATCAAGAATTCCATGAGCTGTGTTTGTTTTTGAAGCATAATGTAGGTTTGGAAACAAAAGAACAGGGAGAGGAAAACACAGAATGTCAATACTGCCTTTTAAAACTTAGAGTTTTCTGGGTATTTTTATTTTGGGGTGGACTTTATCTTGCTGAGAACATGAAGTTCTTGTAAGAGTTGATGTTAATGTTGAATGATCAGCACTTTTGAAATTCCAACAACTTCTGTTTATGTACCTAATAATGAATGTAGATGTCAATATTGGTGTCTTGAAGTTTGATAGCTCTGATATATCAAATACATTTTCCAATAGTCCAGTCTGTTTGATTTCTTCATTTTTCATAATTTTAAAGTTAGAAATAATATAACTATATAACTATAATAATAACTAATATATATAATATATTATATAGTATATAACTATATAACTACATAGAAATAAAATAACTATACAAATTTTCATATGCTTGACTGCATATATTATAAAAAATTCAGGTGATTAATAGTTCTGAAAGTCTGTAAAGCCCTTTAGATTAGAGGAAAACAAAGATTTTTGTACTAATTAGGAAAGGTTACAAATTTTATTTTCCTTCATGAGTATTCATTTGAGTCTGATAGGCATTTGCATGTTAAAATCTGTCAGAGGTCATGTTCTTGGGTACAAAAGGCTGCCCAGTCAGATAATGGAAAATCCATAGTTTATAACAATGATTCATTCACTGAATTCTTCTGTGTGACTGTGAGCTGACAAATGTGTTCCCCAGGCTGTTCTTATAGAAGCAAGTCAGTTGTGGATGCTAAAATTCACTCAGGCTTTGCATTTTGGCTGTCCAACCTAACACACAAACAGCCATTATATACTCTGAGGATGGGTAACACACACATGCAAACCCTTGAATATTCTCAGTCATTATGGGTAAGGAATAATCCTTTGTATCATTTTTAATGGAAAACTTACTTGGAATTCATTTTTTTTTCCCACTGAGTTATAATTTTCCTTATAGTTATCTTTATCTTCATTGGTTCCTAGAGCATCTATCATGATCAGCAGTAGATTTTGTGAGACTTTATACCAAAATAAAACAAATAATGACATTTCATGCAAATTTGCTGTGAGAGCCCTCCAGTGCAGCCTGAAGAACTCTCTGTAGGGATGTTGTGCATGTATTTAGGTGTAATTGCCAGTGTCTGCAGGCATCTAAAAAGCAAGGAGAAAGGTGCTCCCCAGGATTATTGACTGTGTTCAAAAAGGAGTGAAGAAAAGGTAATTTAGATTTCAAGTTGGATTAACAGATGGATTTACACTCTGTAGGTGGAAGAAACCAGACTTGAACTTCACCTGTATTTATATATAATGCTTTTAGTCTAGGCTTAGACTTGTTTATTTCCTTTTAAGTTCATCATTTCTTTCCAATTTTGATTATAAGTGATCAGCCAATTTTGTATCCTTGGATCAAAAAGCTATTTTTAATTTTCTAAAGTACAATGCAGGGTGCTAAATTGTAGGAATGACATCTTAATGGCTCTTCTTGGGGGAAAAAAATAGGCATCTTCCATCTTTTTCTTGTTTGTGGTTAGAAAATGCTGAAGCAGTCTTGAGTTCTATTGGTTTTGTACTTTTGCAGTTCCAAAGCTGGTTTTGCTGAGCACTCTCCGAGCTCCAGCACATCCATAACTTGCACACACACTTAATTTAAAGCACCCGGAGTCATGTGAGTCCCAGGACATGAATGTTTGTGGATGTAGTAAAAGACTTCTTCCTATGCTCTCCAGAAAAATCATGGTCTTTATTTAGGAGTTTTTGCGTGTCTGTTCTAAGATTAGTCTTGCCCAAGTGATTTAGGAGTACTTAGACTCTGTGGGAATTGTTTTCTGTGAGCATGCTGAGAATGCCCTATTTTCCATTTCATCACACTTAATGTCATCTTAGGTTTAATGTGTTGACCAATTAATGACTGTGTTCAGGTTTCTTTCTGTAAAAATATTATTACAATGCATGACACAATAATTGTGTGATAATGACACTCCAGTGTGACACACACTGTTGCTCAAGTGCTTCATTAACAATCAGCCACTGATGACAAATACAACTCATTTTTGAATATATTTTCAGGTTTTTGCTCTCATTTTATATAAAGGTTATTAAAATAACCTTTTGTGCTAGTGGCACCATCTTGCTTGAAAGCTTCCCAAAATACAGAAGTCTACCATGAACTAAAAAATTGTCTTTATCAGGAAGGTAAAGACAATGATAATTCCATTGAAGTTCTTACCCATGCCAAGCTTGCATCTCTCCTGGTCATATGTAGGCATTTTTAAATAGTCTCACTTGAACACTGGTCTGAGTATGTATAACCTTATCTTCTGAAAGATGCTTGACAAATTTATCCAGCTACTTCTCTGATTTTGGCAGGTTTTCTTCAAAAGTGCAAATTAGCTGACCTCTAGGTAATATTTTCATTTAATAAATCAATTGTACAATGACTTGCAATAAGCCAAATGAAGCACATTAAATGCACACATGATTACAGTCTTAAATAACCTACCTGCTTCTTTTATCCCATAGACTTGATATAAAATTGATTTAAATCTTCCTTCAGTGGGACACTTTTTATTTTGCTTCACTCTGGGTGAAGGGAAAAGCACTCAGTGGAAATTAGACCATAATAACACCAATGAGTGCTGTCACTGATGTCAGAGAGACCAAGATTTCACCAACTACGTGTGATAAAACACAGCATATTTTTAGAACAGAAATGTTGAGAATTTAAATTCCATTTTAATTGCATGGTGTAAATCTGAAATAATTCCATTGACCTTAGGAGATCCATTACAGATTTTTATCAATCTGATCAAAATGGACTTTAACCAATGGCTGTAAGCTAAAAGAAAATATAAATTTCTCAAATCTGTTGTTCTGAACAAGAAAGAGACCAAGCTGATGTCTCTAAATCTTTATTACTCTTGCCTAACCTAAATAACATTATCACCTGCTTAGATTAAGGCCCAAGACTTGTGTCAAAACTCTCAAATATCTGTGAGCCTACATTAAGTGAAATTCTTGCTGTCCTCACAGCACAGACTTCTCAGTTCCCTCTTTTCTCTCAGCATTCAGTCCTGGTTTTCCAGAGCCTTTGATTTCCTCTCCTTTCCCCACTTTGAGCTCCCGGTCCCTTGGAAGTGAGGAAGCCTCTGCAGCCCCAGCAGGCTTGGGGCCAGCTGGCAAAAAGCTGCTGCTCCTGCTTGGCCTGGGCTTTGCAGGGCATAAGGAACTGCCCAGCAGAGTGGAACAATTGATCATTCAGCTCCCTCTTGAGCACTCAGCTCGGGTTGAATCCTGGTGTTCCTGCAGTTACCATGGCCCTTTCTCCCAGAATGAAGCTAAAGAGAGCACCAAAATTTCTCCAATGTCTCAGAGGGTTACTAAGTTTATTTGCATTTCTACACTATTTGCTTTTCAGTTAAGTCAATTTTTTTGTTTCTTTTTCTTTTTTTTCTTTTTTCTTTTTTTCTCCTCAGGGATGATTCAGTATAAAAACATGTTTGTCTATATTAAGGGGATTCTGTTATACATTTGGGATATGTTGGGATTTTTTTTCCCCATTAACTTCAGTGGAAACAGAATAAAGCCTAAATGGGGATTTTATTGTTTTTGTTGTTAATTTGTTCTCCACAGATCTGCAATAGCTTATGTTCTCCGCTATCTCTGCTTTTTTTCATGACTGAACTTGAACTTGCTTGGAGTCAAGTGATGCCAAACTTCTAAATCTGTTCTGAGGGAGTTTGAGATGAGGCAAACAGCATTGGAGTGGAAATGTTATGTCATAGTAACAAATGCCTATGGATTAGTTAGTTTATTTCCAGGACCTCATGGGCTATGCATTGCTATTTATAATTTAACTTTCTCAAGCAGCCACGACTGTGTTTATGTTGCCATGGTGTTCCTTGCCATACTTGAGGGTGGATAGTAAATGCTATAATTGAAAATTGATACTCCCACTGAATTAAGGGTAACAGGTGGTTATGTTTTTATTTAATCATGCTGCAAGCATATTACAAGTTAAATGTAGATACCTCTACTCCTGCCTCTTTGCCAAGACATTTTCAGACATGCCAGTTTGTCTTCAGTGGCCAGGACTGGAGTAAACAACATGAGTGATTTGTCTTGTGACAGGCCAAGGAATGTCAGTGGCCATCAATGAGCATCCTCCAATTCAGACTCAGAAGCAAAAGTTCTTCTGCAGGAGGGAAGGAGCTGCTCTGGTGCACGGGGCCAAGTCTCTGTCTCACCCCACCCTGGGGACTGAGCTCTGGGTAAAGCTCTGCTTCCTGACCAGCATCTGAGGAGCAGCCATTGCTCTTTGCTTGTGATCTCCACACATTAGCCCTTCACCTCATCTCAACTCTTCATTTCCTTCTGTTTTCCACCAAAGTTTTCCACAGTTTCCATGTGGGCAAGACACATCCTACTATCACAACTATTCCAAGCATCCCCCTCTTGTGACCATAAGAATAGCTTTTGATTAAATTTTGTCAACTCCAATAGAATCAGTTAAATTGTATATCTACAATATATAACACATTAATCTATAATTATCCATAACAATATATATTATCTATACTAATATATATTATTATACTATAATATATATTATTATATTATTATATTATTATAGAATATATAATAATATATGTAATATATATGTATAATATATGAATACATGTTTTCACATATGAATATGTACATATTTTTCCATTCTTCAGAGTAAAAAGACAGAAACACGCAGATACTATCCTAAATTATTCTTAATGTTTGGGTGGGGGGAAAAAGGTGTAGTAGATTTTTCTCCCTACAATATTTTAAGATGTGAAAATGAAATAATTCAAAACAATTTCACGCTCTGTATTTACTGCAAAAAGCAATATGCCCAGGAGTATAGAGTAACCAGGTGCAAATACTTCAGTCAGGATAGTGTGGTTATTATCAAAGGCATTTATAAAATATGTGTTAATAGCCCCAAACCGAGGATGCCTAATTGGTGCAATTGTGTGAGCAGTGAAGTGCAGAGTGGAGCTGCTGCCTCAGTTCTGCACAGCAGTCTCCTGTTGAGGATTTTTGTACAGTTTTTAGAAGCAGCTGTCAGACTTTGGTCTTTATTAAGTTTGGCTAATTGGATCCTCCAATTTTTCCTATAGCTATAGGATATAAAATGAATTTTCAGGAGCAGGAGATGTGTGCATACGCAGAGTTTTCTCTTTAACTCAGTTCAGTGTTGTTTCTTGTTTCTCAATTTTCCTTTCACATTTTACCATTTTGTAAAGCAAAGCCAAACAAAATAGCTTTCATGGATGGTATGTTTTGTCATATTTTGGTTTTTAAGCTGGTTTACATTGGCTGCAAATATCCATGTTATTTAAACCAGTGTCACTTGCTTTGTACACAAGACCAAGAGTCAGAGACCGTCTTAAAGCTTTGCAAGGAGGTCCTGAAGGCCTTTTACAAGCTCACAGCAATTGCATTCCTTTCCATGGGTTGTTATACTTAACATCTTTGTTTGCAGGCCTTTTCCACAATTTTGGAAGTTAGACTTGCAAATTAAGTGAGCTACTTCAGGCTTATGTTATAGGTAGCACTTGATTGAGTTTATTGTTACAGACATTCCCTAGGGCCACTCACAAACTTCCATGTAACAGTAAGTGTGCAGTAAAGCATTAGGCTTTGAAGTATTCATGCATATTTAATGGTAAGGGGAGAACTCAGCATTGTAGCCAATTCAAACCTTTGACAAGAACAGTGAGTCAAGGAAAAAAATTGAGTTTGCAAGATGGTTTTGATCAAAGGAAATTAAAAAAGCATTGCTGAAGGTGATTAATGTAGATTAGTGGATCATGTGTTTTAAGGACCATGTCTTGGATTCACAGATCTAATGGAAATTCAATCTCCAGCTTGGGTTTTTCTTGGCCTTTCTGTGTTTTCCCAGCTCAGCTGTCCCTTCACCTCTTTTTGGAGATGTGGGACCTCTGCTTTCTTCTGGTGCTGGTACTAAGTTTGAAAGTCCCAGAGTCCTTGTGTGAACCTGTGCCTTGGAGCTGCCTAAATCTCCTCTAAATAGATATTGACCTGAGAAATAACTCCCTCTTCTAACCAGTGTTACCTGTGTGGGCACAAGAGCAAGTCTGGAGTCAAGCTGCTGCTTCAGCAAGGTCTTCGTCAGCCACAAACCAGAATTTTGTCTTGAAGTTTCTGAAAGCTTTGCCACTGTGTTTTACCAGGCTTCATTTTGTTGAGTTTATATCAGGTTATTCCACACTTTTCTTAAGCAGTTACCTATGAATATTCATTCTTAACAGTCACGATTCTCTGTGTGAAATTGTAGCATGAATTTTTATCTTGGTGTTGATGGGTGGTTCCTGATACTCCCTGCTCCTGTGCTGTGTTCATTTCTCTGGTACCTTGCTTTTTAAATACAGGTTACACTGCAGTGAAAATGCTCTTGGTTTAAAATATTTTTTACCTGCTTTGTCAGTTAAAAGAAAAGAAGTGAAAAGTAAGGGGGAAAAGGAAGGACACAGAATGCATTTTTCAGAGAAAGGATTTTAAATAATAAGGTTTAAAGCAATAGAATTCACTTGCTCCATCAGGTGACATTTAAAAGTATTTTCCATTTTTTGGAAACTGTAAATATAAGGAAACCATGTAAGAAAAGGAATAGACTTGCTGATTAAATATTTTATCATGCAATCACTGACATAAAAATAATGACAGAGCTGTTGAGGAAGATTTTTGCCCGTCTTATCATGCAAACCCTTCTTTTACTGTTGGACTTTTGACTCTTCCTGTCAAGAGTTTCAAAGCAAAAGGTCTTCTAGCTCTATCAACATTTCATCACCCCACTGATTTATGTGTGCAAATTGTTTGCATATGTCAGATTTAAACAAAAACTGTTTTGGAGGCACAGCAAACTTTGCAAGTTGACATATGAAGTTCACCTCAGTAAGTCAGCTGAAAATTTGGTTCCTTGTGTCCTTTCTGTAACAAATTGGTGCACTGCATCTGCTTATGATATTCTAGAAAACAGAGAAATAAAAATTCTATCATCAAAGTCTACAAGGTGTAGAGCATCCATAGAGTTTTTTTACTATTTCTCATGCTTGCATATTGATGCTAGTTTAAAACAGCTTCTGAGGCTTCAAAGATTGATTATTTCTTCATATGTTGCATTTATAGTGATGGAATAACGAGTTGCTGGAGTTTTTTCCTGTTAAATCTTTAGCAATTTTTTTAACTCAAAAAATATGCAAACTCTTCTGTGAAAGGTTTCTTGACAGAAGCCAGCATTTCAGTGTATCTGTCTAATGAAGCTGCTAGGGGAATGGCTGTCATGAAAATGCAAAGCCCTGTGGGTGGCATAAAGCCATTCTGACATCCTGAGTATGGGATCCTTTTCAGGCAGACTCTGTACAACTCCACAAATTAATCATTACCTTGAGAGAGGATAGCACTGGGATGTGCCCTGCATTTTCATCAGAAGGAGAAATAACTCGCCCAGGATTGAATGCTCATGTCCTGGGTTCCCTGTATTCCAATAGGGGAGGTCTGGTTTCCTCTCAGCTGACCTTGTGAGATATTTCTCTGTAATTTCACACTGCTCAGCCCTGGGGCTCAGCAGTACCTCTCTGTTTCAGAAGTAGAAGCTGTACCAGAGCTGTGTGACACAGGCTAACCAGCAGGAAACTGGGAGCTCTTTAGTTCCTCTGTGTGTAGAAGACCACGGTGAATCCTAAATTTTCATCCCTGAACTCTTCTTCCATCTGCAGTGCTGAGGTGACCCTGTGGTGAATTTGGGCTAAAGAATTTTAAGCTGGTGTCCCAGGTGTTCATTCCCTCTAAGGTCAAGGAGATAAAGTTACAGAGCTTCTCATCTAATCAAGAGTTGCTCTCTGAGCCTTGCAGGCTGCAAGTGATCACTGTAACTGTATCCTCTATGTTCTCTCCTTTTTTCCTTTGTACTCTCTGTTATATGCCTCCCACTCCCTCTTTTAAATCCTTTTTGTAGGAGGTTAATTTTGAAAATGTAGCTTTTCATCCTTGTTGAGTTCAAGTTATCTTAAGTTGCTACAGCCAATGTTAATGACGAGTGGAACACTCAGACCCACCACAAATTCCTCTGGGACTTAACTGGTGCCCTCTCTCCAGGGTTAAAAATTCTTTGTCTATTTATTTCACTTTGTATTGCACCTTGTGAACAATGATTTGTCTATGCAAGGACCTTCCTTATGGGAAATTTGTTTCTTTTAGAGCATGGGGGAACGTGCTCTCAGGCACATGGTGTGACTCTTGGGGATGTCCTGTGCAGGGCTGAGTTGACTTGATGATCCTGGTGGGTGCTTTCCAACCCAGCATATTCTGTGATTCTGTGGCCTTGGCAAAATGGGCTTTTGATATTAAAGTGCCCATTATCTGCTGGGTCTGCTCTGGCTGTGTACCTGCTGACCTCTTTAAACACAGATTAACACATGACTTTTCCTCACTAAAACTGTCTTAAATTTCACTCTGTGTTTATGCATCCAAGCTGTGCTAGTCACACACTTTTTTTTTCTTTTTCTTGAGTAATAGGAACCACTCTCATATGCTCTTTCTCAATTTTCTGTTCAATACATTGAACAGATGATAGCAAATGAAAAGCATATGAAAAGCAAATTAATACAAATCCTGTCTTACTTGGTGAAAGTATAGAATTATAACTAAATGCCCGCACAACATACTGAATTAATTGTAAATACAAAGATTCAATCTTTAGAATACAACTGAGATTTTTTTTTACCTTGGCTATCTGCATTACTACATGTAAGCACTAAACTTCAAGAGAGGATTTTTGATTCTCTTTTTTTAATTCTTATTCCTTTAAACTATCAACTATTTGGGGACTGTTTCTTAAAGAGAATCACAGAGGTAGCAGTAATGCTAATAGTTAGGATTTCAGGCAGTTTATTAATATTTTTTGCAAGTAATATCAGTGCACCAGTATTTGCATATTATATTAGAAGTTGTTTTGCCAAGTGCTGGTTGGCAGGATGTCATGTTCCCTGCTTTCCATTTGGAGCTGCAAACTCTTCTGATTGTTTCATCTCTGAAAGGAGCTAATGTTTGCTTTATTTTAGATCCTAGCTCTTGTAGGATGCACAGCATCTAAACTAACAGGGTCCTGTGCTCCAGGAGTGATTCCCCACTTTGTCACTGCCACTGCCAGGAGCAAACACAGTCCTGACGCTGTTCCATCACCACAGCCCTGCTTCATGCCCAGCACACACAGAACTGTCCATCTTGAAAACAGAGATCCATTTCTATGTCCCTGTTTAACTTTGATTTGTAGTTACATTTTCACTCTAACCTCCTCCCTGACTGTAAATCAGTACATGAAAAGCACACCACGTACAAATCTGCAGTCAAACATTTGATATGCTTGTAATTAATTGACAGCATACCTATACATGCTGGTCAGCAAGATTAATGCCCTTTTCAGGTCCACTTCTACACAGTGAAGCCAGTGGGAGTTTCCCTTCTTTTGCACTAAGAATGCAAAAATATGAACCTAAGAGAGAATTCATTGAATGAGGAGCTGTGTGTGATGTGCAAGACAATTCTGTCCTGAACTGCACTCTGTAGAATTCTGCTGGCTTTAGGTAAAGTGCTTTGTCTTACTCTCCCACAAAGTACCATAAGTCATTTTTGCATTCACATTTATGTGTTCTTTAAACTGTGCTACCAGAGGACCAAATTATGTTAGAAAATTTAAACCGTTTCCTAATGACTCCTAATAAAATTGTAAACCTGATTATTTGCTGAATTATATATAATATGGACAAAAAGGCACAAGATGAAGCAAGGTTTTTTTCTGGTCAGTAGATATCCAGGAGGAATGAGCCTGGCTTGGTAAGCCAGAACATTTTTCTGTTCTGGCACTTCTTGCTTTGCTGCCTCATCTTCAGCAAGAGAGTTAATAATCAAAAATCCTCATGTGGCTTCTTGTTCTGGAACTACAAAATTGCATTGTCCTCTGTTGATATCTAAAATTCTGTCCTCCTTAGGAGAAAACTTGTTTTCCTGATCAGAAAATTGAAACATCCCATGACTACAAGTGCAGGAATCCTGGCAGCCCCAGTTGTGCTCCACATTTTATGAGGAATGACATCAGCAGACATTGGGACCTTTTTGTTTTGCTGCTCGTGCTCTCCTGTAGTGGCTGCAGTCCTGGAATTGATGGCCCGTGGAAGCTTTTGCTGCCAGGAATGGGGGAAATATGCAAATATAATAATCTTCTGAATCATCTTGTAGAAGGCATTGCTGTAGTCTGAGGCAGAGTTTTAAACCATCAAAACATGCAAATCAGGTTTGTGTGAGTGACACAGTGAGGGTGTCCCTGTGCTTAAGTAGGGCATTACTCAAAATAGTTCTATTCCAGCTTTCCATGGGAAAGTACTTTCTGTTCAGTGAGATGTTTTCTTTCTCTACCTAGTCATCAAAAACACCATCAATCCCATTTCCAGTGAGGCAGGCTTCTGTGGAATGTGACATTCCTTACTTCACTTACTTGATAAGAGCTGTAGACCTAGATTTGTACAGAATGCAACACATACTTTTTTTTTTTTTTTTTAAATTCTTTATGCTTGAAAAAGGGCTTGTTCAGAAGAACTTGGCATCAAAAATTTGATTTTCTGGCTAGATGCAAAAGAGGTCAATTCACTCTTTCTGTAGTTTTCATGCACCTTAATCCAGAGAAGGAAATAGGAGTGAGTTTGTTGTAGTCATGATATAGAGTATATGGTTGGAAATAATTCAAAGGTAACCTGCTGCTCTTTGTGTCTGCTGAAGGAAAGAACATTATTACAGCAGACAATGGTCAGATGATATTTCAGAATTTATATAATACAGAAATAGAATATACTGTGCACATTATAATCATGCTACCAATTTAGTGAATGTTTTTACTGGAATTAACAACAGAAATTAAAATCTGTACAGGCTGTAAGTATATTATTCACCCAGCTGCCTTCCTGGACCTTCAGGCTTGATCTTCTTTCCTTTGCATGCATGAATTTGTGCAGGCATCAAGAGTTTCATGCCAATAAATGAGGTGGCTGTCAAACAAGATCCAGTGAACAGAGGTGATGGCACTTTTTCCCCCTCAGTATCCCACAGTGTAATTGCACACAAATATATCATTGCTTATCTGGATCTAAAGAGAAGCTTTAAATCCTCATAGAACACAGGAATGTGTGTGTCATTTTTCTGTTACTTTACACTGCTTCAGTTTGTGTCCTGTAAAATAAAATGTTTGAGCCTTGCCACTTAATTTTTCAGTTTCTATGAGCTTAACCATTTAGGATGATCCACCAGTTGTGTTTGAAGCACAAAATGGGGTGTATTCATGCAAGCATTAGTCCTGGTGTATGTGTCCTGATGAACATCAAATTAATAGTTTGGGTCACAGAGGTTAAAAGGAATTTCAAGTGCTGCTTTAATGAGGACAGACAGGAACATCTTTTGATACCTTGTACTGAATTGAAGCAGTTGCCTATCTGATATACTTTATAGTGGTGCCCGCTCCGCTTCCATAATTATGGGCCTGTCAGCATTTCCATTACTAACCCCTATATTACAGCTGAAAATATCACTCCAGGATGAAGTTTTGTACAAAGCCTTTCAGCTGTGAACGAAGAAGCTTTCAAAATTAATTTTGCTGCTTCTCCAATTTAAAAAATGAAGTTTTGCTGTTGCTTGCTCTACCCTCTATTAATGTCTTGTTTTCAGAAAAAAAACCCCACAGGGTCAAAATACTGATGTTTGTTTCCTGTAGCATGAATATAACACATTGAAAAGATAAGAACTGAAAGCTGAATGCTTTTATTTAACCACAAAAAAAAGCACAAGCAGGAAAAAGCACATCTGCAAGCTGCCACTCTGAGCTCAGAGCCACCTCACTTCATTTTCACCTGTCTGCAAAATTTCAGTAGCCTCTATCCTTTTGCAGAAATTCCAAAACAGCAGGGAAATTAAAATTTCAGTATCAACGTAGCCTGATTTAAAAATTGTTATTTAAGAGTTCAAGGGTACTTAGAATTAGGAGGTGCCAAAATTAATGTTGCCCACTGCTTTTTGAATATATTTTCCATAAAACTGTCTTCTGAAAAGACTGGGTGTGGCTGGAGTGAAAACCATGTTTTCACCATGTTTTTTTTTTTTCCCACTAACTTACATCTCTGAAACTGTAACCAGTGTCTACCATGGCTTTGAGTGATGCATATCACTGAAGTGTCTGAATATTTACTAAATATTAATCAATTTCTTTTCATTACGCTTTGTAAATGGACAAGTTCTGTAATTTTGCTGATTACAAAAGTCTGTGTTGAGACAATAGTTGAAAATATTCACCTTTTTTGAGTATTTAAAGTATTTATACTCTTTTTATTAAGAGTATTTATGCTCTTTTTTGAGTATTTAACTCTTGGAGCTTTTTTTTTTTTGCAGAGTGGAATTGGAATAAGAGTTCTCATAGCCTTTAGCAGCTGGCAATCTGGTAAATATTTATTATTTCTCCGAATCAGATCTCTTGTGTCGAGTGGGGTACCCAGATGATGAGAAACAAGAGAATAGCAATTGCTTGTGAAAAATTTGGGATGAAGTGGTTTGTTTTGTGTTACCTCCATTGCTCAAATGTCATCATTCCTCATCCTTTTGCATCACAGCCAGGCCGTGGGGCAGGCGATGCCCAGAGGACACGCGCTCATGTGGAGTCCTCACTTCAAGTGACCTTGAGCTGCCACTGTTTGCCCTTCCCAGAATGTTTTTCAGCACTTCAGCAAATGGAGCAGAAGCCCTACGTAAAATCATCCACATTAGTATGCAACTGCCTCAGATAGGGAGAAAAAGTGGTACATGATTATTTAATTGTGCCAGTGTTTAGGTACCCAAGTGCATTTAGCTCCAATCAGACACTCATCCCTTTCCTAGCTCCTGACTGCCTAGCTTTACAAGCTGAGCAAGATTTCCTTAAGCATAGTTTTTGTTTGTAATTATCTTGGGGGATTTTGCTAACTTCTGGGGAAAAAAAAGAGCTTGACTATCATAGAATCACAGTCTGGTTTGGGTTGGAAAGGACCTTTAAAGGTCATCTGGTCTCCACCCCTTGCCATGGGCAGGGCCATCATGTGATGTGTGATCATCCTGCCTCATGTGAGCTGCTGGCTCTTATCACCAGTGCTGGAACCTTGGGATGCACTGCACAGGCTGCTGCACTTGAGATAATGGAAGTAATGGATAAAATGAGCATTTCAAATGTACACAGTGCCATATGAGAGAAGCGAATAAGCAATAGAAATAAGTCTGTGATAAAGAACACGAGAAACATATATCCTAAATATAGTAGGATCCGTAAGAGTGTGCAGTAAGGACAGAGTATTTTGATAATTCTTCTGGAAAGCCCTAAAAAGCTTCTTTGAGAATATGGAGCTGTATTTGCAAAGACTTAAATTTAAAGGTTTCTATTTAGCCAAGGGATTTTCATGCCTAAGTATTTATGCAAAGACTACATGTCTGTTGAATTTCAAATCCCTTTCCTAGCTCCCTGTAGGCATAAGAGCCTTCCAAAGTAAAAAAAAAAAAAAATCTGACATTTATTTCCAATACAATGAATCATTTTTATTTAATAATTGCTATTATTTTTACCAGCAACTGAAACATTCCGGAACCATTTTCATTGCGGCTTTCTGAGCCTGAAGTAGACGCAGTAAAACATCATGCAATTAAAATTCAGGGGAGTTTTTAGCAGCAAGAGAAGAATCTCTTGTACTGGCAGTTGTTAGCCAGTTAAGGACTGGTCATCTGTTACTTTCTTTGCTCACACTTTAGATACAAATCACTTCAATGTAAGTGGTTAATTTTCATTTACATGAACCACTTACTGCTACTGATAACATGAATTTTAAATACAATTCTGTTAACAGAAAAATACCACTACATATTTACACAATACACTGATTATGTCAGTGTTAAAAGAAATAGTTGATGATAACATAAACTTGTGTTTTACTTAACTGGCAATAACCTGCTGCAGTATCAACATCATTGTTAGCAATATAAACAGACAGCTAGTAAATACACAACACATGCACTAAAGTGCCTTCATGGGAATTACTGTCAGAGCAAGACTGGATTAAGTCAAACTGCCAGCTGCTTTTGATATTTCAGGCCAGATTCAGCAAGACAGTGGCCTTTGTCAAGTCAAATACAGATCAGCAGGAGATGAGAATGGTTATTTGGCTTCAGTTATAAAGTCCTTTATATTTTGTTTCAAAAAAACAGGAATAAAACAGAAGTTATAGTTAAGAAAAGCTGAGAGAGCTAAGAGAATAGGGGCAGTCCTGAGGGCAATATTGGGTTGGTTATCTCCACTTGGATTACCTGCAAATGTTGGCCTGAGTGAGCTCAGAGCAGTTCAGCCAAACAAGCCAGCCCACACTGAGCTTGCACTGCAGTCCATGTCTGTTATTCTTCATTTTTTCATCTTGTTTCACAGGTTAATTATTTGATAGCTCTTAAAACTCATCTTCTTTCAGCATCTTTTTCATATAACCTTCTAAACCACATCTAATCTTTCATTTCAAGAAAATTCAAGGCAGTTCCACTTCTTTGAGCTTCTCACTTAATAACTACTCATACAAATCTTTAGGCTGATGTTCTCTGAGACACTGTCTGAGATGAATTTCTTCTATCTTTCACTGTATTCTAAACCAGCACATTTTTGTTCATAGCTTTGAATTCTTGCAATTTTAGGTATTTCAATGAAGTTGTTGTGATGTGTAGAAAATTATTTTGAGGATGATATGCAATGGTAATTGAGAATTCATTTAATGTCACTTTTTCCTTCTGTTGTCATTGGAAGAAGAAATGTCACTCGAATGGCCTTAAGGAAACATTTGGTCTATGGATGAGTGGAGAGACAAGCGTGTCTCTGCAAGTTTCCCTTCAGGATTGCATTTCTAGACTTGAGAAAGTGAATATTGTGCTTCATTGTTTCCCTAAATGTGTGTCCTCACAAAGCTGGGACAGTGACACCGCAGTGACGTCAGTTACTGCCAGTTACTCACGTGGCAAAGTACTAAATGCAGAAAACCTTTCACATCATTCTGACTTCACAGGCACCTCAGCTGCAAAGATAAAAGCATCCATTTTGTAAAGGTTGAGAGTTTTGTGATATAAATCTCACCAATGGATAGAAAAGGACAGGAAAGAAAAGGAACTAAAAATGGACTGGCAAGGAATAGTGTAATATTTCAGCCCTGCAGAACTGCCTTCAATAGTAAGTGGAAAACCAATGCTAGTTTGATCTTCCTGTTGTAATGAAATTACTGAATTATCCTTTCATGTCCACAGATTTAAAAAAAAAAAAAGGGAAACTTGATTGTTCATAGAGATTTATTGATATGAATGACCTTTAGGCATCCTGGCTGTCTTTGTGGAAGTCAGGGAAGTCAGTTGTTGAATAGCTGGGGCTGTCAGGGCTTTGTGGCACAGTTGAGGACTGGAATAACTATATAAATAGCAAGCCTGAAATTCAGACCTTCTGGCTGTAGAAGAGCATTTTGTGTCTCTGTAGCACACATCAGGTCTGAGAGGAAAAATGGAAGGTCTAGTTTTAAGAAAAAGAGCCTTCCCAAGTTAAGGCAGCTACATGAGAGCTTGAGTCTCCAGTTTGTGAGTTCTGGCAGCAAAAAGGAAGTGGCTTTCAGGGAGTCACTTGCAGTCAGGGTGTTCTCTACCAGTCCTGTGCTTGGTGCTGCTCAAGCAGTTTCCTAAATTTTGTTAGGAGGCCACCAAGAGCCAGGTCCATAATGAACCATAATGCTGCATAGTCATCCTTGTTCTATCCATCTTATTTTGCCCATTAAAAAAATAGAGGAAGGTAGAAGACTGCCATGAGAGGTGGGATTTGTACCTTTGGGGGGAGCTGTGATGCAGATTTGCTCCATGTGGAATTTTCTGGCCTTCATGAAGGCAGCATCAACAGGTAATACAGGAAATATTGTATGAACCCAAGGCTGAAACTCACACTTCATTTTCTTTCTTCCACTCACTGTAATTCAGGTGCTAGAATGCAAATATTTTATTTGTTCTCAGTAGCTCAGGAAGAACTGGGCAATGGGAATCCTCTGAGCTGTGAAAGAAGATCCCTGACCCATCACTAAAACCAATTGAATTAAACACAGTTTGCCTTTTTGGAAGCCCTCTTTGGTTGTTGGATCTAGGCTTTTGTACTCTCTGTTGATGGTCATTATGTGTTTGTGTGTTAGAAATTATTGGAAGAATGAGAAAATAAAGCAATAATCAGTCATGCTTGCCAGAGTCTGTAGTTTTAATGTCACTAAGTGCCATGGGAAAATGACATGAAAGCACTTGTCATCCAGCAGCCCTGAATACAACCTCCCATCTTTCCTTGCCCTAAACCAGCTTTTTTGCAACATTAACTTCTCTTCTGTGTTTAGGCCTCCCTTTAAACACTTTAAACATTTTTCAATAATAATTATTGGGTTTGCAATTTAAATTTAAAGAAACAAGTTGGAATAAAAAGTTTCTTTTGATTTTTTTTCATTTCCACCTCCTTTTTTTGCATTAGATATTATTTAAAACCACTACATTATGTGTTCTATTTTATTGTATATCTTGAGTATATATATTATTGTATATGTTGAGTGCTTTTTCTTTTCTAAATCAATTTCATTTCTGTGTGTTATTTGTTTATGTAGTGTGAGCTATTGATGATCCAGATTATATCAGGTGGCTGTGGAGCTAACTCAGAATCACACGAGAATGAGGACACGGCAGGTTTAGTATGGTCAGCTAGAGTATGCAGAGTCTACAGAACATAGTAGATAGTAGAATATACATAAACCTTGTGTGCATTGATGGATCCCACTGGGAATGCCAGAACTCTTCCCACATATTGCCCTACTTGCCAACATTTGTGTTCACAGCAAGATGACCACTTGGCTCCAGCAGAAGTGACAGTGTGAGCTTCCCACAGAGCCAAACTGGTGGCTGTCCCTCAGTGACAGTTGTGACCAGTTGGGGCAGCAAACTGCTCATTACCATCCTTTCAATCAAAGAGTAGAATTAGATGCATTAATTTATTTGGGTTTGACTAATTGTCTGTGACCTGGAGAGAAGAAAATATTAAAGAAGCACTGCTTAGATGGGTTGTCTGTGGTGGCTTTGCTAATCCAAGATTGGGATGTGGGTGTATCAGATGCTGAGGATCAAGGAAGGTGCAGCTGAGGAATATCCCTGCTCTGCTGTTCCACTGTGTTGCTTTAATTTGTGTGTCTGAGGTGCTGGAGACAGTTCAGCCGTGGCAGTGAGGAATTCAGAGTCCCAGATGGTTATCTGCCTCTCAGGAGAATCCTGCCGTCCATACAGAGCACAAGGCAAAACAACCACCAGAAAAAAAGAGAAAGAGAAATAGAGAATTTTGGTTTCCAGGTTGGATAATTAACCATTAACATTCCTGATATGTATTCATTCTGTGAATGAATGTGAGAGACAGAGGAATGGAATATTCTAAAGATTAACAAGTGTCTGGAAAGTGACAGTGTGGATCCTGCAGGAACAGTTTGCCATGAGCTCCCACTAAAGCTGTTCCCTGAACTATTTTGCTAAAATCTTCCTAGTCAAGCTCCCAGGCCCAGCATGAAATACCACATGTTAGAGGTTTCACTGTTTTGGTAACACCTATCAGGCAGTGTGACATCCTTTCCCTCTCTTCCCACCACAAAAGTTTTCAAATAAGGGAGAGAGATTTAAAACAAATCTGAGAAACTGTCCACAAGAGCACTTGATTTGTTAGTGAGGAAATTCTTCAACTGGCATTTACCCAGCCTTTGGGCTGCTGGAGAAATCCCTGAGTACTCCCATTAAGGCATGGCATTATCTGGTTAACACAGCTGAGAGATCATAAAGTGTTTAGACTAAAAAATTTTGTCATAAAATTGTTTCACAATCACAAGCCTGTAGAAATAGTAGAAAATATCTAAACCACTATAAAAACAATGTTTTAACTTAAAAGTAATGCAGACATGTACTGCTATACGTGTTTGACTGAACCACATGCATTTAAAAGTATGTTAGACTGAAATTAGATTACTGACCAACCTGTGAGACCTGTTTGGGCATGGACCTTTTTATTGAGTTTCATTCATGTTCTAATGTTTTCTTCCATCTTTTTTTCTGTAATTATACCTTTTTGTGTTTCCCAAGGAATAATTTACAGGCACATGATATATGTCAAAGAATTCTCTAAGTTTGTCTGAATTCTTTATTTTTATGGAAAGTAATAGAGAAGGTCAAGCTGTGTTGCCATGCAACAAGTTTGTGGTCTTGCTGTCTGGTCTTTCTGCATGCTATAAAAAAATCAAAAATGTAGGAGATAAAGAGCTTTCATTGCGTTGCCATTGCTGCAGCAACCACTTCCTCTCTGAGTCTGAACCAATGACAGGAGCATTTGGGGAGTAGAAGGCCCTGGGTGGCAGGAAAGGAAGTGATGAACTCTTTGTAACTGTATTTTTAGACTCTCGTGAGGAGAGGTTTTTTTGTTCAGCTCGTGTGTGTGTGGTTTTTGTTTAGGGTTTTGTCAATTATTGAAGTCTACAGCAGAATGCTTTACATTAATTCTCTGACTTTTTCCAAACCCAGATTTTTACAGGGTGTGTGCACTTCAAGTCCTTGAGCCACACATTTTCCATTTCAAACATGTGTCCTAGCAGATTCCAGCCTGGAGTACTCACGTAAACAGTGCTCCCATGACTGTCTCAGAGCACTGTGCTGAGAGACTGCAGGAAGAAAACCAGGTTATCTATACAGAATTCTTATCTGTTTATACATTTTGTTGTTATGGCTTTCAGCTCCATTCCCTGGTGCTGCAGTACACCATGAACTCTTATACCCAAAGGATCAGTTCCAAGTGACGCAGCTGGCTCTAACTAATGAGGAAGTGGTTAACTGGGCTAGGGAGTGCAGGAAGGCTGTTTGCTCACTTCTGTACAAAGCTCTCTGCAGTCAACAGGAGAGGCTTTCCATTGGCCTCAACAGGATCTGTTCCAGCTGAAGTGGCCTTTGGAAACTTCTTTGTACTTGGAAGTTTCCAAAAGGCCATATCACAAAACAAAATTCTCATGGTGGAAAGAAAAATATTCCCATTTAGAGGTACTGAGAAACTGATTTATCTGTTCCTGGTGGTGTATAAGCTACTTCAGAAGGATGCACAGTCCAGCACAGAACCAGGAGCTGCTCATTTCTCTGCATTTCCTGCTGATCATTACTTCTGGTTTTGGTATCCAAAGGGGTAAGGCAAGGATACCTGTCCTAGAAGAGGTTTTTAGCTCCCCAGTGCATGGTCAAGGCTCCCTTAGTCCCTCTGGATTCTCTCAGATGCTGATATCTGCACTGATAAATAGCCAGTTGTGTCTTATAGCCCCTGCATCAGACTGCAGGTAGTTCTGTGGAATATAGAGATACATATTTGTTGTATAAGCTTGAGAAATTATATCCCATTTTACCCAATCATTATCACCCTCTCTAATCTTCCTAAGTGTGATGAGCCCATGCAATTCTCCTGTGTTGGTTAAAATCTGCAGCTTTTCTTTTCCTGCACCTCCCTCTGCAGTGTTTCCAGGTTCTGTCCCAGAGGAGATGCTGTGTTTGTGTAATGTTCTAGACTTCCCTTACAGAACACTAAAACCAGATAAGCACTGTTGGAATGCCTAATGCTGTGGCCCCATCTGGCAAAAACATCTGGAGAACATACAGCTTCACATTTTCCTGCATTATGATAAAATTGAATTAAGCCTATAGAGTCCCTTGTCAGCAATTCTTTGCCTCCATCCTCCCTTTAGTCTACGTGTGGTATGGAAAGAATGTCTGCTCTGGAAGCTTTTCAGTCAGGAATGTGGTCCTTCCTGGAAATTTTGCTTATACTTACGTAAGAGCTTCTGTTCTGCCTAGTGCTGGAAGGCAGCAGCTCTGCTCAGCTCTACATCATCAGAGAACTTGAACCTTCAAGGTGGAGAAGTTTGAAATGAAAGCTTGTGTGCTCCAACTCCAGACAAACACTGAGCACTCTGACACCTCCAGGGTGTGCACCCCCAGGTGTCTCAGCTGCTTTTTGTCCTGCAGCAAAACCCAGGTTCCTGCCCGAGAGTTTCTTTGGCTGCAGTTTTGATTTTCCATAAGTCAGTAGCAGGCAAACAGATTTCTCCCGTAAATGTCCTCCCAAGATTTATTAGAGATTCATACATGTAGCAGAGGCATAGGTATAAAAGTAATAAGTTCCTATGGTAGTGATTCATTTCAGCATGGGGGGATTTTGTCACAGATATATAGAGTAGGTACTTAAATTGCAAATGTTTGTTCTAATTAACTAAAATGGAAAAATTATATCTTCTTTCAGTATTAGTTTTTAGACTTCAGTGTATCTCAAAAATCTGGGGAGGAAAGTATGTCTTAATTTCCTTCTTATGCAATTGCTCTCATGTGCTTCCTTCCATCAGATGACTTCAGATAACCTTAATATTTTCATTATCCTGATCCCTGTGTGAGATGCAGAGATGCAGGAGTGACCTCAACTATTTACAGTCACTGGATTCTTTATAACATTATTTTTATCTACAGGATGCAGGAATAAAACAAGTGCATTTTAAAAATTAAATTGAAGTCAGTTTTATTTTAGAAGATGAGAAAGTAGAATGAAATATTTCTGATAATAAAATGAAATATTCTGGACTGTGAATATATTTTTATTTCACTGTAAGTAGCAAACAAAATTTCATTTTCTTCTGAATAAAATATCAGAAGGCAGATTGGATTTGTCTTGTTCAGCTTGTTACTACTAAGTACTAAATTCTGATGCTGTTTTATTCATTGTAGATTGTGCATACTAAGAAAGTTCTCATTTTTCCATATTTATAAGCAGAATTATATTGCCTAAAATGTGTTGTAAGGAACTTGCTTGCCAAAAAATGTAATTGCAGAATTATTCCCTGCTGTGATTCTGACAAAGTTTATGGAATCCTTTGTAGTCTCTTTGGTGCTTCCAAACTCAAAGTTTACTCAATTTTTTTTCTGAAAGCATTGAATTCTCTGCACTTGAAAGTTGATGGTGTTGGCGTGAGAGAGATTTTTCAAGTCATAAAAATGAGTAATTACTGAAGAAGAGTAATTAGAGAAAAGGAGCCTGAGGGGAAAGAAGTTCTACTTAAACATTAAGCAAATACCATTAGCCATGCAAAAAGAGAAAATAATTTCTAAAAGCATGAATAGATGCACACGTGTTTGGTCCATTTATAGTTAAAGATAAACCTAACTCTCAAGTCTATTTCTGCACTTCATTGAATTTTGAAAGGGTCAAAGGGCATATGAAACTCTAAATACTCCCAGCTTAAACTGAACTGAATTAAAAGAACCAAATTTCTAAAATCCTGCACTTCACAGAAGTCAACCTCCCTGTTCAAAGGCAGCTTTGCAGCCCTTTGACACTTGGTGTGTCTGGCTGGCCACAGCACATCCCAGCTCTGGGCAGCTAAAATGTCTTTAATATGCAGGGCACATGAATCAGTTTCTTTTCCCCCCAACAAATCCTGTTCATTTTAATGGAAAAACAGGTAACAGCTTTTGCTGTCAGGTTTAATAGAGCAAGCTTCTCCATCAGCATCACTGGGCCATGGAGAATGTTCCATTTCACTGTGAGTGAAATAGAGTTCTGTACCACCCCATGGGCAGGGCTAGGGCCTGCTGCTGGGAAGAGATTGGTGACAGGGATCAAGAAGAATGCCCAAGCTTTTCCACTCTGACTGTTCTTGGAATATCTGAAATGGAAATAGTGTTTTCCTGGAATATCAGGAAAAGAGTTTATGTTGTTGAAAAACCTTTAGTAACCTCTACAAAAATTATGTTGCGGTTTTACTTCATTTTACTGCATTCTAAGTTAAAATTTTAAGATATTTCCTGAACAGCTCCTTGAGCATCAGGCTTTAAATTAACAACGACCTCATGAATGAATTGTGGCAAACAAATAAAATATGCTTTTGCCTTAGAAAAAGATTCAGTAATGTTTGATAGTTATCAAACTGATTGTGCACTGTAAAGCAGAGTGAGCTGTGCATGAAAAGCAGGGAGCTGGAATCAAGGCAGGGCATGTTTGCAGATAATCAGAGCAGGTACTCATAAACAGGGCTGAGAAGATGTGGAGGGTGGTCAGTGTGCAGCACTGACAGACTGCTCAAGACACACAGTAAATCTCTTTTAGCTTTTTTTATGTGCACAGAGGACTTTTGAGACAGCTTCCGGAAATGTATCTGCATTCCTTGCAGGAAATACATGGATAAATCTACATAATAGAATATCATCAGTATTTATGTACAAAGCTCATAGTGTACATGCTTGAAAAATGTAACCAGCTGACTCACTGTAAAATATTGTTAATAAAAACTGATTCTTAAAAATTGTATGAGCTTGTACACTCCAGATAAACAGCTGGCTTTTCTCAATAGCACAGCTGGTGTAGAAGCATAAAATGACTACAATTTGAACAGGACATGAGCTATATTTGGCAAACCATTTGCATGAAAGCTGAACATTTGCAACTTAATTTTCATTTATTTTAATTTTCATTGTACACCTATTAAGCAGAGATCTAGACCTGCTCCTGTTGGTTTCAGTAGCACTTGTTTTGCTGTAAGCCACTATTGTAAACTTAGAGTGGGCCACGTTGCTTCAGCTGAAAATACCAGAGGAATATACTGGCTTTCAATATCCAGTGTGTCATTGCTGAACTGTCATTCACGGGAATTTAAGCAGATAAAGTATCTTAAGGATGTAATTTCTTCCTTGAAAAGGCAAAGCAAACATGAAAGCAGTAAGAATGGCACTTCACAGCATGCAGAAGTCAACTGTTCCTACTGCAACTGTTAGTTTGTGAGGCTACAAAAGCGTGTTCCCATGAATTTGGGCAACAGTAAAGAATACTGCTGATGCAAGTCAGCAGATGTGTCGTGCTTTGTGATTCACAGATGCATGCAGGAATTAGTTGAAAGAAAAATTTCAAGCTCAACTCAAAACTCTGACTGGTCAGATTCTTTATAAATTACTGCAGGGAGTGACATTTATACCACCAAATAATTTGCATGATTTGCTGGGGCCTCAAATCACTACAGTGAATTATGCCAAGATTTAGACTTTAGAACCTAGATGTTTGGTGCTATTCCTTGATTGATCTTTTGTATAGATAAAAACAGATTTCCTTTTGAGGACAATCATTTAGAAGTCCACCTTTGCTCCTGGAGCTACTTTCTCATATTTGTGCCTTGGGGACAGCCATTTAAAACACCAGTTCATAAAAACTTCTTTGCACTTCAGATGTTTCTACATGACAAAGAGAATGCAGTGCAAATGTGCCTGGTTTGCTCTAAACATCTTAGCTTAGAAACAAGAAGTCAAACAATTCCTTAGTTCAGACTCCACACTGCTGTTTGGCCAGGCTAAAGGAGATTTAGGGTCAGGTCAGCAGGCTGGGAATCTCTGCACAGCACTGCGCTGGGCTGTAAGAACCACCCCCTCCTGCCTTCTCTGTTTACTATTCATGCTTTCCTTGCAGAATTTCCCAAGCAGTCAAACCCAGCAGTCTTCTTTTCACAGGACCCTAGCCCACAATGTCATTATTTTACCAGGAAATCACTATTTTGGAAATATAAACCTCTACTTTCACACTGTGCTACATAAGAGACACTTCCAAGTTCAAATTTACATTGAATTTATTTTCTTCCTGCTTTCTTTCCTGCCTCTCTAGGAAAAAGGATTATTTCAGTGGCAAGTTTCCTTACTCTGCAATGGTTACAAATCTGACTGGTTTCTCTCCATAGCAAGGTCCTGCAGTAAAACCTTGAGCTGGTGGTTATCAAGAAATACCCACCTCCATTGCTTGCAAAGTGGTGGTCCTGTGCCCCAGCTGAAACCAAACCAAACCAAATCCCTAATTCCAAAAGCAGCCAAGGAGGAGCCAATACAAACCCACCCATACATGAAAAATCAAATAGCAGCACACTGCACATTCTTCTATTCTTGTTAAAACCAAACTAGGAATGTGAATAACAAGGCAAACAGATCACTTTGTCGGAAGCTGGAGCTTGTGTCATGGAAAAGAGTTCCTGAAATGATTGTTAATAGCCATGAATCATCACCTCCAGGAGTCTGGGGATCAGAGGGCACAACCTCAGTGCTCCATCAGCCAGGGCTGTAACTGCCCACATGTGAGGGAATGAGGATGCATCAGGATTCACCCACTGCAGATGAAATGATGTCTAATAATACTAACATGAAGGATTTATGGTTAGTGAGGGAGATTAGAGAAACCACTTCTCCTTAAGTAATTATCATTAAGAATTAAAAAGAAATTACAGGTGTGTCTTGTGGGTAACAGCACTGAGCTGGAATCATGGAGGATAAATTCCCTGCTCTACCACAGACATATTTTTTAAGGCTGATGTATTAATTTCTGTTTCAATTAATCAAATATGAAATAAGGTTAATACTTTCTTTGCCTGTATTCAGTGTCTAACTAGAAGCTTTTCACATCTATAGCAGTGTAGAGCTTAGGTCTTGATCAGGACCTGAAAACAATGGCCTCAACATCAAAACAAACACAATAGGAAACCTCAGTGTATCCTCCTAAACAAAGATATTTACTCAAGCAAGTACATTTCCAAACAGTTTATTCCAGAGGTAAAATATCTCTGTAAAACTGCTGGGAAGAGATTGCTGGGAGTGATGGGCTGTGCATGTTTGGACAAGTAACTTACCTGGGGATCACCATGTTTGTCTCATGGTGGTCCTTTGAGGAATAATCAGCAATTGTTTTAAATAATTCAAAATGTGGAAAAGTGATAAATAATATTCCTATTAATACTTTTAGTAAAAAAAAATAAGTCCTGGAACACATTCACAAGGAGCACACAGAGCATCTTGCAAAGACTAAGACTTAAAAATAGATCAGAAATGTATCAATCCCTTTTAAGATTGTTTTCTGTGAATGAGACAGCATTCTATAAATCAGAATTCCTTAATAAAATTGCTACTCTTTTGCCATAATCAATGCCCTTGGTTTTAGTGTAGCTGGAATGATATAACTAGTAATGAAGCTGATCAATTGTATTTTCTTGCTAGAAATAAATCTTAACTAAATTGAGGCCAATGACAAAACAACTATTGCCATCAGTGGAGGCAGGGTTGAACCTTCAGAGCTGTCTTTGTGCAGGAGGACAGATCTGTTTCATTTTGGTTGTTGCTTTTTTTTCTTTTTTTCTGTTTTACCTTTGCAATTTTCTGAGAACAGGACTAGAAGCCACTGGCGTGTTTTAGCATGAACTTGAGAAATACTTTCCACTGTCAAAATGCAGCTCACCAAACAATCATTACCTTGAGCAGGCAGAAAAGACACTCAGTGTCTTCTGGACTCAAGCTCTTCTCTGCAGGAAGGGATCTCACTACAGGCTTAGAACAAAAAATCGAACCAATTGAAATGGCAGCAGCATCCCTGATGGTTTAGTATAGTTACAGAGAAATAAATGTAGATGAAAGTGTTCAACCATTCTTTTGAATATAAGAATTATGTAAGATGAAGCCAGTGATAAATCTGTTACATTTTCTGTGAACATTCAGATAAGAACTTCAAGGAGTCACATGAAAATTTCAGCTACAAGATCATTTTGGCATAATTTCTCCTTTGAGAGAGTTTTATTTTTTATATTCCACCTGAAGTTTGAAAGTTTGTACTCTGAGACTTGCATTAAATCAAAACCTGAGCAATAGGCAGTCAGGCTGAAAAAATTCAGACATGTTTGTACAAAGATTTCTTGTGCAGCTCCTGCTGGAGATGGTGGAAGCTCTACAAATGAAAGATATGTGGGGTGGACCCCTTTTAAATTCTTTTTAATTTTTTCTTTTTTTTTTTTTTCTCTCCTATCTGAGGGATAAAAATGCTTCTGGTCTCACTCATAATTTTAAACAAAATCAGATTGACCATCCTTATGGTGTTGCTAGCATGAACCTTGTTTCTTGTGTGACTAAATCCCAACAGCAAACACCATCTGCCTGTTGAAGGAGCAGGCAAGTCACGACCGAGACAAAGTCTCACTCATTAGGGCTTGGGAAACATCAGGGCTCTTTTTCCACAGTCTGTGCATTTGTTTATTGAAGTTCTTGCTCTGATATTGAATAAATTTTCCTCTATTGAACTGAAGAATTTACAAAGAGTTTTGCTCCAGATCCAAATTCATATTGTGTGAAATTTTACGGAATTCCTTGAAACAGTAGATGGTCTTGGAAAATTATCTTAGAGCTAAGAATACAGAAATTGAGACTGTGATAAAGCAGCATAAATAGTAATGGCACATCAGTTTACCCTTGCAGGAGTAATGTGTATCAATTACTGTTGTGAAACGATTCTTAAGTGCTATTTCTCCACAATATCCATAGGAACTAAGAAAAAGCTGTGACTTTTTATTCAGGCATTTAAATTCCAGCAAGTTCTAAAAGGCACATCTTTGCCTTGGATTTTATTCATGTAAATAGACACATACACTTGAAAAAAATGCTATTTTATCTGAAATAATAGTTGTGCACTCTCTGATTTAGTAAAGTACTATTATTTTGGAAGTTAACATTTTCCATTCTGCTCTACTCTAGAATGATTTTAACATTTTGTACAGCAGGTAGAAACAAATGAATAGCTCACCAATGTGCTAAGTTAGCTACTTTAAAGTACATGTACAAATATGTTTCCTTTGCTGAATGCAGCTGCTTTCCAGCAGGACTGCCCAGCCACTTCAGTCCTTATGAAAGGTCCCAGAATGGGCTGCCTTGGAAGGGACCTCAAAGCTCCTCTTGTTCCAACCCCTGCTGTGGGCAGGGATGTCACTGCCTGGACCAGGCTGTTCAGGGCCCCATTCAAGCTGCCTTTGAAGGTGGATATTTCTCCTGGACTGGTGTCAGATCCACAGCTATGGAAAGTCATTCTGCAGAAGGCAAGGAGCAGTGGGGTTCCTGCAGCAGAGCTGTCCAGCAGTGGTGCCTTCTGTTCCCTTCAGCATCTTCCAAATGGGAGGCACCATGCTGGGCTGCTTGGATACCTTCTGTGAGATCGTGGGCATGATTGGAACATGTGGGATTTTGAGCTTCAGCTGAGGAAAACCTTCCTTTAGGCACTGACTGTGCAGCATCTGGAAAACAGTTGCTTTGACAGCAGTGACCCTTATCTGCAGAGTGCAGTGGGCACAAGGCTTACCCCCTTCAACTTCTGCTCAGATTCATTTACAGTCTTTGGGATTTGATATCTTGCAAGCATTTTATGGTGGGGTGGGTGTTACAGCGGTCTCAAGGTGTTTCAGGGTGAAGGACAGACGAGAATGTGGACTCTATTATCAGAAGGCTAATTTATTATATTAAGATATATATATGTATTAACTATACTAAAAAGACATGGTGAAAGAGAGAGAAGGTTTCTCAGAGAGATTAAAGCTAAGAATAGAGATAGAAAGAATGATCAACAAAGACTCTCTCCCGGACTCTGTCCGATAGGGCAGTCATTGATTGGCTATTAATTATAAACATGAGAGATGGGCTAATCACAGGTGAACCTGTTCCATTCTACAGCAGCAGATAACAACTTGTTTACATCTTGTTGCTGAGACTTCTCAGCTTCTGCTGGAAAAATCTTAATGAAAGGATTTTTATGAAGAGATGTCGGCAACAGGGTGGGTCCATGAAAGAATAACAACCACTGTTAACAAAATGTGGTGTTGTGGGGGTATCTCTGGTCCATGTTGCTGGAGCAAATGAAGGCATCAGTACCACCCCACAGTTGGCTGTCAATGGGAAAGTACATTCATCTTGATATTTCTGAGGCAACGTTTCCAACAGAAACTGAGGTGTTTGTATTTGACCATTAAAACTGAAAGCAAAATTGCAAAGGACTACGTGGGCATAGGAAATTGATATGTGCAATTATGAAACACTTTCCAGAGGTGTCCATGGCAACTAAAATTCATAACTTTATGGGATAACACAAATCCCAATGGAGATCATGATCGAAATATTGACTTTATGTCAAACTGTAATTCCTCTCTCTACTCCTCATCTAACCTTTTCATATTCCACAGGATACAAATTACTGACCTCTTCCTTTCCATTAGAAGATAAGGACCTTATCACCTTTCCTCTTTTCTGCCATCCTTATCACTCTACAGGCAGGAAGTCTGTGCTCCCAGGTGGTCTAATTGATACATATCTAATTAAAGGCAAAGCATTTTTTCTCAGCTTGTATTCAGCTTTTAAGTGTGTTGCTTTGATTTCAGACCTGAAGAATAGCTTTGTGTGCCTGAAATTTACTCTTTTTCAAACTGTACTAATTGGTCAAATCAAATGTACTACAAACTTTGCCTTCACTGTGCACCAATACATTCATTTTTGTTAGAGAAAAAGAGAAAACAATTTGTCGTGGATCTAGTTAAAAGCTATGTGTGAGGTCTGCAGCTCTTCAGAGCCTTTGAGATTAGGACAAAATGTTCAAATATGATAAGATAAAGAAAAAAGATTCAGAAGAGACAAAGGAAGAGAAGTGAATTAGCAAGAAAAACAATGCTAGGACTTGCTTAAATCAAGATTCAAGTTCTAAATTTCTTACCTTCTTGTGGCCTGTTGCTGTAGGGGAAAAAATTTGGATTATGCAAAATTGAGGAACTAATACAGGGTGCCCTCCATCCTCCTATTCCTTATCATTTTCTCTAGTAAGACTGCCTTGTTGCCACTTGCTAATAAGGTTTGTTATGGTTTGGGGTTTTTTCTGAGCTAATTGCTCTTTTGATTTGGGCTCTTTAAAGTATGTGATAAGATTGCTGTTATAATATGCAATAACCACAAGAATCTCATCGAGTTTTCTGAGGACAGACTGTCACAAGCCCTTTGTTTGCTTGTGCTGAGCTGGTACTTGGCAGCTTGTGTGGTAGCTCAGCCATTCTCTAAATTAACAGGTTATTCTTTGTATTTGAAGGGGGATTGATGTGATTGAAGTGATAATTATGTATATGCCTAAACAAATTGCTCTGAGGGAGAGAGAGGTCCAATCAAGAAAACTGGATAGGTCCAAAGACCTATCAGGGTTGGAACAACCCTGGTATGTTCTAGAGTGTGCAAAAGACTTGAGAATAAAATTTCAGACCAGAATATAATTGGGAAAGTACAATTTTACTCTAAAACCTTTGTTAATGAAAGTTCAACAATGTATTTTTGTTAGATTTCTTTGGAGGCAAAAGCCCTGATGTAGATATGAGACATAATGAAAAAAAAAATCAAGTGCAACAATTTCTTTTTTAGTGATAGCAAAATTGAGCCAATCCTCAGTGTTTGGCTTCCTAAGTTACTTGAGAGTCTATAGAAAAATGATCATTAAAGTGCTTAAATGCATTTTAACAATATTGCCAAGTGACTCAAACTTCTTTTTTCAAAGAACTTGGAGTCTACGTGGGTTTTTTTCTTAAGAGCTAGTGCTCCTGTCTCTGTGGACCAGCTATAGTTACCCTAAATCTTATTGCAGGGCTTCATTGTGTTGGCAGGACAGAAGAGTCCTGTGTCCCACAGAATTTTAAGAGTTCACCTGCTGATTAAAGTCCCTTTACATTTCAGCATGTGGGAGCACTTGATTCACTGTTTACTTAGTCTTAACTAATATACTTACAAATACAAAGTCTAATAATAGAGGACTGGCTAATTCTTTACATTTGTATGCACACAGGTTTTGTTATTTTTTCCACAAGTGATGCCATGGACTTCATAAGATAATGGGAGGACCTTAAATATACTGGTTTTCACCTTCAAACTACCTTTTATTTACACATAGTAGTATACCATTGACTAAGATTGGCTTTTGAATACATGTGCAACAGAAAACTAATCTAATTTTTTCTTGGTTTTGCCTTGCAGTACAGAATTGGACAGCTGTACATGATCAGCAAGCACAGCCATGAGCAGAGTGACCGAGGGGAGGGTGTGGAAGTGGTGCAGAATGAGCCCTATGAAGATCCCAACCATGGCAATGGGCAGCTAACAGAAAAACGAGTCTATCTCAACAGGCAAGTGCAGTAAAACTGCTTCTCCAAACGTGGACTGTAAGAAAAATCTGCAAGGAATGCAGGCAACAGCCTTTCTGGTTCAAAAGAAGATGTTCCCATGAACACATGGTAGCCATGGGGAGCTGGGACAGATCAGTGGTTTGAAATAGAGGAATTGGCTGTTATCCCTTCTAGAGCATCTTCTCCATGGGAAGGAATTATAACTTGGAGTTCAGGATATACTGAAAGTCAGAACTTTTCTTTTACACTTAATTGTCATTCTGTTTTCCAAAATTGTTGGGGAGGAGGAGCCAAAAAACTAAACAACAAAGCCAGCAAAGACCCACCCTCCAAGAAAAACAAAACTGAACCATTAAAAAGCTTTAATTTTCTCTCACCTCATAATCATGTCACAAAGCCAGCATTTTTGCTGACTGTATTCTGCCTCAGCAAAGTTAATTGACATTATGAATGACCATTGTACAATGTCAGTCTTCTGGGTCACTAGGCTTAAAGTCATGGTGGAAAATTTGGGGGTTTTCTCCCTGAAGTTCCAGCATTTCTCAGAGTGAAGTATTTGTCTTCCTGTGCTGAAATGATACTGCTGAGGATCAATGTCTCCACACTCACAGGCTGGAGATATTAATATATATGTTTGTGCAATATGAGATATATTGCACAATCTGTTCCCATTTTTACTACTGCTGATTTAATTGAATACCACTGCTTTTCCTGAAGTTCTTCTTTTCCCCTGGGCCTGTTTCATTGTATTAAACTGATGCTCTGCAGCATTTTTGAAGTGGGCATACAAACATTGAGGCTATTGCTTCTACATTACAAGTTCCTCCTGCACTGCAAACCTGAGATATCTAACCTTAATTCAGGCCAAATTGAATCACCAGTGATGCTGCACACACACACACACACACACACACACAAGAGTTCAATAATATGTATCTTGCCAACATTTAATATTATTGTGGTTGTAAGTGTTCTCTCACAGGCTAGATACAGGACTTGGGAAAAATCAATATGTGTGTTCTCATAGTAGAGCTCCTACAAGTTGTGGGTTTTTTAAAATGTTTCTGGGTATTTCTTTCCTGCATGTTAAAAATGAGGCTTTAAGCATGGAAGAGCATATTCAGAATTGTCACTTCAGGGCAATTCAGAATGAATCACAAGAACCTAGAAGCCATGTACAAGCCATTCTTGGGAAGCATTTGATTCCTGGTAGTGCAGGGAATGGAGCACAGGATTTCTTAGCCAAAGATGGGTACAAACATTGACAAAGCAGATCTTTGTGCCTACAACAACTCAGGACAGTTACCTAAAGCTGTGGTGGATGTTTGTAGTCAGGTTCATTAAGTTTAATGATAATTCTGAATCCTCCATCCCCAGATTTTTTATTTGAATCTTGGTGTGGTAACACAATGCCACCAGATATTGCAGTACTGTTGTAGCTTTGTGGAAAGGATCAGGAGGTTTTCAGGCTGCTGTGGATTTTGCTGGGAGGCCAGGATGTCCCTGGAGGATTTCACTCAAGGAGAAATGCTCCCGTACAAGATGTGCTGGAAACTTCTCCTCTGCCTGCCTTGCTGAGGAACTTCCACCAGCACAGTTCTGTCCCTCAGCTTTCTTCTTTCTGGGTCCACTGCTCTAACAAACTTTCCTTTTCTCTATTTTGATCTGAACTGTTATCTCTTAAAGAAATTTGAGACTGAACTTCATCTGGATGGAGGAGAAATAAGGAAAAGAAAAAAAAAAGCTAATGTGATACTCATACCTGTGCTGCTGAAATAGAGATATTATCTTTTCTTGGAGTGGACCTTGGAAGAATTTGTGTGTGTCTGTGATTGGGACTTACTAGCAATTCTGAGTATAATCTGTGTTATTTTTTTTCAGGATGTTCTGTACTGGTGAAGATAGGTAGACAGGCAAATATGCTAAAAGCAACAATAACCAAAAAAGTGCAAAATGAGCAGATGTATATTTTCTAGTGTCACTATAACCTTAGTTATATTTAGAATTGTTTATTGCCTCTTCTCTCCTGGTGGAGCAATGTTTTCAGAAGCTGAAAGTCTGCATCCTCTGGTATTTATAATTTAGGCATCAGAGCAAAGTTTAGCAGGGGTAAGGGAAGGATTCATGAAAACACTGACAGAGGCTGACAAAATAAACAGAAGATCTGATACAGGGAAGTCTATTATGCAGGATGTAAAATACTGCTTAAAAGCCTGTACACAAGAAAGGTTTATGTAAAGAAAATAATCCAGTTTTGAGCAATGTCATCAAAGAGCAAAAGTCAATGCTTTTGGCTTTGAATCTGTATATAAAGTACTAACATCTGCATTTTGCCTCTGGACAAATAAAATATTTATATGTAGCCAAATCATGGTTAAATAAGCCCTAATGATCCCAAATGTATTTTCTTCAGAATTTTGCTAATATGGAAAGTTAATTTACTTCCTGCGCACAGTTATCTAAACAGAACTATTTCAAACATTTACACTTGGGAAACTGAGGTTTGGAAGCATCTCCTGCAGTTCAGCACAGATTCAGTCTTGGCCTGGGTGCTCTGCTCAATGTTTTGCCAGACCAGCACCATTTGAACTGAGTCCCCCAAGCACAGGGATGTTTGTGGTGTCTAAGGTCTGCTGTCCTTGGAATAACTAGTTCTGCATCTTTTGTTCCTGGCAGCCTCAGTGCTTACAACTGGAGTCATTAAGAGAGGGTTGAAAGATGAATTGGAGTGAACTTGCCTTTTAGAATATTTCTTTTTTCATCAGTTTTTTGTACCCTTTGTGACCAGAGTGCTGGAAATGAGAGATCCAAAAAAATGCTGCCACCCTTCCATAGTATTATTCAATTACCCTTTAATGATCCCTTCCAATGGTGTATCTGTGTCTTTGATTTCTGATTCTGCTGCCTTTGCACCACTGCACTGGTGAGTTTTCTTGACAGAATGAGCTCTGAGCTGTAATGTCAGTTCCATTAATTCTCTTCACTTTTGTTATTTACTCTTCCCATCAGCAAAATGGGACTAATGCTGCCTACCAGCCTCACGAGGTGTTTTGAGTGATCTGTTAATTTTAATATAAAAGCTTCCTACTCAGGAATTGCTGTTGGTAGTGTGGGAACTGCTGCGTGCCAGGTGAGGGTTTCAGTGCTGGCAGAGAACAGAAAGGAAGAAAAAAGAGTCTGTAAGAGGAAATAATGGATTCGGGATCGAAGTGGACTGAAATTCCACATTTCCTCCTGACCTCTTGTTGGAGAGTGCCTCCCTGTGGCTGAGCACACGGTGCCACCGGGACGCCTGGTTTGGCCTCACCTGTTGAGTGTGGCCAAAGGTCCCAGGCCATGAGTTCCCAAAATGAGCAGCCTGGGTTCAGCCCATTCCAAGGTTGTTGCTCTGGCCCCGATCTGCTCCCTCTGAGAGGCAGCACAGCTGAGGCAGAAAATGAAAATGCTCCTGAGAAGTCTGGGTGTTGCTGTCTCCCTCAAACACCTCACAAATGATGGGCATGTTTGGAAGTATCTTTATATCTACAATACACATAGAAATAGTCATAGTATATTCTAAGTCATAATATATTCTAATAATGTAAGTCATAAGTCATAAGATATTCTAATTTTATATTTTCTTTTTACTTTCAGCAAGCTGCCTAGCTGGGCTAGAGCAGTCGTTCCCAAAATATTTTACGTTACAGAGAAGGCCTGGAATTATTATCCTTACACAATCACAGGTAAGGAATGTGGCAGAAATGATTGCTGCTTTGTGGTTTGGGGATAGTTTAGTTTATCTGCAGAAGCTCCAAGTTGTACATTGAACTACAAGCACCAAGTCTCTTTAACAACTCTTCTTGAACTGGATGTATTTTCACCTTATATTTACTGGTATCAGGAAATTAAGATTATATAGTTAAAAACCAGAATGTTATATCTATGCAATTTCTTACTTGTAAAGAAAATATCAGGTGCTTGGATTTTTTCTGACTTGTGTCCTTTATTGTCCCTTAGACTTAAGTCAAATATAAATCTGCAGACTATCTGCCACAATCATTTTTATTATTAATGTGTGTTTACTGTAAGGATCTTGCATCATTGTTTTATTTCATGTTTCTCTTTTTTTTCTTTTCCCTCTTCTTTCTTTTTTTACAAATGGACAATTGGAAATCAGAATACACAGTAAGTTTTTCTCCTCTTTTTATTCCAAAAATAGAAAATGGATGTAAAATATAGTAGTGGAATCCAATCTGATCCCTTCTTAATATAACTTATTTATAATGCATTCAATAGTGAAACCTTATTTTAGTTATTTGTTTAAGCAATTTAAAGGGAAATTTGAAGTAATTCTAAGGGGATCCTATAAATTATTTTTGTTTGTCGCTTCAAAATAATTTGATATGTTTTTGCTTACTGACTCTAAGAAAGAACCTTCTATTAAAAAGGGTAAGGCTTTTAAGGTTCCAGTTGTTACATTGAGACATGAGAACAGATTTTATTTATTGGTTTATTAACTTATAAAATGCTCATCTCTGTTATAGTATCTGGGAAACTGTACAATCTGTAGACAAAATTAAAGATAATCTGGGCACAGTGCCCAGAAAAATCATCTATTCCCTCTCGCCTAACTAAGGCAAAATATAGCACATAAATCATGAGAAAAATTGTTTAAATGTGTTGGCCTCAATAATAGCAATAAGTTTCCAGCAGCCTTTGGAAGGTGAGGAGGGGATGGTGAGGAGGTTCCAGGTGAAGGGACCTTTCAGAAACTCCTGCTTTGATTTTGCTTGAACTTCTGACTGTAGGTAAAACATAATGCAGATGTTTCTCTTAATTCTGCAGTGCTCAAAAGGTTTATGCAGATTTTTTAGAACTCATAAAACACAGAGGGAAAAAAATTAGTGTGATAAAAAGAAAAAAATAAAGGGATTTAAAGGCTCAGATCTGAAAGCTATAGACCAAGAGCTGCAACTGTGATAGCCAGGTTTGAAAACCCAAAGCAACAAACTGGGCTCTCCAATATGTGCTACAGTTACTTAGAATATTCATTTGATTGTCAGAGGAAACCCAAATGTCCCAGAAAGGACAGCAGTGATCAGGGACAGATTCTCAGCTGGTTTTGCCAGAAGAGACTTTTGGTAGGGTCTGTCAGAGTTCACATTAATTAAGGCTTACCTTTGATAGCACATTTAGTTTTAGGCTGGAAAGCTGACATTTGCTGTGTTGCACTGATATCTCTCCATGGTAAATTTTTTCTTTAACTGAAAGTAAATTTGAATCTTTTAATGTGATTTTTTTTTTCTTCAACTGAGACAAGTGGGGATGATGCAAAGAGTGGTGGCAGACAGAAATATGTGTCTAAATTTGAAATGCAATACATTATTAAAGCCAAACAGCAGTGCTGTACTCAGAGAATCTGAATCAGGAGGTGATCTCTGTCTGATCTGGTGAAACAACACCTGGTGCAGGCTGGAGGAAGGTACAGCTACAGAAATGTTCAGGAGCATCAGCAGAAGTGATTGCAGTGTTGAAGAGACATGCAAAGAAAAATTAAATCAGTCCAGAAATTTAGAAGGTAGGCAAAAAAATCACTAAGTGACACTGTAACTGCCTAGGGGAGCTGGGGACTAATTACCATGGAGCAAGGAAACAGAACTAGAAGTACTGGGAGGAGATAAGGGAAACTGTACTTCAGACAAAAATCAAAAATATGTATTAATGGAGCTGATAGGCTATGAATTTATCTTCATGGAAAACAGAGACAGTGCCTTTGCCTCCAACTGTTGAATCTAGAACAAAAATGTTAAACATACCACTGGGAATAATTGCTATCCTTGTCTGGAATATTTCTCTAAACTTGATCTTCTGTATTCATTAGAGAATTCTGAAAGAAAGAATAAGCCCACAGACATTGCCCAAAATATGTAAGACAGCTTGGAAACCCTTTTCTTAAAGATCATAAATTATTTCTGAAGGGTCTGTGGGAAATGGTGAGAGTCAAATTGAGCCTCATTTCAAGGAAAACTCATTCTAAAGGCAGGCCAATAATTGGATAAATAAAGCATAATCTTATCGAGTCAAGTACGTACTGCTCTGTGGTATGTTCACACCTTATTAACCTTGTAAATTCCACTCTAAATAAAGAGAAGGACCTTAAAGGTTCAGCATGTTATTTCAGTGTGTGTTAGTGCTTTGGAAGAGGATGTGAACAGCAGACTGAACCTTACTGACAGTCTTAAGGTTTTTCAGTTGCAAAATATATAAGCTGTTGAGAAATAGCATTCAAACCCATACTCTGGCATTTAGAAATGCAGTATGGAATAGTTTCATCAATCTGATTCTCCTGTGAATATTATGGAATTCATAAATACAACCTTCTTAAAGACCTGAAATTAGGACACCTAAGAAAAAATACTCATCAGGCATTGAAAAATAATTTTCAGAATATTGCTCTGTGCCATGGTTGTATAAAAAGCCAAGAGCAATTGGATGCATGAAAACAGGAATGGAAATTACACTGTCATGATGTTAGTCCTCTGTAATCTGGATCCAGTTATGATGGCATCTGCTTTAAGCAATGGTATTTGTTACACAGCAACCCCCTAAATCTGGCAGCAAACACCACATCTGCTACTGGGTATTGACAACCATGTCAACAACATGTAAAGCAAAAGCCACACTTGAGATAATGAATTTAACAGAACTATTGCACAAGTGATGCTTTTGTGGGGTGCAATTTGTGCTGTAGGGTCACATCAGGAGAGCATTTGCAAACGCACCTGGTTAAAGCTGCCATACAAAAGATTTCCTCTCAGGAAGGTGACGCATGGGGACTGTCCCAAGAAATTCTGTACCAGAGCTGAAGCTAATCCTTGAAAGCTTCCTGCTGACATGGAGAGGGAGGAGGAAGTCAAAAAATACTGGCAAAGCAGAAGCCGAAGGAAGTCATCCAGATTTGGGGGTACTATTTAGGGAATAAGATATTCCTGTAAAGTTCAAAGTTTTAGTGGTTGGGGTGTTACTTCAGACCTGTATGTGAGAAAGTGTCTTCAAGGTAGACACTGGAGCTGCTTTGGTTTTGATCTTATCATTAGAAACCTGACAAGATATCTTGCTAAAATGCATGTTTATGTTTTATCTACAAATCCATTTATATTGTGATTAGGTTGATGTTAAGACAATAAACCTGTGATTTAGGTGCAGCAGAAATGCAGCCCTATGGGAGTAACTCCAATGGATTCCACTCCTTAAGCAATTCCAGGACTTGGGTATGGTCAGGCGCCTCCTGCCCAGCTACACCTGCTCCTGGGCAATGGGTGCTGTTAGCTGCTGGCTTTGGAAAGAATTCCTTTGATAGTCAGGTCCTGAGGCCTTTTTCCCTTGGAGGATGGAGACAAGATGCCTTGCAGCTCTCAACAACCCCTTGTGAGCCAGCTTATCACAGGCTTTGCAAATATGTATCTTTAGTGGAAAATATTTATGCTATTCACAGTGGCAAGAACAACTGAACTTCCAGGAGGCTTTGTTATTTTTATTTCTGAGGTTGCCCAGCAAGATTAGAAATAATTAACTAGAAGGCAAACTTGTGTCTACTGCAAACCAAACGAAGAAGAATTGCATAGAACTAAGTTTCTTTACCTGCATTGGGATATTGTTAAAAAATAAACAGCACAGAGCAAATATCCATTTGACCTGCTCAAGTGACAGTGGAGATTCTGGACAAAAAAAGAGAGGAGCCTCAAGCAAACGAGCAATCAGATCATGTTTGGTGACTAAACCATGGTACAAAATCTTCATGTGATCGAAGAACACTGAAAATGAGCCAAAGTTTAGCTCTCAAGCTGGAGTAGAAAGTGGTTAGGAAAAATACAAAGAGAATTTAAGCAAACTCTTCTGGGTTTGAAGATGCAGTTCAAGTGTTTACCAGGGATCAGTTCAAACAGATTTGCCTGACCTGAATGGCTTTGGTGGTGTTAGCAATATTTCAGTTCTAGGGCTGAAATTTAAAAACAGCTGGGTACTTTTTTTGTGCATAATTTATGGACAATTGTTAGTTTCACAATTATATAGACAAAACAAACATTAAAGTGGCATTGTTTGCTCTGTACAAGGAGGAGGAGCATTCCTTCAACATGCCAGTGTCCCAAACATCCTGATGAATAGAATATAAACCCAGAATATTTATGAAAATCAGTTATGGAACAGAAAGCAGGAGACAACAATTCCTTTGATGATTTATCACAATGACATTTATTCTTCTACAGCAAATGACTGAGGAAAATAAAATTATGTCATCTGGTATGTGTCAAGGCCCCAGAGTGAGAGTTGCTAAATGGTCCATTACTGACCTGCTGGTTTCTGATTACTTTTGAGAACAGGCATGTTTTGTGCTTCACTTAGCTGCTGGTTTATCCATGAAGTAAATTATCTGGAAGGAATGTTTTTGTATTGTTATTTTTATGATGAGATGACTTGAGAAGGAAAACAGTTGTTTCAGATAAACATTGCTGTAGAGTTTTTTCCTGTGTTCTCCTTATCTGATTACCAGCCCTTGAAATTTGGATCTAACCTCACTCTTCAGAGCTGAAACTTTTCTGCAGCTTGAGGATTTGAAGAGCCTGCATCAAAAATGCAGTACAAATAATCCATACTGCAGGATTAAAGCCTAATGCAAAGTTACTACCAGCATCCTCCCATCTTATCCCCCTAGCTCAGAAAAGAGGCTCACTGATGCCATTGTCCTGGGAAAACACAGATTTATTTCCCTTAGTAGAGGTTCCAGCAAAAGGAAGGACATCTGTAGTATTTATGAGAAAAAAAATAATACATTTTTTAGAGAGCTGCAAACCTGTATTCTCATTTAATAGCTTAATCCCATTGAAATGAGTAACTCACAGTGTTTGGGAGAATTCCCCTTTTTCCAGCACTGCCTTATTCCAAAGCAATCCAGCCCCCTCTCTGATAGATGGGACTGTCATTTCCACTTGTGCACGCTGCTTTTCACTTCATTTCTTCTTCAATAAGCAGGTTACTGTTCCCATGTATCAAAGAAAGAGATCCTGAGGGAAGGCAAAGCCAGTGATAAGAATTTTATAGCAGTTGGAGGCAACTTGTTACTCATCGTTCCATCTCCAGGTTATTGTATACAATACAAACAGTGGTTTTCTTCCTTGCCTTGTTTATGAGAGCTTTGCTCCCTTGTTTATTTTTAAGCCCTGTTTTTTCATTGCTCTTTTCCTTTCCACTCAACAGCACTTCTGTTTGCTGTTTGCCACCTTCCTGTGCTTATCTTGCTTTCCAAATTCTCCTCCCTCTCACTGAGTCACATCTTCCAAATGCCATCACCCTGCCCAGCCCTTTCCGTCTATTCTCTTCCAGCCTTGTCACCCTGATTGATGCTGCTTGGTGACCTGATCACACAGCAGCTCTGTCTGCAGCAATCTGAGGGGAGCCAGTAACTCCCCATTGTCCATTTTCCAAAGAACATTGAATATTCCACCTTCCATCACCCCAAAGTCCCACATCCCCTTTGTCACTTACAAAGAAGTTGGAACTCCACTTCTCTTTCCCAGGTTCTTGATCTTCAATAAAGAAATGCTGTTGTTACCCCCTGAGTAGCAAAACAGCACCCAAAAACTTTGAATTTAAAGGATGTGATATATGGGAGTTATCCTATGGAAAAGATTTCATTTGCTTGAACATTCTCACCTCACTGTAGCAGTCACTTTGTTCTTTGTCTTTAGGCTTTGTGGGGATCACTCTCTAAAGAATCCAGTTCCACCTGTGTTATCAAAATAATGCATGACCATATAAAAAAATCATCAGTCTGAAAAGTGGGGGAAGATGAGAGAGAACATTTGCATGAAATGTCTGCCTTGCTGGGCTTTTATGTTAAGATTTAGGGAAATATGCTTCTGCTGCTTAAAAAAAAAAAAAAAGTGGGATTAATTTTTACTGTGCAGAAATAACTGCCAAGGATTGTGGATTAATATTCACAAGGAACAGGAGAGGTGAAGAGCAAGGATGAGGTCTCTAGCAGGTCTTTGAACATTGTGCAGGCAGAATCCGCATGGAAAATGAAACCAGCTGCAACAGCATTGATGAACTGGCATTGCTCACACAAAGCAGGTTCCAGAGGGTGAAGCAGCCTCTCCCAGACCAACATATTTGCTGACAACTGCAGTAATTCCCACAGCCACCTCAGGTGTAATTACTACACCAAGGTGAATTTGCCAGCCCTCTGCATTAAATGATTGTCACACCCTGCATGTGTTTGACTGTCTCTTTAAGACTTTGCCAAGTGGTTTGGCACACTTCGGTTCTACCCTGTTCCTGTAAGTGTTGCTTATTGCTATGGCAACGTTAATCAATCATGGTGCTAAAAATAGGCCTTGCGTTTTTCAAGAGGTTATATGTAGGGAATTGCAAACACAACTGGGGCTGTGCTTTCCATATGCTGCTTTCATTCCCTTCATTCTAATGTGGAAATGCCCCTGCTCACGCTGGTAATTATTGGTTCACGGTTCACTCTCTTGTTATTGCACTGGTGCTCTCTTGAGCCTTAAACCTCTCCTGGTTCTTCCAAAATTGAGGTGCCAAATATAGAAAGTTTAGGAGAACAAGCAAAAAAACCCCGAATGTTCCCCTTACTTGTTTTTGAGTGTCACAGGTCGTGCTGGTTATAAAAATCTTTAAAAGACTTTATAAGACAGCTAAAAAATCTGGAGGTGACAATACCTGGAGATGCCTCCTTTGAGAGCTTTTCACAAAGACACCTTATCACTGAAGACACTGTGACTGAAGATTTTGAATTATTCTGTAGAATTTAGGTTTAATTTCAAGTTAAAGATTGAATTTGCCACTATTTCATTCCAAGAGGACCCTTGCAAGCTGTAGAGGCAGTGAAATGGGAGAACTGGAAACACTGCCCTGTGCATTCCTGTGTGTGCTCGGGATCGATCGCCTCCAGGTCAGTGCTGGAAGAACACGGGCCCCAGAGGAGGCAGAGCAGAAAGGGAGTGGTGCTCAGAAGAAACCTAAAAGGTTTATTACCTACTATTCACTCCCCAGTTTGTTTCTGACTGTTGCATAACAATTTTAATCCCCAGTTAAGTAAATACGCCGCCACTTGAGGGGAAAAACCCAACTTTTTGCACGATGAATAATAGTCTTTTGAATGATGCATAAACAGTTTTCTGGTTCTGCCAGAGCCCTCTGCCAATTAGTCAGAGTGCAGCTGATGAATCATGAGACACATTCTGTGAAAATGTTCAAAAATTTGGACCCTGCTAAGTGTTCCTGTAAGGCAGCGAGACCCCCCCACAGCTGCTGGAGCAGTGGTTGCCAGCCAGTTGAGTTCTGAGAGAGATTTTTGCGGTGGAGGACTTCTGGTGAATTTGAATTTTCATTTGGGGTAAACCCATGTTGCCATTTATAATCTCAAATTAGGTTGTTACAGTTCTCTCCTTCATACTAAACACACAGGGAGGCTGCCTGTGGGTGGCTTTACAGAGAGTGGCTCTCTAATGAGGTGGCTTGAGGTAAATGGCACCATTCTTCTATGCTAGTCTAAGGAACCTTGGTCTTAATGCTTCTTTTTGAAATACAAGGTTAGAAGATCTCTTGTTTTAATTAGAGTTTTGATTGGGTCACAGGAATCAACAGCTGGACTCAAGCAGTGGCTTGTTGAGCTGCTCCAGGCAGCCCAGCGCAGCCTCACGTTCAGTACACGGAACGGTGGACATTTCAGTGTCATGACCTGACTCATTGCTGACAACCCCTGACAGTGATTGAAAATAGCAGGCATTTCTTTAATACCAAGGTCAAAGGGAAATCTGGCATTTGGTTTTATTCATAATTCCCTCTGAAACTGCAGCTGTGCTTCAGATCAACAGCACGAAGGGGGTTTTTGCCTTCCGTGGCACCAGAACCTTATTTTGAGGAATCTGTCTCACTTGTTTGTTTTCAACAAGGATTGATTCTAGATGTGCTAATGAATATCCTGTGACCAGAAGAAGACTGAACAATGACTTGTTGGGTGATACCCGGTGAAGGAGGGATGAATTTGCTGCAGTCTCCAAGGAGCTGCCTTAGATTTCAGCTGTTGCACTACACCTGGCTCCTAAACCCCCTCTTCCCTTACTCACCAGCCCCTCCCTTGAGGAACTCTGAATGTTTTCAAGCCTGGACTTGGACCAGCAGCAGTGTGAGCACTGAGGTGTCCAAACCCTCATTGTATAACCTGTAATGCACAGCCCATGGAGGAGTCATTTGCCACAGGGGATTAGTGATGCATCACACGAGGAACTGGGCAGTTAATGCAGGGAAAGCCTTGGTGACTAACAGGAAAGATGCTGAACTGGTGTCATTCAGAGCTGGTTAGACAGCTGTTCCATCTGCTGTCTGAAAACTTGCTTTGAAAGAAGAACTGTGAAATGATAAATAAAATATATTTGAAATATTTATTATGATGGGATTACGTTGCCTAGTATTAAAAAATAGTCTTCATAAGCCAACTAAGCTAAGCAATCCTAAGAAAAAATAAATTTATTCCCATGCAAATACAGAATATTAATCTTTAACAGGAAAACATTGTTGTATCCTTCTTTTTTATTTTTTTGTTAATATTTATTTGGATTTAGTAAAAAGGAATTTTCACAGGGGTTCATAATCCACGAATTCCAATATTAATTTCACTAATAGGAAATTATGCTAAAATTCATTTCTCACTGAAAATTAAGAAAAAGCCCCTCACATATGAAGGCATCGCTGTCTGTTTGGTCAGGACCTGCATGTGGTGAAGTGTCCTTGGGTTTTTCTATGGGGGGATAGACTGGTCTATAATGAGGGATATCCAGTTGCTCTCATGATCTTAGTGAATTGAATTTCTAACAAGACATTCAGGACATTCATACTCTTGGGCATAGTGAGCATGAAAACCATTGCATCTAATTATTCCAGACTGCTTATACTGGTTTATTTATATCTTCATTATAATTTTCAGCTTTTAGATAGAATCTCTGGATCCCTCCAGAATCATCAAACCTTTAGGTTTACATTCTGGGAACATTTGCTCTTGTTCATGAAGTAATCTGAAAAAAATAAGAAAGGTGATGGCAAAAGGGATGCTCTGAATGTGTCAGCTGATGAAGCAAGGCATATTTCTTGTGTTAAACACATTTTTCTTTTGTTGCAGTGTTCGTTTTTGCCTAAATTCTCCATTCATATAGAGACAAAATATGAGGACAACAAAGGAAGCAATGACAGTGTAAGTACGGCACCTTGTGCAAAAGTTGATTTAATCTTCTTTGTTGACCAGAGTCTGTCTGGGGCCTGGAGGTCTCTCAGTTTGGGAAAGAGGCCCCCATCAACCTTGTGCCTTTGCCCCTCCCTGGGTGTCCTGCTCTTGAGCAGCTGCAGAGGAGTTACCTCTGAAGTACCAGGAGATGAAAGATCTGTGTACACACCTTCCTTTCTGCCTCTTCTATTCTATTTGTTCCTTCTCTAAACATCATTTACATATGTGAATTTAATCGTGATGAACATTTATGGAAAGTAAAGATGGCTTGGGTTTTTTGGTCTGCTTGTATTCTACTTTCTGTGTTTCACATTATTATCTCTGAATAAAGGGGGATGAATTCCAAGGAGGTGTCAGGAAGAACAAACAGGAAACTAAACAATGGTCAGAGATGAGAGATCTCAGAAAGCAGCTTGGGGAACAATGGCTGTGCACTTAGGGGATGCTTCTGGCAGTCACTCAGCTGAAGTTAAAAATTTTCAGAGTTAGAGATGAGAAGGACAATTAACTATGTAAAATCCTCTCTAGAGGAAGGGTGGGAATGAGCAGCCAGCAGCTGCTGATCAGAGAGGCTCAGGAGCAGAAGGCAGGAGGTCAGTCAGACTTTGCTGTGCAGAGAGCAAAGCAGAGTCTGCTTTTTTTCTTGCAAAAAAAAAAATAGTAATAACTTTCACTAAAGCCCAGCATGTAAAGATTGAACCCTTGGGTTCATACATAAATATGTTTCTTCCTGTTTCATTTTGGTATGCTTTGGTTGCAGACTTATGGGAAGAGGTTTTCTTGTAGGCATGAAACAAAATTTAAGTCTGGAAATTCGATCTGTAAAACAGAGACCCAATGATGGGGTGCTTGAACTCATTCTTGAAAAGAAAAAAGGCAATCAAGCAGATTTTAAGGGGTCTGAGCACAGCCTTCCAGTGTTTTTGGGGCGTCCCTCCAGCAGCCCTGGTAAGAAGAAGGTGTTCTGTTCTCCAGGTGGGAGGTACATTTCCCTCAGCCCCCTGGGGCTGCCTGTTCATGAGGCTGACAGCTGTTGCACTGCTTATGGCAGAATAATTACATGTACAAGAACAAGGTGGAATTTGGAATAATGCTTTTGGCATGCAGACACCTTTCCCGCTGGAACATGACAGGGATCATCTATTAACCACCAGACACCAACCACTCACAGTGGCTGCCTCTCTAGGCCAGATCAGTGTGTGAGTTAAAAAGAAGTGTGTTACATTACCAGCTAGATGAACATTGTGTAATTTATGCACTTTTTAACGCTCACTTCTGTTTTTTGGCAGCACTTTATTCAGAGCAAGCCCACACCTTTGGTTTTGGGGGGGTTCAGACTAATTTTCTGGTGCATTATAATGTCAGCAGTGAGCAGACATGATCTGGGCTGCTGTCTGACAGAAGAAGAACTGAAGCTATTTAAGCAGAGTGAATTCTTTCAGTGTGTCAGCTTGTGGCTAAAATACTGTGAATCAAGCCCTGAACAGTATCCAGCCAGGGAATTCAGATGAAAGTGGCACAGAGGTGGGATACTCCAGTGATGTGAAATCAAAGAAACTCTATTCTGCTTGAATCCAGCTCTTCCAATGTCATTTTTTACCAGACTGCCAGAGGGGTAATATCATATTACCTTTCTATTGCAGCACCTGAGTCACAGACTAAGCCAGTGTTTGCCTAGATTAAGAGATTTCGCTGACCCCTGCTTGAACTGAGGAGGAGAAAGAGCGGTGGAATTAGACGGTTGCACTCCAGCCCTAATTTCCCTGATTTTGTAATTCTGAGAGCTGTGCTGTTCCCTGGTGGAAACACAGTAAAGCAATGGAAGATCTACATTTTTTGTGCTCCCATGACCTTTGTCTGGGACCACAGACATGACTGGGTACAGCACTGAAATGCTGGAAGATTCCTAAATATGGAGAGGCTCCTGTTAATTCCGAACACCTTGGAACTAGGAGCAGGAGTCAACCTCATTTCCATTGCTCAATGGGCAGGCTTAAACCTCCCTTTAGAACTTGTGCATTTCTCCTTTGTTTCAGATAAGTTTAGATTAAATGTCTCTGTTTGTCTGTGTAGAAAACAACAGGAAGCATAGCACCCATTCCTATAGATTTCCATAGATACCTTGTATTTTCCTTCATTGCAACTATCAGCCTTGTCTGATGAAGAAATAATGAATTTTAAAAAAGACTTCTGTAAATTTTGCAGTTGTAATGCAAAATAGACTGAATTGAATATTAATGTTACAGTAATGAGGGCAATAATACAAATCTGATTTTAAACTCAGCTATTTCTCAATGTATTTTTTTAGATCATAGAGATTTTTTAAAATTTTTGCACTCTGATCTATTCTTCATTTCCATACTGTCTGATAAAGTAGATGTTGATTGTGAAAAGCAATACTTGGACATCAGGATACTGAAACTAATTCCACTGATCCATGGAAGAAAGCAATATGAATTGTCTTGGGTTCCTGGCATTTTGGTAGGCTGGGATGTTATTAGAATTACTTCATTTAACATGTTGTGTTGTCTGGTATAATTCTACCTAATTAATGCAATATATCTTGATTGCAAAGTTCCTACTGATTTTTCTTCTCATTTGGCAATGACAGAAGATAGTAGTAATACTAGTGAAAGAAGGTATCTGCCCTGGAATCTGATTTTTCTATGTCTTTAGAAATTCATTTCAAGCTATTTTGAATGTGTTAAAGCATTCTCGTTCCAATCTGTTAAAGTTTGCGGTCCATTTGCACAAATATTAATACTGACAGAAAGAACAATGGACTATAAATGTCTTTATTTAGGCAACCTTGTGTAGTAGTGCAGAACCATAAATCCACTGAGCTGTGATTTCAGTGCTCAGAGCAGCTGGATTTTAATGTATCCCATGTAGTTGTTCCATGGCAACTCTATTCTTAGAAAAACAGAGCCAGTGTTGGATGAGCATGTGAGTACATCAAATATTGTCCCTGCTACCTTGTAGCTTTACAGCTTCATTAACACTGTCAGAAACTGGACCAGTGAGTCAGGCCAGTCACTATTTCCTCTTGCAGACCTTTTAAATTAAAAGTCAACTTCCTATAGGGAAATTTTATTTTGATTTTACTTTTATTTTACATTACAAAATGGAATTTTTAAAAATTTGAATGTTTTGTGAGATGGAAATGACATGGGAGGGTGGCATCTGTAGAGCCCAAGAAATTTTGCTTCCCTTTGTCCCCTGGGCAGTGGCTGGGCAGGGGAAGTGCCAGGTGCCTACAGCCAAATGCCTCAGTGGGCACAGAGCAGTGCAAAAGGGCAGAGTAATCACACCTTTCTCCCAAAGCAAAATTTGCACTTTGGGAATTTGAATATAGATAGATGAAGTCTGTACTCTGAATATTTAAAACATAAGGAACATCCTTACAGAGAGAATTCTTACAGGTATCTCTGAATGAAATGGTAGAAATCCAGGCAGGAGGGTGGGAGTTACTGCTTGTGTGTCAATAAATTGGGTGTGTGCTTTCCATGAGAACACTTCCTTAAGCTCTTTTTTTATTTGAACAGGTATTTTCTTTCAACAGTCCATTGACTGCTCAGTATTTGTGTCACAAAGGACTAATTTAGCAGAACTGTCATCTCCCTCTCCCTGTTTCAGTGTGTACCACAGACACAGGTTTTGGTTTTTTCCTTTTCGTGGGGAATGCACCCACTGTGCATTGCAATCAGCTGTGTTGATTACAGCCACACCATATGGCTGCAGTGGCTGCTGCAATCAGTGCCCAGCCATGTCACACATGGCAGAGCCACACTGTCCCTGTGTCACCCTCTGCTACCAGGGAAATGTCTGCAAGGCAGTGAAGGTACAGCAAAGGCAGACTGGGGACAGACACTGCTCAAGCAAATCACAGAGACATTCCATTTTCCTATTTGTTGGATCATTATGTTTGACTGATTTCTGTTGATCTGTTTTTGTTTTTTTAGTCACAGACTTAATTGCTGCTGATATTTGGGCAGTGATTTTTTTGCCATCTGATGGTGTCTGGGGAAAGCAAAAAAAAAAAAAAGTACAGCTTGTCAAATAATTCAAAGGTTGTCAATAATGAAAATTCACTGTATGTAAAATTTCCTGTGCCTTGCTCTTTGTAGCATAATATTTTTCTCTGGAAAACTCAGTGTCTGGATCTTGATTATGAAACTAAAGTAAAATAAATTTTAGAAATGGCAGCTAAAAAGAAAAATCCATTTCTAGTTTGGTTGAGTTTAGGGTGGTTTTTTCTCTATTTTTGTCTCCCTATCTTAGTAATGTGGAACTAGGTTGTAACAAACTTGAATATAGCACATGGAAATTAAATGTAAATTCACTATTTAAGGCAACTGCCATGAAACACTGATTTCAGCTGAAAAGGATTCAGCTGTGCCCTGGTTTAACCTGCACCACAGGATCTCATTCTGGAAACTGTCAAAAGGATTGCTGGGCATCACTCAAAATATGGCAAAGTGAAAGCAAGGGGACACTTTTAGGGTGATTTTATTTTATACCTGGACTTTTCCTGTATGATGGTACTGAGTATCCCATAATTTGCAACGATTTTATTATGCTCTTTCCCCCCTCTAAAAAGTCTGAAAAGATAAAGGCAAGCAAGTGGAAAGGTTGGTCTGAAATTCCTCCTGAGGGAAGAGCTCTCTTTGTTGAACTGCAGATCCTGTGTCCCAAGCACATATGGCTATCACAGAACATGTGACAAGGCCCACACTGACAGAGTGTGAACAAGTGAGACGGTTGTGCCTCTACTTTTTCATTTTTCTAAATGAACTACTGAAGTTAGTCAGTAAATCCGGCACTTGAACTGGATGTGACCTAAAAAACTAATCCCAGTAAATATTATAGATAGCCCATTGAGGTCTTGGAAGCACAGCTACTTTGACATAATGACATAAAAATCCAGTTCTCTGTCCCGAAAGCACAAATCTTAATGAGATATTTTATAAGAGATGGAATAATAGGGGAGTCATGACATGGAGATCAAAAGGAGCAGGGAGCAGATAAATATAAAGCTGCCTCTCCCACTCTGTGGCACACAGGGATATTCCCAGCCAGTTCAGGGAGCCAAATTTTCTCTTCTCAAAGACAGATTCAATCTTTTTCCACAGAAAAATTGCTCCCAATTATGTGTGTCCACATCAGTATTTTTATCCCATGAACTGGTTTGAAATTGGTCAATTCCTGTACTCTCTGCCCAAATAAATCTCAAAAGGAAATTAGGGAATTTGGAAGCAGCTGAGGTTGGAGCGCGACTTACTGAAAAGTTACACACTGAATAGACTCCATGGGTCAAGGTGACACATCCTGCTCAAGGTGTGCAGCAACACTCTGAGGAGCAGCCAGTGGTTCTACCCATGGCAATCTGCAGAGATGAGAATTTCAAGGTGGAGAGTATATTTTGTGCATTTTTCTAATGGAAGAAAAGAATTATTAGCGCAATCCTCACCCCAATTACAGCCCTTCCATGTATTAGCTGTCTCTTTACAGCCTTCTGACCAAAAATTCCTTCTGTTTAGGCTGGAGAAAAAGGCATTTTGTAGTAATGACAGAGCCAAACACCTTTCCAGCTGGTAATCCCTTGGATGGTTCCTTTGCTCTTGAAGAGGGAAAACAAACATCACAAGAGAGAATCATGTATTATGAAACAAAGCCAAGCCAGAGGCACAGATGTGACTCTTGGAGTCCTGGTGGTGCAGATGAGTGAGGAGTTTGCCAGTGTGGATGGAATAAATGCATTCAGCAGAAATTGGCTTTATGCTGTTTATATCCAGTCCAGGTCAGCTGTGGAGATTGGCCATAAAGTTGCATTTTAGATTAACTACATCTGAATAAAATTGAAGCCAGCAACTTAGCCTAAACATAGAAAAAAATAAACAAATAGGAAAAAATGCTTGTAGAAAAGATATTAAATTTCCCATCATATCCTAACCTGACTTTCTGTTCTAGCTGTGGCTACCAGGAGAAAGGAAGTTGGTAGCAAAGCACGTGCCAGGACATGTCCTTGCAGGGCAGGAGGGAAACAAAGGAATGAAATTTAAGTTCACCAGTCCTTACATTTCTGCAATATCCTGGATGAGCTGTTATTCTTGAGGTTCTGGAATCACCTGCCTGGGGGCGTTTTGGGTACTTTTCTTTTGGTTTCTGGCTGGTTGATTGGTTGGGTTTGAGGTTGCTTGGTTTCTTGGTTGGTTGAGGGTCTTTTTTTAGTGGTTTTGAGGTTTTTGGTTGTTTTTTGTTGTTGTTGTTGTTGTTGCTGTCTTGTTTGGGGTTCTTTTTGTTTGGTTGGGGTTTTTTGGGTTTTTTCGAATTTTCACCCGAAGAAACCACTGACCGTCATAAAGACCCAGTTGAAACCTTTCTCCCACTTTCTATCATTCTGTGGATGATGTAGTCTAAATCATGCTGAGTTTTTATTCCTCTTAGGAAAGGGAAGTATATAAATTGTTGTAAAAAAGCTGTCACGTTACTCCCCCCAAAATAAAACCAAAACCCTCGGCAAAAAGGCCACTTCAGTCTGAATGTTGCTATTTGTTTTCCATTTGGTTGTGTATTTTAATCTCAATTAATTACTTGGCTTCCAAATGTAAAGCCTGTCCAGTTCTTTCCAATAGAATATTTAATATTCTGTCTTCTACATCATCTTCTTAAGGATACAGATTGTTCTCACCATTCAGTTTCTGCACATTTGCAAATACAGTTACACAGATTGGGAGCCTTATGCTTCTTTTTGTGGCCTTTAATCTTTTCCTTTAAAACTTTTAAGTTTCTTTAGTGTCTTTGATCCCAGCCACAATAAACCCATCCTCCCTACAGGGTTTCAGGCAATCCAAGATTCTGTGGCTAAGAGAGGCAATAAGAGAATTAGAGCTAAGAAAGAAATCAGTCTTGTTCTCTAATGACTTCTTATTTTCAACTGCTGATAGAATGAGAAGATTAAATCTCTAGCTGCAAATCTTGTGAGGACAATCTGAGAAAGGGAGAAGCATAAATGATTAGACAACAAGTTCTGCTGGCAAAGGGAAGTAAGAATGTCATTCAGCAAACTTCTGGAATAAAGGAAATGGTCACAGACAGCCTCGGCAGCAAATAAGGCATCGTTGAAATGGTTGAAAAATTCCTCCTGGTTTTGACAGATTGGCAAAGGCATCTGTCATCCCCACTTCCATCACAGCATTTTAAAGAGAGAAAAGGAATTTAGAACTATTTTCATAGGAGGTGAAATACATGGATCAAGTCTGGGACAGAGCAGGGCACATTTCTTTGGATAAGATACTGGGTAATAATCTCCATTTAGGCCGCTGCAAATGGGCAGAGATTTGCATGTGCTTGAATTTATGGGACTTGTGCCTAAACCATGGACAGATTCAAAGCCTCAGAGGATCTGCTAATGTCCACTTAAGTCCCATTTCCATTATTTTAGAGAGATTATTGTGAAATGCATCTTATTCCAGAAACAGTTCAACTGATTTCATCAGGGGCTGCTCTGTATTTCTGAATTTGTTTAGGGAACAAAGCAAGCAAGGGAACTTATAAAAGGTGACCTATATTATATGTATAAACAGAGAAGTGATTTACATCAATGTACCCAATTCAGAGAAGGAGCACTACAGGAGAAGGGCTTCCCTTCAAAGTTCCACGTTGTTCAAATAAGTAACATAATTTTTTTGCAAAAGAACAATTGGAGAAGGAAAATAATACAAATAAAACCAGGTTGGAGTTTCTCAGTTCTTCAGCAGTTTCAGATGTGTGAATATGTTACATCCAGCTCAGTGAGCATTCAGTGCTGCCTGTTTTATTCACTACCAAGATAAGTTAAAATTGTAGAGTCAAACTTCAGCTTTTCCTGTATTTGAAAGACAATTTCCTGAGCAATTTTCTTCCTACCAGCTGGTTCCTGTGTTCCCTGGAGTCCATTGAGTCCATTGCTCTTTTTCAATGCTTTAAATGGGCAGCCCCAATGCTTTCAGAAATAATGAAGTAGCATTTCTGTTACTAAAGAGTTGCTGGCATTTTGTATTTTTAACTGTTCCTCTAGAATTTAATTAAATCAAGAGAGCATTCAGTGCATTTATTAAAAAAAAAAAAAGAAAAGAAAGACAACAAAAATATTTTTGCTTCCTGGAAATATCAGCTATAGAACATTGTGCCCTGAAGGAAAAAGCACATTGTGAGCTTATTACTGATCCTGACAGTGGATGCACAACTTCTCTGAATTTCATGGCACTAATTCATGGTAGCCTTTTAGCTCAGAGCTGTTTCCAAATCTCAGAATCATGAGGAAAACGTATTACAGACGCAGTGTAAGTCACATGGGTCACTGAGATGCCTAAATAATTAAATTATGGACACAGGCACAGAAGGATACTGTGCTGCAGCTGCAAATGACCTGGATTTTCAAAATATTTCCTCATTCACCTTGCATAGAACAGGAGGCTTGCTGTTCCAAACAAGGTCCTAAAGGATTGAAATGGGTGGGCATGGATGGGCTGGCGAAGCTTGCAGCTTCCACTGAGGCAGTTCAACCACAATTTTGATTTTCAGTGTAACAAAACTCAGATTGACTGTTCCCAGCAAACACCTGCACGTTGCTGTAGCCCTCAGAGGGGGAAAAACTCCTGAGTCCAGAGAGTTGGGTTTTTTACACAGTGACAGACTCTAGTACAGAGACTGGAGAATACAGTAAAAACAATCCAAATTGTTGACCTTACTGATTTTAAGCAAAGTCTCAATTCCAAAAAAACCCAAGGAAGAGCAGCAGTGGGAGCAGAAAGTGCTGAACACGATGTGAGCAGTAGGGTGGAGAATGTGTTCCTGCAAAAACTCGAGTATTTTACACAAAGCTGTTCAGGCACAAGCCTAAAATACATTCTGTTGCACAAGTCATTGAAACTGCTTGTAACAGTTATTGCAGGTGGATTTTGTGAGGGTGCTGTTCTGTAACACCCTTGACTTTCTTTAACTCTTGCAGATTTTTGACAAAGAAGCAAAAGATCTGGAGCGAGAAGTTTGCTTTATTGATATCGCCAGCGATGAGATTCCCGAGCGCTACTACAAGGAATCAGAGGTAAGAGGCAACTTGGCTGTGAACATAGAAATCAAAACCATTTTATTTTTGTATAAAATCTTGCTGAGAGCCTTTGGTCAGAGGGGAAGCAGCCAGCAGCCTCTCTGTCCAGATTGCCCAACACTTTCTTTTGCAGATGATTCTTTGAAATGCTTTCCTACTCTTATCAGAACACACCCTGTACCAGACCTTTGATATTCAGCTGAATTAGTCCAAACTAGAAAAGGCCTTTCCTTTGCATTATGAAGCTCAGTGAAGAGTTTGCAGATCTGAGCACTTTGAAACACCCCTGCTGTCCTTACTTGCATCCCACCCTGATCAGTGAGCCCTGCAAAGGACGGATGTGCTGCAGTGACAAGGGGCTGATGCACGATTGCTTGAAGGGAACAATGTCACAAGACCAAGAGGGACTGGAGCACACTGCAGACTGCAGCAGATCTGCCAAAAAGCATCAATGGCAGCAGGCAGAGTCACTCAGAAAATTCCCTCGGAAATTGCTCCCATGTATATTTGATGGAGCACATCTCTGAAGAGCCTGCTTCTTCTAGGTCAATGCAATTCACTGCTTGAAATCAGCAGCCACCATGCAAATGAAGATGAGGTCTCAATGTTTTAATCTCAGAGTTGATAAATGATGGTTCACAACAAGCAGCTAGAGAGGAATGATCAGATCTATGCTCGCATTTAATTTTGGAGATATGATTTGCCTCTGGAGCCAAGTCTATATTCATAGCTGGCAGTGAGTATGGCAGCTGCTTAACTATCTAAAACAAGACTACATAATCATTTTTAGGCTAGAAAGTGAGGACTTGCCAAGGAATATATTTCTATACTATAGGAGACATGATTTTCAGACTAAAAATATCAAGTACTTTTTATCTTCCATTTATATAGATCCTTTTTTGAATGTTATGTATGGGTCATGAACCAAAACTGAGCCTACAGTAGAATGAAAACTAATTTTATTACTTTCTTTAGATAATGAAACCTATCTGTTTAGTACCAAAAATTATATAACACCTCATGAAACAGCTTATTGGTCCCATCATCTTATCTGAGCTCCATGGCTTCTGGTTCCATTTAGGAATAAGCTGCTAATGGAACAGGTCAGCATTTGACTGTACTTTAAAGAAAACCTGTGAGACTTTTCATCTCATTCTCTGCACTTCAGAAACTGTAAACACAAAGGCAGCAACCAGTTTTGCAACTTTCCTGCTTATTTTTAATAGCCAACCATTAAAGCTTAATTTCCCTGTGATTAATCTCCTGATACAGAAAAACAGGCTCATCTTCAAGGAGAAAAGCATTTCAGAGTCTTTGTGTTGCTATTTCAAAGTCAAATTTAAAAACCAGATTCCAAGCGAAATGGAATTTTATATGGGTTTAAACAACAAAAATAGCCCAGCATCTGTTGTTTTTTTTCTGTACTGATGGATGATTTTTCTGTTGACTACCAAATTCTGTTTCAGAATTCATACAGAGCAGTAAGAACACCTTTAGTATTTAACTGTGTACATGCTGTAACTGAGAGTGAATTAGTAATAATTGAAAATAGTGGATCTTCCAAAGTTTACAAACTGTGGGGTTTTTATGCTACCATATGATGAACAAGAAGCCAAATTCCCATTTCTGATGAGGCCTTCTTCATAATTTAGAGACTATAAAAAGATTTTTTATGTTAGTAAATGCAATTTCTGTCTGTTTTCAATCAGAACAGTAATTCTATGCAAATGAGAAAGGGTTTGTGTTTCCCAAATAGCAGCTTATAAACCCAGTTTGTGTTTCCCAAATAGCAGCAGATAAACCCAGTTTGTGTAAGCTTTTGAAAGGTATTTTAGTTGCACTAATAACAATTTGGCTGCTTTTAAATCATGTAATCTGAACTGATATGAAGTTTAAAGATTAAAAGTGAAGTGCAATCCTCAGGATTTAACAATCAGATCCCACAGGATAAATGTCCTGACTCCCATCCAGAAAGACCAATGAGAACAATTTTAACTTCAGGCATGTCAGTAAACTCTTTAGTTCAGTGGCTCTTTCACAGGTTTAGAATGCAGCAAGTTCTTTATCAGGGTCAGTATGTTTGGCAGCTTCTAGAAATGAGCTTTAGTTTTCTTTACACCCTAACGAAAACTCATTCCTCTTCAATTAAAAATATACTTGAGATTTAACAGCAAATGTCATTATTTAGCTGTAATACTGCATACTAGAGAGTGGCTTAAATAATTTAAAGCCTTCACACACTACTTCCTCTGCTTGCCCTGTGCTGGGACTTATGATCTTGATGGTATAGAAGGAAAAAGCCTCTGTGTCCTCCCACCTATGATCCATCTAAAAAGTAGATTTTCAGTTGTCCTGACATGAATCTTAAAACCAGATTCCATTTTCATTTCCATAATAGTGATTCACACATAAAAAGACAAAATATAAAAATAATCCTTGTATGTATAATATTCCATTTGAGTTGAACAGCTCATTCTCACCAGTGCTGAGAGAGGAAATGTGTTCCACAAAAATGTCCTGGCTGAAGGGAAAATGATTGTATTCAACTTCGTGCATATTTGCTTTTCTCTCCTTCTAAATATTAACTAAAATTGAAAAGTGAAGAATCCAGTTAGCTGGAGGCTTAAGGAGAGCTGTTGCTTCATTGCAGGACACTTCAAGGGAGCCTGTCCCAGTAACACTGGGGATCTCTTGAGCAGAATCCTCCAAGTGATTGGGATGCCATTAGGGATGAGGGGCTTGGCAGAGTGCACAGGGGACTGAAATCTCCAGGTCAATAGTGAATCAGGAGGCAGATTTGTGAGCTATTACAAACACTCACAGAGTGCAGCTCTATCATGGGGCTGAGCTGATTTCTGCCTTTGTGGAAGGCTGGAGGAGGTGAAACTGCAGCAATTCAGGCATCCTAAAGCAGGTGACCTCCCTTTACCTTCCTGATCATCTACAAACTCCATTGAGAAGTAGCCACATCTCAAATACAGGGCTTTCTTACAAGCATGAGTCTAATCCTTCAAGTTTTAAATTTAAATGTGAGGTTCCAAATGGAGAAAGGTTGATTCTAGGTCCCAGCTAACAAATTTACCTGTTTGTCTGTAAGGAGTCATGTGTTTTCCAAACCTGGATGTACATATTGCATCAGGTACAGAATTTTGTATTTCTGTACAAAGGCAGGTAAGAGTAGCTGTACATTTTGTGAAGTCATTTCCTTGTGACTTTAGCATCAATGAATATGTATCACCAGCTATATAGACAGATATATTTGTCTGAAATACAGAAAAGAACAAAGCTGAGCTATGCTGAGGAGTGAGGGCCTCCAGTGAATCATTCATGAAATGAAACATTTACCATAGCTGTGAGCTACTGAGCAAAATGTTCAGTGCAAACATATTCAAGTTCTCAGAATTAACAATGTTTCATTTCCTGTTTATAACAAAGCAATGGAGAGCTGGACAAATGGAATAAACTTTCCAGGCTGCTTCTAAACAGATTCCATGCAGCTGCTGCAGTTTTCTTCTTCCATTGCTGGCTTTTCTCCTTTAGCACAGCTGCTCTGGGACAGGCCCACCTTAGGGCTGTCCAAGTGCTTTCAGAGTAACAAAACCTCTGTCACATCACTAAGTGATGGCAGCTGAAATAATCCAGCTGCCTCAGCCCCCCAGTAAGTGTGGGCACCGTGTCAGGACAGGAGTTCAGTGAAGGATATGAAAAAGTATGAACATTTCCTTTTCCTTACTCACTTGGTGTGTGAGTTAACATAAAGGCTGGCTGGATTGTCATATTTTAACACCTCAGAACTGTCCCAATATTTACAGTTCTTAAGTATTTAGCTGGATCTTCCAGAAAATACCATTTAATGGAAATTTTTTTAGAAGTCCTTAAAAAAATGACTCTACATAAATGTCTGTGGTAGCATCTCTACATCAATAAATCTTTCCTGAGCACTGCCTAAAAAAGCTGAAATCTAAAACCTAGCAACTACAGCTGATGCTAAAATTCCAGATGACAGGTATTAAACCCATGATTGGTTCTGAAATTCAAGATAATACAAAATGGTCTTCAGCATAAAGGGGGAAAAAAATGATTGCACTTCAAAAGCACCATGATATTGCCATAGGAGTCTAAAAAAATGAATCCAGGCATTAAAGAGAAGGAAGGATCTGAGAGCGCAGGATGCATGGCACAAGCAGGGTGCACTCTCAGCTCTGGCAGCAGGTTCAGCCTGGGCACCTTTGCCTGTGCTGGAAGGGCCACACAGGCAGCCAGGGGAGGCAGAAGGGTGACAAAGCTGCTGAGGTGTCCCTTGCAGGCTGCCAGCACACACAAGGAGGTACTGCCAGCTCCAGGGTGGAGTGGCAGCTCCCAATCAGGCCTGGTACCATGGCAGAGCTGAGGGCAAGGGTGCCAGGCAGATTTGGAGGTTTCCCTGTAAACAACAAATGCATTTCATTATTTAACTCTGAGTACAAAGGAACAGGTTGTGAAAAGGCATTGCAACAACCCAGGGCTGGGTTTGCTTCCTGGAAAGGGCTTTTCCACTCCACGCCTGATACACGTGACATCCGTGAGGAAAGTTAAGTAAATAAATGCTAAATGATAAATAATAGACTCCATCAATAAACACATTGACTCGTGGTCTAAGTAATAAAACCTGGGAGAGTGCTAGGTTTGAATCCATATCCCACATACAGAGGCTTTTATTTCATTGTAATTTTACATTTCATTCTCAACTAAGCCCAGCTCACGGGTTATGATGTTTCTGCTCTGTTGGCAGAAGTGCTATTTTTAAATCACTCTGCACCTGGCAATAATGTATTGCAAATACAGAGTAGGTTTTGCTCCTCTAGCAAAAGGATTTGCCAGATGGGCTTTCCTAATAAATTGTGTCTGATAAAAGGACAAGAAGGTTATTTAAACAAAAAGATTTTAGCTATGCCATTACATTTAAAACAGATTGAGGATTTTGCCAGTAGATAAATCAAGGGGAAAATCGTGAATAGACTCGGTATTCTTTGTATGATGCCTTCTCTGGGAAGAAAGGCATGGGTGTCTAAAAGCAAAAATAAAGAACACACAAAATTAATTATCTAAATAATAACATAAAAGTGGGATCAGAGCAAAGTTCAGCTTGCACAGCCTCTAGGTACAGGAAGAAAAGCTTCAAGTACATGTGCCACGAGTGCTGCTGAGAGAAGCAGTGCTGGGTACCAATATAATTTCTGTTTGCTTTTAATGGAAAATTATCAGCCCTGCTTCATTTTTTTTTTTGTTTTAGAAGGACCTTGTGTGCCTAATTACAGATACAATTCCAGGTTGTGAGTCTAAATTTAGCAATTTGAACCCACGAGGTAAGGCACATAAAAGCATTCTTGTCCAAGTTCTCAATAATTTCAGTAGGCTTTGGATCAGGCATTGAAGAGCAAAAGATGAGCAGTCCTGGTTCCACCAAAGTCCCTCTGGCATGGCCTGCTGCCCATGGCTGTGGTCAATAGCAGAGGCCTAGGAAAGGTGTAAAAATACAAAGGTGAATGTAGAGATTCTTCTCCTAAAAGCTTCCTTGTATGATCCACAGCACAAGCAATTGCTGAGACAGAATTTGTGTGTTTCTAAAACAGTCAAGATGTTGTTAAACATGTAATTTTTTAGCAGCTGGGTAAAGCCCAGGGATATTAGTTTTCCTTACAAGAGCTCACCTCTGTCAAACATTTGTGTCCTTTGAGCTGATGGCCCAGACATGGAATTCTCAAGTTGACTTTGCCCAATGTCACAGCGTGCCTTGCGTCCCCCTGCTTGGCTCTCATGCAGCCTTTGAGGCTCAGCTCCCTGAGCAAGCACTCAGGAAAGTCTTTAACACCTTGATCTTTCATACAGCAGCCTGGAAATCTGTTCCTCTGAGGTCTGGCTTCCATTCATCAGTCTGCAGTTTTATAGTATCAGTATGTTAATGTTTCCAGAGAGGCAGGAATTTCCCTTTGAGCTCTTCCCATGGAGCTCTCCAGCCAATTTGTGACTAATGCTCATGTCCTTCAAGAAAAAGGGACAGAGTTAAGGGATGCAGAGGTGCCATCTCTGGGTGCTGTTAAGGGAATTTGCACCTGGGGGTGATGTCATGGATCAATTGCATTGCAGATGGTGGGTGATTTGTGGGCCACAAAATTTAAAGTGATTCCCACTGTGTGTGCCCTTATCTGCTGGCTTAAACTCACCAAACCAAACCAGACCCAAAACTTGGGTATGAGCAATGATGCAGGGAAGTTATTCATGATTTCATTTTTAGTTAGAATTTCTTGGTATTTGATACTGACTCAAGCTGATTACATTAAATCCCTTTGGACTGCACTGAAGTTTCTCCATTGTAGTTCTGGTTATCTGTGCAGGATTGTAAAGTACAACACTCAGAATTATTTCAGTGTGTGTCTGAAATGGTGAATCAAGGCAATGGCTCCATCACACCAGCACTCTGTGTGTGTAAGAAATGGCAGACCCTGACTTATAGGAAACTATTTTCCTTTTTAGAGATTCTTATTTCACAGTGGAATATTTTGCAAGCATATTTGAAATCATATTTTCTGTAATGATTTCTTTTTTAAGAACCTCCAACTGGAATGTTATGTCTTTCTGATTATTATGTTTTCTTCCCTTTTTTCTTTTTGTTGGTGTTATTATTATATTGATTGCTTCAGGCAATGATCAATTATTAAACAGCTCTTTCAAACAGAAAATGTGTAGATCCATCTGTGGTTGAGCTCTGTTGGGTGACAAGATTGGCAGCAGCCAGTGACCACGAGCTGTGCTGTACAGGGGGTGTTGCTCTGAGAAATTATCATCCTGAACTGTTTTTATGGTGATTTAACATTGAAACCTTATTATACTGTGAGCTCAAAGTCTCCCCTTTGCAAAGGCTGTGTCAGCAATAAAAGCAGTGACTTTCACAGGGAGGAAAGACTCTCATCTCATTAGAGCTTTGGGGAGAAGCTTCAATGGCAGAGCTTCAGTTTAGGATAAAACCAGAAGTCAAGAGATAACTAAACAGTAGGAACATGAATGCTGGGTGATACATAAACTCACACTGAATGAAGCAAAACGAAGATCAGAGTAGTTATCAGTTTTTTGTGTTTTTTTTCTCCTGATTGTCATCCATTTAATGCATAATTTAGGCACTATTTAAGTACATGATTAACTACTTTTACAACAAAGGATCTTCCCAGACCTCAGCACTGGGGAAAGAACACAGCTGAGCACTGCTGGTTACTCTTCAGGACAGATTTTAGAAGCTCCACTCTGAATTTTCTGAAATGACATAATTTTCAAGTTCTGACAACCAGTGCTTAACCATAAATTATTTCTATTTACAAGATATAATTAGCAAGATTGGACATAAAGGGAAATAGAATTATACCAATATGGAAAATAACACTTTCATAGATAAAACTGTATCTTGTACAGATAAATGTAAACTTTAAAAAGATGAACTAATGCCTTTAATGGTTTTATGAAATTATCTTGTAATTTCAATGTTGTAGTTTCTTTGATTTCCCAGTTTCTGAAAGAGAAACAGAGTTGGGATTACTCAGTGTCTGCTCATGACTTAGTGGTAACCAGAGATGGATAAACTGCAGGAGTTTCCTACTTAGCTTAGGATGAACAAGTGCACTGCAAACTGAAGGAGGCATTGTCAGGGTCAGTGTTGAAGTGTCAAAGCCCCAACTGGACACAATGTCAGGAGACAGGCACAGGTGGAAAGTACAAGCAGCTCACACCAAGGGGCAGTGGAAAAGCAGCCTCTGAAGAAGCCACTATTTTTATTTTTTTTCCAAAGGCCATAAATAACCCTTGGAGTGCACTGCACTGTAATGACTTGCAATAACAGATTTTCTTACAGCAGAAAACGTCCTGGATGATATGATTGTCAATGCATCTCCAAGAATATGCTGCCATTGATTCACTGCCAGGCTTGGATTTTAGGATAGCCTAGTGCATTTTAAAAGTCAATTTCCTATTACTTTTTCATAATGTTTATTAGCATGTTTTGTGTCTTCTCACAACTTTTACTTAGCAAACTGACAAACACAATTTCCCCTCCTGCATTTCCTGGGTGTTTTCTTTGTTTTGCAGGATCCCAAATACTTCAAGTCACAGAAAACTGGGAGAGGCCAATTGAAAGAAGGCTGGAGAGAGACCCATCAGCCAATTATGTGTTCCTACAAACTTGTGACTGTGAAATTTGAAGTCTGGGGACTTCAAACCAGAGTAGAGCAATTTGTACACAAGGTCAGTGAAACAGGAGCTGTTTCTTATCCTTCACATGAGCAGAACTCGAGCACTCCCAGGAATGTGGCTATGGCTGGAGAAGGCTGGGAGCTCAGCCCAGGTTCAGACCTCTCACAAGGTCTCAAAGAGCTGGAGCAGAGCCCAGGACTTCATTCTGGGTACAAATGTGACAAAGCCCAGAGCTGCTCAGGCCTAAGGTTGAGTTGAGAAAAACCATCAATAACATTTCCAGTGCTGTGACCAATACCTGAGCTGAGGTACTTCTGAGTGCACAGGGGTCTCATACACAGAGCAGTGAGGTGAAGAACCCCTTAGAAACAGACAGTGGGAAATCAGTCTACTAAAAATTCCAATTTCCAATCAGTCTGCTAAAAATTCAATTCACGAATAGCATAACTATGAGGTGATAACATTTTTCATAGTATTGACCTTCTACATGTTTGAAATACTGAGAGGGGAAGAGATCCAGAACGTCTAATTGGCCAAAGATTATTGGTGTTGTCATTATATTGCAAGAGTTCTATTGTCATTACATTGCAAGGGGTTCCACATTGCCAGAGTTTTGTACCCCCTTGATGTTTCTTGTAGGCAGCTCCTCTAAGCACTGACTCTTCCTTCTTCTCATAGCAGCCAACTGACCCCAGTTCCCTTTCAACCACCCAATCCACTCTTTTATAACACTCTTCTTATTATTGGCTATAGCTGTGGCCTGTTAAAGTCAGGCCTGTTCCTAATCTCTAATAATTGGCTCACCTGCAACTCTTTAGGGGGTTAAGATTACTTTCTATACTACCTTTATTTGCTTATATTCTATCCCCCTACATATTGGTATTTCTACACATTCCCAAATGGATTCCTTGCTAGTCAAAGCCATGACTCAGTGCTGGCAACAGATCCAGTTCCAGGGGGAAGCTGGACTAGGAGCCCTTCAGGGCCAGAATGACTTTTTAGACACACAACTATCAGAGGGTTTCTCACTTTCAATCCTGTTGAAAGACACAGATGAGATGTTTTGTTGCTGCTGAGGCCTTTAACCCTTTCCTTGTTTGCAGGTGGTCAGAGACATCCTGCTGATCGGTCACCGGCAGGCGTTTGCCTGGGTGGATGAGTGGTATGGTGAGTGTCCTCCCGAGCCAATTAACCTGCAAATTAACCCTTCCAGGGGGCTGAGACAAGCCTGGGACAATTAACAGCAGGTTCCCATCTGCTTTCATGGAGCATCAGGTCCTAGTGTGAATTGTTCATGGAGGAGGTGGAACCATGTTAAAGATCATCTCCTTCCACCCCCTTCCATGGGCAGGGACACCTTCCACTAGGCCAGGCTGCTCCAAGCCCCATCCAGGCTGGCCTTGGACCCTTCCAGGGATGCTGGATTTAGGCACCAGGCAGCAGCCAGGGATGCCTTTCCAACCCAAAATGTCAGTGGACCTGCCCCAGTGCCCCACCTGCCCTGCAGGCAGGAGTTGTCTGTATGGAGAACCTTGTCCAGGTTTGAATAAAGCTTCTTCTTAGGGTTGCCTGAACTTGCAGCCATTTCCATCCTGCAGACTCCTAAGGCCTCTGACCCAACACATTTCCAGCTTTTTTAGGAAAGTTTTAAGCTATTGATATGGATTGCAACAAAGAAAAGATGGAGCTTTTCTGAAAAAAAAATGTAGATAAGCATAAATCCTATGGGGTCTGATTCAGCAGTAGCTGCATGCAAAAAGGGCTGGAATCCATGAGGCAGCTGTGGGAATGTGGGCACTTCCAGTAGGACAGAGCAATCAGAATATCAAACCAGTAATCACAGTGTCTAAAGTGAGCTCACTGGTTTGTACCTTTTACTTGCATTTTCTGTAAGACATACCCATCACCACAGCTGCTCTTAAAACAGGCTCTGAGACAGGGCATGGAAATACCATAGGAATTTGACAATATATTTAGAATGTTTATTTAGGCTTTCCTCAAGCTTCAGGAAACACCAATTTGGGCATTTCATGGGTGAGGGACACCTCTCTCACCAGAGCTCAGAACCATTGTGCATTGCTCAGGGAGTCAGTGCTGCAAAAACATCTCAGAGGTGTCACAGCCCTGCACTGGAATTCAGCCACCAACTCAGTGGGCTCATTGTTTGGAAATAGAGAAAAAATTGCTTTTGAAATCACAATGTTCTTATAAATTTAATACTGCATGAAAATCTTGTGCTGTAATGGTCATAAAAATATTGAAACTGCTAAAAATATCTTTTTTCTATTGGGATAGCTGTAAACTAGTGAGAGAATTTTATATCCAGTGAGAGGGTCCTTCAGAGCTATTTTTTTTTTTAATTTTAGATTTGTTTCTTTTTTTACCTGAAATAGAACAATCCATTCTTTTCCCTGTAGCAAGTCAGGGAAACTGGTAACTTTAAATAAAACAGCCTGACTTCATGTAAAAACTGAACCCATAAATTTGCTCCCAGTCTACCCAAAATATCTATACGGTGAGAGATGGAGAATGTTACTGAGGAGCAGAGTATCAGCTGCACTTTAGCAGAGTTACTGATAATGATGACAAATGAACAGCCATGAAGTTAAACATACCAAATAGGTTTAGCTCAAAAACATTTCACTACAGATTTTGCCCTCCTAAGTCTAAAATCTCCCTGCCAAAAATACTCTTCCCACAGATGAAATACTGTGATACACAATTATCCTGTGGATTTTTCCTTGTCAGAGTGGGTCTTTTTACTAACTAATATAGTGTATTTTTAAAAGCTTAATTATGTGCCTAAACACAAAACCTAAAAAATCTGGGCTTAATAAAATAGATATAATAATCTAGCATCCAAAATATAATTTTTAAGTGTCTATTAACACCTTTTGAAATGAAAGTTTGAGAAAGACCTGGAGATGATGGTAGTCAGATAAAATGAATTAAATAATCAGTGTAATAAACAATGTGTTATATTAATGACTGGTTGCTGTTACTGACCCTGTAAGTATGAATGTGCTTTGTAATTTAATTTACTAAACTCTATTTAGCTTTATTATTAAGAAATTCTATTTCCTCAGTGTTACTTACTAATAAAGAGCATGTTCTGTGCTTGGCAAAGTGCATCCCAGCATGTTACTGACACAGCTTCTGAGCTTGTTTCTCATTCCAGACAACAGTTAAAGACTGATAGAGTATGAGTTAGGGGTATTCCATGTTTGCTTTTCAAATTCCTTGACCAAAATTTTAGACTGGATTTGTTTTTACTGATGAATTATGACATCATGCTGCCACTACAACAGCTGAAGTTGTATCTTGCCTTAAAAGCTGCCTCGTAAAATGCAGCAGGAGCCTCACAGCACAGAGCAGGGAGTGGTGGGATCCAAGAACTCCCAAATCCCAGTGGCATGTCATAAACTTGGGGAATATGGGAGCCTCAAGAGCAGATCACAGTGCATGAGTGAAGGGGCACCCATTTGCAAGCAGACTGTGCAAATAAAATGCTCTTTAAGTGTTTGGAGTCAAAAGTTGATGGCTGTTTTTACGAGGCTCTGAAGTTACCGAAGCATCGTAAAGAACAGCCCAAACCCTGACACTGCTCCTGTTCTGACTCCTCACTCCCAGGGCATTTATGGAAAGCCTGGGAATTCTCAGAAGAGCCACAGGGCAATTATTGAGTTCTTTATGTTTTTGCTGGAGCTGTGGTTGGTGACAAATCCTGTTCAAGGTGTTAACCATTGCCTGGTGTTCCACAGCACCTGGCAGGCCGTGCTGGGCAGTGCTCAGCGATCCTGCTGCTGGGATCAGCCTCATTTGAGGACATTTCTAATTTCCATCATTCATTCAATTGCTTGAGGCTACACAACCATTAACATACTCACTATTAATTCACTTACCAGTTTAAGTGTTAGTTTCTGGAATCTAAAGCGGTGTGGGCTCTAACACTCTGATTTTTGCTGGTTATGAGATGTACAATGCAAAGTTAACAAAAACTCTTTTTGCAAGTGCTGGAAAGGTAAGTAAATATTTATAATATTTCTGTATCTATCCTTTATTCCAAAGGATCTTCTAAAGTCTCTTTAGAAGATCTTGGCCTTTGCCAAGGCCTGCACTTCAGTACTACCTGCCTACCTTACATTACACAGATACTCCTAAACAATTTCCACTCCTTCCTGTTCTCTGACTCCCTTTGACTTAACCTTGCACCTTCCTTGGCTGACACAACTACCTTTATGAGGCAATTTTCATAAAGCTAGTTGCTCCTTGCTTTTTTAAAAATCCTTTGTTGGCTTCTGCTGAAAGACTTTGTGTTCCTAGAACCTTCTCCTTAGGAAAAAAAAAAAAGTTTGCACTGAATCAATGGAAAATGCCAACAATTTTGAACTTTTTACAGATATGACTATGGATGATGTTCGAGAATACGAGAAAAATATGCATGAAAAAACCAACATTAAAGTTTGCAACCAACATTCATCTACTGTGGATGAAATAGAGAGCCATGCCAAAGCAAGAGTATGTCTATTTTTAAAACATATTGCCCATCCTCAGACTATGCATCTGCACAGACCAGAAAAGAGCAACCAAACGCTGATCAGCCAGTGGAATTTTGGGGAGGTTTTGCTTCAATAAGAACAGAATCTTTCTCCATGAAGTGCAATCCTGCCTTTGGTTTGCACTGTAACCCTGCCAGTTATGTAAGGGAGGGTGGGGTTGGGCTCATTTACAGCTCCCTGGCTTCCAGGAAAACACAATGTTCAAATTTCATTTGGATACATAAAGAGGAGGTTAAAGAGGATTTTTACTTTCTATTCTTTCAATAGTTAAAAAATGCAGGAGTTCACAGTGGTCTAGTCAAAAAGCCAAGAACATGGGGAGTGGAAAACTTCTATGGGATTCACAAAATTCTTTCTTTCACCAGGAAAAAAAATCTAATCAGTTATTCACTCTTTTCAAGGTAACTTTATTGTTACTGTCATTGATTAGCTACCAACAAGGTGGAAAGTATTTGCAGAAGTTTGTAGCAGTGGTTTGTGGAAAAGGGCAGCTTTCTGTGTAAGTTCTCTGGTCTGGAGATTTCATAAAGTACTTAATTACCTAATTTGGGCTCCACAAGTAGAGGCTTAAATTTAGAGGTTGATACTCTGTGCAAATAGAGATGATGCAGTGGCCCTTGCCCCTGCAATGTCATTATTCCTTTATTTCTGCTAATGGTGCTGTGGAACTCAGTGCTGGGTTTAGTCATGAAATCAGTGTGGGGCAAGGCTTGAAGGGCTCCAAGTCTTTCCTTGGCCCTTGCTCAGTGCCAGCTGGCCCCAGCCTGAGGAGATGTTGTCTGCATAGTCCCTGGGCAGGTTATTCTTGTGCTCGTGACACAGCAGCTTCACTGACATCAAGGTTACCCCTTAGCAGAGAATCAGTTCAGATTTTGGCTCTACGCTTCAGGATTTGGTTCTGAATGGAGTCTGCCACCTGTAGTTTCCATGTGGAAAAATTGTCATTGAGGTCAGAACAGAAGTTGTTATTAATGAAAAAAAAAAAAAGGAAAGCGAACCTGAGTCTTCCTAGCTCAGTGTAAAGATTGTTTTACTTGAGTGTGTATCACAGCAGAGGGAAATAAAAGCAAATATAAGCTAAAAAGTAAAAGTCAATTGAAGTGTTTAATGTCTGAATTGAAAATGAAGTCTTGGAGGCTCCATTCAGTGAGACTTCACTTCAAAGGACAATGCACTGAGAAAACTTCCTGTCCCCTTCATTTGTCCAAGACAGCTTTTGGTTCACCTTGTACAGAATTCCTCAATCAAAATCCCTGTGACTTCAGCGGGATTTGGGACACTTTGAGTGCAGAAATTCTCACCCACTGTTACAGGGTGTGAAACGAAATGTAAACCAGCAAAACAGGTTCAAACCTCTCTCCAACATGAGTAGGTACAGTTCCCCTGGGACCATCTGTTTATTGCCAGCACTTCTGTCAGATCTGCAACAGGCAGATTCTCACTCCTAATGATGCCAGTGTGGGCTGGAGAGGTCCCTGCAATGTGGTGCAGGGGGAACCAAGGCAGCCGGCACCGTGCACGCTTTTGTTTATTTCATGTGATGTTGGAACACAACAGAAAACTGCTCCAACAGCCGAGGTGGCACTGTCTGCAGCTGGGTAGGGCAAAAAGCATCAGTGCCCTGGAAGAATAGGATTATTTTATCACAAATTTGTTAATCCTCATTGACAGCCCTGTGCTTCAGACACTCGAATATGTGAGACTTCTTAAATGATTAAAAGACTCCTGGTTTTATTTCTATATTTTTGAGCTTTCGTGGCTCAACGAATCTATAAATGGTCTAATGAAATACTTCAAATTTATGAATTTAACTTGACATTCAGCAAAAATCTTAACATTGCCTTCAGTTGGCTCGGTGGGCGTCTTGCAGGCAGTGCAGACATGGAGCAGCAGGTTCCAGAAGATCTTTGCTGATTTTCTGCTCAACTTCCCGGCTGGTAGCAGATGTCACTCCCGGGGTTTATCGCAGGTTCCGCACGGCTCCGTGCTGGGATCGCGCTGCCCTCTTGCGGGGCTGGGCAGCACCGGGACAGCTCCGGGACAGCTCCGGCAGCTCCGCGCTCGGCCCGCCCGGCTTTCCTTCCCCAGGGGCTTCAATCCCTCATCCCCTTCGCCTGCGTTCCGCAGGGAACTGAGCAGTGCATTTGAATCTTGCGGCTTTGTCAAGGGAGAGCGAATTCTTCAGGTTTTATTAAGGGAAAAGCAAAACAGGCTCGGTCCTTGCATGAAGCTGCAGCTCAAGACAATGGAAGGAGAGAGAATTTTTCATCCCTTGATAATTACAGCAGATGAACAAACCGTGACAACCCTTTGCCCACTTGGCCTTCTAATCGAAATGAAAAATTTAAAACCCCTTTCAGTTGTATTTTGTTTGAAGTTCTGAAAAATGCTACCTGCTGACTGTATCCAAATGTACTCTTTAGTTGCCAGTGGAATAGCTGGATTTTGCCAGCAATTCCAGAGGCAGCAATCTTTATTCAGCTCAGACCCAGGTAGAGGAACTATTAGGACGTGATTAATGTACTTAAAACTTTGTTTCCTTTACATTGTGCTCATTGTGCTCCAGTCAGCGCCTTACAATGGGGAGGCATTCATGCGGAGAAGCACTTAATGAGATGCGTGATAAGCAATCGTTCCCTGCTTTAGGGTTTGGATGGAAGTAGTTTAACTGAGTTAATGAAATTATTATTTGAAATTATTCTAACATGCCTTTGTCTTTCATTCCTTCTCGTTGAAGACATGACAATGGATGAAGTCCGAGAGTTTGAACGAGCCACTCAGGAAGCTACCAACAAGAAGATTGGGATTTTCCCACCGGCAATATCTATCTCTAGCATTTCCATGCCTTCCTCAACCCGCAGTGCTCCATCTAGTGCTCCATCAACCCCTCTCTCCACAGATGCTCCTGATTTCCTAACAGTTCCCAAAGATCGGCCTCGGAAAAAGTCTGCTCCAGAAACTCTCACTCTTCCAGATCCATCGAAAAAAACCTTTTAAATTAACCCTGCATGTTTCCTCCTGATAAGCCATGTCTGCCACAGCAAGAGTGACATAACTCCATTGCTACAAAGGTCGTGGTGGTTTGTTGGTTGGTTTTTTTGTTTGTTTCAGATAATCTTTCCGGTGTGGAAAGATGACTCCTTTCCTCAGACTTGATCCTTAAAACCTTATGAAAAGTGCATGCAAGAGAAAGTAATTTATATATTCCTAAAGTAGTGTTTCAAGCCATATGGTGCATCTTACTGACACCAATGGAACAGTCTGAGGGGATGCTATAAACGAAAATCAATCTTTCTGTAGCAGTACTCTGCCTGCAAACCCTCATCTAGGTCACAGCATTTATAATTAGGAGTAGGTATTAAGTAAATCTGCCAAGGACTTCTGAGGCAAATTAGTGCCAACTAGAATGCAGGGTTAACAGAAAAAACCCTCCCATTTTCTTCTTTTATAACAAATTTTAAAATTTTTCCCACTCTCAGGCTTCTCCTCTGTGTTCATAAACCTTTGACCTGTAACTCATTCTACTTGAACACCAACAAATCCACATTTTGCTTAATATGACTCAGGATTTGGGGCCTAAAACACAAACCACAAATCTTTTCAAACCTAAAATATCACTGTATCAAAGCCCCAGTTGTAATTAATTATACTGACTTTGAGGCCATTGAACTATTTCTACCTTGCACAGAATTTGTAACAGGAACCACCTATTTCTTGTAGATAATGTATTTTACTATCCCTGTCCTTTTGTGAGCTCAGAGTGTTGGTGTTCATCAGTGGTGTTCTGTGACATTGGAAAAAGCAGCTGAATTGTGCCAGTTGAGAAACAAAAGCAATGAATTCTGTCTTTTCCTCGCTGGAAGAAGAGCAGTAGTCAGGCTGGGAGACCCTGAATGCAAAGGGAAGAAAACAGGAGACTCCTTTTTCTTTCCTGCCTTGCATCTCTGCTAAACAGAACAATCTGACAGAGAGCTGGGTCCAGGCACTGCCTCCTTTGGGGAAGGGGGACAAAATCAGTCACTTCAAAAAGCAAACCAGCGGTGGGTGATGTTGAGGAACCAGAAGTGGTCTTCCTGGTGTGTGTGTGAAATCACTCCTCAATCTCAGGAATTCAATTGTTGATAAGGATGTTTCCCAGAGGGAAATGTAGATGGTGGAAGAAGGAGAAAAATAAATGGCAGGAGTGGCTCTTCCTTCCTTCTCTTCAAAGCATGAACTGGGTGAGACCCTTTCCTCGCTGCCCCCTCTGTGGGGCACTTTGCTCTCCCCCACACAAGCTGCTGCTCTGTGGCTGCTGCAGCTCCTTCCCTTGGTGACATCAGGGAGCCACTGTTCAACTCCAGGGAATGACAGCTCCTACCTGAATCATGATCCCAGTGGGTGACACTTTGTGCCACCACTGATGGCTCATGGATGGAGGAAAAGGGACTTCTCCATAAGCCTCTGAATATTGAACACTGAATATTGAATATTGAATATGTCCCTGAATATTGAACACTCCGTTTGGGGGTGCCCAAACCTGGGGTACAGTGGCTGAAATGCACTGAGCTCCTCACTGGCTGCAGCTGCAGCACAGGTTTTGTGAAATGAGTGGTATTTAGGGGGAGGTTTTAGGAGCAGAATTCCACTGCCAACCTGCACTGAAACAAGTGTTCATTTGTCTGATAGTGAAAATCCTGCAGCCAGAAATGTCCAGGAGCTCTCTGCAGGCTCGCTGTGGTCCTGCATTCTCCCATATCCTGTCCATGCTTGGCTTTGCTTTTCTTTCCAGAGCTGTTAATTCTGACTCATAGGTGACCTGATGGGTGATGTTGCTTTGTTTAAAAAGAAACTGATGTAATACTGAAAACAAAACTTTCCTTCATTGGTTTATGATTTCAGCTTAACAAGGGTGCACATTATGGAATCATAGGATCATGTGTAATTTTTTATTGTTATTATTGATTTGGTGTCAAGATTGGAATGTTGTCAGCAAAAGGAAACCTTTAAAAACATAAAACATTGTTTGACTTTGGCCCATACAGAAATAGTTCAGGTCTGCTCCACCTGAAAGTCTGTTTCAATGGCTTTTTAATTTGTCCAAGACAAATTTGCTCAGCTCTATTCAGTGTCCTGGTGCTCATGTGACTGTTTCTATTCATATTTTGGAATCTGGGTTTGACACATTGTTAGACCACAGCAGTTCCATCTTTACTGATTTTAACTGATTGATTTCCAATACATTGATCATGATATTAAGTAGGTATGGGGACAAGTCATTTGTGAAAGTCATTGAACAGGACAGGTTTAAATATCTGCCTGGCAGAGATGTAAGAGAGAGACAAGGATCCTGGAGTGTCAGAGTGACAGAACACTCCCTGCTGTGCCCAGCTTTAGTGTCCCCAGTGATCCAGCACTGGCAGGGTCAGGAGCAGCCACTCTGCCTCTGCTGCTGCCCAGTCAAGGCCAATTAAAAGGTCTGTAATGTGTCCCTGCTCTGGATAAGAGTTCCCCAGGTTTCCACTGATTGTGGAAGTGCCCAGTGCTGAGTTCTGCCTTGCTTTCCCCAGCAGCCATCACCCAGCTGGTCAATGACAGGATCTTTAAATGCCTTTTTCTGTTAGGTTGGCTGCTATTTAGGGTAAGATAGCTTTTTCTAGAATATTCCCAGCAGGCACGAATGAAATGAAATGAGAAGGAAGATCTGAGTATTTCAGTGTAACACCTTGAGAAGGGATTGTTTTCAGTGCTGATTTTTCCCTTTCTGTTGTGTTTTCAGACATGTTTATTAGGATTAAAATAGAAAGTTTTGCAGGTGTTCCTCACTTTGTTTGCAAAGGTAAACGCTGTGATTATTTACTGGGTGCAGCCTCAGAGCTTGGCGAGCACAGCCTGTGTTCCTCTTCTCTGCCACAGTGACAAGAATCCCGTGACGCAGCCCTGCTAGGACTTGGCAAGGAATTTTTTATCAAGGAGAATACAGTTTAGAGCAAAAACTGTGATGAGTTTGTTCAGGTTTCTATGAAAACCTCCAGGCTTTGCTTGTACTTTTGTGTATTTTGGACAGAACAATCATTACAAAACAACTGGCAATTCAGTGCAGCTTCAGAAGGGTCAATCTCCCAAAAAATCAAAAAGGGAGGGACCCACAAAAGTTGTTCCTGAAACATGTACTAAATGGGATTTCTTATGAATGTAATGGTTAATTTTGTAAAGGACTGGATAAATACTATGGAAAGAAACTATTTGACCTTGTTCTTTGGCTTTTTTGATTATTCTGGAAGGTGATTTTGTGACATCTAGTAGCCAATTTGCATTAATTGCTGCTGTAGAGACTTTGAAACTGAAATATTTGTTCCTTCAATTTCAGTTTGTAACAAGACCGCTATACTTTGCTAAAACTGCTTTGAAGCTTGCTGCACTATAACTTCAAAACAATGTGTTATCCTTTGAAATAAGCCAAATGTATATGCTTTTTATGAATTAGTGAGTGCAGTAAGAGAGAATTCAAAATCTTGTCAATAGGAGATTTTCTGTTGCCATTGTTTGGACTTGGTTTTCTAAGTGTAAGTTAAAATTGCTGAATAAGTCTAACAATGTTTTGCTTTAAATGAACAGCATGGTCATTGAATTATGATCTCCTGTAGTTTTGTGGTGTCACTAAAGCAGGTTTTATTGGTTTCTTTCATTTCTGTGATAATTCCACGTGATTCTGTTATGTCCAGTAATTAATTTCTCTTATTTAGAGCACTGATGGCAACATCAGGCTATGCATCACCACCGTCAAAGAAGGACCAAGTCTTGATTTGCTCTGCACGTTCAATAGTGCAAGGCTCAGCAGGAGAATTTGACTGTCATTTTTCTCATATCACTTAGTTTCTGGTTTATTCCAAGTTATTTATTATTTTTAATATTGTATTTTTCGTTGCATTTTGTTGTAAATAAACTACCAACAACTATTCTTTACAACGGTGGCTGTTTTCTCTTACCGGGTCTCCTGTTAATGAGAAACCTCCTCATTAACATGTAACATTGACATTTCTATCCCAGCTCTGCAAGGCACTTCCTCTAAATTAAACAGCACAAAGAATTAACTTTGTGAAGAAAATTTAAAGCACTTACAGCCTCTCCTGGGTTCTGTTGTGCCCCAGCTCTGTAAAGGTTTTACCGGGGCAGGTGCCCCATCGGTCTGGCATTAGCCCATTCACTTGTAAATGGCCATTTGGTTAACAAGGAAGTTTTTCATTGGGGAATCTAATTCTTTATGCAGGGTTTGGCAGCTCAGTGTTGTACCAAGTAACTGGAAAATACTGGAAAAGAGACCACTCGAATGCTCTCAGGCTTGTCTCCAAGTCAGTTAATTTTAGTCACCACAAGTTTCCCTTGCACAACGGTTCTTTATGAGCTTTTACACAGAGACTTCACTTCCTCCATGGAAACGGAGCTTTCCCTGCTCCAGAGGAACGGCAGCGCTCATTCAGGAGGGAAAAGCTTCCGGGCAGCGTGGGACAGGGCACGGGGAACAAAGGAGGGGACTGGAAATCTTTTAAATTGGAAATGGGACGGCTCAAAGGGGACAGAGCCCGCGCAGCCCTGGGGACACCTCAGCAGCTGCTGGGTCACCGTGCCCGGCCCTGCCACCGGAGCCAGGAGCGCCCGAGCGGGCGGGGCAGGGCAGGGCCCACAGTGACCCCAGGGACCCGCACTGACCTTTCACTGCCTGGGCTCCTGGGCTCGGGCTCCTGTTCTCCAGGGCTGCGCTGAAATCTGCACGCACACAACATCCCACACAGGAAAACAACGCGGTGAAAACCCCAGTGGGACCCTCCGGCTGCGGTACCAGCGGCGCGGGGCTGCGCTGCCGAGGGGACAATCCCGTGCCAGCGCCACCGCCTAGGGGACAATCCCACCCCCCAGGGAACAATCCCCCCTCAGTGCCACCGCCCTGGGGACAATCCCCGCCCCGTGCCGCTGCCCAGGGGACAATCCCCCCTCAGTGCCACCGCCCAGGGCACAATCCCCGCCCCGTGCCTCTGATCAGGGGACAATCCCCGCCCGGCGCCGCTGCCCTGGGGACAATCCCCGCCCCGTGCCGCTGCCCAGGGGACAATCCCCGCCCGGTGCCTCACAGGGCACTGGCACAGGCGGGGCCGCTGCCCGGGACAGCCCGAGCCCAGCGGGGCCTGCGCGCAGCGCCCGTCCCCGGGCACATTGGCGCGCACGTGATCGCCTCATTAACATACACGTGACCTTCATTACCAGAGACGCGACCCCCGCTGATAGGCGTGCACGTGACCCATTCATTAGAGTAAATCAGAGCCCTCATTAGCATACAGCCGGCCCTGCCGTGGGAACGCCGCGGGAGCGATGGGCTCCGTGCGCGGAACGCCGCGAGGACAGCCGAGTGAGGGCAGTGCCCGCGAACCCCGGAGCGTCCCGCTGTGGGGCGCTGTCCCCAGGACAGCTGCCATCGCTCTCCTCAGCTCTCACAGTACTCAGAGCCCGTAACGCCTTGGGAGCGCAGGGACCCTCACCCGGGGCCCGCAGCCCTCAGCCGCAGCCGCCCTGCGCGCTCGGGGCAGGCGAGGCCCGGCCGGGCAGGGCCGCACGAGAGCAGCGCGCGCTCCCGGTCGCGACAGCGCCGGTCCTGTCCCGACCCCGGCCGGCCCCGCCCCGGGTCACGCGGAGGGCGCGCGCGTCGCGCCAACTCTCGCGAGAGCAGTGTCTGGCCAAGATGGCGGCGCTGTGCGAGAGCTTCACGCTGCGCGGGCCGGGCCCCGGCGGCGGCGGCCCCGGACCCGACCCTGGGCTGTGCCTGGAGCCGGGCCCGGGCAGCGACCTCGTGCTGCTCACCGAGGGCGGCCGGGCCGCCACGCTCTTCAAGGTACCGCGCGCGCGTGCTCGGGGGGGCGGCAGCGCCGCCCGGGCAGCCCCGGCATGGGGGGTGTCCCGGGCAGGGCCGGGGCCGCGCCGTTTCCCGTATTCCCTCCCTCCCGGCTGTCCGGGCCAGGCCCCGCTGTCCCCGCCGCCATCCCCGTTGTTTATTCCCGCTGCTGGGCTGGCTCCAGCCCGGGAGCAGCGCCGGCCCGGCCCGGCCATGCTCTGCCCCCTGCGCTCCCTCTGCTCGGTAACGCGGGGCAGCTCTGGTGCTTGTTCGGGTGTTTCTCCTTTTGCTGATATTCTCTGTCTGTTCCCCGTCCCAAAAAACACCTTCGCGAAGCCACAGGCACGTGTCCCTGCAGTGCCAGGTCCTGCGCTGTCAGCTCAGTGTCAGCTGCCGTCCTGCGGGCCGCAGGAGGACTTTAGTTTGCAGCACCTGAAAATGAAAATATGTTCTGATATCTGTTATTCAACAGACTATAATAAGAAACTTTAAGGCGAGGACTTAAGTTTCTGTGTTTAGTTAGCTATGACATCCACACGGTTGGACTAGCAGGAATGGGTTTAAACTGATAGAGAATAGGTTTAGATTAGATATTTGGAACAAATCGTTCCCTGTGTGGGTGGTGAGGCACAGGGTGCCCAGAGCAGCTGCGGCTGCCCCTGGATCCCTGGCAGTGCCCAAGGCCAGGTTGGACACGGCTTGGAGCAGCCTGGGGCAGTGGAAGGTGTCCCTGCCCATGGCACAGGGTGGGACTTGGTGATCTAAAGTCCCTTCCAGCCCAAACCATTCCATTATCTAAGTGGGTTGATGACACAACCTCCTTTGGGTTGTTTATTCCCACTGCCAAGACCATCTGTGACAGCACAACTTGTAAATGCACCCAGTGTACTCCCGAGGGAGGAGAGGGGCTCCAGTGCCCTTGGCTGTGAATCACACAGAGCAGGAGTTCAGATTGCAAAATCCACTGCTCTTGGTCTCAATAATTCACCTTGAAATAGGAAGAGAAAAAGCACAAGTCTGTGTGTGATTGTATTAGTCAGTAAAAGCAAATGACAGTAGTGATAAAATGAATATTTGTTCTTTGAAAAAGCCATGCCTTGTACCTGTGCTTCATGGCATAAGCCCTTCAGACTGTTACAGGTCAAAGTTATTTCTTACATGAAAAGAAATGTAGAGTTCTTTCCTGTTACTCTGAAATTGTTGGTGTTAGAGGTGGAAACAGGAATGCTCAAGAGGAATTTCTGAGTAAAGCAGTTTCCATATTTTAATATTCTGATTCAGGTCAGATGTGGCTGCCTCACATTTCCTTTCTGTCATGAGAGAAGCCCCCAAAGTGTTTCACATGTAACATTTGACTTGCTTTGTCTTTGTTCTGACTCTGTAGATTTCGGATCAGAAGCCCCTGGGCTGTTGGTCGGTTAAACACGGGCAGATTCTCACCTGTCCTGTCGTGTGCAACTTTGAAACCCACGAGTACATTGCAGTTCATGATGACAAGGTGAGAGCCTTCATCTTCTCTAGAGGGAAAAGGGAGTTGGTGGGCCCTCCTGAGGGATGTAGGTAGAAAAAAATCAGCTGTGTGACATTTCTGGTTGAAAGTGTGGGGAGCCCTCAGCACGCTGGTGACGTGTGGGGGTACCAGTTGTGGGTTTGTCTGGGTCTGGACTGAAGGCACTTGAGACAGTAATTCATGTTTGGACTCAGGTGTTTATTATTTCTCATCAGTAAAACAATCTGTGAGTTTTACTGTGAGTTCAGCAGCTTTTCATTAGAAGGCACAAAATGGCCAACAATCTCTTGTAACAAGGTCTTTTAAGACTAAACTGTCCAATTAAGAACTGACACCTGGATTATTTTCCCTTTTAACCCAATAACTGATCCCAAAGAGCTCACAGTGGAGACTTTTCTGTCCAATTACAAAATGCCACCCAAACCCATGAAGAAGAAACCCAGGATGACACCCTGTGCCCTCCATCTTGCTTCCATCCACAAGATACTAAAAATCCCAAAACCTCAATTTCTCACCAAGTGATGCACCTACACTGCTCTCTATAATCTATTTCATACTTCTGTGGATTCCAGTCTGTCTTGAAGTCTAGAAAACTTTCTCCATGAATGAGGGTCAAAGTCAGTGCTCCCCTGGGGCTCAGGGCACCCCAGAGCACTCACAGAAATATTCCCTGTGGTGCCCTGGGTTTCCAGAGTGCTGTGAGCAGGTTCTGTGCTGAGCACCATGGTCTGGTGGCCTCAGACACAGGAGATGCTCAGTGCCTGCTGCAGGCACTCCCCAAGGATGAGTTACTTCTCCTCTTGCAGCCTGGGTGACATTTACAGCTGCATGATTGTGGTACTGGAATGGTTATAAGAGCTCACACCCCCACCCTTGTTTTCCTGCAATGGTTTCACAGTTAAAAGTTTCTCTTGTGTTTATGGAGCATTTGCTTAGATCATGCTGAGCCTTTGGCTTTTCATTGTTGTTGATGAAATATCACTCCTGGCTTTGCATTGCTTTTGAAAATCAGGCCATCTGTATTTCACCTGTCTCCATCACTGATCTACTTTAATTCAGAGTTCTGCTGTGTCTTTTTCTTTATTCTCTCCTGTCCTTTCTTTCCAACTCAGGATTTATTTCTGAGCTTGGTTTCTATTCCTGCTGTTTCTGCTCCCCCGGGGCAGTTCCCACTCAGGTTGCTCTGAATGCTCCCTGTGTGTTTCCTCCTGTTGCAGTTGTGGTATTTTGAGTGCTGAGAAGTCTGTGTGTTACTGTTTAACCTGAAAATGATGCTTCTCTTAAAGGTTTTAAGAATATGGAAGAATGAAGACCTTAACTTGGACAAAGCCTTTAAAGCAACAGTAAGTGTCTTTCAGGTGTTGTCTTTTGTGTTTTGGATCCTGATGGAGGGAAAAACTGCTCCAATTTTCATAGCATTGGCCATATTGCATTTTAGCTTAACTTGTGCTTCATGATGTTGTGGAGTATTGCATGGAATCCACTTGCACTGACTTTATCATCAGAATATTTCTCCTAAAGTGATTTATATACCAAGGCCAGCATTTCTGAGGACTTTCTGAAGATGAAGAATTGTGTTCATGTTCTGCTGGTTGATGTCTTAAACATCACTTTGTGTGTTGCTGTAGAGCAGTTGTGTGACCTCCTGACCCTCTCCTGCCTTTTCTGATGTGATTCAGGAATGTGATGCTCATCAGGACATTTTCCTGGCTTTTTTTTTTGGGGTAGTGATTTGCATTATTTGTGGGATTTCAGCAAATCAGCAACGTTCAGATCTACGTTATCTTAAAGCTTCATAATTTTTCTGTTAAAAGAATAATGAATTAAGCACTCAGTTTTCAGGGGTGTGTAGCAGAGAACAGAGATTTGTTTTTGTTCTTGCAGCTCTCAGCAGATGTGTACAGGATCCACTCCCTTCCCCAGGGTGGGGCCCTGGTGCTGTTCAGGGGAGGGGGGGTTCGGACCCTGGATGTGCTCCTGGAGGCTCCTCAGCAGGAGATCGAGAACCCCATCTCAGCTGAGACCATCAGGTCAGTGGGGCCACTCTGGGGGGATTCTTGCTCGGGGGAATTGACTGGGACTCTGAAAGTTGTTCCCTCTTTTGAGGAGATGGGGGGAAATCAAAGACCAAGATCATGGAGTTGGGTGTTTTCTTCCAGCACTTGGTTTTTAAAATCTCAGAGTTATTTATAGAGATTTCCTAAAAATTAGAAGGTGTCCAGTGTATAGTGATATGACTTCATGTATAAACCTAGAATTTGAAGGATGTTCATCCAGCTTTCTGGTTTTAGGTGGAGTGGAGCCTTTATGGAAGGCCAAGAACCTGTCTTAATTTTCACTACTGAGAAAGTGAGTTAAATACTTTTTATTTAAAGAACTCTCATAGCAGGAGACCTGAGTGCTTTTTACAAAATCCATCACTGGTTTCATCTGATTTTAAGAGCTTTTAGTAGAATCATTATCCTGATTTAAATGGAACTTGTGTTGCATTCAGGGCTGAGAAGCTGGGCTCTCAGAACTGCAGAGAACAATTAATAAGATGAAGTACAGGAGACATTGTGTGACTCTTCATTGCTCATTGTGGAGATCTATTGACTAGGATGTATGTTTTTAAAAAAGAAATTATACCTGAATCTGTCTTTATGCAAATGCTTCTTCCTGTAAATCCATTTGTTACATCAAATAAGAATTTTCTTTACTTGTTAGTCTGCAGACTACTCCAAATAATTCTGTATGTCCTATAGAAAACACAATTTCCTAGTTTTGCACAACGTCCAAAGTTAAGCAGTAGTGATATCTGAATTTCTTGTTATATCTTCTTTGTGTAAATTAAGGGAAAATTTTCTTTTCTTTTTTTATTTTAGGATAAGGATTTTTTTGTCTATGTACAGAAGCCTAAGCTGAACAGTCTACACAAATACAAGCTTGAACAACAGAAATTAGCCAGGCCACTGTGTTTCACAGCACATGTTACAAACCAAACTGTCACACTTCTGTGTTTGTGTAAGTTATATTTGTTAATGGGTTGTGATAATGAAGCAAAGAATTGTATGAAAGGACGTAAAATGTTCATATTTATGAAATGCTGTTTAATATTTTTAGTTTTTTAAGCTTTCTAAAATAGCTACAAGTAGTAATGAAAGATTCCTGATACTTTAATGGTTGCAAAGACCAAGTGTTCCTACCCATGATCACTTGTACCCTGCAGATCTCACTGCACCTTTATTGCTGTTTTTTTATCATGCTGCTTTGGATTATAATAAGTCCTTTAAATATTCTGCATTAATTCTTCTTTCAGTATTCACTGGGTATTGGGGTTTTTTTGGATTTTTTTGCCATATGATATCAAACAGGTTTGTCCACCAAAAAAATTTGTAAAAGAGTGATTATTATTTTCCTTTTGACAGATTCCAATAACTCTGTGTACCAGGTTCTGATACCTCTACAGCAAGATACTGAAGAAGAAGAGGAAAAAGAAGAAGAAATTTTGTCCAAGTCACTACTACTAAACCTTTCAGTATCTGGAGCTGCTTTGAAAGGAACATCTTTAGTTGTCCTGGACAAAGACCACGTTGCAGTGTTGGGCAGTCTGCCTGATCCTGGGAAAAAGCCCAAAGGTAACTTGAAAAATCATATTAAGATATTGTAAGGTCTAAAATTTCCTTGGGCAAAGCACTGAGTGTGAAAACTGTGCTGTGTCTCTTGTCCCAGCCTCTGTTCTAAAGCTCTTCACTGGAAAACCAACATTTCTTTGAATTGAGATTTAACCTGTAATGTAATTCCTAATGCTAAATACTGGCTGAGCTGTTTTGAAACAGTTATTTCTGTTTCCTCCAGCATTTGTAACTTAAAGTAGCAAAGGCAAATGTAGTGCTTATGTTACTTTTTGGTCTCATCTATCTGTTACTTCCCTCAGAGTGCCTGACCATATGGAATACAAAATTTCAGACGTTGCAAACCTCCAAGGAGCTGCCCCTGGGGACCAGTGGCCAGGTGAGGCTCAGCCATGGCTTTGGGCTCCTTGGGCTTTGTGCTTTTGGCAGCAGGGAAGGAACTGTTGGGCTGCAGAGCTCTGCTGCTGCTGGAGGAGCAGGAATTGCAACTTCTGCAGCAAAATTCATGCTGCCCACTTGATGAGCACTGTCAGAATATCCATTGAGGAGAGTGCTGGCCTGTAGGAATTTCTGTGATCATTTAGTACTTTGTAATTTCTCATGTTCATGATTATTTGGTGTGAATAAAATCACTGAACACAAAACCCAGCAGTGTCTGTTCTGTTCAGGCAATTTGCAGTTGAAGGTCTAAATGATTCTATGAACACCTGAGCAGCACTTCAAGCTATTCCAGAGTTAAATAGGTGAAATGACACCTAAGGAATAAATGCACTAGTGAACCAGAACAGCTGATTGCTTTTGTCTTAAAATTGTACAAGAGGAAACTTAAAAAGTGACATTTTCAGAGGACTTAATGCTTTGGAGTAGCCTCTGTATTTTAGGACATCCATGGAAAAATACTCTGCATTTGTAATTTCTGAATTTAAAATCAGCAGTTAATGAAGGTTTGCTAACAAATGTTAAACCTACCATAAATAATTTAAAATAATCTGATCACTGACTTCCATTTGAAGCTTACAGTAAGGAGTTGCACATCAGTGCAGGAACTCACTTTTCTGCTTATCTCATTTATGATACATTTTAATATTTTGCAGTTGTGGTGTTATGAGGAAAAATTTTTTCTAATTCATGGGAAAGTGCTGACTGTAATTATGTACAAGTGTGAAACATCATCCTTGGCAGCTGCTGTGGGAAAGCTCAAGGACAGTCAAACCCTTGGTAAGATTTTTTTTTTTACAATTACAATGAAAAGACCTTGTAAAAGGAAGATGTCTGAAATTGTATAAAAATTATTTTAGCACAGTCCAGTAAAATTAATTCATTGAATCTAAGCAGCTTGAAGCAACTTCACACTGTACTGTGTTCCTGGCTGCTAAATTTACTGGTGCTGGAAACACCAAAGCACACAAATGTCTGAATTTATCCTGGCTTCACTTAGCCTGGGTTGTCATTCAGATACTGGGATTTCTGAGAACACTGGAATGCTGGTGATGAATACTGAGAACAAAGTGAAGTGCTGTTTCCTAAAAAGTATTTTCAAAGAGTTTGTGGTTGGATAGAGCAATGTCAAACCTTAGTTTATGAACTTCAGTTTAAAATTATACTGTCATAGTGGTTTTAAACACTGCAGTGGTAAAACATTGCAAGTAATGCTCAGGATAAATTGTGTAATAACTTACTTCTCTTGCTCCCAGAGGCAAAATGGAGGAACAGTGTAAAAAAGGTCATAAAATTGCCCTACTGCTGAAATAAAACTGGCAACTTTCTTGGCATAAAATCCCTTGCATTATAGTTTAGAAAGTATCTGTTAGCATAAGAAGTTGATGCAATATTCATACTTCAATAAATGTGCTGTAAGTGTTACCTTCATGTAGTTTCATTTGTGTTTTCCCAGATGTGTCCTCGTTTGTGAACTGGAATACCCTGGAAGATGAAGAGCTGGTTGTTTCCTTTCAGTCCCAGGAGTCTGTAGCTCTGAAAGCAGAGTCCAGAATGAATGTAAGTTAGCATTAGGGTCATTTGGGGTTGTTGTTTGTTTTGTCTCTTCCCCATGCTGCTGCTCTGCAGTGTTGCAGCAGAAAGAAATTTCACTTTATCTGTTACTGATCGTTTCTAACACTGTTTCTGGAATTAGAGTTAGTAATTTTAGTCTGGACAGCAAGTTGACATATGAAATCTCCTTTTATTTTGCTTGAAATCCTTAAATATTTTGGAGCAGAATTATAACTCTGTGTTTTTCTTCACCACAGTTAAGATCAAATAGAAGCACTGGACAATCAGGGACCTTATCAGTTGGGCAGCTCTTACTAAGACTCAAAGTAAGTAACCCAAATATCCTCAAGTAGTGTTTAAGCACTCTCAGAATATTCTAGGTGTCTCTTAAGCTGTTACCTCTTTCCACTTATCAGGTTGACCAAGCTGCCTTGAACAGGTGAGATGAAGGATATTGTTATTATCATTTTTGTGCATTTGGGCATGATGAAATTAAGTTTTGTCATAGGAGCGTGTTTTGAGAACTGTACGTGGCTTAAAACAGCTGAGTTCTGGAAACTTGCACAAATTTCTTCATTTTTAATGACAGTCTCTTACAGTAAATAAGGGAGGATATTTCTTCTGAACTTTGCTTGTTTAGGTTCTTATTTATGGCCTTAATTTTTTTGAAGGCCGTAGGAAGTCAGAGGAATTGTCAGGAATTTGGGCCGTAGGAAGTCAGAGGAATTGTCAGGAATTCCACTATAAATTCAGCAAAAAGCTCTTTAGTTCTTTTCTAGAACTTGGAGCAAGATAGGTCACACAGGAAGTGAAACTTATCTACAGTTCACCTGTGGCTGGACACCTTGGTATTTTCACTGATGTAACAGGTTATTAATCCATGAGCAGTTACTGCTTGCCTGAGTTCAGAGTGAGGAATCTCCTCATTTAGCTCCTTCATGCTTGAGAGAATCTATCCTATCAAAACACAGAGTGGTAAGGGATTTCTGCACATTTTTGTAACTTGAATTCCAAAATAGATCTGCTTCTACTTAATGGCAACTTCTAATTATTGCCAGGGTAGTTGTCAAACATGTGCCATGTACTTCTGAGTTGCACAGTATTTGTCTTTTCCAGGATGCTTCTAATTATGTGTTGGAAACTGAATTGAAAAAACTAATGGCAAAAGCACCGACCCCAGATCTGCAAGCCACCATTGGCTGTGTGGTCACTGCCCTTACAGACAGATGTAAAAGAAATCCAAAGTTCTACCCTCAAAATTTACTGCAGGAGATCGTTGAAACCCGGGACTTGTCCTACAGGTAGTCACTCTGCATTTTTTAAAGTGTAAGGAATAATCTTTAAAATTAAAAAAAAAAAAAAGTAGAAATTAAGTTCTTTATAAGCTGCTCTTGAATTATCAGAATTTAGTACCAAAGATGTTTATTTTCTTGTTGATATTTTACATAAAATTCCATCTGGGGAGGAAGATTAGTACTACTGCCTAAAGTGTAGTTCTCAGTGTGGACTGTGCAACCTATTAAATTCATATTCTTACAGTTTATGTCCAGATTTAATGGCTGTTGCTTTGGAGCAAAAAGACCTGCAGCTCTTACAAATCTGCCTAGAACGGTTTCCAGATATTCCTGAAGAAATCACTTATGCTTGCCTGAAAGCGTTTTTAAGGTAACTCAAAATCAGTCTTTCCTTTCTTAATTCACCAAATTTTAGTCTGTTTTTGTTTTCATAATAAGCTTCATAGAATTCATTATATGTGTTGATGGCATTGCTGATTTTAAAGCTAATAATTAAATGTGTTAAATGTCTGAAATCTTCTTCTTCAGCATGAGTGAAGACCATCTTAAAAGTGTAGATGTAAACCTAGATTCTGCCATCTGTTACGTTGATGTTGAATGCAACGATATGGAAGTTAAGACTGAAATCCTAGAAAATGGTTTCAGTGAAGAGATGGACCAGGACATGTGTGATACCAAAATCCCAAAGGAAAGCCAGAGTGATGGTGAATCCTGCCCTGTTGGGCTTCAGAAGGCAGCATTGCTGTATCCTCTGTGTGGGAAGGGCAGCCAGAGCACTGTACATGCTGTGGATGTTTGTATTTGCTATTGCCAAAAGGCAAATCCTCTCTTACTGCTCAGAGTTTCTGAGTTCTCCTAAGAGCTGTTCCTACTCAGTAGAAAAACTGTTTAAAATATAAATAGAAATATTTAGCTTTTAGAATGCATCTACAACAATTTAAACTTAGTTTTATTACACTTTTGCAGTAATTTTTCTCTACTTAAAAGAAAAGGTATCGGTGCTTTGGATATTTGCCTGTTAAAGCGGATCAGGGAGTTACACTCCTGCAGTGGACAGAACTGTTCAAGTTACATCTATTGTAATGGTTCAGTTGCTGTAGACATTTTGTGATAAAAATGAGATTCAAATAGAACTTCTCTCAAAAACCTGGAGAAATATTTTCTTTAGAATTCACTCTGATTTGAAGAAGCTGGTATTTTTCCTGCAGTGTTATTCCCTTAATAGCACTACACAGAAATGCTGTTCTCCATTCAGCTTACACGGAAACATTTCTTTTGCCTCACCTGAAAAACCTTCCAGCTCAACAAGCTATTGTAAGTATTTTAACATTAAAGAGTATAAAAACACTTATTATTTTGTGGTTAAGGAAAGGGAAAAGATTTTTTCTATTCTATTTTTTTATTCTATTTCTATTGTATATGAGAAATTCACTTTCAGGAGCCTGAATAACAAACTAATGCATGAAAATGAAATTAGGGTGCCTGATAAGATTTAATATTAAGGAATATCACATTTTTCCATATACTTACATAATTTTCTTGATATTTTTAGTCCTTGCTTATTTTAGAAGATTTAGAATTTAAGAAACTCTCTTAATCACCCAGCATACATGGAAAAAGTTCATATTCTGTTAGCAAGTAATAATACCTTCCCTTCATTTAGATGTTTTTTAAGAAAGGAAAAAACCACAGTAATTTAGTCAGTCCTATCAGAAACAGAAGTTTAGAAAATATGAGAAACAAACTTTATAATCCCAAATGTAATACAAATCTAGATCACCTCATTTTAGGAAAAAAACCCCACCAAACTTCCCTGTTTCTCAAAATCTGAAATATAACTTCAAGAACTGTGTGTACCTGAGCATATGTGTGATTTTCCAGTGATTTTAGAAAAACCCCACACATCAAAACAAAGCTGATTTCAGCTCTGACACATTTCCTGGAACAGTGATTACCCCTGAATGTAATTTACACTGAATATTGCTGGGAATTTTCAAACATCCAGCTATGGGTGGTGTAAGAGAACCATAAAACTAGATTTTAATGTGTAGTATACAGGTATCTATGTTGCATTCAAAAGCAAAAAATAAAATTTAAAAAATCCTTATAAATATTACCATGTGCAGGACAAAACCCCTTGGTCTATTAAATGTTTATCCTTTACAAATGTTCTGACTTTCCTACTTTCAGCTATTTCTCAGGTATTTATATTACCTGTATGTGAAATGCAGTGAAAAAGTTAACATCACTCTTCCTGGAATACGCTCTCCCACAATAAATCAGGTGAGCAGCTCTTTCTATCCCACAATAATCAGGTGAGCAGCTCATTCTAAGAGCTGTGCTTCCTTCTCTTTCTGGGGTGTGTAACTGAGTAGTTGGGAAGATGTAAAAAATCAACTGACACCTGCATTCATTCTACAAAGAGCTGTCTATCAGTGTAACCTGTATGAAGTCAGATGTAACACTTTAACAATCAAAATGCAAATATTCCTTAAAATATGCCTGAACATATGAAGCCATGCATTTTGCAGTAGAAGTTAATGTTTCAGAGTTCAGCTTTTAAAGGCAAATGTGTGTTATTTCCAGTCTGGGAAGTGTAAGTGGACTTTTTTGTTTCTCTTCAGATCATGGATTGGATGTGCCTGTTGCTTGATGCCCAATTCACTGTCATGGTGATGCTTCCAGAAGCAAAGGACTTGCTTTCAAACCTGCATAAGTTTGTGAGAGCCCAAGTAAGTTGCATCTTCTGGGATAATTATTTGATTTTTTTAGTTGGATTCAGACTATGGATGTTGAGAACAGGGGGAGACAGACAACAACAAATTATATAGTGAATCAAATAATGTCTGTCCTCCTCTGTATGCTCCTTCCTGAGCATGAATTGCAGTTGCCTCTGTCTCATTTGGATTTCAAAAGCTGCTTTATTTGGTTTAAATATCTTAAGTCTGCAGAACTACAGACAGTTCCACAGTATGATGATGTATGAAAAGAATTAAAGTGTGTTTTACTATAAATGTCTCTGTTTTCTTCTTTTCAGGTACGGTTCTACTCAGAACTCAACAAGATTGAAGGAAGTTTGCGGGAATTACAAAGACTGAACCACCTGAGAGAATCTCAGACCTATTCTATTGAAGTGCTGGAAATCATTTGAATTTGAAGCTCATTAACACATTTATTTTGTATTGATTCCTTTTATGACAAGGATGTATTAGCACTCCATATTGGGGCTGTCAAAAGTTGTTTTCTACATAGGAGGAGCCTGGTTACTCTGTAGCTACATGGGAGTTGTAAGTTTGAACCTTGTGTATTAAAATCTCTCTTTTTGACTGGATGAGAAGCTGGATGTTTGCTTATATTTTCATGTAGAATTTTCATATGTGATCATGAGAACTTCCTAGAATACCACTTGGCTAAACACAAGATGGTTGTGGCAGAAGTGCTGGGGGCATAACTTGCTGTCTTGGGCTGTGTAACTTGGAAAGAGCTGCACACACAGTTAAAAAGCTTGAGTCACTTTGGAAGGTGACATGTTTAGTTGTATTTATACACTGTCAGTACCAAATGTGTGTACAAGTCTGAAAAAAAACTTCTGCAGTAGCAGCTGAAGATGTGTAGAGGGGACTTGGCACTGGTAGTAAGTTGCTTTCAATATTTTGGACAAGAAAACTTATCTTGAATTTAAAATAAGAACATTCTTACCTATATCAGTTTTTCTGTAAGTACTTTTTCAACTACTGAACACCTCAACTTAGTTAATGTCACCTATGCTGCTTGAATTCTAGCATTTCAAAGTATATCTTTGATTTTGACTCTCTTGGAAATTCAAAGTGATGAACTAAAGTTTTATGCAGATAACATTTGTTGAAGATTTTACAGGTATCTGTTGACTTATTCTTCTGATGAGGCATTCACTTAAAGGTGACTTGTTACAAGATACTTGTGGGACTATTCATCTGGAATAGGGAAAAATGGGACAGAAGCATAATGCTGAATTTCCTGGAGTCGAGTATAAGGTGGATTGTTGGGGACAAGATAATCAGTACATTTTCAGAACAGCAAATATGATGTTATTTTTACTAGTTATGTGATGGAATTCAGCATATCAGTACATTGATATCCTTTGGTTTTCATCATCTAAATAAAATGACAATTGGAACTATATTGAATTACCTCAGCAAAAGTCATGTAAGCCCTTCCTTCCTTCCTACACTTGACTTCCAGTCTGCTGCTGAGCTCTAGTGTAACGTTACTCAGCAACATTGTGGTGTCTTAGAAAAATGTCTGTAGAATTGATTTGAGAGCTGAATTCCTGAATAAAATTTCTAACACAAGTTATGAAATAGTTTGGAGTGAAGGACTGGACAAAGGCATCTCAATGATTTAAGCAAGAGCATATGCTCACTTGTTCTGCATGCCATCCAGCTGTAGGTTCAGTTCTTTCCCTTATCCTTGGAGAAAGGAGCCCACCCAGACAACACCTTGGAACAACTGGGCTGTTCATCTTCTCTGAAGTGCCTTGTCAAAGGAAGCTTTTCCTCCATCTTTCCTAAGGATGGAAGCACAGTAGAGCTTCCAGCTGAAAATTCCTCTTCCTGCTGTATTCAGTTCACTTATAAACATGCTCATTTAACTACCAGCAGCCTCCAAATAGGAGCTCCAAATTCCAAATCAGTACATTCTACTCTCCTGAGTGGGATGGGCAGGTTTTGGGGTTGGAGTTGATTTCTCTAATGAGCTGTGTGTTGGAAAGGGCTAATTTATATCCTGTCCTTGAAGGTAACACCTCTCTGTGCACCTATTTCTCCACCTACAAAATGAAAATTCAGTTCCACATCACCAGCTGATAAGGGATGGGATTAAGAGACAGATAACTCTGGTTCACAGTTCAGAAGCACATGATTCTCAGCACCTTTGGTCTACCACAAATACACAAAATCCACAGTGTTTTGGAGGTGTTAATGCTCTCAGAATGCTGCAGGCTGTGTGATTGGTGCAGCAGCTAGGTACCTTTGCTAGATTCTCAGTGTATAGATGGCAGAATGCACAGGTGTTTTTCCCATGATACCAGAAGGAGATAATGGAAAATGTGTGTCTGTATTTTCATGTAGTTAAAGAGTTACCACAACCCTCTGCCACCTTCTGAGAGGTAGCAAAAATCAACCCCACATAAGCAATCTAAAGGTGACTTGGAAAGGTTCAGAATACAAATTGAGTAGAAAGAAAAGTGTAAATGGGGTTGGGCAATGTTTGCTGCTGTGTGTGTGTCATCCTGTGTTCAGGGCTTTGGGCCTGTGCAGCTGCAACACTGAATATAAAAGAGCTGCAGATAAAAAGCTGGATATAGAGTGCAAATTGGGCTAAACCCTGCTGCCATTGTGTGCTTGATACTGTGGCAGGTTTGTGGGTTTAACGAGGTGCTCAGCCTGAGCAACAAGTTAATGAACAAAAGGACTTCAAAAATTAGTATCGAAGAATGCAAATTAAATGATATATTGGACATGTCGCTGCCGTGTTTGTGGCATGACCAGTGTTGGGTTTTACCTTGCTCAGATGTATAAGCAAGGGACTGAAAGAAATGAACATGTAAACTGATTTTCTAATAAGACTTGTGGCTCTCTGAAATCCTGAAGCTGTCTTGATCTAGCAATGAAAAGGAAGGCTGGTTGTAGGAAATACAAGATATTTGTGTGCCCTGGGCTGACTTTCAGTTTCTACTGCTTTTGCTTATGAAGCTGATACCCTGAATTCAAGTGGTGGCATTGGAAACCCAACTGTGCGACTGGTTTTTGTTGATTTTTAGTTCTTTGTAGGCTCTGGCAAATGAGACAACCAGAGGGAATACAAAGCAGACGAAGCCCATCTCTTTTCCTAGTGCTCCAGAGAACTGAGGAAACAGAGAATAGAGAGAGCGGATGGGCAAAACGGTGATGGTGGGTCCGTGTGCGATCTCAGGGTTTGCTTTACACGGGCGCCGGCTGTGTAAGGGTGAGCTGTAAGAGGGTTTTAACGAGCGAGGAGTCAAAGCACGGCCAGAGCTGAGTGGTCAGAGGAGCTGCTTGGTGCCGATGGCGGAGGGAAGCTGATTCCCGAGGGGACACCCGGGGCTCCGGTTTGGACGGGGAATGCAGACCCTCGTGGGGAGCCCCTGCCCGGGGCCCGGCGCGCACCTCGCTCCGAGCTGTTCCCGACAGGCCCGGGGCTCCCTCGGGCCGAGCTCTGCGAGAGACCGAGGCCGGGGCAGCGCCGGCTGAGGGAGCGGCGGTGCCGGCACCGTGAGCCGGGGCGGGGGCGCGCCGGGTGCCGGCGGAGGGGAAAGGGGCAAGCGGAGCAAAAAGGGCCGAGGAGCGGTGCCGGTGGTCGGTGCCGGGGTCGGATTCGGGGTCGGGGTGGTGCCCGGGTCGGTGTCGGTGCCGTTGTCGGTGCCTCGGGTCGATGTCGGATCCGGGGTCGGTGGTCGGTGCCTGGGGTCGATGTCGGTACCGGTGTCGGATCCGGGGTCAGTGGTCGGTGCCGGGTTCGGGTTCGGTCCGGGTTTGGTGTCGGTGTCGGGCTCGGTGCCGGGTTCGAGTTTGGTGGCGGTGTCGGGCTCGGTGCCGGGTCCGGGTTCGGTCTGGGTTTGGTGCTCGCTGCCGGGTCCGGGGCTCTCGGGGCCGCCCCGTCGCGGCGGCTCCCTCACGGCCGCGGCGGGCGCGCCCCCTGGCGGCGGCGGCGGGCGCGGCGGTCACGTGAGGCGCTCGGGGCCTGGTGCCGCTTCCCCCAGTCAGCGCGGAGCGGCCGAGGCGCAGGCGGGGAACAAGATGGCGGCCGGCGGCGATCCGGAGCGGGGCGCCGGCGATTCGCGTTGAGCCGCGGCCCGCTCGGCCCGGCCCCCCCCCCCGCCCCGGCCCCGCGCCCTCCGCGGGGCGCGGAGCTTGCCCGTAGCCGCCTGTCCGGACTCCGAGCGCCCTCCCGAGCCGCCCTTCCCCTCCCTTCCCCCTCGGCCAGCGCCCAGCGATGCGGGGCCGGCGCGGCAGGCCGCCCAAGCAGCAGCAGCCGGCGGCGGCCGCCGCTCCGGCGAGCGCCCCGGCCCCGGCAGGCCCCATCGGCGGGCTGCGCTCCCGGCAGCGCGGCAGCAGCCGCGGCAGGTGGGCGGCCGCGGCCCAGGCGGAGACGGCGGGGCCCAAGCAGAAGGGAGCCGGCGCTGCCCAGGCCTCGTCGCCCGCCGCCGCCGCCTCGCCCAGGGGGGGCGGCAAGAGGAAGGCGGGCGGCGGCGGCAGCAGCACCCCCGGTGGGGGAGGCAGCGGCGGTAAGGGCAGGGGCAGGGCCGGGGCGGCAGGAGCAGGGGGAGGAGGAGGCGCAGGAGGCAGCTGCAACAGCCAAGGCAGGGCTGCCTCGTCCAGGAGGAGCATCAGCAAAGTGGTGTACGACGATCATGAGAGCGAGGAGGAGGAGGAGGAGAGCATGGTGTCCGAGGAGGAGGAGGAGGGAGACCCCGAGGATAACCAGGACTCCGAGGAGGAAGAGGAGGAGGAGATAATGGAGGAGGAGGACGACGACGACTCTGACTACCCCGAAGAGATGGAGGATGAAGACGATGCCAGTTATTGCACTGAGAGCAGCTTCAGGAGCCACAGCACCTACAGCAGCACCCCAGGTAGAGAGTCCGTGGGCGAACTCAAACAAGTCGAGGGCACCCCACATGCTCCCTCTAGGTTGGCAAATACGCTCCGCACTCCCATGCGAGGATGTGAGGGATGCCCGCAAGCGCTCCCAGGGAGTGGGGGATGCAAATAACCACTGGCAGCCCCGGGGACGCGGGGAGCATCGGAAGATGCTCACAAACGCAGGCACGGGGAGGGCGGGCGGCACTTGCTGGAACAAGGGGATGCTCTGCAAATATTCATGGGGAACCTGGTGACCGCAGAAAGGCGCGATCCACCAGGACGTGTTGCAAACAATGTCAGAAGTGTTGAGGAGCATTCACTTTAAATTTAAAAACAAGGGAAACGAGAGGCATGCCTCGCAAATAGGTCTTTTCAATTAAATACAGGAAAGGCTGGCTTGTGCTTGCAAATACAACTTGATGTTGAAAGGAAAGGAAGCGCATGTAAGTTGAAGTGGCTTAAAAAACCAAAAAACTATAAACACCGAGAATTTTCAGGCTCTTGAGGTCAGAGCTATAACTGGATCCAGCATCTACTGGCTTTAAGACAAAAGTAGCTTTCCAAGGAGGGAAATGAGGTGCATTGTTCAAAATGGAGATTGCATTGTTATAGTTTAGGGAAAAGTGCACAGGGCCTCATTGCAAGGATGTAAACCTAGTTTGAGTTCAACACAAAGATTAAAAGGTGGAGGTTGAGTCAGAGGTCTTGCATTTAAACACTGCGTTTATCTTAAGATATGGCAACCTTTAAAACTCATGTTGGGGTTAAAATTCATTAAACATAATTGTGATTTTTTTTTTATTCTAGTGGAAAGATTGGGAAATTTTTAAGGCCTGCATTTCTGTTTGTCCTTAATTGGTTCATTCACCAAGCTTCAAAAATTCTTTTATTTAAACTTAAACACTTTGGATTTATTTGAACTTTTTCCAGAATGGAATTCAAGCCTAGAATATTTTATTTTATTTTTCTTTTCTTTCTTTTTTTTTTTTTTTTTAAGTCTCTGAACCAGGAGAGTAGTTCAACTTATAGGTAATTTGGACTACAGGATGGCAGACTCTGCTGTTGTTCCAGTATTTGGCCGGTTTGGAAAGGGGGAGGAACAGGTTGTTGGTGTGAATGCATTGCATCTTAATTAAAATAGGAATGTAGTTCCGAGTAGTTAGCTGATGACTTTTTAAAAGGGGGAAGTACTGGCTGCTAAATGTGTAATTTGTTTTTATTTTGGTGAGTTAATGATATCAGCTCATTCTGTGAGTTCATAATAGTGCTTTAAAAAGCTCTATATGTTTGTCTGTATATTTTTTTAAACTTATATCCATATGCTTCAGAACCGAAACGAATCAAAATAAGTACATACAGTACTAAATTTATTTAGAGATAATTTTTAGAAGATGTTAGTTTACCTGTTGCAGGAATGTCCTGCAATCAAAATTGAAATTTTTTTGGATAAAGATTGAAATCTGGCTTCACAGAAGGAAAGCTCTAAAATACTCTCTTGCCTTTTAACTCTCCATTTTCTTCTTAGTTGTGTAACTTCCATTTTTATTACTTTTTTGGGAGTGCTTATGTCAGGGAAATAGTATTTTTATGATTTTAACTGGCTAGGTCAGGATAATATTTTTTACATGAGCATCCAGGTTTAAAATGAGTTCTCTGCAGAGAATGGGTGTATGCCATTTTTCAAATGTGCTAAGTGTTTTGGCAAATCAGAAGATAGCTCTCTGTGCATTGTTGTACAAGCACAGACAGGTTTTATGTGGTATTTAGGTGTATCAGAAACCATTTTGATAATTTATATGTTTATTTCTCATTTGGTCAGGATGACTTCAGTTAACTTTCTTAAGAGAAGTGTAAGTATTTTTATCCTTAGGTGCCTTTGCTCTCTACCAAGTTTTTGAGAGTTAAAACGTTTGTGGTGTTATTTTGGCAATTTACTGGTGGTTCTCATTAGTTCAGTGTTTGCCTAGAGGTCTCCCTCCCTCCTGGATACACTCTTGCCCTTCTGCAAGGAAAGTACAAAGTTTTCATTCAGGCAGCTCAGCTCCGTCGGTGCCTCCTCCTGGACAAACACCTGCTCTGGGAGCAGGGTGGCACTGATGGAAATCTGAAATCCCAGTGGCACTGATGGAAATCTGGCTCCTGGCGTAATCCAGCAAGAGGTGCCAGCCCTCAGAGCAGCACTGACAGCAGGGCAGGGTTTGTCTCACCGGGATCTCTGTCTGACAGGGCAGAGAGGAGGGCAGGGCAGGGCTGGGGTTGTGTCTCCCGTGTTCCTCCAGAGGCTCCAGGGTGCACCCTGAGCTGGGGTTGATGCTCAGCCTGTGTTCAGATACAGGGGTTGTTTCATAGCTCTGTGTTAGATACAGGGGAGTAATTTCATAGATCCGTGTTCAGATACAGGGAGGTTATTTCATAGCCCTGTGTTAGATACAGGAGTTATTTCACATCCTTGTCTTGCAGCCAGGCAAAGTGTAACACAGTGACAGAGCTCCTGTGCTGGGCTGGAGGGCTCCAAGGAGCATCTCCTCCCTTGGCTTGGACTGGCTCCTGACAGAATTTTTACCAGAAGAGATGATGAACAGTCCTTCTCCCCTTACCCTCCAACCACTTCCAGGATGTACTCTTAGGGGCTGAAGAGTTTTTGAGAGCTGGCTATTGAGTAATTGCTATCCCAGTCAAACTCTGCTGCCAACCAAGCTTTTACACATAAATCACATCCCACTTAAATGGGGGATGGACTTGCTACAGTTTTTTCTAACTTCATGTAACAATGAATTAAAAGATCACAGAGCAATGTTTCTGGCCAAGAAAGCTTCAGGTTTTGTGCTCTGGTGGGAAGCTTATGATTTATCTTGAACTTAGATGTAGGAATACTTTCTACTATAATATGGTAGTAAATTAATATTATTATAATTTAAAATAATATTATTAAACTATTTAAAGAAGTGGAATCTTAGAAAAGATAAAATGCCTAATATACCACTTAGTCATGGTACAATAAAAACATACTGTGTGAATAACAATTATTTCTTTTTATTCTACTGGATAATCTTTTGGTAGAGTGATTTTGTATGTGTAATGTCTCTTCCCCCTCACCCCTTTGCATCCCCAGAAGGTGGATGAACTGTTGGGACAGGTATCCTGTATAACTTGTATCACTAAACATTTTTGCCATTCTCTGTCCAATGTAAATTCCACTTGAGGCTTGTCACTGTTGCATTGTAGTTACTAAGTATTTTTCATATGTTGCAGAATTTTAAGAGAAGGGTTTAATGGGGATTCTTAGAAGTCCTTCATTTTTTGTTTATTGATTTTTCTTCATCAGAAAACTAGTTTTAGGAAGAGCTATGCATCTAGATTTCAGCTGAGATCATCAGTCTGTCAAACGAACAAATACACAATGTATATCTTAAAATACAATAAATAATACTTTTAGTTGGATTTTTCTTGTCTGAACATTTGCAGGGATTGACCATTGCTTCAGTTCACCAGTTACTACACAGTGTGCTTTTATCTTCAGAGTGAAAGAGTTTAGCTGAGAACCAGGTGCTGCATTTGGTGTGTCTGTAGTAATTTTTTATCTGAACATGTTTTCATGCTCTTGAAGAATTATCTAAGTGGAGACACTGAGATACAACATTAAGATATGCAGCCTCCTTTGTCTGCCGTGGGAGAAGATTTACCAGCCTCCCAAACATCTCACCTGGGGTACCCTCTTCTCTAAATTAAACCTGGTGTGCTCTTATTTTACCATTTACTGAGCTGCACTTTGATTTGTGCTCTAGAGGGAAGGATCACTAGTTCATCATGCCAGTCTTGGAAAATGTAGGAGACAATTCTTAACAAAGAAATTGTGTAGAAGGCCAAAGGAGTAAATCTGGGGCTGATGCTGCTGCATTGACTTGTAAATTGGCAGCTTATCTGAGGAGAGCTTTGTCAGTCATCTCCGGAGCTCTGAGCAGCAAATACCTCGCCCTGATCGAAGTATGTGTGTTGTAAGAGATAATGTGCTGCAATGATTTTATTGGGCAAACTTTTTCTGTAGATCAGCAGTAAAATTCTCTAAGTGCTCATTGTGTTGCATGGAACAGGTGTAAGGTGAATAACTGTGGATTTTAGTAGGTTGGGGCTGGCTCTCAGGGCTCACTAACTTATTACATTTGTTACAGCTTATCCTGAGTGTGTCCCAAGAAATTGTCCAACTGTTCCTGAGAATCATTTTGCTTGTGTTACCTGTGATTTTATGGGGTTTTTCCTTTGCCTGGGTGTTGTGTCTCACTGAGTCCTTCTCAGTGATCTCACCTGCTGCTTGTGCTGCATTTACATTTGTTATCCAAATGTTAAAATGATTCCATAGAACAGGGGGGGGTTGTATTCCTGGCTCCTGGGGGAGTGCTGGTGGCCGTAATGTTGGGAAATTAAATTCTTAAAAGTGAAATCAGTTGAGAACCCTCGTTTGATTTAAAAGTGTATGCTGACAGGTGTGCAGACTGAAAAAGGAAGCAGCCAAAAGTTTTACAGTTTTAAAAGAACATGAAGAGCTACTTTTGTACAAGGGAAGGCAGGAGTCAAACTTTACTTGGGAACATGTGTGAGAATTTGTGTGATGTGAGTGCACTCAGGATCTACTCTAATAACCAGTGATTTTTTTCATTTGCTTTTCAACTTCCAAAGCTTTTTTTGGTGCTTGGAATGCCTCATTTTTAATGTTTGTTTAGTTTTTAAGTTTTATTTATGGCTGGATTTTTCTTTTCTCCAGACTAAATAAATAAATTTGGGCTAGGTGTGATTACTGCAGAGTAATATTAAAATTGGAGCTGCACCTACAAGTAGTTACAAATGCATCTTATTCTCTTAGAAAATTTTTCTGGAAGAGACTGATGACTGTGAATATTAGAAACATGATTATCATGTTGGCATTTTTAAAAGGAAGAAACTTGTGTGAAAGTCAAAGCCTTTAATTTCAGCCCATCCCAAGAAAAATATTTAGATTTTTCTATTTTGGCACTACTTTTCATAATATATTCTTATTTTATGTTGAACTCATTCATTTTACTGCTGTTTTCTCTTTGGTGGAAGCTGAGCAAATGTTCTCCCAAGAGGTTGACTTTTAATTAAAGAACCAGTCTGGATATTGCTGTGGCAAACATGCAGCTCCATCCAGTTTCTGCATTCTGCTGTGAAAGGAAAGAAAGAACAGCAAAAAAAGGTTTTCTTACACATTGTCATCAAGTGTTTCCAGTTTTCTCAGTGATATCTAGCAAAACCTCCTGTGTTGCTGAACAGTCCCATTTGAAACGTGCCTGCTGCAAAGCAATAATATGGGACAGCCAGTGTGTGTTTATTAAAACCAAACCAAAATAGGACGGAGTTTGAGGGCAGTAAAAAGGCAAAGTTTCCAGAGGGAAGGAGAATGTAGGAGAAGGCATCTTCTCTAAGGAGTGCTCTGCTCCCAGGACATTGTATATAACTGGCAGCTGGTCTTTATGTTGAGAAGTTTTTGTAGTGACTCAGAATCTGGAAAACAAAACCAGCCCAGTTCTACTTTACTAAAGATGGACTTTCGTGTAAGAGTAGTGTGGTTTGACTTGGCTTGTGGAACTTGAAGCCAAAATTTTAATCTTTTTTCGGGGAAAATTGAAAGTCCTTTCTGTGGTCAGTTAGTGGAGTGTGACTGGAGGGGTGGGGGTTTATTCTGTGTTTCCCCCCCTCCTGTGAGAGCTTGCTGAAGTATCTGAAACTCCTTGGTCTCTTCACTCCCCAATGTCCTACCAAGCTTATCCTCTCCATGGCAACTGTGAGCAGCAGCTCTGAGCTGGAGAGCCCAGTGCTGGGAAATGATGGGGAAAGGAAAGTTGATGAGGAACAATGAGGAAGGGAAAGTTCTGAGACAAGTGAAATGAGACCAGTTGTGAACTTTCAGATCAAGAGAGACTGGAACCAGTGTTTATTCTTTAGGTTGGAGCAATGCAGCCACCACTCTGTCCCTGTTTAAACCAGACAGTGGTTCTGGCAGAATATTTGCTCTGTAGGACATCCATCCACCAGTCCAGAACCTGAAATGTTGGGCTGAAAGGCTGTGTTTGCTGGAGGGGAGGGATGCTTAATGTCAGTGAGACAAGGCAAAACTGGATTTTTGTGATTTTTGTTAGCCTACATGTGTAAGGTGAGTGAATACAACTAAAGCTGAAGAGCATGAAACTGTGTCCTGAACACTGATGCCTATAGTTAATTCAGATACTCTGTTTACATAAACCAGCAGATGTGTTAAGGGTGGTTAAAGTAGTTTTAAATTCTGTATTCTCCTGTGGTAAAGAGTAGATGTGACTTTCCCTTTTCTTCTTTCAGTCTGTGAATGAAAGTGGTGACAAGGTTTATGGTCCTTTTAAACTCTTTTTCATTTCTGAATTCTGAAAGGGTCAGCATTTGAACCAAGTAGGTTGAGTAGATGCAAATAAAAAAATAAAGCAATATTTTCAGCTTTTAAAGTAAATTCTGATTTTGGGTGTTTAGACTGTTTCTTGAGTAACTTTGTTTTATTTCAAATATCATTAGTGTGTTTGCTTAAATATTTGTAATAGAAATTATTTTAGTAGATTATTCTAAGTGTAGACTATAATTATCAGTATCTGATAATTATAATGTGCCATGGAAATAGAATTGTTTACTCTTTAATCTTAATTACAGGCAGCTCTTCAACTAGAGAATTCAAAATAGGGACAGGTAACCACTGCAGACTGCTTCAGCACTTGGGGAGAGACAGCCAGTGAAGGACTTGTGCTAGATAGAAATATAGTGCTCAGACACTCCAGGGGATCTGGATCCTGTCAATATTCCAGCTGTGGCAGCAGGAGGCTATTGGCAAATCAATTTTTTCCACCAAATAAAGCTATGGAATTTGAGTGGTGTAGAAGTGGACATTTTCTGCCTTTGTACTGCCTCAAACTTGGAGGTGAAATTTGATTCAGAGACTTAGTTAACATGCAGAAACTATCTCAGAAGTATCTCATTTGCATATAATAAAACTTGAGTATGTTTTGGGAAACTTCAGTGTGGGTAAATTGAGAGTAGATTTCTTGAATTTAGAATAGTTACATGAAAATTCAGTTTAAAGTCTGGTCAGTCAGGTGGTGGTGCTTAAAGGAGAAGTAACTTGCCAGTGCACCTGCTATGCAATCCCCTTGGTGGTTTTGGGGTTAAACAAAGCAATTTCTATTTGAAACAAATTTTCCCTGGGGGGGCCCAAATCCTTGACAAATGACAACAAGTAAAAAAAAAAAAAAAAAAGTTGTCAAACCTTAGTATCTCGTAAATAATTTAAACTGAAGTGTTTGAAGTGGCCAGAGTTCTTTGTGGGGCTGTGGGTTTTTTTGTGTCTGCCACTGAATGTTGAATTTTAATATTGGCCCACTTGCCTCATGAAAAAGAAGACTGAAAGTGAAGAGCTTGAAAAATTGTATATGTTCATTGCAGGGAGACATTTTTCAACGTTTGAGCGATTTTCTTTTGTGTTTATGAGGCACAGTAGGGTAAACATGGAGGGTGGTCTTCAAAAACCCTCGCACAGGAGGTGGAGATCCTCCAAAGCAGGGTGAGCTGTGTGGGTTGTCAGCACACAGAAAAATCAGCAGTAAAATAGCAACATATCAGCTCAAAAAAAAAAGACTTGTAGCACTTTGACATCATTATGTATTCCATTGACCTGCACTTTTAATTCCAGTTGAGCAGCCACTTGCAATGCTTCAAGATTTATGAGCACCTTGGCAGAGAATGTCCATCCTTCTCACTGGAGATTATTAGATTGCTTGGGTTTGTTGCTTTGGGCTTTTGAGGTTTTTTTTTAAAGGTGTCTGAGTGTTTCTTGAGATCACAGTTGATGTATTGGTCAGTAATACATTGAAGCACAAATTGCTGGGAATTTCTGAATATCCAAATCACACTTTGTGACTCTCTTCTCAACTTCAAATTCTCTTCATCCCCAGTACAGAGAATATTAATAACAAATTCAAAGTGAAATTGGAAAGAAAAAAAGCCAGCATAGAAAGATTTTAAATGCTGTGCCATCAAGTAATTCGAGAAAAATACAGTTTCTTTCTAAAATATTCTTCATCTTTGAATACTTGCCTTTTTTAGCTCTGGAAACAAGTTTATATTTAGTTGAGAATTGTTCAGAGCAGTTCAGTGTCCAAAAACAGAAATTATTTGAGCTCTTGAGCTGTGGTGTGTGGTTTGCAGTGTGGATGGGGAGTGTTGAGGTGCACAATATCAAAATGTGCTGCAACTGTGAGGCCTAACACAAATGAAGCACACATTTTCTAATCCAATCTGCCTTTCCTATTGTCTCTTTTATTATTGCTTTTGAAATTTCTGCTCTTTATACCAAAGCAAACAGGAAAATTCACAAATTGCTTTAAGTAGGAGATGGAATGGTGTGACTAATGCAGCCACAGGTTGTATTGTGCTCGCACCAAAGTACAATTCTTTATTATGTTATTATGACACATTTATATCCTGATAACACATTTCTTCTAGATCTGTAATAGCACCAATGTGCTTCCTTTGTAAGAGGAAGTGTTAGAGATTAACTTTTTCAGACCATGTTAGAAAAGCCTTGTTTTAAAGTTCTTTTTTTTTATTCCCCTATTACTTTCATGTGACAAATCTACAAGTATCTTTAAATTGCACCAGTAGATGTTTAGATTATATATTAGGAAAGCCTGTTTTGCTGAAGGGTTGTAAAGCACTGGAACAGGCTGCTCAGGAAACTGCTGTAGGTCACACCCCTGGAGATGTTCTGAGATTTGTGGATGTGGCACTTGAGGACATGGTGGGGGGGGCTGGGATGGTTGGGCTTGATCTTGAAGATGTTTCCAACTTCACTGATTCTGTGATTCCATCCCATGCTTATCTCATGGTAAAGAGACATCAGCAAAATTGGTGTTTGGAGTCCATTTTTTTCCAGCAGTGGTCCTTCACTCTGGTTTATCTTTGTCTAAAATTACTGGGGGGATTTGTCACTTCTCATTAGTTCAGGTAAAGCAGGGTTAATGTCCTTGGTGCTCTCTTTCTTGAAGGGCTGTTTCGTAGCATTGCTGTGTGACAGACACATTTTTCTGCTCCAGAAAGAATCCTGGTTGATATCTCTGCTGCCTTTTGTGATACTTGCACTCTGAGGGCCATCAGTGATTTCAGAATATCTGTTCTGTGCTGTCTTGCATGGCCAACCAGGACTGCAATGTTGAAGGAAACTTCAGGACCCCAAAGTGGTTTATTGTGTGGGCATGGCTTCTTTTGCTTTTGGGGTCCTTGAATTAAACCAGCTGTGACTTATGCACATATGATTTTGGATCATGTTGGTAGAAAAGTTGAGTTTAATCTAGAGAACACTTGCTTTGTGCCTGGCTGTGAAAATCTTTTGTTTTTGTGTGTTTGCCATGATTAAACATTTTCCACTGATTAGTGCAGAGGCATGTTGGAAGACAGTCATAGAAGCATTCCTTCACTTTCCACAGTCAGAACTCAAACTTGCTAAGTTATTTTTATCCACAGATGAGCTTGACCTGTTACTTCTGCAATGGAAACATCTTGCAGTTCATCTTCTATATTGTTTGGGTGTGTAATTTGTTGTACAAAATTTCATTCTTTAACACTGGAAAGGGAGAGCTGTGTCTGGTGCCTTCTTGCCATGCCAGTCTAGGGGTTGATTTATTTTTCTGAATTCATTTGTTGTCCCTCAAGATGTTTCTTAGAGGTGGCTTTTCTTTCTGGTAACATTTTTTTCCCTTTTCAATGCATTAATGTTTTAATGATGGTGTTTCAAATTCAGCAGGATCTGCCTTAGCAGGTTTTCTCCCACATTAGACTTATTTTCTGTATTTCTGGGAGTATTGAATGGAGTAGGGTGGGTTGAAGAAATGCCACAGAAAACCATTTCCATTTAATGGTAACATCCAAGCTGACTGGAACTCACTTTATCTCTTCATTTCCTTGAACCAGTTTTTGGGGAGGTCTGTTATCTGCAGAATATGGTTAAGAAATGATGAATGTGAATCTTAAAATTCCAGACTATTGGTTGTGTCACTCTTCAGTGTCAGAACACACAAAGTTTAATAGATGTCCCATTTTAGTGAAGTGTGTGTGGGAAATGGCTGCTGTGGATAGCTGCAGTTTTTCTTTGGATTTTCTCTGTGCATGAAGTGTCCTACTGAAACTTGCCTATGGACAATGGATAGTTTTGAAATTTAGTTGTTGACCAGAATCTTAGTGTGCTTAGTTAGAGGACCTAAAACCCGATTTTCATCTCAGTTCTTGGATTAAACCTAGATGATGGTTTATGAGGTTTTCTCAACTTGTTTTTTTCTAGAAAGGGAAATAAGCTTAATGAGTGCATCTAAAACTTTTAACTGATAGCTGAGAAATAGTTGCATGTAACTGGTTATTTTGATAGAAGATTAAAATATTTCATCTCTCAGGTAGTGTCATTTGAAAAAATATTCCTCTTTTATTTTTCCTTCTGCTTGGCATCAAGGATAGTGAAATCCAAGGGAAGAAAATGTAGCATCTTATCTGAATTGACATCTGAGACTGAATTAATTATGCTCAGTGTCTTTTCTTTTAGGTAGTAAAACAGCTCTTTAGTATAACTTTTATTGGTAAACTTCATCCTGTAATTTTGCCTCTTCATCCTGTGGATATGGCTCCTGTTTTATTGAAGCATGAGGGTGGATTGGGGGGGTGGTTGTTTGTTTTGAGAAATTGAGAATTTTTGAAATATTTTCATAAAACATCACATTTGCTTTCTGGTTTTGGTTTGTAGGTAGTCAGGAGAAACATTCTAGTTAGAAAGCAGTGGGCAACGTGCTTTAGGTTCTCTTTTGTATTTTAATTTGGTTGAAATTGATGTCCTATGACATCTGCTTGAAATGAGCTTTCCTGGATGCCCTAGCTGGATAGGAGAATAACTTGCAATCATTTAATACAAAATACCTGTTTGGAGCTTGATGTTTCAGGTTTAAACTAGTCATGTTGAATAAAAGTGAGAAATAGCATTATTTTGGCTGCAGGAAATGTCTTTCTTTTTAAGTAGTTTAAACAATTACATTTCTAGATATCATTTTAAAGCTTCAAAAGATGTATATTGTATGGGAAATGCAATTCCTGTATGTGTCTAAAGCAAAACTTCAGATATCTTGTGTTTTATTTTCATACTGTTAGTTAAAGTATAACACGATTAGCTGAGTTAACACATTTATGTAACTGTGAAGCTTGTGAAGCCTTAATTTGCATTAGTTCAGAATGTTAACACAGTGATTGATGATAGATGTTCAAACACATTGACCTGTGAACAGCAAAATTCTTACTGTTGTTTCTTATTCCAGGTAGGAGAAGACAGAGAGCACATCGTCCTCGTTCTCCAATATTGGAAGAAAAAGATATCCCACCCTTGGAGTTTCCTAAATCCTCAGAGGACTTAATGGTGCCTAGTGAGCATATAATGAATGTTATTGCCATCTATGAGGTACTAAGGAACTTTGGCACTGTTTTGCGCCTCTCTCCTTTTCGTTTTGAGGACTTCTGTGCTGCTCTGGTAAGTCAAGAGCAGTGCACACTTATGGCAGAGATGCACATAGTGCTGTTAAAAGCAGTTTTACGCGAAGAAGACACTTCAAATACTACCTTTGGACCTGCTGACCTCAAAGATAGCGTTAATTCCACTTTGTATTTCATAGATGGAATGACGTGGCCAGAGGTTCTGCGGGTATATTGTGAGAGTGACAAGGAATACCATCATGTTCTTCCTTACCAAGAGACAGAGGACTATCCTTATGGACCAGTAGAGAATAAAATCAAAGTTCTGCAGTTCTTAGTGGATCAGTTTCTTACCACAAACATTGCACGCGAGGAGTTAATGTCAGAAGGTGTTATTCAGTATGATGATCATTGTAGGGTTTGTCACAAACTCGGGGATTTGCTTTGCTGTGAGACTTGCTCGGCCGTGTACCACCTGGAGTGTGTGAAGCCCCCCCTGGAGGAGGTGCCCGAGGACGAGTGGCAGTGCGAGGTCTGCGTGGCACACCAGGTGCCTGGAGTGACTGACTGTGTGGCTGAAATCCAAAAAAACAAACCCTACATCCGCCACGAGCCCATCGGCTACGACCGGCACCGGCGGAAATACTGGTTCCTGAACAGGAGGATCATCATGTAAGTGAGCTGAGCACTGCATCCTTTCTGAACAATTACACTGTGTGTTTAATGCATCATTTAAATTGCTATTGCCATCTTAAAATTGTCCTTTCTTTAGATAAGGCTGTTGCTTGCTGTTTATTACTAAAGACCACGTAAATAATCAATATCTATCCCAAATTAATATTCTCATAATCTATACATAAAAACAGGACCTCAGGCTTAATATGCCTAAAACACATGAATGTGAGGCAAAGAAAGGGAATATTAATGAGAACTCCCTAGTTTCTTGTAGAAATTACTGAAGAGAAGTTTGATTCTTTTTATGATCACACGGCGTGTAGGACACTGCTTGTGGTCTGTCACCTGCTTAAGCAGTGTTTGGCTGCCAGGTGCTGGTGCCACTTTGATGCTGTGCCTTTGAAACTGAAACTTTCAGAGATGCTCAGAGGGATTCATTGTTACTAGAAATGCGGAAAATGTTGCATTGAACGTTGTTCCGTTGTGCAAAGAAAGTGACCATAGAAAGTTGTGCCTGTCTTGGAGGGAGGTTCTGTGTGTGTGTTTCACACAATTTCCTGTTACTGGTTGGTCTCAAGATACAAATGTACCTCAAAATATTAATAGGAATCAAACCCTTGCTAGTGAGGGCATTGTGCCCTGGATTTTACCTGAAAAGTTGAATCTGAAATTCGTTTTTCACAGGAAAATGGCTAAAGATTGGTTTCCTCATAAAAGACTGTTCTTATCTAATTGTTCTCATAATGGAGGACAAACAATATTTAAGTGAAATTAGTGCTATTGTTAAATTAGGAGAAATAGAGATTTTAGCAGAGCTCTGAAAACACAGAAACACAGTTTCCATTCAGTGTTACAGAGAAAATAAACCACAGCTGGGTACCTGAACAGAATTTCATACAAAGCAGGTTACAGTGAATGTTAAGATTGTAGCCAGCGTGTTTAAAAGGGACTGTGAGGTCTGCTGATGGTGTTACATCTTGCAAAGAAGACACTTCTAAGGGCTCATGGTATTCCTTTAAAATGTGGGGCTGTTTCTCTGGGGTATTGTCAGCTGATGCTTTAAGTATTAATTATCTCTGCTCTGTTTCCTGTGTTCTTCTTTCATATTTGTAAAAAAAAGAGTCCATGTTTGATCTCTTTAGTTTCTCTGGGTTATAAATGTCACAGTAATGCCAAGTAACCTTTCAAAGGATGCAGGGAATCTTTTATACTCTTCTCTTTTTTTCCCTATATATCTGCTCCATGTTTATACTCAGTCACATGCTCCACAGGGAGGGGTGGATCATTCAGGTGGTTCACCAGGATGGGATGGGCACCTGAAGCTGTTGGTATCCAATATTCCATTGCTTCATACTGAATTTCCTACCTTTTGTTTTCAGAAAATGTGTTGAAATTTTGATTTTCACAAAAAGCCTGATTGTGAAGGACACATAACTGGGATTATTTTTGCTCTAGTTAGTTGTGCTTTAATAACTTAGGGTTACCTCTGCCTTGGTTTTGTATTGTCCTCCTCAAACTCTTGAGAAAAAGGTTGTTCTAAAGATGGATTTGTCTTCACTGCTCTCCTGCACTGGCAGAGATCTGGGAATCAACATTAAAAAAGCCAGATCACTCAGGAGCTGATTTTGAGATAAATGGGCAGACTTTGTTTCCTCCCTATATGTAGGCAGATAGGTAATTACTTTTAACCAAACTTGATCTGTGAAACAATGTTTTTTTTCCCAGTGAAGTAGAGTATTTGATGTTCAGAAGGTTTTGATACAGGCAATACTTCAACATACTTCAAACTAAAATGAATCATGCAGGTGCTTCGTGATCCTTTGAAATCTGCACATGTGAGAGTTGTTTCTTTCTAGCACACTGGTAGTAATTTTAACTGCACTTGCAGGAGACATCTTCAAAAGTTAAATGTATTGAGTTTTTAAAAACCAATATTCTGCATTCCTTTTAGGTGTTCTGTGGGCAAATTATATCATAAGGGGTCAAAAGTAGTACACAACTTAATTCCAGGGAAATGCAACTTTAATAACTCACATAGACATTAAACTCTGTACTTTCAGTTTTTAAATTCAGTAAGCATGCTGTATTGCAAACCCAACTTTTTGCATATATTTACTTATTTATTTATATATACGCACTGAACAGGATCAAAGCACACCTGGTATCTTGGATAACTGAAGGGTAACTTAAGGGATAACTGCCAAATGCTAAAACCTGAGATTCATGAAATTATTTTATCATATCAACATTATTAAAATGAATAGAATATATTCCCCAATGCCATGTGATCAAATGTATCAGAGGAAACTAATAGATCTAAAAATAATCTGTACAAATACCAATTTGAAATCCTGCCCAGGAGGATTAGAGAACTGAAATCCTAAATTCTTGGTGGTTTTGCTTCTCTAAAGGGTTTTCAGAGCTTTTTACTTCTTCTCCCCTCTTCCCCTTTAAATGTCATAAATCCAACCTACTGCTGGTTTTCCTACCTTTTAAAGGATTTTGTAGTCTTGTTTCCTGATACTTTTATTTCCATCACTTGCCTTCTTTAAGCCCTTCATTGTGGGTTTGTTTCTCTTTTCCACCTCTTCTGTTTTACAAGATGGAAAAGTGGACACTGCAGGAGTCTCCTCATGAACAAATATCAACAAGATTAAAACAAAAAACTGGCCAAGAGCAAATTAATTCCTGACGTTTTTGTTTCAAGCTGTTTACAAATTAAGGAGGATGCCTCTGGGTCAATTGCATTTGTTTTACTTGTGAAGATTATTTCTGCAAGTTATTAACTCAGGAAATTTGGGACTTTGACTTGCATTGTCCTTCTAAACTGCTGCAGTGTTTTAACAAGTTTATCTTCATAGAAATATTGAGATGCTTTGGATTTATCAATTATCTGAGAAAGAAGATAATGAAGCACTGTTTGGCTTTCATTTTGATAGCAGAAATAGGGCACACATTGTTATTCCTGAGTTGTATGGATCTTCCTCAACAGTCAAAAGCAGTTTCAGCTTTTTTGTCTGCAAGATTTGTCATGCTGTTTATGTTCTTAGGGGGTCCTCCTCTATTTTCTCTAGTTAATTAACAAGGGTTTAGGTCTTAATTTGAATAGATTGCTTTAAACAATTTCCTGAATTCTTCAGTTTCCAACTGTATCATCATGGAATTCAGGAAGTATCTGCTACTTATTAATAAATATTTTGTTATCACCTTACTTGAAAGTTTTGGTTATCTTCCATGTTGCTTTTATCAATCTTTAAATTGTCTCTGCAGCCTGCCAGTGAATAGTTCCTGGCAGCCAAGGAGGCTGAAAGAGGTAGGAAATAGTCATGTGATTCTTTTCTCCCTCCTTGGCCTCACATCTTGTGTGTGACTCAGCCGAGTCCCCCTGTCCAGCACCAAGCTGGCAAATCTGCCTGGACTGGCTGAGAACAACGTGGGGAGCTGGTCCTTGTGCAGCCTTGGATATTCCATCTTTTTATGACACCCCCTCTGATTTCTTCAGAGGGTAAAAGTTGTGTCCCTTTAGTAAACACGGGATGATGTTAAGGGGAAGTTAGCTGGAATTATATAATTGTTAATTTAAGTCTTATCTAAGTTGGCCAAAATGGATTGCATGGAATGATTCCTGCTGTGTGCTCCAAGTCTTCTCCTGGCACACATCTGAGTCTTGGAAAGAAGTCTGGCCAGAGATGAGCTTGGTGTAAGCACACAAACCAACCAGTTTGTGCCATTTCACATTCTGTCTGTGCTTTTTCCAGAGAAAACTCTTTAATTCTTGAAATTCTCTTGTTAAGGTCGTGATAGTCTTCAGACCAAAACAAACTTTGTGCTCTAACCCTGATATAAATGAAGTAGAAGAGTATTAAAATACTCTTGGATAACCTTGCTGATTGTTTCTAGAATATTATCTGAGCAGTTCTTTATTGGGCAGGACTCAAATCACACGTGGAGGGATCAGCTCCAGGTACTTTCTGCAGAATGCTCTTGGTGGTTTGATGTCTCAGCTCTGCACACTGAGCCTTGGGGTTTACTGGTCTGCAATACAGCAAACCTTTGCTGGTGCTGAAGGCTTTTCCTTGAGTTATCCAGGGAAACTGGAAACAGCAGTTAATTGCTTTTCAGTCCAATGGAACCTTGCAAACCCAGAATAGAAAGAGCTGATGGGAAGGGAAAAGCCAGATGCTGCTTGGGAGGTTCAGGTGACACATCCTCACCCTGGCTGCATTAGTGCAGCTGGAGCAGTCTCAGATTTGCTGAATGGGGGGAGAAACATGAAAATAAGAAAACACTTGGATGGTCACCATGAAAATAGAAGCAATGTGTACAAGATGCTTGTCTGGCAGATGGATACAGGCACAGCCTTTCCTCATGGAGAGGAATATGAGAATATATTGTTAGATTTGATCTCAAAGGTCTTTTCCAGCCAAAGTGACTCTCATTTTATATAAAGCATTTATATTGTTGCATATCTAGGTCATATAAGAGGATGTATAAATGGCATTATCTCTCTAGCAAATAATCCTGTAACAGCTACAACAGAAGGGATCAAAATGAAAGATTCCAGTTCCCTTTTTGGTCGGTTAAGAAACAGAGCAATAACAGCATCATATTCTACAGTTGTGTTTGCCAGGAGCACAGCAGCCTTACAACTGCTGCTCTGCAGGGTCTTGCACTTGCCATTTCCCTTGGGCACTTGCCAGGGAAAACTCAGAAGGCACCCATTCCCTGTCCTTTTTAGTTAAGCATTTTTTATTTCCTCTCACTGTGTAAAGCCCCAGTCTTGCATTCTCATCTCCCCCTCCATCTTGGTTTTTGGGCGTCTGCCTTTATCTTCCTCTTCTGTGGCTTTTGTTCACCACCAGTAATGAAAGCGCTGTCATTCCTATTGTTGTTAGTAAATAACTCTTGGTTTAGAGGAAACATGGTTTAAACAGTAATTTTTCTTTAACATGGAAGTTTACAGGCCTAGAATATTCCATAGAGTCAAATGATTGTCAGTGTTCAGCTGTTACATTTTGGTGTGTTGTACGTGACAGTCTTCCTGAAATGAGCTGTTTTCTGAGAAAACTTGACAAACTTAACAGGTTGGTGTGGTTAAAACTAATGGAATATTGGCAGTTTAGAGGAATAAATGGGTAAAGCAGAATTAGTTGCTTTTCATGAGCAGAGGCCTTTACAACAGAGATACAAGTTTCTTTGCAAAACACCAGGTTTTATCATCAAAACCTAAAGTCTGTTCTGTAATAATGGTTGTGACAAGTTAGTAGTTGAATTTTGTGTAATACTGCCTCTATTAACTTCACAACCACCTTATTTCAGTAGTGTTCTGTTTGAGTAATATATTAATTGTTTCACAAATACAGAGTGGGAGGTAGTAGGACAACAACAATCAAGTTGCCTTAAGGTTGTTTGTCTTTCAGAATCCCTGAAGCCAGTTTGTGCCATTTTTAATATGTAAGCCACGGGAAGGGACCCAGTAGAGAGGAACCTGCAACAAACCCCACAAGGGCAGAGGTTTGAGATTTACAGTCAGCTTCCCATGGCTGTCAGCACCCTGGCTTGGGGCACTCATTGAGCCCCAGGCCTGCAGTGCTGGAACAGAGGTGCAAGGGCAGCAGGAGTTCAGTTCCTCTGCCCAGGTGAGGGCCAGGCTGGGCAGTCAGTGGCACCCACACGGTGTGGGGAGCATTGGGATGTGCTGTGGAAATGATGGGCTCGTGCCAGCCTGGGTCTGGCTCATGCCATCCTGGATCTGGCTCGTGCCTTCCTGGTTCTGGCTGCTGCCATCCTGGTTCTGGCTGCTGCCAGCCTGGATCTGGCTCTTTCCAGCCTGGATCTGGCTCGTGCCAGCCTGGGTCTGGCTCTTTCCAGCCTGGATCTGGCTCGTGCCAGCCTGGATCTGGCTCTTTCCAGCCTGGATCTGGCTCGTTCCAGCCTGGGTCTGGCTCTTTCCAGCCTGGGTCTGGCTCTTTCCAGCCTGGGTCTGGCTCGTGCCAGCCTGGATCTGGCTGCTGCTGCCCCCAGGATGGACCAAGCCGAGCTGAAATCCAGCAGCTGCGAGATACTTGAGCATCCTCCCTGTGTTCTGCAGGCTCCAGGAGAGTCTGTTACCTGGGGTATTGATGGGGCTCCCCTGGGTCTGTGGCCCTGCTGAGGTGCTCTTGGCACCTGTAATTCTGGGCTTGTGGAGTACTGCAGATTAAAAATGTGGAAATCCCTTGATCTTTTCAAAGGGATTGTATTATGACTCATCCCTTCCTGGTGCTCTCACAGGTGGATGCTCTAGGATGCCAATATAAAATATTTTATGAGTGCGACATTCTATACTTCAAATTTTCTGACTGTGTTTTTTTGAACACAGTCAGAATATGCTGTGTTCAAAAAAATATGAATATGCTGTCAGAAACTACCATTATGGATTCTGGACTTACAAATTGTTTCGGACTTAGGTAGTAAATTACTGGTTAAAGAAACAGTAAATAAGAATAAACCTTGTTGTCAGATTGGACAAACGAGTTTTAAGGAGACTTCAAAGCTTTCCTGAGGAAGTTGTCATGAGAACTGAGGGGATGAAGAAAGGGAAGGAAACAAGAAAGGAATATTGATAAAAAACTGGGTGCATATGAGCAGTGTGATTTGTTTATTCTCACTCAGGTATTGACATTTCATAGTGCTCTGCAGAAAGCAGGTGATAGCAATTTTTGTCATTTATTCCAGATATTTTAAAATCAATATTTTTTAAAAACTCCTACAGAGAGGAAGATTCAGAAAGCGAGAAGGATAAGAAAATCTGGTACTACAGCACAAAGATCCAGCTGGCAGAGTTAATTGAATGCCTGGACAAGGATTACTGGGAGGCTGACCTATGCAAAACCCTGGACGAGATGCGTGAAGAAGTTCATCGGCACATGGATGTGACAGAAGACCTTACAAACAAAGCAAGGGGCAGCAACAAGTCTTTCCTTTCTGCAGCAAATGGTAGGAATATTTGGTGTAATGAGAATAGATGCTGCACTTTGAATCAAATCTAGTTTATCTTACATCAGAAGCAGAATTTATGTCATGTTATTTGTGCTCCATGGCTCTGTAGGTGGTTTGTTGTTTCATGTTGACAACATGCTTTATATTGTAGATGAAATTTTGGACATTATCAGAGCAAGAAAAGGAGAAATAGTGGAAGATAAAAACACAGGAGATGAGGAAGCAGAAAAGGCCAAAAGTGATGTTGATAATGACCAGACAGATGCTGAGAGAGACAAGGAAGAATCTGGAGACCAAGATAAAATTGAGGAAACACAAAGTGAGCAAGATGTGGAAAAGGAGAAAACAGAAGGTAAAGAAACTGACTGTGCTTTAACAGCTCCATTTAAGTGAAGTGAACCCCCCATTTATTTAACTGTTGATGCAATACTTTCTTTGTATGATTCTCCAAGATATTTCTGTAATAGGTGATATTTGTCAGTTCCTTTGTGCTTTGTTGGAGTTGTTCTTATTAAGTAATTTCACCAACTTTCCTACTTCTATACAGCTGGCTCCTAGATACCCTGCCTTGAGGTACAGGTGGCACTTACAGGTTGTGATCAGCATGTTTGTAGTAAGCCACAATTTTTAACTTTTTCCTACTCACAATTGGTTTGTTCTTTGATTCTGAGACAATACCATCTCATAGCCAAAAAAAGGAAGGGGAAAGGCTCTCTATTGTTCAGCATTATCAAAGAAACAAAGCTGCTGAAGTTGCTTTCTATGGATGATGCCAAATGACGTCCTAAGGCATAATAAAGAACATCCCTAAAGTTTTGTTGTGCGTTTTACTATAGAGGCAACAGTCGTTGGGGATAAAAGTAACTCTGTGACCTCCAGCACTGATGACAGCACCACAAATCCTTCTGCAGGAGAGAATAGTTGCTCTGAAGGGAAGGACGCAGTGGGGTGTCAGTCAGAAACCCTTGATAGCAACAACGTGGCAGAGAAGAAGGTGGCATCAGAGCTCCCTCTGGAACTCTCAGGTACAGAAGGCACTGTTACCAATGCCTCTGTAATTTGGGGAATCTGTTTTTCTCTCTGATTTGTCCACTAAAACCATTCCCAGCGTTTATCACTCATGCTGTTTGCTTGCAGTGCCATCCTTTACTGCTACGTTGTCATTATTAACATTTCAAAGTTAATTTTCTTGCAACTAGTGCTTGAAATTTGTGGTCCTCCATGACATTAGCATTTTTTCCATGCCTTCCAAAGATTACTGTGGCTAAGCTTTTTATTTTTTGTTTTCTCTATATTTTATTTTTCCATAGTGATCCGTAAGGATTGTTAGCATCCTCTCAAAGTTTATTTCAAATCTAATTTGCTGCTGGCTTGTTTATTATTTTAACCTCTCATTTACTGTGTAAATTACTAACAAAGTGTTTTCATTCATGAGAATAAACCATTGCACTGAAATGTCAAGATTAAAATTATCGTGCTGGAAATTTTAAACAGATTTCAGAATTATAAGCACAGGGGTTATTGTATTTTAACGTGTTTTGTTCTGCCATGTCAGTGACTCAAAGGTAATAATATACACTATTTAAAATCAGACAAACTTACTTTCGGAATAAGTGGGAGTTGATTAAGTGTAACATGAAGTATGAGTGTACTATTCTAGAATTACTTTATATTACATTTAGAATTATATTCTATTACAGGATTTACTACATAACCAAATGTTGTTCTAAACAGCTGACCACCGTTAAAATTATCAGGATTTTCTTTTCAGTTTTATTCTCAGTTCTTAAAAATCTGAACATGTGTGGTGTGAACATACTTGGTGTGTTATGTTTTAAGAAGGGGTAGTAAATGTTTTCTCTCCTACAGAAATAGTTCTCCATGCAGTCACAGTCTGCAGCTTTTCAATTTATGAAAGTCAATGCATCCAAACTTTGTAAGAAACTTTTCTGAACAAGATGATAAAATGAAAGCTAAGATTAATCTGTAATCTGCAAGCCTCATAATACACTTTTTAAGTACAGAAAATGTCCTGATGTACGAGACAAAAGCCATATATTTTTGATACGTGACCAAATATTTTTGCCAGTTCTCCTATTTTTTTATTCCCTTTTAAAGTTAAAATAACTGTGTAAAGATTTAATGGAAAAGATACAGAGTATAATTTTGTTTCAGACACCTTTATGGGTTTGTATTTTATTTTAAAGATTCACTTATATATTTATCATTATTTATTATACTTTCACAAGTACTTTTCTCCTTCCAAAGCTTCTGTGTGAGTTGTATATTCATGGGCTCTTTTTTTGTAGGAAAGTGTGTGTGGAGAGGGTTTTTCCTCATGTCTAATGCACTATATTCACCACAATGTTTGTGTTCTTACTATGAAATTCAGTTTGAGACTGTCAAAGAGAGGCAGAGATACTGAGCCAGGATCAGTGAGGCAGTTATCCCCAAAAGAGAGGGGAAATAGGAGCAAAATGCAGAAGATAGATGAGAATGTCTGTTACCATCCTTGTTAAATGCAATTTGGATAATAATCTTTATTAAGAGTCTGGTTTGGGTGCTTCCACTCTCCTCCAAACAGCAGCCATGAAAACAGGTCCATTTTTCCTCACAGTAAAAAGGGAGGTGGATCAAACAGTGGTGGTCACCCATTTGGCACAGTCAGAAATCAGGATGCATTCAGATTAGGGATCCTCTAAGAATTCCAGAATATTTATCTGATCCATCCTTCTGCTAGGAGTGAATATTTCACAAAAAACAAGTTTTGTTCTGTCACTCTTCTTAAGAACATCAGAATTCCTGATGCTTTGGAGGAATTCTAGAAACAGGCAGATCTTGTAGATTTTAAACAGCTGAGCTGTCTCCCTTTGGCACTAAGCCCAGGAGACATTGCTGGGTTTGCTGTTTTCAGGGATGGGGGCTTGTTCCTTCTGGGAGGGTGGAGGGATTTATTTTGAGGTAGCTGCAATTCAGTGATATTTAGTCCAAAATTCCTACTGGGGCAGCACAACAGGTGAGGTGACAACAAAGTCCAGAGCTGTCAAGACAGTAACAAGGACAGCTGAGGACCAGGAACCCATTTGAAGCCACATCAAGATCCATCAGATCAGGAAGAGGCTGATATTTTAAGTGGGCTGATATTTAGAGTGGTGCCAATGGAACAGAGTTCTGTGGGATTCCTGAGAATTAAGGTGCCGAGGAAGAGACAATCAAAGACTCATTGGAAAACAAGGGAAATTGAAAGGTGTGTGCTCTGAGGAACAGCTAAAGCACAAGAAAATTAGAAGAGAAAATCAGATGCTTCAGGAAGACCAAATGTTATGAATTCTAAATGCAAAATGGTCTCAGGGTTTTCTGTGTGGGCATCTAGAGAAAAAAAATTGTCATGGATGAAATACAAATGTATTTTAAATAGAGGTATGAATTTCAGTTCTTCAGAGCCATAGAAGTTGAAACTGCTTGAAACAGAAAAAAAAAACTTTCATGGATACACTGCTCTGCTCTGCAGGGAATTAATATTTTCTATGTGTTTCCCTCCAGCCCAGCAAAGCATGTTCATCTGCCTTTTTGTGATGAAAACTTTAAAAAGTTGCATTGATCCAATCCAAAAGAAAAAACTAAAACTGAAGTTGTTCTTTTGTAGAAGAAACTGGTCAGATGATCCCCAGCAGTGGCTCTGCTGCACCTCCACAGGCAGATGTTGAGAACAGCAGTGGCAGCGAGCTGGGCTCTGGCCAGAATGACTCCATTAAGACTCTTGATGATGCTGAAAATGCAGAGAGGGGATCCCAGGCTTCAGAGGATATAGGTAATAATAATGATGATGATGATAATTATATTAATAATAAGGATGATAAGGATAATGGCATCTCCAACTTTCATTTAATGCATCTTTTGACTACACTTTCTATTCTTTTTGTAACTCCCATACATCAATAGAAAACGTCCAATCCTTAAATTTGTTTTAAAAGCCTTTTTTTTTATTCCTGGGCAGGAGAGAAATCCAATGGTGACAGAAGTGATTCTCCAGGTGCAGGGAAGGGCACACCAGGCTCAACACGGATGCTCACCAGATTGAGAAATCCAGATAGCAAACTGAGCCAGATGAAAAGCCAGCAGGTTGCTGCTGCAGCAAATGAAGCAAATAAGTTATATAAAGAAACCAGAGAGGTTTGTGCACATCTTGGAAAACTTAAAGAACTACAAAAATGTTCTAGAAAAATGTTAATTTCTTTAAAGGATACTAAATTTTACTGAAAAGTTTTTAAAAGTTATTTCTTCAGGCAATGGAGGTACTTAAAAAAAAAAGCAGTAATAATAAAGTAACAAATGGTGAAATTGTAATATCACAGAAAGCTTTTCTCCCTCCCTTTCCTTTGCTCTCTTGAGTGGTCTCTACAGAGTGATGACAGCGGCCCAGAGCACTGGTGTAGTTGTTTTGTATGACTGGGTTGCTTGTTGTTTTGGTTCTGGTTTTTTTAAGTAGCCCAGTTTTTTCAGGAAGGAAATGCTCAACCGTTGGGACTTTTTTGCAGCTAATATTATTTTGTGTATTAATTTTATTTTTGTTAATTGATTTTCCACGTAAGTTAACACTTAATGAATTTATTGATAAACAAATTAGTCCAGTCATGTTACCTATGCCATGTTTTCAAAGTCTAGAATACTTGTTTCCTAAGCTGCATGTCTGAATTCTGTGATGTACCAAGGAGGGGGTTCACAGAGGGCTTACCTGAGTTCAGTGAAGCTGTTTTCCCAGGGCTCTCTCCCTCCATAGCCACAATCAGAACAGCAAAACAAGTTCCTGTCTGAGAAGCCTGGATTATGTTTCTTAATGTTAAATTTGATCTGGGAATATCCAAACTCTGTAGACAGGCAGTGATGAAGTACATATATTGGTGTATTGGGTTAACAGTTATTTGTTTCTACACACTGGTGCAGGGTATTTTTTTTTTCTTTTATATATAGACATTTGAAACATAAATCATAAATAAGAGAAGGAATTACTTTACAGATTCCCTGAAAAGTTTCCAATATTTCTTTCATAAGGTTCTGGTGGTCAACTCCCAAGGCGAAGTGTCCCGAGTGAACACCAAGAAGGACGTTTTGATTAAAGGAAATATCAACAACTATTTCAAACTGGGGCAGGAGGGGAAGTACCGTGTGTATCACAATCAATATGCCACCAACTCCTTTGCTCTGAACAAGCACCAGCACAGGGAGGACCATGACAAGAGGAGACACCTCTCACACAAATTCTGCCTGACCCCAGCTGGAGAGTTCAAGTGGAATGGGTCTGTGCATGGCTCCAAAGTTCTCACCATATCCACCCTGAGGCTGACCATTATTCAGCTGGAAAATAATATCCCAGCATCCTTCCTTCACCCTAATTGGGCTTCCCACAGGTAAATGAATAAATGGAAATACACGTTCTTGTATTTTACTTCTGGTTTTGCTAGCAGTGTTAATAAATAATAGTCTTTGTTTTTTCAAATCTCTGATTTCTAAGCACTGTGCTTCACTATAATAAAACATAATATGTGTTTATGATGGAGGCTAAAATGGTTGTACATTTGAGTAAAGTATTAATTACTACAGGAATTTTTGTCCTAACATGAAGTCTTCTTAAAATGGCAAGGTATGTTAGTTCATGGATATGTTTCAGATTGTTCTCTTTTTTTCCACTTTAGGTCTAACTGGATTAAGGCTGTTCAGATGTGCAGCAAACCCAGAGAATTTGCACTAGCACTGGCTATTTTGGAGTGTGCAATCAAACCAGTTGTCATGCTGCCCATCTGGCGGGAATCCTTGGGGCACACAAGGTAAAATTATTAATAAAATATTAAAATATTGTTGAATATGAGAATTTTACTTGGGCTCACAATTGCTAGTTCCTCTAAGCCTGTAAGAATTGTGTTTAAATTGAGATAGTCATTCAGCACATGTAGTGTATTCTCTCAAACAGAAACAGTGAAAAACCATGACAATATTTTTATGGTGTCATTGCTCCTGCATTTGTTTTATCTGAGCCACAGTCTCAAAACTACCAAAACTCTGGGAGAGTAGAAGAGCAAATTTCAACACTCAGTTCAGTGGAGTCTGGGTTTTATCTCTCATTTTGTTATAGGAGCAGAATAGATGCAATTACATCCAGCTGTGTTTGCCTCACTGAAAAAGCAAAAAAAGTTCCTATTATTAGTAATACCTAAAACCTGATAGTGGGCATTCCTCTTAACTTTTGGTATTTAAACTTATTCAAAGGGGTATTATGTGCTGTTGACATCTTATACATGCTTGCAAAATCCTGTACTTAAATGCACTTAAATCTCTGTGGATTAGATTACGCAGAATGACAGCGATAGAAAGAGAAGAAAAGGAGAAAGTGAAAAAAAAAGAGAGAAAACAAGAAGAAGAAGAAACAATGCAACAAGCTACATGGGTGAAATACACATTTCCTGTCAAACACCAGGTGAGGGTTTCTTTTGTGGGAAGTACAAAGAAAGCACAGAAACTGTTGATTTCTGACTCTGTTTTTATTTAAGCTTACAGTGTTCATGTCATTGTGTTAGTCCTACATGGAAATAGGAACCATGGCCATGTATTCAAGCACATGGTCTTGGTCTGAACTCAATTTGATCTGTGTCATGCTCTTATTGACACTGCCTGAGTGACAGATACTGGTCTGCAAATGCAGCCTTTCCTAATGGAAGGTTCTAGGGGGTTACTGGAATCTTGTCTGTGTGTCTGTCCCTGTCCCACTCCTTCTCCCCAAAAGATCCAGCCTTTGGAAGGTGGAACAATATGATAGGAACTACTGTAAAAACCTCTATATTCTCCTACAGTAGATATTAACTCCTTTTGTTGGAGTAGTTCTTTGCTCTACACTTGTTGTAACAAGCATACAGGTAGATTTAAAAACTCCTATAAACATTAATAATGCAGCAAATAGCATCATTAATACTACTTTTTTAAAAAATATTTACAGGTTTGGAAGCAAAAAGGAGAGGAATATAGAGTAACAGGATATGGTGGCTGGAGCTGGATTAGTAAAACCCATGTCCACAGGTTTATGCCCAAACTGCCAGGAAATACTAATGCAAATTACAGAAAATTGCTATCAAGTAAGTGTCTGCATTGCTTACTTTTTTTTTTTTTTTAATTGCAGTTGTTAGTTAATATTTCTTAAGGAGACTTTAGGAGTAATTTTCCAGCAAAGCTTTTGTGGATATCTGGTAATCTTGGTCAGTGTAATCTGTTCAGTTATCACAGACATTTTGTAGCTACATTAAATTGTTTCAATTATTATTTTGTGTAATACTTGTGCATCTTTGTATAACCTTATTTAAATTAAAGGTAGATAAAAGTTACGTAGAGCCTCAAAACCAAAAAATAACATCTTAAATATTGAGGGGGTGTGTGTGTATATATATATATATATATATATATATATATGCAGTAGTGTATTGTTTAATCTATGGTGTTACTACTAGAAGCTTAATTCTCTTTCTGAATTTCACTAATGTATGCAAATGATTTGAGAGGTAAACTAACACACATTCAAATGTGGCAGAGTACAAAAAATACTGTGGATAATTGAAATAATTTAATTTGTTAATAGCAAAGAGCGAAGATGAAAAATGCAACTTGGATAAACGAAAAGGTACAGCTAAGGTAAAACCAGAGAAAGACAGAGCAAAGGATTCTCGAGATCTGCAAGCAAAAGACAAAGCAGGTGTTTCAGAAACCTTGGAGAAAGTACAAGTAAAAGAAGAAAAGTTGCATGAAGACAAATTAGAAGTTGACACAATTTCTGAAAACTTAGATCATGCAAAAGACACAGGTGATAATCTTTTGTTATTGTGAAACTCATGTTATTGCATGAGTAAAAGCATAGAACCTCAGCAATAACTAGTGAAAAACTATTTAACAGATTTTGTCAAGAAATCTAAAATGTCTTAAGTTAAATGATTGCCTGTTATCCATTGTGGGTAGTGTCTGAAGCTTTTGTTCCTTTTTTAATTGAAATCTTTTAATATGCTAAAAGCTCCATTTATTTCGTAGTACTTAATGTAAAAATATAATTTGTATTCATTATTGGGGAGCTCACTGACTCAGAGTTACTTCTTCTTCACAGTGGAAAAAGACATCGATGGTGAAAATGATAAAGTCATCAAAGAAGAACCTATGGATGTGGATGATGTGAAAATTGAATCCTCCATAAAAGATGAGGAAAGTCATTGTAAGCGGGATATAATCAATGTCAGTGAGGGATTTCATTTAAGGACTTGCTACAAAAGGAAAGTAAAATCATCAAAATTAGATGGACTCCTGGAGCGGCGAATAAAACAGTTTACACTGGAAGAAAAACAGCGTCTAGAAAAGATGAAGCTGGAGGCTGGTGCTAAAACTGGGGGCATTCAATCTGTGAGCCCCCAGAAAAACACAGATGAGCCACAAGTGAGGAATGGGAAAGAAGGAGGCCAGTTTGGCTCTCCTTCCCAGGATCAAAGCTACATTTCAGACAAGAGCCAAGGCGACGATGCAGAGCAGGATTGTTTGCCCATCAGCAAAACTGGGGATGAAGATGAACCTTCTTTGCCTTTGTCAAACAGGCTTTCAAAAGAGGGGCAGCTGCTGGATGAGGACTCCCCTCAATCCTCTGAAGGAGACAGCTCTGTTCAGAATGATGGCAGAGAAAACAACCCTGAGCCTTCCACTGCTGATAAGCGTCAGGGACAAGAGGCTCTTGGGGAGTCTGAGAGCTCTTCAGTGGATGGCTTGAAACAAACCAGTGCAGAAGGCAGAATCAAATGGGATGTTTCAGAAACAACTGAAAAATCCTTGAAACAAAAGCTACCTATTACCAGAGTTTCTCAGCGAGAACTTGAAAACTTAGGACCGGTGGTACCTGAAAGCAGCTGTAGAAGAGATGCTGTGGGCACTCTTGAAAAACCAGACTTAGAAGGGGATTCTGAACAGCAAAGCAAAGATCCAGAAAACAATTGTATGATAAAAAGCCATATGGAAACCATGTCCTCTCAAGAAAGTGAAATGGAAGAAGAAATTGCTCCTGTAAAGACTGAAAGTAAATCCGAAAAGATGGTATTTCACCAAAAATCAGCTAATAAAGATCTAGAATCATTTAAAACAGGGCTGATTTCTGAAAGAAACCTTGAAAGTCAAAGCCTGGAACACATGGATGGGGAAAATGATAACAAAGATTTACTGAGCTCTAAAATAACAGAGGCTAATGGTCGAAAGAAAGGTCAGGAACTGAAAGTGGAGACAGGTACCATGAACAAATATCTTGGTCAGACAAATGTAAATACTATTACTGACAAAAAGATTAATAAAGATGAAGAAACTGAGACAGAAAAAGAAAAATCATCATTTCAAATGAATGGAAAAGACAATGACATTAAAGCATTATCAAATGATGACAGCTTAGTGAAAAATACCTGTGAAGCTAAGGCAGGGGGTGATATTGAACCAAAAGTTAATAATATTAATAAAGCCATTCCAGAACACGAAATAAAACCATTGACTTTTAAGGAATCTTCAGTAAAACCATTCATGAATGGTGACATCATGGGAGAGGACACAAAGGATAAAAATAACATGGACTCAAAGTCACATCTGCAGAGTTCACCTGAGTCTGAGTCTGGAGAGAGTCTTCAGCCACCAGATGAAGTGTCCAAGTGTGTGCAGAAAACTGAAGAAAAGCAGCTTTCTCCTGAGAGATCTGCCAGTGGGGGCTCTGCTTCCCTGCCAGCACAGCCTGTCTGTAAAGAAAATAACCTGAACAGTGAAACAGAATCTATGGAAACTGAAGCAAGTGAGGAGAAGAAAGTTACTCCATCTCCTGTAACCTCGTGTGAGGAATCCAGCTTGAGCAGTCACTTTGCTGACCAGAATGGGGTACAGACATATAAAATGGAAAATATTAATGGAGAAAGTAAAATGAAAACTGTTATTACTGAAGTGACTACCACAACCTCAACAGTGTCCACAGAGTCCAAAACGGTGTTTAAGGTTGCAGAGACTGGAGCTGCCAGTGATGAGAAGACCACAGTTGTTTCTTCTACAGAAAACTGTGCCATCTCCACTGTCACCACCACCACCACTGTCACCAAGCTCACCACTCCAGCCTCAGAGAGTAACTCTGATGTCATCTCTGTGCAGGAGCACAGTAAAACAGTGGTTACAACCACAGTCACCGATTCACTGACCACCCCAGAAGGCACATTGGTGACTTCCATGACTGTCAGCAAAGAATACTCCACAAAAGACAAAGTGAAGTTAATGAAATTCACAAGACCCAAAAAAACTCGTTCTGGAACTGCCTTGCCATCTTATAGGAAATTTGTTACCAAAAGCAGTAAAAAAAGCATATTTGTTTTACCCAATGATGACTTAAAAAAGCTGGCCAGGAGAGGAGGGATCAGAGAGGTTCCTTATTTCAATTACAATGCAAAGCCTGCCTTGGATATCTGGCCATATCCATCCCCAAGACCAACATTTGGGATCACTTGGAGGTACATACCTTGCATTTTTAAGAAAACATCTAGGATGTGATGAAATTAATTGATTTTTTTAAAATACAAGTGATACACATGTTTATTCCCAAATATGCAAATTTTGCTATTTATTATTCAGTTTTCTAAACCTTTGTCCTGGTGGTTTGGTTGGGTATTTTAAGTTTATTTTAAAATATAATTTTATATTCTGTCATTAGGTACCGACTCCAAACAGTCAAATCATTGGCTGGAGTGAGCCTGATGTTGAGGTTATTGTGGGCATGTCTCAAGTGGGATGATATGGCAGCAAAAGCTCCCCCTGGGGGAGGAACCACAAGGACAGGTATTGTTATTTTCAATTTCTGGTTTTCATTTGCAAAAGAATTTGCTGTAAATTCTGAGTGTTACATTCCCTCAAAGCATTTCTATAAAGGCTCACTGTCAGCTGTGGCATTTGAATTTTGTTTGTTGTTTCTTTGCCTTGAGTACACTGGGTTGATTGGAGATTTAGCTTTTTTTGTTTCTGTTATTAATGTGCTGGGACTAATTTGTTGCAGAAACAACTGAAACTGAAATTACAACAACAGAAATAATCAAGCGGAGAGATGTTGGTCCATATGGGATCCGCTCAGAGTACTGTATAAGAAAAATCATTTGTCCCATTGGTGTACCAGAGGCTCCAAAAGGTTGGTTTGCTTATTTGCTTGTTTAGACATTCCCCCCTACCCCCCCTGTAATCCAGAGAAATTAAAGTAACTGGATCTTTATGCTAATTCAGCCCATCAAGGGAGCAAATGCAGCTTGCCAGGAACTATTAATTTACCTATGGGAAACAAATGCTGCATTTAACAAGTGGACATGATTTATCTGAAGCTGAAAGGCCTCCCTGTTTATAAAATGGGACTGAAAACATCACTAAATCTTGGTTTACACTTCAGTTTCATTTTACAGTATAGCTTAATGTGTGTGTTTTGACTGCTCTCTAAAGAAACTCCAACACCCCAGAGGAAGGGACTGCGATCGAGTGCCCTCAGGCCAAAAAGGCCAGAAACACCCAAGCAAACAGGCCCTGTTATAATGGAAACTTGGGTAGCAGAGGAGGAGTTGGAACTGTGGGAGATCAGGGCATTTGCTGAAAGGTAAAGTGAGCTTTTAAAGAAAGTAGTCTTCATTTGTGTGATTGTTAACAGAAGTTCCCCTAGAGAACACAAACCTGGTCACTGTGATCAATAGGAACACAGCTGTGTTGAGTTTTTACTGGGCCTTTTGATACTGATAGTCAAGCTTAAAGTTACAAAGCTAAACTATCTGCTGGTACCAAAACTAAGGTATGCAGATATTTCAGATTTGTTAGAACTAATATTATATTAATTTTTCCGTGCTCATGAACTAACTGCTGTTAAATGCTAAAAGGTTATTACTGTAATGCATCAAAAGGCTGTTGGCTGCTTTTGGCATGACTTTGTATAGTATTTGTTAAATACTTCTATAATCCAAAGAAAATGACTGTGTACGAGTAAATTGAGCCTGAGACTGCTCAAGTCATAAGATGCATATTTTCAGTATCATGTGCTTACAGTTGGAACAACATTTTTGAGTCTCTTGGAAAGAACAATTTTAAATGTATGTTATTACATGGGTTCCTTGCAGTCTCAGATGTAATTATAAATTCCAGTTTTGATTAATAGTTTCCTGTAAGATGTTGCAGTATTTTAGCATCAGGATATTTCAGGGATATTGCATGCAACTTCAGTCGTTTATTTCTAAATATTTTTAAAGCTGTGACCAGTTTTTCAGTGATCTTCTGTCTTGATAGTTGCCCTTACGAGAGCAGTTAAACAGAATAAAAGAAAATGCAGTTTGATGGTTGGATTTTATGGTGGTATAACTTACTTTTGCTTGTGTCTTTGGCAGGGTGGAGAAGGAAAAGGCACAGGCAGTTGAACAACAGGCTAAGGTTAGTGAACAGAAGAAGGCAGAGGAGTTCAAGGCCCAATTGGAGGCTCAGCTAAAACACCAACGTTTGGCTGCCCAGCAGGTGGGGAGCTGTTGGTCGTCCCAGCAGTCAGCAACTGCACTGCTCAGCACATGCATCATAGCCTGGGAAATGCAGTTAGCCCTTGCTTACACCATTTCTCAAATACTTCCAACTGCAGATTAAACCATCAAACAATGCTGCTGCCACTGTATACATCTGTTATTTTGAAATGGGGTTAATGCAAAGATTTGTTCTGGATTGCCTGTTTTTCACCCACGTCATTTGTAACACTTTAGAAAGGTTTAGTTTGTTATCATTTTAAACAAGGCTGGGAAGCACCATCTCCAGGTAAGCTTCTCAGTGTTCTGTGTGTGGTGGAAAGCTGCCTTGGAATACAGCTGACTTGGGAATACAACTGCATTTCATGCTTCGCTCAAACTGAATCTTATGATTTTATTCTATCTTATGTTATCTCAGTTAAGCCCATTGGTAATTTTATTTAAATATATGTAGATATGTATATGTATTTATATTTAAATGTATGCAATTAAAATTAGGAAATCTGATGCCATGTTGGTATTTCACATACATTATTAAGAACTGTGCTTTTACTCAACATAGTCCTTCATTTCATCTGCCCTGACAAAAACCCATTAGCAGTGAACGAGTGCTTCTGATTTGTGGGCATTACTGCAATATAGTGCTGGAATTTAAATTAAATAAATACAGATATAATTCCAGTAACATGGGAAAAAATGTTAGATTAGTTGACATTTTAGAAGAGCCTGCTGATACATCCCTTCACTAAGGGGGTCTCTAGGTTTAATATACTTTTTCAGCAGTTACAGCACAGAAGGTCACTGGGTAAGGTAAGGGATTTTGAACCTAATTTTTTTAAGTAGGCTGAAAACTGGATTTAAATTTAAAATAATAGTTTTATAAATTGCATTGTCAGTGATGAAACAGAATGATACAGTCTGGTTTTTTTCTGTAACTGGCAGGATCTCAATGCAGGAAGCTCTAAATTTAGGAATGCTAAATAGTAAACTCTGTGTTGATGATGTACCAATTACTGACATAGATGCATGCACATGGTCAAAGCCAAATATAGATGGATATTTTTTGATATTTTTTAAATCTTTCTGATTAATCAGAGAAGAATTAATATGTTGTGCAGGTTTTTTTAAGTAAAATGTGCAGTGAAATTAACATAAGGCAAGGATTTAAAAGTTGTTATAAAGGAAAATTTCTGGCTGTGTATTCGAAGCAGATTTGTAGTTCTGGAGATCAAGGAGCCTATTCTTCAATCCTCTACATTTGAACTAAAATCCTAATTTGAGCTAAAATCCTACCAGAGGCCTTTATCTCTCAATACTGGGTAGAGACAATGTTGATGTTGTAAAATCTGAAAATACTAATTCTTTATTCCATTTTTTTTTTTCTGAACAGAAACGGCTGGAGCAGCAGAAGCAGATCCCTGCAGGAGGTGTGGTCCCTGCAGCCAGCACAGCCAGCAGCACTGCAACCACAGTGTCCACACCCCAGAAAGTCGTGGTGGGCCCTCTGACAGGCCCTGTCCCCACAGGAACCAAAGTAGTGCTCACCACTAAAGTGGGGTCTCCAGCTACAGTAACATTCCAACAGAACAAGAATTTCCATCAAACTTTTGCTACTTGGGTTAAGCAAGGCCAGTCTTCAACAGGTAAGGAATCATTTGTCATGGAAGGAGCATTGCTGGAGTTCATCCTGTGTGTGCATCACATCACATCTTCTCCAGACATGCAGCATTATTACATATCTGGTTATCTTTGCTCTTAACTCTTGCTATGCCAGAAGGACATTTCTGAGATTATACCTGTCTAGTTTTTCCTTGTTCTGACTTCTGCTAGGAAGACTCATTTCTGACCTGTCTCATTAATTACTGACAGTTTTTGTACCAATATCATTCATGAAAGCATTCTGTGATGTAACATACTGTTTCCAAAAAAGAACTTTTACCAAAGAGAGCATGACACATTAAAAAAAAAGTAAAAGTAATCCTGTAGTTTGCTGTTTCATGCTTGAAAAACAGTCATTTCACTGACTAATGATTCTGCTCTAAACCTGCCTGTTCTGTGTGCCTCAATAGCCACTAGCACAGCTGCCAGCTCAGCCACAACCATTGCCAGCACAGGGCAGACCTTCCAGCTCTCAGGCAGCCCAGTAACGATGGCAGGGAAAGTGATAACTAAGCTGCCACTCCCTGCAAACAGCAAGATTGTTGCCGTCAATGTGCCATCAACTCAAGGAGGTAGGGCAAAGGGAACTGAATAAAAACTGTATTCCGGCTTGCTGTTTAATTCTCCTTTGACACTATTTTCCCAGTGAAGTAAACTATGACGTAAAGGGGGAAAAATATATTTTATATGTATATATAAAAATACAAGTTTCTACAGCTTGTTCCCCCTGTGTTGCATATTTGTGTCTGTAAGGGGAAAGATGCAAGTTTTTTGCCTATAAATTATTCTGCATTTCACAGCACAAAATTAGGAGCTTTATTTTGAACAATGTGGAATGAAGCATGCTTTTTTTTTAAATCAACAAAGAAACTTTCTTAACAAAAGTATTAATGCCTACAGCTGCTCTTCACTGATGAGCAGGAGTTTGGCTCCAAACTAAGATTAGCATTTTTGATTCTCGCCTCAAGAAGAAGACTTAATTTTTTTGAGATTTGTGAATGTATATTGAACAGAAAATCTCAATTCTCTGTCTCCATTATATTTAGCATCTGAGCACATCATGAAGGCTGCAGATTTTGTATTGAAATTTCATAGGTGACAGGAGAAGCATTGCCCATTTTCTTCAGCACCACAGTGTTGTAGGTGAAAGGTGTTTAAACTGCTCTCCTACATTTGAAATTAATCAGATTATAGCTTTTAATGGTTGTATAACACTAATTTGTGGCACTCTGTCAATGCAAGGACTTCTTTGCAGTTACCATCAAACTGATCTTTGTGAAGATTCACACTTTGCTTAATCTTTTCTAAAATATCTGTTTCTTAATCTAAAAGTAGTTGGACTATTGACAAAGTATAATGCTGCTTCTTTTTACAATATGACAAAGGCTTTCCCAAGAAATGTTGAAAGACTCAAAGGTATTTTAGAAACCTGGAGACTTGAGTTCTAAATGCCACCCTGGAGTTGCATTTACTTCTTTTGCTGGCCATTATGTCATTAATGAATTCTCAATTTTTCTTCAATTAGGTGTGGTTCAAGTTCAGCAAAAGGTATTGGGTATCATTCCATCAACTACAGGTGCAAGTCAAACCTTTACTTCATTCCAGCCAAGGACAGCAACTGTAACCATTAGGCCAAACACCACAGGGACATTAGGAACAACAAGCACTTCACAAGTAAGATGTTTTTCTCAATGATATTTAACTCAAAAAAATATAAGTGTGTATGGTATTTAGCTCAAAAAAATTTAAGTGTGTAGACTTTAGTTTATTGGCAGATATTAAAAGTTCTGTCTAATCACTTTTCAATGGTTTTGGCTCATCTCAGCAATGGTGTGTACGGATCCTTTATTCCAAAGAGGTACAACAGTTGGGAAAATTAAAACACATGTGGAAAACCATTCAGGGCATATTCCAGGGGCTTTTTTCTCAGGCTGACAGGTGCTCTCCTCTCTGGTGTGCTCAGGTGGTGCAGGGGACGCCGCTGCGCCCCGGGATGACGGTGATCCGGACCCCGCTGCAGCAGCCCACCCTTGGCAAGGCCATCATTCGAACACCTGTAGTGGTGCAACAAGGTATTCTGCCAGCCAGTAGGTTCACTTTAATATTTCAATTCCCAGTGTGAAATCCATGGTTTGTTTCTTCATCAATTCATTGTGTCCCAATGCAAAAATCCCTCATTTTGATGCTCGACTAATGCCTTTTTCAGCTTTTGGATGTGTTTGTTGGAGGCTTTGTCAATGTTATTTATCATTGACACATTAATTTTAAGTCCATTTATTTGGGGAAAAAAAAAAAACAAAACAAAAAGCCCCACAAAACTGAAAAACCCTAAAAACTCATAGAGTAATTGTGGATTGAGAAAGCCCTTTTTCTGTATGTTTTTTCTTAAAGAGAAGCTCAGTGTTTGAAGTTCTTTATATGCATGCAACTGTAGTTAAAATATTTTGCAGACATTTTTCAATTACACAAATGGTTTGTAAAGAAAATTTGTGTGCAAACTGCAGTGTTTGCTTCACCTGTCTGATCACCATCACACCCCATTGCAATTTGGGACTTGGAGGTTTGCTGTGCTTACAGTTAAAAAGCTGAAAATGTGTTTCTTAGCTCAAATTCTTCTCTTACAGGTCAGACCCAGCAAGTGGTGACTCAGATAATCAGGGGTCAGCCTGTCTCAACAGCAGTTTCTAGTACCAGCACAGCTTCTTCCAGCACTGGGCAGAAAACCATCACAAGTTCTGGGACAGCCCCTCAACAAGTTCAGCCTCAGACCCCAGCACCACCCCCTCGCCCTCAGCAGGGCCAGGTGAAGCTGACAATGGCCCAGCTCACCCAGCTCACACAAGGGCAGGTAAAGCACTGGGCAGGCCTGGGTGTGGAAGTGTGCTAACCCATCCTGCCTTTGCATTTCAGCAGTTTAGTGCCTGTGCTCTTAAATTCGTGTGTCTGGCTTCGTTTAGGATGAGCATTGGCATAATTACAGACTGAAAGCAGCTTAAATAGTAAACAAATATAATAAATACAAAGTAAGTAGTTTTAATAGTAAAGTTTTAACTCTTGCTTCCTGTTGTACTTCCCAGTAAGGTAACTGGCATCAGGAGTGTTCAGCAGCATGGAAAAAAAAATCTTTAATAGCAGTAAGGGACATAATTATTCTGTATGGTCTGTTTTGTAGACATTCAGATCATAATTTTGATTACTTGTCTTTTGATTTGATGTGAAGATCTAGTTTTCATTCATGCTATCAAGAATCTCAGAGGAAAAGTTGCAATATCTGTGAGCAGAGGAGGAAAAAGTTCTTACAACTTCTGCTCAGATCATGAAGGTCTGTTGGCAAAAAAAAAGTTGAGAGTCATTTTTTGAGTAAAAATAAATGTCTGTGATTTACCACAACATCTGTTCTTCAAACTATAAATAATTCATATAAATGATTGCAATGTACAGACTGCTCGTTGCCAGATAAGGATTTTTGTAGGCGGAACAAAACTTGGAGTTTAAGCTGAAGGGGAGGGTAGGTTTAAATTAGATATTGGGAGGAAATTCTTCCCTATGAGGGTGAGGAGCCCTGGCACAGTTTGCCCAGAGCAGCTGTGGCTGCCCCATCTCTGGAAGTGTCCAAGGCCAGGTTGGATGGGGCTTAGAGCAACCTGGGATAGAGGAAGGTGAAATTGGGTGAGTTTTAAGGCCCCTGCCAACCTAAACCATTCTGTGATTCTATGAGTTTCTACACAAAAGACTCAGAGTTATGTTGTGTTCTGTGGGTTCACAAAATGTGTCACTCCAACCCAGTCATCTGTTGGTGATAGAATTGTTGAAAGAGTCCTTGAGTATTTCGTGTTCTCAGATGCTGGTTTTAGATCTCAGGAGTATGGTATGCGATAAAAATATTTAATTCTGAAATCCAAACCCCTAACTGTTCTGATTTTCAGCAAAGTCTGTCTAAGAATTACATCACTAACACATCAATATTAACTTTTTTTTAGGGTGGCAGTCAAGGCTTAACTGTGGTAATTCAGGGACAAGGTCAAACTACTGGTCAGTTGCAATTAATCCCTCAGGGTGTGACTGTAATACCTGGTCCAGGACAGCAGCTTATGCAAGCAGCTATGCCAAATGGTACAATTCAGAGATTTCTGTTCACCCCACTACCAGCAGCTGCTACTACAGCTAGCACAACTACAACCACCGTTTCTACTTCCACCTCGGGTAAGCACTGTTCTGTTCAGCAGAAAAAAGCTTCCATTTCAATTGCATGGGAGAATTTATGCAGCTGGAGGTTGTCTGTTACTGCAGTAAATGTTGTGAAAAATGCCAATCACTTGTGGTTTTTTTTAATTTTAAAAGTTTAATAGTAATAAAACGGTTATAAAAATAGTAATACAATTAGAGTAATAATAATTTGGACAATTTGAATTAGGACAATATGAAACAATAAATACAAAGAGTTACGGACATCCGGGTACCTTTTTCTGGGCAGCCTGAAAAAGGACACCCGTTAACAAAGGATTAACCCTTAAAAACAATAGCCTGTTGCATATTCTTCATACATGATGCATAAATTCCATTCAAATACAGGATTCTGTCTGGTCATTGTCAACTTGTTCCTCTGAATTCTAACAGTGCCTTCGAGGCAGGAAGAAGTTAATTTCTTCTGATAATGGAGCAATAAATTCTTTTTCTCTGAAAGATTTAGGTGTCCTGTGGCTGCTATGTCGCTGCAAGTCCTTTCTTTAAGAAAAGTCTCCTACATAGCGTAGTTTCTATTTTAACATTTTTTTATAACCTAAAACTATATTTACGACGCTACTTGAGAGAATTAATACAGCATTACTTTCTAACACAACACATGTAACATTCATTTTAATATTTGTGAAAAGCCAATCATAAAATATGCATTTTTCACAATGTGTTGGAAGTGCATTGCAGAGTCTGTTGAGTTCCTGCACGGAGCTTTGCAGTAGTTCCAGAGGGTTTGGGTTATCGAGGCTCATAGCTGTGCCATTTGCAATTAATGGACCCGTGGTCTGTGTTGTGTGTTCACAGGTGCGGGGGAAGCCAAGCCGGCTCTGCAGGCGCCTCCAGCAGCGGCCGCGCCCGCGGGGCAGGGGCAGCCCCAGGGCCAGCCCCAGGCCCAGCCCGCGGGGGCTCAGCCGCGGCCCGAGGCTCCGAGCCCGCCCGAGGCTCCCGCTGACCCCGCGGCCCCTCCCGAAGCTCAGCCCTCCAAGTCTCCGGCTCAGTCTCCAGCCCCGGCCCCGGGGCTCTCTCCAGCGCCGCCCGTGGGGCTGCCCCCAGGCCAGGCCCAGGCTCAGCATCCAGCTCAGGTGCAAACTCCAACCCCACAGGCCGCTCTGGTGTGGCCTCACACTCCCATCCAAATTCCTGCTCAGCTGCAGCAATCCCAGCCTCAGGTTCAGACCTCGGGCACAGCCCTTGCAAGTACTCAAAGTTTAAATCAGGTTCCTGTGCAGTGCCCAGCTCATCCTCAGCTACAATTTCAGCAGCCTCCAACAGGTGTTATTGCAGTGCCCCAGCTCCAGCAGCAAGTGCAAATCCTCTGTCAGCTGCAGCCCCGAGCCCAGCAGGGCAGTGTGCCCCACATCCAGCCTCAGTTACCCCTTCAGGGCCAGCCCCGTGGCCCAGCTCAGGCTCAGCAGGTGGCCAGGGTGGTGGCAGTGGCAGCAGCTTCTGTGCAGGAGCAGCTGCACCGAGTTCAGCAGCTCAGGAGCAGCAGCAGCAGAAGAAAAAGCAGCAACAGATAGAAATTAAACGTGAGCACACCCTTCAGGCTTCTAATCAAAGTCACATTGTCCAGAAACAGGTAAAGTTAACAGAAGGAAATTAACACTTAATGAATGAAAGAAATCTAATTTCAAATGCCTGTTCTTGTTAACAATGTTAATACATTTGATAGGCAGTTAATTTCAAAGATAGTGCACGATTGCTATTGGCAATTTAAGGACATGTTCCAAGTTAATTCAGTACATCAAGTCACTTGTACCATGTTTGCATTCTGCTGTCACCTTGATTCAGTTTACCATTAGCTGCTGGGACAAATCCATCTCTATTCTCAATTTAGGAAAGATAGGTCAGAGCTAGGAGAGCTGATGGACAGAACACACGTGCAGAACTTTCATTACCTGAAAACTGAGGTTCCAAAGAGGTATCTGAAATGTGACGCTGTTGGACGGCTGCAGGGCTTAAAAATATATAATGGACTATGACCACTTTTAAAATAAAACAACCAGTCACTGAGGAAATACAGTCAATTTACATTTAGTTCCTGGGTTCAAACTTGACATAAGCAAAATATCCTGTTCTGGGGGTGGTGGTGTTCTTTCTCAATTTCTTTTTGAATTTTCAAATAATTGTTTTAAACAAGCACTGCTCCCTTGATAAAATCAGCTTTATTTTGTCACTCAGTGAAATAAATGACACTTCAGCTTAGGAAATATCCTGGGTCTCCCCATAATACTGTGAAATACTGGCTAAGTTTCATCTTTTATTTTGGATTCTGTATCATCCTACAGGTGGTTATGAAGCAGAATGCTGTCATAGAACATTTGAAACAGAAGAAGACACTGACTCCAGCTGAGAGGGAAGAAAATCAGAGGTGAATGTGCATCACATTGCATTCGTAGATATCAAATTTATTACATCTTTTAATGGTATCATAATGAAATAGTGGTTTGTAAAAACCTGCTTAAAGAAGTGTTGCAATATAAAATTGGTTAGAGTAGCACTTAAAAGTAGCTTTCATAATGATCCTCATTTCATCTTGTATAAGTTCAATTTTATTTTCGTAATATGTTTTTAAGTAATGTTATGTATTGTGTTTGAAGCTGACCAGTTTTTAAACTCAAGTAAAGAAGCACAGAATGGAGAATTAATGTTTCTGCTGAAAAAAAAAAGCCTGGATTTTGTTTGTCCTTTATCATGGCCATGTGTTTCCATTCTTGTCCCTGCACATCCCACTCTACAGAAGGAGCTGAAGAGTTGGAAGACAGATTGACAAACTGAGAGATTTTATGCTTGAAGCTGTTAAACAGAAATTTGGAGTGTTTGTCATTTGTCTTGGGATTATTTTGACTCCTTTTCACACATGCAGTTGCTCCAATTAGATAATCACAAGTGTGTGTCAGATACTAAGGAAAAGAAGAGTATGTTCTATAAAATTTTGATCATCAAATCACAAGCTCAGTTGATTACAACACTATCCCTGGGTGCCACCCCTTTACTGTTCACAGTTGCATAAAGAAAAAGATGTATTGGATATGCTCTTCATTTCATGGTGTCAGATAACCAAATAGGTGTTTCGACTGACAAAAGCCCAATTTAAGAGAAAGATTTAAAAAAATAGCTCTAACTAACTTGGTGGTGCAGCTGCTTTTCCATTTCACTGATTTATTCTTCTTCAAAAATACAATATGGGGATCTTTAATCTGTGAAAAAAACCAACTAAACCAAGTAGATACAGGGCAGGTATAAAGAGCAAACTAAACAAAATTGTATGACCCTACGAATTTTTATGTACATATTCCATTTGTTATCAAAATCCAGCTGTCTATCAAAGGACAAAATATCTGAGACCACAGAGTTGCCAGCAGCTGCTTGTCCTGGCCATTACTATTCTGCTGTTTCCTCTCAGCTCAGTGGGAGTTGTTTTTCATGGTCACTCTGGCAACAAGAAGCATTTGGTTTTCTAATGGTTTTGGAAGAGAATGGGGAAGGGAAAAGTAAATTCGGAAGAACCCAAATACATTCATTTTCTAATTGAAATATAAAGCAAAATAAATGAAAGGTGCAAAACAAGGTGAACAGGAAAATAGATTTATAGTTGAAGGTACAACAAGGAGATGAAAAACTCATCTTGAGCTGTCAGTAGTGGAGAAATTGGGAACTGTTTATAGTGAATTCTATACAGTGGAAAGTGTTTGTCAAAAATCTTGGTAGTATTTCACTGGAGCACAGAAGTGTCTTGTTTTTGAAGAAGTTGCAGACTTCCAACTCATTTTCATCCTGCATCAGAATAAAAATCCAGCTCTTTCAAACAAATTGAGGAAACTGAATTGAGTGAAAATCTCTCTCATCCTACTAAAGCCAAAGCTTTGTTGGGAATCAGATGGGGGAGGGGAGGAACAATTAGTACTCAGATCATTTAAGTGAAATTGGGATTGGCCCTCTTGAGCCTAACAAGGGACTTGATCTCTCCCAGCAGTGCTCTAGTAAATAAGCAGGAGTGGAAGCACTGGGTGTTGCTAAATTTACCTTGTACATCTTAGGAAATACAATAATGAGCTTGCAGTGACTGGAGAATTGATTCTGCATTCTCAACTGGGAATAAACAGGCAGGTCAGCACAATGTCCTTTTCCTTTATTCCTTCCCCAGAATGATTGTGTGCAACCAAGTGATGAAATATATTCTGGATAAGATAGACAAAGAAGAAAAGCAGGCAGCTAAGAAACGGAAGCGAGAAGAGAGTGTGGAGCAGAAGCGGAGCAAACAGAACGCAACCAAGCTCTCAGCTCTGCTTTTCAAGCATAAAGAGCAGCTGAAAGCTGAAATACTGAAAAAAAGAGCACTTCTGGACAAAGATCTGCAGATTGAAGTGCAGGTAAGGACAGAGTCTCAAAGGCTGATTTGATGTTAAGCTGGGGAGAGTATCTCTGTGTTAATCTTTGTCTGTTTACTTAGTGAGATTTTAAAGAAATTTACAGGAAGAAGCTGTGGTTGTGGATCTCTGCAAAGCTGCTCATATGTCCTTTGAGGGTCTCTTGGTTATCTTCTGGACTGAAATTACCTTCTTTCATGAAACAGCTTCTGATAAGTTACAGCCAGTGGGCCATTGTAGCCTAGGAATGTCATCCCTTAATATTATGTGAATTGTAGGTTCAGAACATGAAAAAATGCATATTTAAATGGATTTAATTGTTTTCTTTTGGTTAAGCTTGGGGATTTTTTGCCTAGATTTTAACCCTGTCTTGCAATAATCATATGAAGTGCCTCCCTCTATTTATTCATTTAATACACTTCAGGAGGAGCTAAAGAGAGACTTGATTAAAATTAAGAAAGAAAAAGAGCGAGCCCAGGCAGCAGCTGCTGCAGCAGCAGCCGCAGCCGCCGCGGCCGCCGCCGCTGCCCCACCAGCACCGCCACCAGTGCCACCAGCACCGCCACAGCTGCCAGCAGCCAGTGTCACCTCCTCCTCCTCCACCACTGTCCCCGTGCCAGTCTCCTCCCAGAAGAGGAAACGAGAGGAGGAGAAAGATTCCTCGGCTTCCAAGTCCAAGAAAAAGAAAATGATTTCTACTACCTCAAAGGAAACGAAGAAGGACACAAAGCTTTACTGCATCTGTAAAACGCCTTACGACGAGTCCAAGTGAGTAGTGATGCCCCAGCCCCTCCTGCATGTCCTCAGCTTTAGGGTTAGTGTCAGCTCTTAGTGCCAGGTAGTGCTAGAAGTGGAGCTAGTGGCAGGTTATTGCAGGGATCACTGAGGTGTAGAGAATAAAGTCTCTGTTTTCCACTAGCAGTTACAAATATTAACATACTCGATTGATACTGTTACTGTGCGTGGTTTATATTTTACTGTTTGCATGTCTCCATTGTGTGACCTTCCTGTCTCACATGCACATACTCCTTTCTTTTTTTCCCTCCGCTCTGTTACTCTTTCTTTTGCCGTTTTGCCTCTGCCTCAGAAGCAAGTGACAATTTGGTTTGAGCAATTCCTTCTGAAGAAGCAGTTGATGTTCTTCAGAAATAGCTTCGGTACCGTCTTCCAATAAATGACTTTTTTTTGTAAGGCTGTACCAGTAAAGGGGGCTCTGAATCACTGGACTGCAGTTCACTTTGGACAATGTTTTAGGGAGAAATGGTTTCCATGTGTTATTATTTGTATGCTAGGGTTGATAAAAATGAATATTCAAGCATTTGACAAAGTGAAAACTGCAGTTCTCTGTAGTTTGATTCTGACTGTGAATGAGGAAAAGTATTTATGCTATGTACAGTGCTTGTAAAGAGATGGTGTGAGGGCTGGAGTGGAGAATCCAGAGGATTCCAGGGTATAGTGTTACATGTTGCTGCTTAAGCTTCAGGTGACTAACAGCAGTAGTTAGTAATGGCTTTCTCACATCTGAGAGCTGTGTAGAGATGTATGTATGTTAAATTTGACTTCAGGCCAATTCCAAGTAAGTGTCAATACCCAAAAGTAAGAACTGGTTTGATTGTACTTTAAGGGCTGATAACAGGGAAACCATAGATCTGGAGTGGTGCTTTCACTCCATGGGTCATGGTTCTTTGTTCCAAGTTTAGGGCCAGGACTAGGGGACCTCTTGAGGTTTCTTCTAGCCTTGTTTAGGTTTTAATTATGTCTTTTAACAAAGTTGAGATATTTGAGGGTTTTTTCACCTTGTTTTTGAGTAGCTCTGACCATTTCACTATGACTTCAGTGTGGGAAATGGGGCTGCTCCTTGGACTTCCAGTGCTGCAGGAAGAGCAGAATGATGCTCTGGCTGTTATGTCACTGTCACCTCTGAGAGGTGTCCCCAGCCTCACTTAACTTTGTGTCTATGTCAGGTTTTCTGTCACCCAGTATGCTTAGGAGCAACCCTGTTCTCTGATTGTGATTCCAGGGGTTTGTGTGGTACTGCATCTGGACGTAGTGAGTGAGCAAAGGGATTTGTTTGTCAGACTTTGTGTTGACTCCAGTGGTCATAGAGTGAATTTTGGTAGATTGAATTGAGAATTGTGCTTCAGTGCACTGAATAAAACTTCAAGAAAAAGAAATTTTAATAACTCAGTAGTATCCTTAGCAATATGATTGAGCTCTGCTGCTTTGGGTTTTGTGAATTTTAAATTTGATGTTCCTACAAATGATGTCTGTACTGTTGAAGTACAGAATCCTTTCAGTTTAGAAAGGAATTAGTCAAGTTTTGAAACAGTTTCCTGAGAATTTTGTAAAAAAAATTTTCATGTATGTGGAGGCATTGGATCGTCCTCTTTGTGCTGCTGTCTCTTTTCTACTTCAGAAAAGATAGGTGTGCTACTTGAAAAGCCAAGTTGTGGTATTTTATGAATACCCTGTGTATTTTCTTTGATTTAGTAAAACCTTGTAAGTTGTTTTGTGCTGTGTATTTTATTGCAGGTCTCTTATGCTTAATTCTCATTCATGATACTCCAGGATTATAGGGATTTGCTGATACTGTTTTCAAGGATGGTCAGTAAGGATATCTTTTTTAAGATTCCTACTGAGATTCCAACTTATTTGTTAAATCATAATGTGGCACCTGCTCCACATTCCAGTGGCAAGGTTTAGCATCTACACCTGGATGCAAATGTGCTCCCACATCACCAGGAGCAGCCACAGCCCCTCTTGGGAGGGGGGTGCAGGCTGAGTTGCTGAGAGTTGTCAGAATCTATGTCTGGCCGTTCTTTATGGAAATTGGGTTGTGTGATATTTATTTTAGGATTTGCCTGACTGAAAAACCAAAAGAAAAGGCAGGATCTGAGCGTCCAGGATGTGTGCAGAGGCCCAGGAAACCAGAGATGCTTCCTGTGGAACATGGGGTAGCTCCTGCCCTGTTGGTGCTGTGGTGTCCCCAGGGTGTTGGCTGCAGGCTGACAGGGTGGCAGGAATTCCTACAGCAGCACCTGGCAGGGGTTGAGGTCTCCAAAATCCAGGAGGATGGAGGTTCTGAGTCCGCTTGCTTTTGCTTAGGCAGAGAGAATGGATGTGAGCGTCGCCCATCTGGTTGTCACTGGTCATAGGTGTGTTCTGAGAGATCCATACACGAGTTACAAACATCCTGGCATAATATTTTACACTTTTGTCACATCATTCTGTGCAAGGTCCCATCCCCATGATTCTGTCCCTGGTTCCCTTCACTTTGTGTCATACCATACCTGGTTCTGTCACACAGCTGTGTCTGAGAGGAGACATTATTCACTCAAAATCCCACTTTGTCACGGTTTAAGAGTTAATTGTCAGTTTTTCAGTGCACACCCCCCAAAAAAAGATACCACCAAGATTTAAAATTGACAATCATGCCCTGATCCCATTTTCTTTGGTATCATGTTACACCAAGATGTACCTACACACTGCTGGTTGCATGTTCTTGTAGTGTACTCGTAACTCCTAGTTGGTGTTTGCGCTTTGCTTTTGTTTTTTAAATTAACTGAGACCTACATTTTCAAACCTTAAGGAAATGTTTCAGTGGCTTTTGAGCTGCAATTTTGAAAATGTAAACCTTTTCCTTTGGCCTTGTCGTTTTGTGCCTTTGACAGTTTTTCACACATGCCTAGAAGTCAGTAGATTTTTAGCCCATAGCTTTGTCAAAGTCTGGTTACATATTAATATGTACATATTAATACATGTGCATTTTGATGAATTGTCAAATTAAAATTGACCCAAGTGACCTTACTGCCAGTCTAGTTGCAGCATGAGATGTTAGTTTGTAAGGAATAGGGAGCCGGGAAGCTGAGACAGAAGGTAGCCCAGCATCAAATGCATCAGAGAGAAATGCAGGGAAAAGTGCCATGCCATTTGAAATGACAATTACATTGTCATTTTCATTGTGAACACTTTTAGGTTCTATATTGGCTGTGATCTTTGTACTAACTGGTATCATGGAGAATGTGTTGGAATCACAGAAAAGGAGGCTAAGAAAATGGATGTGTACATCTGTAATGAGTGTAAACGGGCACAAGAGGGCAGCAGTGAGGAGTTGTACTGTATCTGCAGAACACCTTATGATGAGTCGCAGTGAGTTCGGATAAGAACCTCTTATTCCATGTCTAGGTAGCAAAACTGCTCTGACTGTGCTTTCCTGTTCCTTGCCAAGAGTAAAAAAAGAGTTATTCTGCATATATTGTATTCATTCATAATACAAATTGCTTTCCAGTAATTGTCTCCCCCTCCCGAATGTTTCTGTTCAGTAAATGTTTAGGAAAAGTCAAGTCCCTCAGGGCAGTCAAAATGTATTGTAGTTTTTATTTTTAACAACAAACTACTAAAACACCATGTACTTTAAATTGGGATTTGTTTTTTTTTTTATTTTATTTTCTTTAACAGGGGATGGTTAGAAAGACTGAAAGATGAATGCTGTATTTAGTGGAATTTTTTTGTGCTTTAATCTGATCTGGCTGGAGAATATAATTTTACTGTGGGGGATATATGGTTGGTATATGATCATATATGTGTGAATTATATACATCTTTTACTGTAAGGCTTTGTGTCATAGAATACTCCCTCTGTACTCAGTTACAAGGCTGAAGCTTCCATATGAACAGTGCTTGTATGGAGTGAAACAAGCCCTAGTTGTAGTCCAGTTTGTGCAAAATGCATCTTGAATTGGTTTGGATACTGGCTGAGTGAGGCTTCTGGCTTTACACTGTTCCTTTCATCTCTAAAGCAGAGGAGTTATTTTTGAAATCTTGATTTCTATAAAGTATAATATTTAGGAATGTGTTTTGAAGTGGTCTGTAAATACAAAAGCAGTTGGAATAGAATTTGTCACTCTGAAATCTGACATTACCTGTTGTCTTTAATCATGCCAAGTATCTGCTTGTGTGCCGGGGATGGCAGGTTTATGTGGTTAAATATAAGCTGGACTGGAGCCAGATGAAGGCTCTGACTCCTTGTTTGGCTCTTGCAGATTTTACATTGGCTGTGACCGGTGTCAGAACTGGTACCACGGGCGCTGCGTGGGCATCCTGCAGAGCGAGGCCGATCTCATCGATGAGTACGTGTGCCCCCAGTGCCAGTCCACAGAGGATGCCATGACTGTGCTCAGCCCCCTCACAGATAAAGACTATGAAGGCTTGAGGAGGGTCCTGCGCTCCTTGCAGGTGAGGATGAGGATGGCAGCACCAGGGAGTGTGACAGACCCAGTGGGTCTGGGAGGAAGAGGGGATTTCTCTTTATTAGCTCTGAAATTTGGGGAATAGCAAAACTGTGCCAGCTGCAAACCTGCTTGGTGTTACTGTGCTGAGGAATATTTGCAATAATTAGTAAATCACTGCTCCTGAGTGGGTGAAACAAAACAATTCCTGCAATGAAAGGCTTTTAAAGGAAGCAGATTTAGAATCCCAAAAGACAGAGTGGGAGATCAGTTTGCTGTGGGTTGTGATCCACACTTCCTTACTTTAATTGAGATTTCAGGAGTGTTCTCAAAGGGATCATTATCAGAATGAAAATGATGGCATCCTCATAATAAGAATTATATATACACTGTCTGATATTTCTGGTTTGTCTGTCACTCCCAAGTTGGCTTTTCTGCTACAACTATAAGGAATTTTTAAGAATTCTGGTAAAATTCTTAAAATTATGATAACAGAAATCCTGTAAGTAATATTTTGCATTGTCCTGCATTTTACATGCATTTATAAAAGTGTATTAATTTCAGAGTACTTGAAAGCACTCTCAGTAAATTCATGCCATACTTTTCCATGCAGCCTGTTCAGCACAGTATCCTGTTATGTCTGAATTTCAGTTTCCTGTTTTGAAGCCCAACTACTGGGTCACTGACATTTAAAACTTTACCCAATCATCAGATGAGAACTGGTTCCTTTTCATATAATGCTGCACTTCTTCCTGAAATTCAACTCCAGACCCCAAGAGATAAAAGGATGAAAATATTTACCTATCAGTAGTGCCTAATTTAACTTAATTGCATGTTTTCATTCTCTCCTGTTTCCTTGCCAGGCTCACAAGATGGCATGGCCATTCCTAGAACCAGTAGATCCCAACGATGCCCCAGATTATTATGGTGTCATCAAAGAACCAATGGGTAAGTGTTAGGGAGAACAACCAAGTTATTAATTTAATAATAATTCATTTCCTGCTGACCACTTCCAGCCATATTTTGCCAAGTACCCAGGTTAGGCAGGTGAAACACTGTTACTCTCACTGATGATACATTCAGAAGTTCATGAGGGCTGTTTTATCTACTCTTAGGCTGACTCCTTCACACTAAATGCTGCCAGTCTTACAGATGAATGTGGAAGTCAATGCAGCAATAGGAGAGAATTCATGGTTTTAAATTTCTGTATTCAAAGAGGACTGTTTTTTTCTGTCTCTGTAATGAGCTCCTCCTCCAAAGGTTGGGATGTGTACTCCAGAGGCTGAGGAGGAGGTGATGCTATGGAAGTGTGACAAGCACCTTAAGATGAAGTTAAAAATTATCTTCATCTGACTTGACAGTACAATAAATTTTGTATTATGTGTAATTTGTCCTTAAAGCTGCAGGGGAAAAAGGATTCAGATGTTCTGAATGTGGGCAAAGTGGAAGGAGAGATGCTGCAGCTTTCCAGTGCTTTACTCTGATCTTCTTAGAGCTCACCAGTTAAAACTGGATAAGCACTGGCATGTGAAACCTCCTAGGAAAATCTACCTCCTGACGGAAATGGTGTTGGAAATGTTATTTCTTTCCTTACAGAATTGAACCAATACCTTTTCAGATCTCTAAATGAGAGCCAGTGTGTCATTTGAGCTTTCTCACCTACTCCTTACTCATCCTAGAAATAGGAAAGTTCAGTTTAGTATCTTGGCAAAATGTTTTGGTATTTTGACTGAAAATAATGTTTTGTTTAGGAATTGTGTCCTTTTCCTGTTCCAAAGTTTTGGACTGTGCTGTTATGACAATGCTGAACAACTCTTATTCCATGATGGATGGGTTAAAGTTTATAAGGAAAGCTCAAATAACAGTATTATTGATGGAGCAAATAAAAGTGCATTTAGCCCTTTCTGACTTAAATAGGAGGAGAAGACGTTGGTAATACAAGTAAATCTGAGTAAAATACACCAGGTAATGCAGATCTATCTGCAGTTGTTTACACACATTCTGGCATTACTGGCATTTCAAACTAAGCACCTCAAGGCATTTTACAGGGGCAGATAGTTGTTCTTCTGGCTAAAAGTGCCACTAGACATTTACATAATGTTTGACAGGTTTTGTTCCTCTCCCTGTTTTTAATTGATATTTGCATTAGAATAGGACAATTACTACTCACATCACCATTTCTGTCTCCTTAATGTGTCTGGTCAGTAAGGATGAGAGCTCTGGCATTTTGCATGACCCTGCACTTGAAATCTTTCCATCTGTGCCATGTGTAACGTGCCCATGCCCACGAGAATTGATAGCTCATTCAACTCATTCAATTGACAGCTCATTCAAAGCAAGGCAGAAATTCAAAAAATAATCAGTAGGTGATGGCTGTTCCATGTACAGGTTACCTGGATCCCAAGTGACCTTCTTTTCCCTTCATTTCTTCAGAAAAAGTGAGAGCTCCTTGCAAAGGTTTTCCCTGGTGATTCTTGCATTTTATTGAATTTACCTGCACACAACATATTCTAAGTAGTAGAATATGAGGGAGACCTGCTGCTGTCACCAGTGACAACCAGAATTCCTGGGAAAGCCTCTAATCTGGATAATGCCTTGTTTCCCACAGTCTTGACAATGTAGATTTCTGTTTAGGATTAAAGTCTCATTTAAATAATCTTTGGTTTCTTTAAAGACCTTGCTACCATGGAAGAAAGAATCCTGAAACGTTACTACAAAAAGGTGACGGAGTTTGTGGCAGACATGACCAAAATTTTTGATAACTGCCGTTACTACAACCCCAGTGACTCCCCTTTCTACCAGTGTGCAGAAGTTCTCGAGTCTTTCTTTGTACAGAAACTAAAAGGATTTAAGGCAAGCAGGTAAGCTGGAGTGTTCCTAATCACAGGTGTTGTGTTGGCCACTGAAATCTCCTTTTTAAGCTTATCTTGTATTTGCACAGGGATTTGCTGCTCCATGAACTTCCCTGGAAAATGTTGTCAAAATTAAAGCGTAAATATGATTTCATGAAGATTACTTTGGAATGTTTATTCAAAAGGAGTGTTAAAAATTTGGGTGGGATCATGAATTTGCAAAATTTGAGTGATACTTCAACTCATTGCTGCAGAAAATTTAATAATTTCTGATCAGGGCAAATGCTGTGCCTGAGTTGTGCTGATGTTCTACTCTGCAGTAAATACTTCTCATGCTAATAAGAGACAATCCTGCTGTGAAGCTTATAATCCAGTGAAAGAAATTAAAATACTTCAGTGTTACTCCTTCTCTCCTCTTTTTATTATTTACCACCTTTGAAACAGGGGAGTAAGTAAGGTTTAAAGTAGGGTATGGAAAATGAAACCTAATTCAAAATGTACCTTCCAAAATTAAACTTTAATTTTTTTTTTCTGAAGAAGGGCTGATATAGAGGGTTTCCCTTACATAGACATTCCTGAAAAAGAATATGCATTTTTCTTTCCAGTTCAATACAGTAATAATGATTTTTGTCACGTAGTTTTCAACCCATGTTTGTGTCACTGCCATTAGCTGGGTCCCCAGCACTCCCTGTGCTTGCACACTGATTTCACTGCTGCATCTTTTTGTTCTTGTTTTTCATTTATACCATCCATCTTCTTTCTTTTCTTGCAGATTGTGATATCTTTAGTCTGAACTTTTTAGCTGGAATCAGACCTGGATGTTGGGGTCACTTTCTTTTATTGTACAATCCAATGACATTAAACTGCCCTAAAAATCCAGATCATTTGTCTAAAAAGTAAATGTTGTTTCTGTTGCCAGCAGTCACACTGGTGAACATAACTGTATTAACAATTCCTCAAATACTGTGTTGAGAAAAATGAAAAATTCATCGTGGAAACCTTGTATTTTGTTGTTTTAGTTTAAGTCACTAATAAAACTGTGAATGTCAAAGAGGAGTTTTGCTTAACTCTGCTTAGAAAAATGTGATTTTAACATGCCTGTTCAGGTTTTTTTCCTATTAAGTTAATCCAAAGATTTATTGAATAAATTTAAGCAAAGTAGACTTTATTATAAATATTAAAAACTAAAAATGTCTTTTTTCTTTCCTTTTGATGGACTACTATTATGTAAATATGAGTAAAACTGATTTCAGGCATTTTGGAATATCCCAGTGACACACTGCATTTTCTAAGTACTGAAATATTTTTATTCTGGAGGAGAAAATGGGCTTAAAATTCAGAGCAAGAATTATTTTTTTTTCTGAAGGGGGAAAAAATAAATGAAAGCAACATGGTGGTAATTCCTTTATTGTGATTTATTTTTGGCTACACCTTGCAGCAACTGTGTTCTCCAAACTGAAGGGTGCTTAATTCTTCACTTTCTTCTGTATTCTGCAGGTCCCATAACAACAAACTGCAGTCTACAGCTTCTTAGAGTTCAGCGTGTTAACCAAACACACGAGCAAGGATCTGGTTGTCTGACAATTTTTAATTAAGGAGCCAGATGTTTTTAGTCAGGTTATCCTGACAAGACTCGATGTAAACTGCGTTTTTATTGGTCACAACAGTCAAATTATATTCTTGGCTTATTTTGTCCAAAGGACAAAGAAATAAAAATCAGCAGCACCACTTTCTTGTCAAGATCAAATTGTTGTACTATTGTGGCAGAAGCAGGAAAACTTTGTTTTGTTGAAGGAGAGAGAGAAAGAGAGCAAGAAAAAAGATACAGTAAATGGGGTCACGTTTAACTCCATGGAAATGCCACGTCTGTTCTTCAGTGAAGAAGCTGGTTTAAAGTCCACACAGAAAACTTTGACTGTATTTATTTATTGTTGCAAAAAAGACGCTTTTTTATTGCTGCCCTCATTTGTCAGCTAATTATTTTTTCTTATAAAATCCAGCCCTGGTTCCATGTAATCCATTCTGTATCTTAACATGATTCCTGTAGGTAAAAGTACAAGAAGACCTCTAGATGTCTTTTCTTTCTATGAAAGGAGCTGCTATGTACACATGTGCACACACACAGGACTGGGAATCAACAAGGAGTTTATCATTCATGGTAGATAAAAACAAGCTTGCATAAAATTTGGGCTGAGTGGTCACGGACTACAGACTCTGTTGCCTTGAATATAACAAACAGTACAATTTGTCATTTACTCTGCACCAGACTGAACTGAGTAAAATCTATTTGAAGGTATCTTGTTTGTAAACATTTGTCAGATTCTAATTTTTTTTTCTTTTGTATTAAAATTCAAAATATGGATGTATATGAAACAAAATAAATGGAGATCATTGTTCTCCCCACAGCAGTAGGTGTGTTTGAGTGTGCGCTGCCACGTGTGTGAGACCCTCTGGGGATCTGTGCAGGGATTGCCAGGAGCAGGGGTGGGAATGGCCAAGGAGTGGGACCCATCCCCGTCAGACATTGCCACAGGGGGCCTGAAGGACTGTCCAGGTAAGCCAGGGCAGGAGATGTTTGTGGTTCCAGCCCTGACTGTCCAGCTGGGACAGAGCAGGAGATGTTTGTGGTTCCAGCTCTGACTGTCCAGCTGGGACAGAGCAGGAGATGTTTGTGGTTCCAGCCCTGACTGTCCAGCTGGGACAGAGCAGGAGATGTTTGTGGTTCCAGCTCTGACTGTCCAGCTGGGACAGAGCAGGAGATGTTTGTGGTTCCAGCCCTGACTGTCCAGCTGGGACAGAGCAGGAGATGTTTGTGGTTCCAGCCCTGACTGTCCAGCTGGGAAGGGCAGGAACTGTTGGTGAGCTGTTCCTGCCCACTGGAGCTCAGTGACCTTTGCCAAGTGCTCTGGGAACATGGAGTACCACCTGTAATTGTGTCCCTGGGGGGCTCCTGGGCTGCCCTGAGGGGTGGACTGGAGCCCAAGAAGATGCAAACTGCAGATCAGGAGGTTTTTCCTTCCCTGTGTGTGACTGACTTGCTCTGGTACCTGTCTGTAGTTCCCAGCCTGGTTTTTCTGCAGCTCCTCACCCACCTGACCAGCTTTTGCACTAACTCACAGTCAACTTTTGTTCTACAGTGCTTTGGGATTTACCTGATTTATGGATAAGCTCCTTTTGGGTTTAACCTCACACTTTGCTATGCAAGAACCTCCTCTGTTATTTTTCTTAAAAAAGATGTTGCTACTGACCACCCGTTCTTACACTTCCAGCTCAGGTGTTCAGGTTCTTCTGGGGGGATTTTATCTACTAAAAACCCATGTGTTTTTGTACATACAAATTTTGTCATTTAACCAATCTGTGAAAATTACTAATTGTTCAGTGTGGAAACAATAATCCATTTATGCTTCTGAAAGTCAAAAGAAGAGTAGTTGCATTTAGGTTATGTTGTCCTTTGACGTTTTAAAAAAATGCTGCATATTGTAAGCATTGTGTTTTAATGGGACAAGGAAAAATCTCACCTTTAACAGCACTGGGACATATCCTGCATCTCATCCCAACTTCTCAGCATTTCTGTACTATTTATTCATACCTAAATCCATATTGACATGGTTTAAACCTTTCCTCCCTGTAGGCAATAGATTGCTGTTTTTAACAAATTGTGGCAAACTGAGGAGTACTTTTTGTACCTTATAGGACACATCATCCTAGACAAATAAAGTAATGTGTTTGACATGGATTTGGTGGTGTTTCTAATGAAACATTGATAATGTTTTGGATACAGGTCTTGGCTTTGCCAGATCATATGTAACTGTGATTCAGGTTGATTAGGAAAATAATCCATCCATGCAATTTAATGCTGCTGATAATTCACCCAACCCAAACCATTCTGTGATTCCAGGAGAGCCTGTTTCAATGTGTTCAGTTGCCATTGGGCAGGTCAAGGTACTTCTCTGGATTTGCCAGTGGTGATGTTTATAGTTAAATGGTATTACAGAAAATAAATCACTTGTAATTAATCCCCACCTGCCATCAAGCATAAAGTTCATAAGATTTGTGATCTCTGCTCAGTCCTTGTCTTCTTTGTATTTTATAAGTTATTGCAAAAGTTGTTTTGAAATGGTCATATGTTGTAAGATACTGATAATATGAGCTGTGCCAGCTTGATTTTCCTTTTCTGTCTCCTCCAATTTGAAGCAATTATCCTCAATCTCAATTTAGTTCATGCAGAAATTAATGGAGATTTAAAGTACAGTAAGAAGTTGGGCTTACCCAAAAGCCTCGAGTAAAGTCCTGGACAGACAGGATGAGAACAGTTACTCCTTTACACCCAGATTTCTGTGTGGTGGCAGCAGAATTTTCCATACTTATCCTGCTGGAAAGGAAATTACTGACTGTGAGGTACCAGAATTACCATGGCAGCTGTTGAATGTGAGTGCCATCCCATTCCCAGTGTGGTTATTGCTGGGAGGGGTTTGGAATAGCAAGTGCAAGACTGGAAATCCTCTCGATCTGGGAATTGTTGTTGTTCAGGAGGTGTCCTTAGGATGTAATGAGCCTGGTGCCAACAGTTCTGCTCCAGCCCTGTCTCAGTGGGGCTGTGACACACAGGGATTTGTTGCTCAGCTGCTGTGGGAACATTTTAAGGAGGGACCTTCCAATCAAGAAGGGAAAGGTAAGAGGACTTGGTAACACAGGAAGAGATCATGGGATAAATCACTTTTCAGGCTCCCAGAGCACCATCTGTATTCCAGTGTTTTGTGTCAGTTATGGGCACTGAACTCAGGCTTGGGATGTCCTTAGCTCTGTGTTTGTCCCTTCTCAGAGACAGCCCCAGGGAGCCACAGGCTGGGTTTGTGCCCACGCCTCCCTGGGCTGCAGCAGGACAACAGGAATGGGGCTCAGCACTGCTCTGGGTGGGGGATGCCTGGAGGAGTTGCTGCTTAGTCCTGGACTTCCCCTGAAAATAGAAACAAAGAAACTCGAGATGCACATGTAACCCTTCCTCCTTCTGTCCCTCCCAGCCACTCCAGAGCTTTGATTCATTGCCAGAACAGTTCTTCTGCCAAATCAAAACCCCCTCAGATTTTCTCAGGAAAATTCCATCAATCCATGCTGTGCTCCATGCAAAGTCTTTCACATACCAAAAGTGAGACATGGTATATTTTAGGTAAATGTAAAATTTACCTGTGAGTAAATTTCTATCCAGTAAGAGCCTTTTGGGTCCCAAACAGAGGATGTTTGCTCTTGGTATTTGGCTCCATGTCAAGAAATACTTGATGCAGTGTAGCTCGTCCCATCCCCTGCTCTGTGTCTTTCCAGTGACACCAAATGCAGCTGCAGAGGTGTGTGACAAGTACAGGGTGTCAGAACTACCTTGTTTCAAAACAGAAAATGCTTCTATAGAAGCCACTGCTTCCTGTGGCAGCTCACATGATATTGCTGAGTATGTGGGGTTTTAAGTTGTACTCAATTTTTTACATTTCTTAATATAAATATGGATCGAATCCTCAGCCAACGTGTTACACAAGGAGATGCCTTTGTGCAACATCATTACATAAGTTTTTTGGGTCTTCAGAACCCAGGAGACAGTGAAAGCAGAACCTCGTGAGCATTTTATTAGTTTCTTTTACAGACTTATTATTTGCAAATACTGACTGGGAACAACAAACATCTCAATTTCACCACGCTAAAGGTAATAAAACACTGTCTGTTTGATTTAAAAAGTAACTTTACTCTTGTGCAAGTACAAGCTTGGCAATATTTCTCCTGGGGAATGGCATTCAGCACAGCTCTGGGACAAAGTGCCCTGGCACACCCAGTTTGTGCAGCCCATGCTCATTTTGCATTCCCTGCACCATCACTTGTAAATGCAACTGGGCATTTGTGTTTTGCTTTCAGTCAGTGTTCATATACTCAAATTATTACCCTCTATCTGTATGCTTTGTGTGAACATCCAGCTTTGCTGGAAGAATGGTGTAATTTTCAGAAATACCATGGACATGGTTGAGGAAACAAAAATAATACAAATGGTACTCAGTGGTGTTGGTTTCTCTGAAATCAAATGCATTAGGCAGAACTGTGAAAGCACAGTGAACATCCTGTGTAGATAAAGCTGTGGTATCATCTAATGTGTTCAAGGTGAAGGGTTCAAAGTGCAGTTGTTGTGTACTGAGGACGAAACTGCCAGAATTTTGCATTACAGTTACTACAGATTATTCGGGGCACTCTGCAGCAGGGGAAGCAACAATAACCCGTGGCTCTGAAAGCAGCTGGAGCAAATTCCCGGCCGGTTAACATTCCCTAGAGTGACTTCTGTGCCGAGCCTCGCCAGGGGTGCCCGCTCGAGGCACGCGGTGTTTGCTGAAGCACAGAAGCAGCTGCTGGACCGCGGCTCCGGGCGGGAGCGCTGCCCACGGCCGGCTGCGCTCCGAGGGTGGATCCCGCTGCTCCCGCGTCCCGGACGGAGCCCCGGAGCCTTAAGGACACTTGGAGCGCGCTGCCCTCACCCTGAGATCCCTTTTCCTGTTGAATCTCCTCACGTAGCCGCTGCCGCTCCCGACCCAGCCGTCCCCCGGGCGCAGCCGCCCGCGCAGGGCCGGCAGCAGCTCGGGGGGCACCTGGCGGCGCTTGTGGTGGATGTGCCCCATCACGATGTACCTGCTGCCTGCAACGACAGGAACGGAACAAACACGGAGCTGAGCCTCGGGGAGCGAGTGGGGGTCCCTCCGAGGGCACCAGGGTTGGGAACAGACAACCGTGTTGCTGTTCTTCACAACGTGAAGTTGTGCCTATGGAAACATCCTGGGCACGGGGCTCCCACTGCGGCACCCTGAGCTCTGCTGGGATCTGGGGCTGGGGCTGGCATGGAAATGATGATTTGCTCTTGGGGGAAATGCTGGTATTTGATAAACTTGCACTTAAAAGATGGATAATGAGCTGATTGGCTCTCGCAGTTAAGGGATGACTATTGTGTGAATATTAAGAAAAGCTTTAGTGATGTATAGTTCTGTCAGTGTAGTTTAGATGTCCTCTGTTCTCCCCATAGTTCCCTTTTCTCCCCTGTACTGTGACCATCAGACAGCCAGGGTTGTCTGGGACAGGTACAAAGGAGGCTGCACATGTGCCCCTTGCATGGGGCAGCTGGGAATGGAAAAGTTTGGTGCTTAGGGGGTGAGGCATGGCAACACCTGACCTCCAGTTACAAGAAAGCAGTTTCCACCGATAAATGGCAAAGAGAGCTGACTGACAGACCTTGGGAGGGGCCAGGGCTGGCTGATGCAACCCCCAGGGGTATAAAAAACTGAGCACCGATCTTGAAGATGAACCGGCCATGTGGTATCCACGAGGGCAGTTCCCAGTGCTGCAAAATTTTCCTTATGTAGTCCTTTTGTTGTATTTTTGTCAAGGTTTAATAAACCTTTTTAAATTTTCAAAGTGAGCAGTTGTTTCTCACAAAACAAAAACTGAACAACTTACAAAGACACCAGCTAAAGCTCTTGCTTGTATTGTTTTAGGAACCCTGAAAACTTGCCATCATTTTGGAACTGGACAGAATTAAGAAAGGGCTATGCTGGTACCTGACTTCTTCATGCAATTGGTTCTCTTGTGAAAGTTTTGAGAAACTTGGATGGAAAAAAAGGCCTCAACTTTGAGTAAATACTTTTCTTCCAAATCTTCCCAACAACCCAGGCTAAGCCTATTAAAGTAGGGCAAACTGAGATTGCAGTGCATGCAGAGGAATAGCAGAATGGATTTAGCTGGAATGATTTACCAAGTTTAAAGTCTGGACATGGTTTACTGCAGTTTAAAGTATCCACAACCAAGATGTGAACTCGGAAGAAGGCGGCGTCAGGAGTGACATAGAGGCGGCTCATCCTGTACAATCCATCCCTGTCCACCAGGAGGGTGATCCACTGCACTCCATGCCCCAGGCTCTCCAGGTTATAAACAATTCCATTCACTGCTGGTTTAAGGGAGAGGGAAAAATAGGATCAGATTTTATATCATGGCAGTTTTCAGGGTATGTCTGAGGGCTGTAATTTGAAATGCTGTAAAGGAAGTGTCAGCAGGAATCCTTTGGCTCAGGAGTGGGCAGCAGGAATTGCTTCAAATAATCACATGTGGTGACATCATTGCCTAAAGTTCTGCTGCTTTGCAAAACTTGTGCTTTACAGGTTTGAGATGTTTCTTAGGGAAGAAAGCAATGGGTTTAGTACCATTTTTTATCCTGATATATAAAAAGTGGGCATATTTATCTAACAAAGTAAACTTTTCAAATTGAAAACTTCCCAATGAAGTAGAAAGCCAAGCTGGTAATTAAACACTTTGGCTTTTGAAATAAAAGGCCCTTATCATACCAAGAGACAGGGGCACAAGTAGGTTGTGTTGGGAGCTCAGACAATCACTTCATGCTGCTCTCCCAATTTCTGGCTCTGGCAAGTGCTGAGCTGAGTGCAGGGCTGGGAAAACAGCTCTGTGTCAGTGGGGCTACTGCACCTGGTGTTACACCTGCCTCAGGGGGAGAGCTCTGATTCAGTCATTTACTCTTTTATCTGCACTGTAAATATAAAGAAAGGAAAAGCTCTCTCTGCTGGCTGCTGTGGAACCTTGGCTCGCCTGTTGTTCAGACTTTTTCCTACCTGTCGTTTCAATTTAGGAGCAGAGCTGTTTGTTAAGGGCTAAAACACACAGAGGTTGGGTTGCTGTGAAGCCCATGTTGGACAGGAATGTGTGAGAGTGGTAAAAACCTAAGCAGGACAGCATTTGTAGAAAGCACTTCCTGACTTCTCCATTTAGAGAAAACAGATGTCTCCTAACGTGTTTATGTTCTACAAATGGAAACATCTGTTACCACTGGGTTTGTATTTTCCTTATCTCTTAAAATACTGTGAGAAAAAGTTGGTATCTGTTTCACAACTCTGTAAGCACAAGGCAGGGTTTCAGCCAGAAAATGCTTGTCCTTAAACAAAGTCTGTACAAAAATACCAGGCTGTTTCCTGCCACCTTTAGTTACATCAGTGTGAACACAAGGACTAAAGACACTGAATCCTAAGGAACTTCAAGAAGAATCCTCTCTAGAGAGAGGATCACAGCCTTCTTTCTGTTTGGTTCACCGTTTTATTTTAATTTCAATCTCCAAAATCAAACTTGCTCTAAATAATAAGAGATAAATAACCTAGCTGCAATGTTTAATCTGAGAGTATCTAAAACAATTGGTCTTTTCAGTTCCATTGACACTGTTTCTCCAGAGGAAACAAAAAAAGGGCAGTATTAGTCCAAGGTAGGGAAAGGATAAAGTATTTCTGTGAAGAGCTGTGATGGGTCCTTTTGGAATACTCAGTAATTATTGAACACACTTACTGTATCTAACCACAGTATTTTAAAAGTAGCAGTGCAGTATCAGTGACAAGTGGACAGAAGGTGCTCTGTCCCTGTGGGTTGAGGGGGACAGCACCTACCGAACTCGCTGGCACAGAAAGCCTCCCCTTCATCCCGCTCCTTCCTGCACTCGCTCTGACACAGCTTCTCCTTGTCACCATCTGCAAGAGGAGCACAGCCTGAGGGACAGCCGGGGCCCTTGGGGGATCTGTCCCCACACTATGCCCCAGCTTTGGGCAGCTCCAGGCAGCCTGTCCCTCTCTGTGCAGCTTTGGGCAGCCTGTCCCATTGTGGGCAGCCTGTACATTTCTGGGCAACCTGTCCCTGTCTGGGCAGCTTTGGGCAGCCTGTCCTGCTCTGTGCAGCTTTGGGCAGCCTGTCCCTCTCTGTGCAGCTTTGGGCAACCTGTCCTGCTCTGTGCAGCCTGTCCCTCTGTGGGCAGCTTTGCAGCTTTGGGCAACCTGTCCCGTTGTGGGCAGCCTGTACATCTCTGGGCAAGCTGTCCCTGTCTGGGCAGCTTTGGGCAGCCTGTCCCTCTCTGTGCAGCCTGTCCCACTCCGGGCAGTCTGTTCCGCTGTGGGCAGCTTTGGGCAGTCTGTCCATCTCTGGGCAGCCTGTCCCGCTGTGGGCAGCCTGTAGATCTCTAGGCAGTCTGTCCCTCTCTGGGCAGCCTGTCCATCTCTGGGCAGCCTGTACATCTCTAGGCAGTCTGTCCATCTCTGGGCAGCCTGTCCCTCACCTGTCCCTCTCTGGGCAGCCTGTCCCTCTCTGGGCAGCCTGTCCCGCTCTGGGCAGCCTGTCCCGCTCTGGGCAGCCTGTCCATCTCTAGGGAGCCTGTCCCGCTGTGGGCAGCCTGTCCTTCTCTGGGCAGCCTGTCCCGCTCTGGGCAGCCTGTCCCTCACCTGTCCCTCTCTGGGCAGCCTGTCCCTCACCTGTCCCCAGCTCGCCGCGGTGCCTCGGGCTGGGCTCCCAGCGGTTCGTGACCCACGAGGCTTTGGGGATCCTCCCGGACGGCTCGGGCTCTTTGTAGGCCATTCCCTTCCCCGCTCGGTTGAAGTGATGCAGCGTTTCAGGATCACGGGGCTCCCCGGTTCCAGAGTCCGGGAAAGGATGGGTTTCCAGCAGGGCCACGGCCTTAGGGCGGGCAGGGGCTCGCAGGGCCCCCAGGCTGTTGGCGGCCCCGGCCCGCCGCCGCTCCGGGTGCGGCCTGTTGGCCCGGCCGGGAGCGGCCCCCGGGGCCCGGAGCCCTCCGAGCTGCCCCAGGGGCTTCCTCGGCCCTGTGCTGTTCTCCAGGGAAGGCTCCGCGCGTTTCCTCTTGTCGGGGGCGAGGGAGGGGATTCCCGGGGGCCCGGGGGGCATTCCCGGGAGCCGCCCTTCCCTGGCATTCCCGCTGGCACTGCCCGTGCCCCGCGCTGGCTCCTTCACCCCAACCTCAGCTGAGGGACTGAAAACATCTTTGCTCAGAGCCTGGCCGGGTTTCTCAGCATAGAGCAGGGATCCTACAGGCAAAGCAAAAGAGGGGAAATCAGCGTTTTAAGTATTTTATTTCAAATGGTTCAGAATGAGAAGACCTGAGGGTCTAATCCATAAGTGAGGCCTTCAACAATAAGATATAAAACTAATAAATAGCTCAAAGGATGAAGCACAGTAGAGCTCCTCGTTCCTCTACTCAGATACTGAAGGTTCAGTACAGGGAATGCAGCTGTGTGAGCAAAACAGGAGATTTGCATTTTTACTTTATTATTGTTGCAAATTAAAAACAAACCCTTTTCTCAAACCCCTGAGTCTCCAGGGAGCATCTGAGGAAACAAGGTTCACGTTGCCATTTGGGATGCTTGTTTAAGAGACCATGACAGCAGAACTCTGGTTTTCCCATCCATGGGATGCCTGTTGACAATGTCATCCAGACTCTTCAGCAGCTTTGGATGCTACTGGAAAGGATTTTATCCACAGCTTTGGATCTGTGACTTGAGCACATACTAGCAGTAATTAGGCTAGAATTGCTGAGTAACAATTATTTCAAGGGTTTGCTTAATTTGAGAGGACATTTGAGAAAGAGAGGAAGTGTTTGGAAATCCAGGGAAAAAATAACTTAATGGCACTGTTCACACAAGCTGGGCAATCACCTACACTTTCATTTATACTTTCACCTTGATCCTTTGAACCTCACAAAGAAAAACAACCAAAATGTTTAGCCAGGCAGGAGAGAAATTTCCCCTGGCAGTCTATTTTCCTTTTCCTTTAGACCTTCCCTGCAGGCTTGGAGCGAGCCAGCAGAGTTTTCACAGAGCTCACCCACACACAGCCTCTGTCTGGTGCTCACGGCCATGGTTATCCTGTGTAGGAGGCTGATCCCAGCTCCTTGTGTGAAAAGAGAGATTTGACATACACAGATGAACAACGTCCTGGTTTATCTCCTATAACTGACTCAGCTGCTGACCTTGCCACTTCTCCCCCTGTGTGCTCTCACCAGCTGCTGTCATGGGAAAGATTCCCTGATATTTGGGCTGGCCACACGTAAAGTCTAAAGAATGTCCATGGAGAGAGGGGTGGAAGAAGTCCAAGCTGCCAAAAGCAGCAGGCAAGGGGGGTTTGGAGATGGTTCAGTGTGAAGCTGTGCCCTCTGAACAGGTGCCTCAGACTTGGATGTGTAAATAAACTCTTCTACCACTTTGTCACGCCTTCTCAGTCACAGATTGTATCAAGAAATAGTTCATTTTTCTCTACTCAATCTGTTCAGGACCTTGAGGTTCCTCCTCCTGTACCAACATATTCCTGTCTAGTTGTTGCAACCTAAGAAATTCGACTGCAACATAACCAAATCTCAGTGGAACAGATGTAAATGCTATTTTTGTTCTGTCAGTGAGGCACTAAAACCCAAATAAATCCATTCAGGACAGCTTGCTGCAGACACACAGGACACACTGAACGTGTTAAAGTCAGTCAGACACCTGGAGTTACAGGTGAAGGGGACTAAAAGAGAAAGATCACATACAAATTATAAAAATCCCAGATGCAGAAGCAAATCCAACTTCACCTGATACAAATTATAAAAATCCCAGATGCAGAAGCAAATCCAACTTCACCTGATACAAATTATAAAAATCCCAGATGCAGAAGCAAATCCAACTTCACCTGCCACTGTTGGCTGGCAGGACAGAAGAGCACCAGATCCCTGCCTGCTTCTGCCAGGTGCTCTTAATTCTTCCCAATACTGGCAAATTAAATATTGCAATCTACACTCCCATCCCACAAACACGTTGAAATATTTCTTTCTTGAGCCCTTACTTGCTGCAAAGGCTGCAGGCTGAGGGGCTGCCCAGGTTTGTAGGAATGTCCTCAGCCTCAGACATGCCCCAGCCCCGCTGGAAGGTAACAGACTTACCAGAAGATGATCTAATGGCAAAGCAGAGGAGCCAGAACACTTGGGTTGTCATTTTGAAGTAAAGTTTTTCCAGACTCAAAATGAGCTGGAGCCTTTTATGCCCTTCCCCCGATCCATGCTAATGAGAGGCAGCCTGAGGGGAAACGGGAATCACTGGCTGGACAACCCACTGGAGCAGGACCAAGCTGCTGCCTCCACCAGCCCTGCCTGGAGGAATGTGCTCCTTCCCAAAGGGAACAACCCCCTGGCTGCATCACCTGTGTCCTGGGAATAACACACCCACATAGGGTTCTGGCAGCACATTTGTATTTTGGGGAGAGTCTTGCCCTCCTCTGGCATCCTGTAGGGAAAAAGCATAGGGAACAAGGCTGGCTATGGAGAGCTGTGTTCTGGGGGGAGCTGGGAGATGCTGGAATACACCAGAGCCCTGGCACACAGGGTCTGTAAAGGATGTGCAGGACAATTGAACATATCTGGGGATTTCTGGGCACCTCCAGTGATACAGCTGCTAAACTCTTTTACTTTCAGGAACCAGTTTCAGTGATTCTTTTCAGACTGAAAAATGCAGTAGTGAATGTCTAGTCCAAGGGAAAGCTCTGCCGATCCCACACAGCTTTATTTTTAAATCTCTCTTTGCCATCATGAAGAACTCTGTGAATTTTCACACACCAAGCCAACCCTGATTTGGATTACTGAGTTAAGAGGGCTTATTTCTAAGTGACCTTATTGCTACACAAGATTTCCATTGTGACAGTTTAACTCACCAGCTGCTGCCGGGTGCTGTGGAAGCTGCTCATGACTTTAAGGGACAATCAAGAATTTAAAACTCCATAAAGGCACTGAAACGCTCCTGAAACCCACCCTTGACAGAAAATCTAACCCTCAGCAATGCCTGTGGCATGGGATTCAGTGTTGCTTAGTTTAAGCAGTTTGTTTTGTCCTGCCTTAATTAAGCATTTCAATAGGATTCCCAAAAGCTCGGGGCTTTGTCTCCAGCAGCCATGGGTGAAGATAAAGAAAATTCACCAGAATAGTGTGGAAAATAAATGACATTTCACCACATCTATTACTCAAGGAGTTACATTTCTACTGCAGCACTCACTCATCCTTGTTTTCCTCTGTTATTTGAGACATTTTTAATTCCAGAACTATCCCAAGATAGCTATTACAGGAATAGGAATGTAAAGTGAGAATAAGGGAGAGGAGGGCTCCTCCATTGCTTTGGTGAGCAGCAGGTACCTGCAGCTGGAGGAGGGAGATGGATGGATGGATGGATGGATGGATGGATGGATGGATGGATGGATGGATGGATGGATATACACACACATGAGCATCCCACAGACCTGTATGCCAAGGATTTTTCTGTTGAATTAGCTGGTGGTGCAATTCCACCCTCATTCATGTACAGCTGTGTCTGCACTGTTTCCCCAGACTCTTTACCTGGGCAGGATCTCCATTAAGAGCTCAGCAGCGATGTTTGGAGCGCTCCAGCATTCCAGCAGCGCCGGGATGCTCAAGCAGCGGAGATGGAAAAGCTTTCCCAGCGGCCCTGGGCAAAACAGGGACCAAAAGAGCCGTGGCCACGTCCGGGTGTTCCCCGCTGCGGCTGTCCCGGAGCCCCGGGAAGGGAGCGGGACCCACTCGCACGATGCCCGCGGCTCCAGCAGGACTCGGAGCCCGGGCACAGCAGGGCCTCTGGGCAGCTGCGGGTAAAAGAGTCGGGGATCCCAAGCACGGCATGGCCCCGCAGCAGCGCCACAAAACAAGCAAGGCACGACCCAGATGGGACTCGAACCCACAATCCCCAGCTCCGGAGGCTGATGCCTTATCCATTAGGCCACTGGGTCACCCAGCGCTTTTTGCGCGCGCCGCCTGGTAAGAGCCCCGCCCGACCGGCCCCGGCTCCGCCCCCCCACGGGCCGTCACGTTCTCTCCGCTCGCGGCGGGCCGGCCCCGCCTCTCCCTCCCCGCACACCATTGGTCGCGGTGCCCCCCAGGCCCCGCCCCGCAGCGCGTGCCCGCGGCCCCCGCCCGCGCCTCAGAGGGGTTCCCGCCCTTACCGTCAGTCCCGCGCGCGGCCGTGTGAGGGGATCCGCCCGGGGCCGCCGCCGCTCTCCTGTCCCTTTAAACTTACCCTCACGGGCCCGGTCCTGGCTCCTGTGCTGCGGCCGGTAACTTCATCCAGTCCCGGCGGCTCCACACTCGGCCTTCTCAGGGAAGCCCCTCCCGCCCTCCCCCCCGCTCCGCACCCTCAGGGCTCTGTGACCCCTCAGGGCCCTTTTGCCCGCCTCACACACGGCTTCTGCTGCCCCACGGCCCTTTTGCCCGCCTCACACACGGCTTCTGCTGCCCCACAACCTCACCCGCAGCTTAGCCGCTGTCCTGCCCCAACTGCCCAGTGTCTCTCCACCTCTCTGTCCATTCGGAGCTGTCACCTCCCTCACAGCCCTCACCGCTTGCAGCACCTCGCACACACCCCCTCGGGCATCTCAGGCACTGCCAGCCCTTTCCCTGCCCTCAACACCCATCCCTGCGCCCAGATTTCACTGCTCCAGACCATGCACTGCCAGCGATTCATGACCCAATGGAATTTCTTCGTGCCAGCCTTCCAGTCCTTCAGGAAAGCAGGTGTTTTACCTCCATTTCTGCTTTTGAGCTGCCTTTTTTTTCTTTGTCAAACTACTCTTGCTTAATATCTCCATTTATTAGCAATGTGCTTTCTCTTTTCTTGGCTTCCCTGCTCTTGTTTTGGTGGGTGTTTTTTACAAAGCTCAGCACTGTAAGGCCCAAAACCAGCAATATGAGATGTCACTGGTAATTCCTCCTCCTCAGCAAGCATCCTCCGTACCTGTGTGCGCCTACAGATGGGCATAAGTTGTTTAATGTGATGGCTTAGCACACAGGCATATTGATGTGCATATCTGGCACTTCTCTGTGTTTTACCTCATAGGTGTCTGAAATGTCTGAGTTGCTGTCAGAGTCGTGTTTTCCCTACAGTTCTTTGTTTTGAGTACCTCCTGTGAAAATCAGTGTTTTTTTGTATTCCATCCCTCATGAGCAGGCCAAACCCATCAGAAACAATCTCATCCTTTTTCAGGCCATGCCACAGGGGCAGGAATCCTTTTCTTTTGTTATTCCCTATGATTTGGTTTTCATCTGCCCCGATGGCTGCAGAACTGCTTTCAACTGCAATCTCATATCCCCTTTCCTTTGCATTTCTGTGCACCACATTTTTAAGAGACAATAAGTGAGGCATGGAGCCATGGAATCATGGTTTGGGTTTGTTGGGACCTTAAAGCTGATCCAGTTCCACCCCCTGGCATGGGCAGAGACACCTTCCACTACCCCAGGCTGCTCGGAGCCCCATCCAGCCTGGCCTTGGACACTTCCAGGGATGGGGCAGCCACAGCTTCTCTGGGAAACTGTGCCAGGGCCTCACCATCCTTACAGGAAAGAATTTTTCCCGATATCCCATCTAAACCCACTCTCTTTCGGTTTGAAGCCGTTCCCCTCTCCTGTCACTATACGCCCTTGTCCCAGGGGAAGCCTGCGGTGCCGCGCTGGTTACTGAGGCAGAATCTGCGCTCTCCCTGAGGGAATGGGTGTTTCTGCCCCAAACCGCTCAGAGCGAGACCCCTCCGGGGCCACAATTCCTCACTCCGACCCCCCGCTCCCGTCCCGGGATATCACCGAGCCCGGCCCCGCGCACTACAGCTCCCGGCGTGCCCCGCGCCGCCCCACACAGGCTTGCTGCCCCTACCTGCGCGAGGCACGCCGGGAGCTGTAGTACCAGACCTTGTGGAACGTCATATCCGACCGGCTCTTCCGGGAGGGCATTCCCCGTCCTCGCGAGCCGGGCTGCTTTCAAACCGGCCAATCAGAAGGCTGCTTTGGCTCGAACTGGCCAATGGCAGAGCGGGGCCGCGGGAAATTTAAATGCCGCGTGGGGCGGCCGTGGGCAGTGGCAGCGTGCGGCAGCAGCGGAGCGACCGGCGGCGGCTCCGGCCGAGGTGCGGGGGCTGGGACCGGGCTGGCGGGGACGCGGGCCCTGCGCTGCCCTTTTGGAAAGATCCGTGCTCTGCCTGCAGTCCTGCCGCAGCTTCTCTCGGGAACCTCCCGCGTCTCCGCCGTCTGCACTGGGGCTGGCAGGGCTGGTGTATCCCAGCGCGGGTTATCGCTCCGGCGGGGCAATGGCCGAAGCGAAGCCGGTTCTTATTCTGGGGGTGGCCGTGCTGCAGGGGTTTTCTTCGTTACCCGTGTAGCCGTTGTTATGTGCTGCTGGCTGCACCCGCTCTGCAAACGCTCCTCGGGATCCTTCCCATTGCGAGAGCTCGATGTTCTTGTCCAAAAAGGTCGGGGTGGGGCTGGGTGGGATCCTGTGCAGCACAGATATGTGATAGTGAAAATAGTATTTAACAGCGCGTGTATGTTGTCTGTGGAAAGGAAAATCTATATTGCTCCTGAAAATAATAACTAATAGTATTTGGTTTAAAGTGTCTTAAAATCGCGTGACTGTGTCTTCTGCTTTTGTGTTGATGCTAGAGCTTGTTGCAACATCTGGCTTTTTAAAGAGACAGCGGTTGATCAAGTCAGATGTTGTTATAATAGTAATACAATCAAGTGTCTCTCATTCTTGAGTATGAATCCAATTTTTAAAATTTAATTTTTGTGGAGTAAACTTGCCTTTACTCTGCTTTCAGGCTTGTTTTTATCTGTCCCGCTCGAAACTCTAACAAGCAAGATGTCTACTAATGAGAATGCCAATACACCATCAGCTCGATTGAACAGATTCAAGAACAAAGGAAAGGACAGCACAGTGAGTAGTCTGGTGCAATTAGTACTTTAGCCAGCCATTGTCTCTTTAAATCTAAGTTTTGAAAGCCCAGAACTTACTCTGAGTGTTTTTCCTGTAGGAGATGAGAAGGCGGCGCATAGAAGTCAATGTGGAGCTGAGGAAAGCTAAGAAAGATGACCAGATGCTTAAAAGAAGAAATGTGAGCACTTTACCAGATGATGCTACTTCTCCCCTTCAGGAAAACAAAGGCAACCAGGTAAGTGGGTACTCAGAATAGACACACTTGGAAGCTGTTGCCATCTAAGGTCCTGCAGCCAGGCCAGCATGAACCCCTTCTGGAGGGCAGGACAGCACTACTACATCTGCATTATCAACTCAGGCCTGTGTTATCACCTCTAATGGACAGCACTCTTGCACAAAACTGGGGATGCCTTATGATTTAGCTTTCATATTTTCAGATTCTGTGCTTCTTTAGTGTGTAACTCTGAGCTTCGAATCACAGAATAATGAGACTGGGAGAGACCTCTAAGATCATCGAGTCCCACCTATGCCCTAACACCTTAACTGAACTATAGCACCAAGTGCCATGTCCAGTCTTTTTTTAAACACATCCAGACATGTGTTTCTACCAGGTGATTCTACCACCTCCCTGGGAAGAGCATTCCAGTACTTTATTATTCTTTTGGTGAAAATTTTTTTTCCTAATATCCAACCTATACCTTCCCTGAGGTAGCTGGAGACTGTGTCCTCTGGTTCTGTCAGTGCTGCCTGGTGGAAGAGACCAACCCCACCTGTCTACAGCCTTCCTTCAGGGAGTTGTAGAGAGCAATAAGGTCACCTCTGAGCCTCCTCAAAGGGAAGGCTTAAGTGTTAGCAAGTTCTCTTCACAGGGTGGGCAGACAAACCAATCCTTTTGAAGAGAGAAAAATAAAGAGCATGGAACATCATAACCTAAAGCTATAATTGGACAATTAACTCCAATATGCAAATGAACCAAAACTTAGAAAAGTGTCAGACCTTGTTACCATTTGTGGTTGTGACCATGGTCCATTTTGTGACCATTTTGGGTTCATCTTTGGTGTAGCCCTTGCCAGGCTCTTGTACTGCCCAAGGCATATCCATTGAGGCCTTTTAATAAAAACCTACTTTATTGTTTAACTCTGGCCTCTGTTCCAAGTCAGCCTTCTCAAGGCATCACTGGCTGCAGCTACATTTTAAGCTTAGCAAAACTGGTATGAAGCACTTGGTTAAAAAAGCTTTCAGCAGTTCAGATAACTGCAGATGAAGATGTAGCTGATGAGGTTTTGAAATATCTCATGGTGCTGGTACTAAGGGAAGTGCCTGTAAATTGGGGCCTATTCATGGTATTGTGTAATATATGACAGGCCCAGTGAAGCACTCATGTAATGTTTTCTTTTACAGGTTTTGGCACACTGGTCAGTTGAAGAGATAGTCAAAGGAGTTAACAGTAATAACATGGAGCTTCAGCTACAGGCTACTCAAGCTGCCAGGTAAGCACTTCAGAGGAAACCAACTCAGCTGTGCAAGCCAATAACTAGACAAGGTGAGAGAGTTGACTTATGAGCCTAAGTGGCTGCTTATGTCTTTCTTATCAGGCAATATTTCAACAAACACCATCTTATGTGCCCATGCTGAGGTACCCATAACTTCGGAATAGTTTTATTCCATCCATGTGGCTTTTGAATATTTAAAGTGCCTGAATATTTTAGTAGGAAGAAGTAATTTGCTCTAGTGGTGGCAAATTTAATAGTATAGTCACCTTAGATTTGAAGGAGTAATTATAGTGAACCCTTTATTATAGCAAAGTAAGGCCCCTTTTAAACTGTGTTAACACTCAGGTCTGATATGTGTGAGTGTGGCAATCCACCTTAGAATAATGTGAACAGTAAGATGACTGGGGTTTGAAGACTGCCAAGTTTGTTTCTTCTTCCAAATCTAAAATATCTTTTAATAAGCTTGTATATTGCTGCAGCACTGCTTCTGGCAGTCACTAACCTCTCTGCTGAGAAGCCTCTAGCAGTTCAGATGTGTAATGACTCCTGCAGCTCTGCTTTACTTCAGAGTCTGAACAGAGCCTCTCCCATAGTGAAGACATGCCAAACCCAGCAGTAACAGAGGCCTAGGAAGCCAGGGTCCAGCTTGTCTGCATTTCTCTTTCATGCTGTGTTGTGTTGCCTTGTCTGCATGTTAAGACAATGCTAAACTTTTGATATATGGTGCTTTTAAGACTTTAATTTGTTGTTTAGATGTCTGCAGGCAAAAATAATGCTTCCTGTTTGCCTTCCTCCTTAGGAAACTCCTCTCAAGAGAGAAGCAACCCCCAATAGACAACATAATTCGGGCTGGTTTGATTCCCAAGTTTGTCTCGTTCCTGGGCAGAGCAGACTGCAGCCCCATCCAGTTTGAATCTGCCTGGGCACTCACCAACATCGCCTCTGGCACTTCAGAGCAAACCAGGGCAGTGGTGGATGGAGGGGCAATTCCAGCCTTCATTTCCCTGCTGGCCTCTCCACACACTCACATCAGTGAGCAGGCTGTGTGGGCCTTGGGGAATATTGCAGGTATGTCCATGTGCTGCACAGCTCTAATTATCCTCCTGATAGGAGGTTATAGTCAGGTGGGGCTGGTCTCTTTCACCAGGCGGCACTGACAGAACCAGAGGGCACAGCCTCAAGCTGCACCAAGGGAAATTTAGGTTGGCTATTAGGAAAAAGTTCTTACAGAAAGTTCTGGAATGGTCTGCCTGGGGAGATGGTGGAGTCGCCATCCCTGGATGTGTTCAAAAGGACTGGATATGGCACTGGATGCCATGGTTTAGTTGAGGTATTAGGGCATGGGCTGGACTTGACCTTTAAGGTCTCTCCCAGCCTGGGGATTCTGTGAATTCTGGAGTTCAGACCTGTGCTCTTGTCTGAGGTGGGAGGCCATCACTCTGACATCACTCCTGCTGTGCCATGCCCTGTGCTGAGCTGCCTGGGAGCTCTGCCCCAGTAGCTTTCCAGTCATGACATGCCCTGCATAGCAGAGCAAGCTGCAGGAACCTTTGTCTTCAGAGCTCATGCAATGCCTGGGCCAACCTATGGGTTGTGTTGTGGGCACTGCTTCCAGATTTCAGCTTTGATGGATCTCTAATCATGCTACAACAAACCTTTTTCAGACATTGCAGTGTTTTTGTGACTCAGCAATGAGCTCTGCTCTGTGTGTTGACTAAAAGGGGGAAGGCAGGAAGCAGTGACTCAAATAATTATGTATGTGATGGCCAATATTCCTTGCTTGCTGAAAAGTATTGGAACACTGAAGTTTCTCATGCTTCTCTCAGGATTATTTGATCTGCCAGTGTTAGACCCAGTCATTAAAAATGGGTCAGAATAAATAATAGAGTTAAATATTGGCCCTGCTGTATTATGGTTTCCTATGGATGTGCCCTAGAGAACAGTGAATCTTCACACAAAGAGTATTATCTTGTTTAAAAGTCTTGTTTGATTGTGGTTTTCCTAAAGTTTGTCCTTAGTTTTAAAAATCAATTATAAGGTATTTATTATACCCTGAAATAGAATTCTCAGTCAAACTCTGACATGCCATCAGCCTTATTCTGTAGCACCCAATCATGCAGCTGATGATTATAATGCATTTCAAGTCCCGTATTGTGGGGAAAGCTCTGTTCTAGTGTAGGACTTAGATTTGTCTCCAAGAAACATGCAAGACCCTGCATGGTTATAAACTGTACAGCTTTAGGAAAAGCTGCATAGAAAACACTCTGCATTACCTCTTCTTCCAACACAAAAGGTGAAGCTCGGTGGCTTGATTGAACATGCTTGTCATGTGACTGAACCATGGCAGTCGTCCTTTTGTCCTCTATTCCTTCTGATTTTATCCAGCCTTTCTTAAGGACTAGAAGAATTAATCCTCTAACACACAGTGGTTCTGTGTACACATATTCCTTTTTTTTCTGGTCGTCACCTGTTGTTTTTTTTTTTTTTTCTTGTTTCTTTTCAGGGGATGGTTCTGCCTACAGAGACCTGGTTATTAAATATGGTGCAATCGAGCCACTGCTGAGTCTCCTTGCTGTTCCTGACCTCTCTTCCCTGGCTGTAAGTGTGCAGAGTGATTCAAGTTACAATTACTGAGTAGACCCTAGCTGAATTATTGCTAACCATTTACTCTTCATTATTGACCATTACTCTTCATTATTAACTATTGCAGTCTGGATATTTACGCAATGTTACGTGGACCCTCTCAAACCTGTGTCGCAATAAGAATCCTGCACCTCCCATCGAAGCCATCCAGCAGATCCTTCCAACCCTTGTGCGGCTCCTGCACCACGATGACCCTGAGGTGTTGGCAGACACATGCTGGGCAATTTCCTACCTCACAGACGGTTCCAATGACAGGATAGAAGTTGTTGTGAAAACTGGATTGGTGCCACAACTTGTGAGACTCCTGGGATGTAGTGAACTGCCAATAATGGTAAGGGATTGGATATGCAGCTGCTGTGCAGTTCTAGCCATGATTCAAATGAAGCAAGTTAGGGAGAGTAGTGTCCATGGAACTGAATGGCTCCTTTCATACATGAGTCAGGTGCCTGTTCTAATTTTTGTGAAGTGAGACATCAGTTTCTCTCCTGCCTGGATGCTGTCCTACATGAGACAGACTGCTGCTGCTGATGACTATTGAGCTGCTTTATATAATCATTGAATTTACTTCACAGGCCAGCACAACAGTCGACATTCACTAAAGCTTGCCTTTCAATTGCTGTTTCAGATCCAAATTCTAGGGACAGTGTTCACAAATGTGCTCTGTACACACTATAATTAGAGCATAATAAAACTGCATTAGTATTTAGCAGGTAGTTTCCCTAAGCTCTGTCATGGGTGGTTGTTTGCAGCCTGACCTTGGAAGGTGTGCAGTCTCTGCCTGCAGACAGGAGTGTCTGCCTGTGGAATGCTAACAAGGAGCACAAACCCCAATTGTACATAGCAGGTCATGCTGTTAACTGGGAAGGTTAGAGTGGGTGGCCATCAAGTATAGCTGTGTTTGCTATAATCTAATCCAGTTTTGAACAATTTTTCTAAGCATTCCATTCATCTTTGTTTCAGACTCCTTCACTAAGAGCCATAGGAAATATTGTCACTGGTACTGATGAGCAGACACAGGTTGTTATTGACTCAGGAGCTCTGGCTGTCTTTCCAAGTCTCCTTTCCCATCATAAAAACAACATTCAGAAAGAAGCAGCCTGGACAATGTCCAACATCACTGCTGGGCGTCAGGATCAGATCCAGCGAGTTGTAGACCACGGTCTCGTGCCTTATCTCATTGGTGTTCTGAGGAAGGTAAACAAAGCCTATATTTACAATGTTGAGCCTTTTCCTATTACTTCTCTGTGTTCAAACACTCTGCTTTTACCTTCACAGGGGGATTTCAAATCTCAGAAGGAAGCTGTGTGGGCTGTGACAAACTACACAAGTGGTGGAACAATTGACCAGATAGTGTACCTTGTTCAGGCTGGTGTTCTTGAACCCCTGCTGAATCTTCTCTCAACTAAAGACAGCAAAACTGTGCTCGTTATCCTGGATGCAGTTTCCAACATCTTCTTGGTATGTGGATGCAGTTATACTTGATTGTTGTCCGTGTTGTTGCTAATGGCTCTCCAGTAGCTGCTGCTGTATATCTTTCCAGAGGTAATTCCACACTTTGCTGTTGCAGGCTGCTGAGAAGATTAATGAGACTGAAAAGCTTTGCCTCATGATTGAGGAGTGTGGGGGTCTAGACAGAATTGAAGCTCTCCAGTCACATGAAAATGAACAAGTGTACCGAGCCTCATCCACCATCATTGAGAAATACTTCTCAGCAGAAGTAAGTGGCTTCAGGGGTCTCTTCCACTTTTATTTTCTACTCCAGCACTGACTACTAGATTCAAATGCTACTGCTATTCCAACCTTCTTCTTTTCTTTCCTTCTAGGAAGAGGAAGACCAAAATGTTGTACCAGACTCTACTGCTGACAGCTACACTTTTCAAATCCAGGACAGTACCCCAAATTCTTTCAACTTCTAGGTCTTGCATATACTGCAGCCACCTACAAGTGGTTTAGCACACAAATGACTGCCACCTCTTTGTCTTAATTCCTCTTGCCTTTACTGGTTTTTCTGTGTTCTGTAGCACTTTGTCCAACTGAAACATACTTGAACAGTTCAAACTCTATATGTATCTGTGAATTTTTAAATGTAAACCTCATTCTTTGAGATATACTTGTTAATTACTTCCTGTTTCTGTCCTTGTCTGGAGAAAGAGAGCATGTGAGCAATTCAGGCCTCTCACAAAGCATTGAGCCGCTGCTCTGCAGGCCTCCCCATAGCCTCTTACCTTTTTACATGACCTGTTGCAGTGATAAAAACACTGAACAGGCTTTTAAGGAAGACTTGAAGTTCAATAAAGTGTTTGTCAGTACATCAAATTGAACTGTGTCACTTGCTCTCTTAAAAGCTGACTGACGGGGTAAGTAAAACTTAGACAAAAATAGTTAATGCCATGAATGCACATGCAAACCATGAGAGATTAAATGCTGAAGATGGTGGATTTAAAGCAGCTTGGTCACCCCAAGCTCTGATTTCTGCATACAGCAGCCTTCTATTACAGGACCAAGGAACTGCTGCTTCTCTGCAGGTACTTCCTATAGAAATCTGATTCATCTTGCCCTAGCTGAGCTAAACTAGCTTCAGCCTCTTGGAGAAATATTTAGAGACCAGTAGTGCTACTTAACTGTAAGTAGTAGTTTGGAGGAGAGGTAAGTACAGCAGTTAACCAGTTCCATACATGTTCAGGTACCCTTTTAATAGAGCATAGGAAATGCTTTGAAGGAGTTGCCTGCCCCGAGAACAAAAATGAAGGCTTTGTCTTGGAATCAGCTGTCCCTTCATTTCTAAAGTCATTACTTACAGGAACCCATTTTGTCCCTCAAAGGGGTTGTGCAGGTTGGGGTTTGCAGGGGGAAGAGTATTGTGTGGAGAGGAAGAACTGTACTTCTGTTTCCCAGCTTTTTTGGAAAAAACGTGGATTGAGCTGTTTAACTTGAGCCTCCCAGGAGTCAAATGTGATGGAATAACTATATTGTCTCAGCTTACTGAGTGTCTCTAGCTCCAGTGATGGTGTAGGAGAGATCAGAGTTCAGGGCTAGATATTTCATAAACATGACTTAACTGGACCACAGCATGTCATTTATATTAATAAAAGGTAGGGAGGAAAATTCTGATATGTAGGCAATTCTCCCAGAGTTCCCATTAGCTTTGTTTCCAACCTATATGGGTAGAGGAGAATAAAAATCTCAAACAAATACAAAAAAAAAAAGCCCTTTATTCTGCTAGGTGAACCTGATAGAACCTGGTATTGTCCCCTGTATTAGTCACCTTTTGTGTGCTCTCATGTTTATTTTGAAATGCAGATGTGTAGAAAAGTGGCTTTGGGTGTAACTCTTTGGCAATCCATGAAGATCAGGTGTGCTTCATGAAGAATTCACTCTTGTGTGCTGCAAACAAAGATGTCTTTAAATGTGTTATTGCTGAGGTAGATGATGTCACTCTTGCTTTCATTAGTGTGGGGCAGCTCTGCTGCCTCCTCCCACACTTGCTGGCAAATGGTTCCCTCCCTGACTGGAGGCTGGTGCTGACATCCATCCCTGGGACCTCTCTGGAGCTTGGCTGTTGCTGGATTGTGATAAAGTTACAAAGGGCAGCAGATAATTTGTTTATATCTACAGTCCTATACATCTTGTTAGCAACAATACTGTTTTGTGCAGAGCAATCTCTGTGAGTCACTGCCATAATGATTGTCCTGCTGGGCCATTGGAGCTGTGGGAGCTCCTGCACCCAGCTCAAATGTGGCCCTGGTGACACATCACTGTCACTGCTGTACCAGCAGGGGTTGCAGATTCTACCTGTCACAAAGGCTTGTAAAAACCACACCATCCTGAACTGCTTCATGATGACCTTCATACTTTGGCCTGCACCACTTTAATTGTTTTTCTTTAATTCCCCGAAAGCTGTAGCATGTACTGAGCCTCTCTGGGTGTCTTCAAAGAGGCTGAGCTGTGCCTGGACAGCTGTTCCAGCCCTGTGCTCTGTTCCCAGCCCTGCCTGCCCCTGGACTGGAGGCTGGGGCTGCAGGTGCCACCCAGGGCCCATGGAGGACAGTGCCACCACAGGTCCCACAGCTCCCTGGGCCCAGAGTCTGGAACTGCCTTACCTGCCTTGCAGTGCTGGAGCTCTTCGGGGGGGGGGGGGGGGGGAAGCAACCAAACAGGGCATTGATGCACCTGCAGTGAAACCTCCCTGTCCTCTGCTCTACTGTCAAACCTCCACCTTGACCTAAAAGCATCAGTTAGAAAACCATGATTTTCTACGTGATTGTAGAGAACTGAAAGAATTAACCTTTGTGGTGGTGGTCACAGGGGTCCCAGGACCAAGGAAGAGACGAGAATGTTGACTCCATTTTTCAGAAGGCTTGATTTATTATTTTATTATAGATATTATATTAAAACTATACTAAAAGTGTAGAAGAAAGGATTTCAGCAGAAGGCTAGCTAAGAATAGAAAAAGGATGATAAAATCTTGTGACTGAGACAGTCTGGACAGCTGGGCTGTGATTGGCCATTAATTAGAAACAACCAACATGGACCAATCAAAGATGCACCTGTTGCATTCCACAGCAGCAGATAGAAACAAACTGTAAACAATGATTGAGGCATCTCAGGTTCTCAGGAGAAAAAATCCTAAGGAAAGGATTTTTCATAAGGCATGTCTGTGCCAAACCTCCGTGAAAGCAATGCTGCAAAGCCAGCGTTAATGAAGGACTCGTTCCTTCCCCGGATTCGCTGTCTGGGGTTTGCAGGGGCGGAGCCGCGGGGTTTGTGCCGCTGCAGAGCAGCGCGGGGCCGGCAGGGGGCGCTGCCCGAGGCAGGATCAGCCCGGCCGGAGCGCTCAGGTGGGATCTGCTCCATTTTGCCAATAAAAACCATCGAGCTCCGGCTTCGGGGCGCTCCGTGGGGTTACACAGAGTATCTGTGGGCTAACTCACAAGTGTTATACTCGGTATTTAACCTGGCTAAAGATACAACCTTTTAAAAACCCCGTTAAAATCAAAATACTGATACTTCAAAACACAACTCCTTTAATTGCTCTTTAGCATATGCAAGTAATTTGGCGTTTGTGTCTCTGTATATAGTAAATGCAGAACACTTGTTCAATAGTGTTCTCTCAGATTCTTTTTTTCTCAATTACTTGTTTCAGATTTATCCAATGTATTGAGTTAATAATAGAACACTGCAAGATCTTTAGATGCCTGACAGCTCAGTGGCTTAATAATTAACTTTCTGGGGCCAGAGACTGTTTTTATCCAAGAAAAATGTGTTCAGCCTATCCACCAGTGAGCCCTGTTGGCAGCATGTATTTCCACAAACAACAATCTACAATGATTATGAGTAAGTGACTGGGGTGAGTCACTCCTTATTCTAAGAAAATGCAAACTATTTCTGAGGTTAGGATCACAGTCACCCATGAGGATACGTCTCTAGCTTCAAAAAAGTGGTAGGAGCTAAAAGGAAGAGGAGAAATGTTAGTGCTCCTGGTTTTTAGTTTTGGGTATTTTGGGGGGGGTGGGGGATTTTTTTTTTTTTTTTTTTTTTTTAATGGCCCAGTCAGATTTAAGAGCTTGTCCTCTTTATGTGTCAAATGCCTCATTCAGGACCAGGGCTGGAATCAGTGTCTGGTGGCCTGTGTGTCAGTCTGCCAACTCCTCTGTGCTGAGAGCAACACTAACAGACCCCTGCTGACATCAACTGGCTTGGAATGCAGTTGTTGCTAATGCTATTTTATCTGTGGAGTGATGGCAAGATTGCAGTCTGAGATCTCAGCAAACGCAACTGCCTCTGAAATTCTGATGGCAGCAGATGCTGCCTGGCTGACTGTTCCATTTGCTGTTCCCCAAGGTGCCAGGCTCTGCAAGGAGAGCTGGGACTCTGCAGTCATGCAGTTCTGATACTTTCCCCTGCAGGAAAAGCAGCTTAAACTGTGGGAGAGTTAGGAATGGTTAAATCAGTAGAAATCTATTTTTTCTTTTCCTGTGAATTAGATTGAACTATTCTCTTAAGCAAAGCTGCTTCCTGCTACTCTATCCAGAATGATTTAAATTGCACAGAACCACAGTGGTGTATCAGCAGCAAGAGGCAGCTGTAGTTCTGCAGGGAAAGGAATTCACTACCCAACAATATTTCACAGATCTCTTCTGTTTCTAAATCTATTTTACAGCAGAGCAAACTGAGAAACAAGAAAGTTATCCACAAACATTCAGAAAGCTGCTGGCAGAATTCACCTGGAGCCTGGGAATCCTGATGTCTGTCCCTGTAGTTAACCCTTGGTACCTCTAGTCACTGTTATCCTTTTGCTGAATGTGGGATTATCCCAGGAGTATTGAAGCTCTGTTTTAATAAGGTATGATGTAGATTTAAGTACAGGTTGAAACCTTGGAAAGTGTGTAAATTCGGGGAGAGGAACTGTTAGTCAAAACAGAAGTAATTAATGAAGGTTAATTGTGTTTAGTTATATTTGACCCAAAGAGGAAAATGCTAGGACTTTCACTTAAAACCTAACAGGAAACACATTAACCCTTTGGCCTTCAGAGGAACATTAGGAAAAAAGGCTAAGAGGGAATTAGGGGACTCCCTCCTTAGACTGGGAGGGGTGCACCCCCTGAAACTGAAAATTTCAGGAAAATCCATTCACAAGAACATTTCCACTCCAAGTGTGCAGAGCTGTCCCTTGTGTTTGTAGAACACTTTCTTCTCACTGACCCAGGCAATGGCACTGACATGAGAAGGGCAGAAACTCAGCCTGTGGACAGCTGAGGGAGAATTGATTTGCTGTGAGTTTCGTAGCACTTCCTATGGATGAAGGGTCACTGGATTGCAGTCCTGCTCCTGACTGCAGAGCTGTGGCTGCCTCAGACTGGCTCCAGGAAATGGATGCTCTTCCACAGCAGCCAGGAGATTTCAGGAGATTTCGTGGAAGAGCTGTGGCCCCTCTGCAGGCTGCAGTTCACCCACTGCCCTAGGAATGCCATCAGTGCAAGGGAAGGTGACATTGGGATTTAAAGGGATCAGGAGGGGAGAGAAAAAGCAGGATGGAGAAAAAGCCTGTTAGTTCTTACCAAGCACAACTTGCTTGACCACATTAAAATGTTGCGCTGATCATTTCAATAAAACAATGGGCCAGCTCCAGAAGTGATGTGTAAATCATGCACCAGGAACAGAGTTTCAATTGACTGACACACTGGAAGCAAAATCAATGGCACTGACTTCACTGTGGGGGAGTTTGGATCACAACTACACTGCCTCTTTTGTTGAGCTTGTAATGAGGAATCATTCTCCTTTATTTCATATCTTTCTCAATTTGCATTGCAATGTGAAATGAAAATCATGGGGTCATCTTTTGAAGGTCTTTTTTTTTTAACATATATAGAAATCATGGGGTCATACACACATTTATATATTAAAATATATAAAATAGTGGAAAGCTGCCTAATTTTTTTCTCTGTAACAGATTGCTTTGTGTGCAGCTTCACAGTGGTAAAATACCTGTACCACCAGGAGTATTAATAATGCTCTCTGGGCATATGGAAGATTGGAGGTACAAAGTTATCAGAAAATCCTCAGTAATCTCCAAAGCACATTTCCACCATCCCAATCACTTCATTTTTACCCAGTATATGAAACAGATGTAAAAATAGCTCTTTCATCAGTGGATTGCTACACATATTTGGGCTGCAGAGGCTCAGTTCTGTTCAAAGCAATGCTGTGAAATCATGTGCAGAATGTGCTGTTAATCAGAAGCAGCAATTTAATGTTACGTATCCATCTCTCCTCCCACCTCCAGCTCCCCTTCCCAATTCTGAGCAGGAAACAACACTTGGATGGAGCTCAGCACACTGAATTTCTGGATAGACTCTCTAGGAATGAGGAGGGACTTGAATTCTCTCCATATGTCATTTCCTTCCCCCTAATGGCTAAAAAACCCCAATTGCTGCAGTTCATATAACATATAAGAGAGAGAACATTACCAATCTGGGGAAATAAGGGCAGGGGGATGGGACAGGCAGGACAGCCACATTCCACTTCTGAAGAACTGCTTTGCAAACTTGACTTGAATGGAGCAGGAATTTTTCATCCGTGTACAAATACTGGGGTTTTTTTATGTAGTTCCTTAAACTGAAGCTATTACCCCATCTGTACTTAAGTGTATATCAACACCTGCAGTCTGGGGCCAGACAGGGATTAGGGAAGGAAAATGTAAGCAGAGGGGGAGTGGAACAACTCTGCAAGATGTAAACTAACTCAGAGAGACAAAACAGAGGGGATTGAGGGAGACTGACAATGGGGACCTAATAATTTTTAATAAATCCACTTTTAATAGCAAATTATCCTAGAAATTACTTAAGAAAAATCAGAGTAGCTCACTCTTGCAGCTTTTTTCCAAACTGTCTTTAAAAATTTTTCTGTTCAGTACAACCAAGAGCTCATGCAGACATCCTACCCTGCTGCAGGACACAAAATTTGATCTGCTGTATTGCACAGTGGATTTGCAGCTCTCAACAGAATTCAGTGTGCTGTAGTTACAAACAGAAAAAAGCAATCTAGGAATAAACATGACATAAAAAAAAACCCAACAAAAACCATTTTAACTAAGCTTACTTCCCCATATTCAACCCAAATTAGAACATAATGTCTTTTTAGCAACATAATCCAGGGGTTTGTTAAATTTGTAACCAAACTGTGCAGTGCTTTGCAGGACAAATGAGAGATGACATTTGCTCCAAAAAGCCTGAATTTTGCAGTCAGTGAATGAGAACATGTGCACAAAGGGGCTGGATGTGTCTGCTTGCAGGGTGATTATATCTGACTGAAGAGCCAAGCCCTCCCATCTTTCATTAGACACATTGCCTAATTAGACATGTTGCCCCTGAATATTAATGATAAAAAGAAAAGGAGAAAATTACCTTTCCTCCAGTTCTATTTTAAAGGGTTTCAAGAGTGGAATAAAGGAATGATCAAGATACATGGTGACAGATTTTGCTTTAGGTTACTTTAGCACTTCACTAGACCCACTAACCTACTTAAATATCTGCGCTGTTCTTATCTGGTATAAAAACCTCGCTTTGTAGCTTTTAAAATGAAATATTTTAGAGGTATTTTTAGAGATAACTTTATCTTAAATCCTCTCAAATTGATTTCACAGTGGACTTGCGGGTGATTTTGTTAAAAGAAAGCACAAAAGGAGCCAGTACAGCCTGTGGATAGGTTAGGTATTTCTGCAGTTCAGAAGGTTTTAGGAATAAGATTTCTTTTAAAAAATGAGGGATTGTTGAGCTTATTGAACCTGCAAATGCTTTTGTGTCATGACTGAGCTTATTTATGGATTTAGTTTTCACGTAACATGTTTATAAATGTCTCCAGACTTCATGTAAAAAGTTTCCAAAGCTGGGCAGCCCAGGCTCCTTTCAGCAATTCCCAGAACTGTGAGTAGATGTGGTTTGCACAGCTCATCTGACTCTCAGTGCCTGCTTCCCCATGGCAGAAAATAATCATCCCATGGGGTTAAGGCTTTGTGAACTATTTTTGGGTTTGAACCTTGCACATTCAACTACCTGGAGGACTAGACAATATTGTTAGAACTTGATACATTTCCTGGAATTAATCTTTTCTCTTGAATGGAAATATTTGGAATCAACTTGAGTGACACACATGGAAAACTTCCACTTGCTTGAAGAAACAGGGACAATCAGAACTATGAGGCTGTTTTAGGTGGCTTACACTGCCCCAAGATGTTCTCCCTGCCAACATGAGGGGAGCCTCCTGCCAGCCTATCTGGGGCTGCATTTGTCTCTAACAGCCACGGCCCCTGCAACAGGTTAGAATGGGATAAATTGCTCCTCTTAAACCTCATCATAAGCCCTGACATGTGGAATTCTGTACAGCTTGGAGCATTCATCTCTGGATATTTGGATAAGTCATGATGGCCAGAGAGAACTGGTTAATTATGCCAAATTATCAAGGCTTATCAGACAATGTTCCAGCCAAATTATCAAGGCTTATCAGACAATGTTCCAGGGCTTTTGGAGAGCCAGGAAAGCTTCTCTGCTTGCCATGGCTGCATCACAGAACATCTGTCACTTCTTCCAAAGCATTAAGCAGAGGTTGTGGTGCAAGCTGGGTGTTACCTGGGCAGACCAGGGCTGATTTAACAGGGCAATCACCTGCCAGTGCCTCACTGCTGATCACCAGTGGCTGAGGATGAGTTTACAGCAGCAGGGCTGAGTCAGCCCCTGGCATCCCAGCAGTGGCACCCTGCCCTCAGCATCACCACCATAATTAAAACTCAGAGATTTGCAGTATAGGAGATTTTACAGCTCACCTTTTGCAGATGACAAAATAATTACTTCAAATTGATGCTGGGTCACGGGGAATAAGAAAGATTGGAGAAGGTTTGATATTCCTTTAGTGGCTAAATAATGTGGCTTCTTTAAAACAGTGCTGTAAGGCAACTCTTGAAATACTTACTTGGGCTGAGATTCTTCCTCAAAACACCTCATTTGTCTGAGCTCTGGGACAATACACAAGGTGTCAAGTTGAATCAGATCCTATCTGCAGACAGATGTTGTGGCCCAGCAGTAATCTAAGTTCTTGATGCACTTCACTCAGAGGAGACTGTTTCTCTTCTTCTGTAAGGTCTTCTAGGAACCTGTTCTGTATCAGCCAAGGAAATCTAAAGATGAGATTCTACAGTTGCTTCATTCACAACACAACACAAGAAAGTTGCACAGAGCAGTTGCACAAGGGAACGTGTGGTTTTTCAGGAAAGCTCCCTCATTTCACTTGGAATATTTAGCACATACCTCTCAGAGCACTTGACAAAGCCAATTGTCCAAGTGTCTAGAAGAGAAATTGTATTATTGATAGTGTCCTATGGATAAATAAGTGGAAATCGTGGAAGAATAAAGGAAATATTCTTCAGACAAAGATTTTTTTGGCCCAAGATTTTGGAGGCTGATTTTGCACTTCAAGTCAGCAGTCTCATTGATTTTGAATCAAGACAAGTCAGGGAATGTATTTTAAGCCTAAGACACATCACTGTGCTTGAAGACTGAAGCTGGGCTCTGTCCTGTGTGCTGGGCTCTTAAAATGCTGTGCAGCTCCTGCCACGAGATTCTGGGCTGTGAGACACATCCTGCAGCAGAGAACAGGGGTGACATGAGCTAGACAAGGGGCTGGGCTGGCACATGGGTGTCACCTCCAACCTTCTGCCCAGGCAGGACATGGTTTTTCACAACAGATTTAACCCTCTCAGAAAGTGGATTTCAGCCCCTGTCTAGTAATAAAACACAACACACCTATTTATTCCTTGTTCAATGCCTGTTTCTAAAATCTCCCTTTTCTTCTTCTGCTAAAGTCACTTTAGGATAGGGCTGTCCTGCAGGACATGATGAGGAAATAACATGGCTAGAGAACTGCATGGAATATCTGTGCATCAGTTACTAATCTGTTCTGGATGGATGGACTTAGAAGTTATCTTAGTGACTAACCACTGGAAAATCCTGTGATATGGAAGCTCATGCATTTTTTTTGTAGCCACAGCTGCAGTCATTTCCCTTCAGAGACACATCATTTCCCCAAGACACATCCTGTCTCAGAGGGCCACAGTGTCTCTGCTCCAAGCTGCTGTCCCCTTTTGCAGTAGCCAGCACATGGGTGGAGATTTCCTTCCTAGTTTCTTCTCCCGAAAAGCTTCATCTCCAGCTCCAGCTTGAGAAATGGATTGATTCTTGACCTCTTGCATAAACATTGTCTCTGCATGCCAAAGGGAGCCTTAGTGAGAACCAGAGCCCCTGTCTAGACATGTTTCTTCATCCCAGAGCTCTGATAGGTTTGTCCTCCTCTGCTGCGTTAACTCTCTTTGTCTCCGAGCAGCAACAGAGACAGAGTAAAAGCAGATATTTAAGCATGTGCATCTCAATGCTTTCATGTAGTTTGTTCCATTCAGCAGCAACACAAATAATCCTCCAGTCTGACAATTTTCATAATATGAAAAGGGAAAAAAGGAATCTTGTACCAGGTGAAATTTTCTGTTCCTTATCTTGATTCCTGAAATGCAGAAGCGTTTTATACATGACTGCAGTAGGGTTTGCTCCTGTAGCACAGAAGAGCAGCAGGGAAGGTAACAGAAAGCCTCAGGGAGGACAGAATTCCATTCAGAATCAGAACAAAAATGTGATGGATCTGCAATGAATTCAGGAAGTACTTTAGCTACAGTAAGAAGTTATGATTGGCTTAGGGAAGGTTTAGAAGAAAAACCTGTGCCAAAGAGGCAGACAAGGAGAACAATGCCCTTTGCAAGCAAAGGTGTTGATGAATGCTTTGAAAGGGTATGAGTTAACCAGGTAAATTAAGAAAGAGGCAGAGAAAACTGCTGGTAGAAACATTCATCATTCTTCACAATTTCATTTTTCTAATTTTTTTTTTTTGGCCACATTAACAGAGCTTTACCAAAAAAAGAAAAAATACTGATGTGATAAGAAAGGGAACAGACTTTCATAAGTCTTTCAAATGTATCTCTTTCTAGATGAAATAAAATCTGATCAATTAAAATTTTTTGGGGTTGCCTAGATGTAAACTGTTAACGTACTTTATTTCTCATAACTACACCATTAGGTGGCAAAATAGGCATTTAGCATTATCAATTGCACATACAATGGAAATACATCATAGAGAAAGAATAAATGAAGGTGTAATTCTCTACTGATCAACTCATCTTTAACTCCATGATCTCCAGGGGTGGTGTCTATAATGTCAACCATGTCAGGCTCTGGGAAATTTAATTTAGTAAATGATGGCTAATAGAAGTAAATACAATCCAGATAATTTATTTTTTTTATTGTCTCAGGAAAATAGTTTTAACCTTTTAATTAACTCACAAAATCATAATAATAGGGGCAGAGCTCTCTTGCTTTCTTGATACCTTTACAGAAACTGGGGAAGAATGTGATATAATACCAGCCAGCTCTCATTACTGCTGAAGGAATGTGCTGTGATTAAACCTATATACAGGAAGAAATTGAATGTAATTCTTAAATGTTGATTTGCTTTGAACACATTCCACATGCCAAGGAATGAGTTTCCAGTATATTCTTCCATTTCTAAAGATGGGGAGGACCTCACCTCTAAAAAAATTAACTACAACCATTCTCTTCTGAAAATGAACACTACTTGGTTAAAGATGTTTGTACACATTTCCTGGTGTCCAGAACCACTAAATCCTTTGAGAACTACCTTTGAAAGCATAATCTTCTCGTTCTTCCTCTTGGTAAATTCAAGAAATCAAAGCCCTTTTTTATGCAGCCATGGAACAGAAGAAATTTTTGTGTTTCTAAATACTTCTTCAAAGTTTACTCCTATGACACCAATACCACTGATATGATATCACAATGCTACCAACTATTACATTATTTTCTCCTTGTGGATTCCTCACCCTGTTGGTGCCCTAAAGATATCTGACCTTGTCCCTTCCCTACACATTTCCTCCAATCCTTTCGAGGGTGGCTCAGCTGTGAAGCTCTGCCTGAAGAAGGCTGGATTGAATTCTCAAGTCCAGCAGCAAGGCTGTCATCCAAAATGATCTGCAGGGTGATGCAAGGCACTGCCATCCCCGCGGATCCCAGCAGCCACCTCATCTTGAAAGGATGTGCTGTTCAGTGACACCAGCCTGCTCTGGAGCATGGGGGTCCTGTCAGCAGCTCTGATGATATTTGCTTGTCTCTCTCACAGGATCAGCCCTGCACACAGTGAAACCTCCTGAAATGGAGCTGCATAAAGACACAATTTGTTGTAAACTCATGGCTTCTGAAAGTGAAAGTAGGATCAGTGAGACATTGGTTCTGTTAATCTGAGAATATTTTGGGAATCTGGGGGATAGTGCTGGCTCAAGAACTCTGGATCATAACATTCCAGTGGGATTCCTGGGTTGGGAAAGCAGCACTTTCAACCACCAGGGACTGCCAGCACCTTTGGTCCCCTACACTGCTGCAGTTCCTGGTGCTCTGCCAGGCTTCCCTTCCTCTGCTGCCTGCAGATCTCACCCTGGTCCCTCATGAAACTGCTCAGCTTAAATCCTGCCTGGCAGTTCTGCTCACTGAACAGTGAGAGAAAATCCTCATTTCCCAACAGAACTGGAGATAGGACAGGACACAAAGAGTGTGGGACACCCAAGGCACAGCCCTGTGGCCCTGGGACAACGAGAGAAGGGAGGGAGCAGCAGTTGGCACCTGGTGCCTCTGGGTGTCTCAGCCTGGTCCAGGTTGTTGTCCCCACCTTAGGGACAAGAGTACCTGGTCCTGACCTAACTGGGACCCAGCCCTGCCAGGCTGACGGGAGCTGGAGCCCCTCTTCTCCCCCTGTTAAATACACACCTGCTCTGCAGAACTGTCCCACATGTCACTGATGTATTTGGGATGGATTTGTAAAAGTGTTCGAGTCATGTTGGTTGTTTAAAAATTAAGTAAATAAAATCAAATATGGCACATATTGAAGAAAAATGCACAGCAGTAGCAGCCATCCTGCAGGCAGTACTTTTTATATGCTGACCCAAATGCACAGACTGTCAGTTAATGCTCTAACACTTGCAATATATCACAGTGTTTTCACTGAAAGGTGAACAGCATGTCCAAAAACCTTAGAAAAATTTATAGTTCAGCAAGTTCCTTTCTGAAAAGCAGTTTGAAACCAAGTATGCTTCATGACCTTTAAAAAACACTTTTAATGAAAGCATTAAAATGTTCATATAACTACTGAACAATGAAATACTGTATTTAATCCCAAAGGGTTTTATTAAATATTGGCATTTCAATTAATGTCTGACACACTAGTTATCCATTAGAAAAAGATCATGTAGAAAGAATTCTATGTTTGATACAACATTAAGCGCTTTTGTCAAATTATATCAGAATTATTGAATGTTGGGTCCAAAGTGCACTGCAAGACCCCAGAAATGAATAATCATCATGTTAGGAAAAATCTAGAAATATGTTAAGTATGTGAAAAGTAGTTTTATATTTTTCTTTTTCTGTTCAGTTTAGCAGTGGCCAGGTAATGTTGCAATATCTGCAAACCATCAGCCATTTGCTTTATATACTTGGATTGAGAAAAGGATATGTGAATTTGTAACAGATTGAAACTTTAATAGTATGACCTTCAATTACAAATGCTGACTTTTCTTTTTTTTTTTTTAATGCAAGAATCAGGACACCTGGAATGTCTTTGGGGTGTGTGTGAATTTACATAACCATTACAAAGTAACTTCTTAACTGTTTCAGTGCAATGTAAAGCCATAAATCCAGAGGTATATTGTCCATGTTTTGTAGTGAATGCTGCTTAGACTTTAACTGTTTCAAATTCTCTTCTTTTGAGCCAGTGGTGAAGCACTGAATGTTTTCCCTGGTGCTCTGCCTGTGCTGTGAAGGAGGTTGATGTCTAACATTTGCTAGTTTTGCGATAAACAGCTGATGGCACAGGGGACAGCCCTGGCCAAGGAAGGGATCCCAGGATTCCTCTGCTCCCTGTTGAAGTGACACTGGAACAGAGGCGCCACCACTGCAGGAAGCACTGGAAATCTCCACCTGGCACTTAAGCCACTTTGGGAGGAATAGGAAGTGAGCCCCCACGTACAACATAGGGGAGGTCACATCTTATGGAAGGAAGCCTTTGAGAACCACATTGCACTTCCAAGGGCTTCAGTGAAAAGCAAAAATCAGTTGCACGCCCCAGGTTTGAATTAACGAGGCCCAAGCTCTGAGCTCTGTCAGGATGGGACCACTCAAGGCCCAGGTACAGCTCAGCTCCATGCAGCTGCAGAGAGAAAACCTCCTGGGCTGTGTAGAAACCACAGGAAGAGCTCAGTGATGCACAGATCATCTTCTCATCCCATGCTGGGGCTCCATAGCTGGATCCTCATCTCTGACTACCCACATGATAATAATTCACAGGTTACCTCAGCAGGAAAAGCCAGAGCAGTGACATGACCAAAGGAGTAGGGTATTAGTAAGGTTGTTAGTAAGAGTAGGTGTGTGATGTTTGAGCTTAAACTTCTAAAGTAACCTTGACTGTGGAAACGTTTATAGCTTTTCTGGAAGCTTTTCTCACCCTTGAGGTCCTTCTGGCCCTGCAGAAAGCTGCCCATGACTTTGATGGAGCTCTCCTCATGGGAAGTGTGTTGCAGAGCTGGGAGAACTCTGGAAAGAGTCACCTTTCCCACAGGGTGGGAGTTAAATTAGGCAACATGGCATGGATGCAAGGCTTTTTATTATTATTATTATTATTCTGCGAATGGCAGTTCACAGAAGCCAACTGCTGATTTCTACACAGTGCAGATAAGAACCAAATTGGTCCAAAGTTTAACAGTTTCCAGGGCTGGTCTGTCACACCCTGTCCATGGGGAATACTGTCATGGATCGGCAGCACTCCTGCCTGGGACCACCCATTTCAGCCTGGCGCTGAATTCTCCTGCCATGTCTTTTCCCATTTGTACCCTCGGTTCTCCTGTCCCAACTCCCCACACAACCTCTCTGCCACCCTCTCCTCCCCACCTTGGCCATTACCCACGTTCTTCCCGATCCCCCGCTCTCCCAGGCCACAGCCATTCTCCACATCCTTCCCAGTCCCCTACTCCCCCTCAGACATGGCCATTACCCACTACCCACATTCTTCCCGATCTCCAGTTCTCCTCAGGACACGGCCATTCCCCCAGTCCTTCACAGGACACGGCCATTCCCCCAGTCCTTCACAGGACACGGCCATTCCTCCCATTCTTCCCCATTCCCAGCCCTCCCAGGACACGGCCATTCCCCCATCCATCCCGATCCCCAGCCCCACCAGGACACGGCCATACCCTCATCCATCCCAGCCCTCCCAGGACACGGCCATTCCCCCAGTCCTTCACAGGACACGGCCATCCCCTCCATCCTTCCCGATCCCCAGCCCTCCCAGGACACGGCCATTTCCCCAATCCTTCCCGATCCCCAGCCCTCCCAGGACACGGCCATTCCCCCATCCATCCCAGCCCTCCCAGGACACGGCCATCCCATCCATCCTTCCCGATCCCCAGCCCTCCCAGGACATGGCCATTCCCCCATCCATCCCAGCCCTCCCAGGACACGGCCATTCCCCCATCCATCCCAGCCCTCCCAGGACACGGCCATTCCCCCCATCCATCCCGAACCCCAGCCCCACCAGGACACGGCCATTCCCCCATCCATCCCAGCCCACGGCCATTCCTCCCCGGCCGGCAGCTCTCGGCCGCCGCCGCCGCCACCTGACGCCGTTCCCCCCCCAGGCTGACCCGAGGCGGGGCGCGGGGGGCGGGCAGGGCCTCCCCGGGGCAGGAGGGAGGGACGGAGGGAGAGCAGAGGAGCCGAGCTCGCCGCCAGCCCGTCCGTCCGTGCGGCTCCGTCCCGGCTTTGTTGTGCTCGGGCCCGGGGGCGGGGAAGCGAAGGGAAGCGGAGGGAAGCGGGGAAGGCTCCGCTCCTCCTCCGCGGCCCCGGCCCCGCTCATGGCGACGCTGGGCACATCCGGGCCTCTCCTCCTTCTCCTCCTCCTTCGGCGGCCGCCGCTGCCCTGAGCGCCCGGCCCGGCTCCATTCGCGCCTCCCCCGAGCCCTTGGCGGAGCAGCGGCGGGGGAGCCCCGGCCGGGGCCATGTCCAACCCGGGGGCCCGGCGGAACGGGCCCGTCAAGCTGCGGCTGACAGGTGAGGCTGGGCCGGGGGCGCGGGGCCAGCCCGGGCGGGGGGCGGGAGCGGCTCCTCCGGGTGTCGTTGAGGTTGAACCTGGGGCCGGAGCGGCCCCTGAGGCCTCGCAGGGAAGGGGAGGGCGAGGTTTCCCTCCGCTCGGTTTTCCTCCGCTCGGTTCCCCTCGGCCCCGGCTCGGCGTGTCCGGGCTCCGCCGCCCGCCCGGCCCGGGGCCCGCAGCCGCCTGGGCGAACTTCAGCCACCGCACCCCAACTTTGCCTTTTATTTTCCTTTCGAAAGAAACTGCCACAGTCTTTGTTTTGATCTCTTTGTTTATTTATTGTTGTTGTTTTGTCGGGGTTTTTAAGCGATTTCCTCAGCTAAGACTGCTGGGCGCTGGAGAGGCTCCCAGGGCAGTGGTCGGAGCCCCAAGGCTGGCAGGGCTCAGGGAGCCTTTGGACATCATTCTCAGGGACAGGGAGGGATTTTGGGGTGTCCTGTGCAGGGCCAGGAGCTGGACCCGATCATCCTGGTGGGTCCCTTCCAACTCAGCATATTCTGTGATTGCTCACAGTTCTTGGGTGAAGTGCCTTGTCCTGCCCTCCTCCAGACCACTTGACCTCTGGTATTTTAAAATACCATAAAAACGGTTCACCTGCATGCTGGGAAGAAAAAGAATCTGGTCTTAAATACTTAAAATTATGCCTTTTTCCATATAAAATCCTAGATAAACAGGTTTAGAGGAAAAAAATACTAGAAATTCTGCTGGAGCTTTCTTTAAAAAAATTCAGGACACTTGGGTCTAGCTCTTTTCTTCAAAGTATTGTTAAGTTCTCCAGCACATAAATGATACTGTGTGTCCTGAAGCATCAGTACACGAAGGTAAGCAATTAGAAAAATATAGCTTTTCACTGTAAATATCCATCTTTATATAGTGTATCTAAGCAGCTTGCAAAAGAAATATTTTTTAAAATATTAAAAGAGTTGTTATATTTACTTTAGGTGCGTGAGAAATATCTCCAGTTTAATGCCTAATAAAGAGAGGTGTTTTCATACTGATTTTTACAAGTATGTTATTTTCACAGGAATAGTAAAATCTGCTTATGTTTTACTTTGGAATTACTCAGACTAGATTTGTAATCTAGTTTTCATGGAGATTTGTGAGTGTCTCTATATAACACTTGGAAATAAAAGTCCTAAAATGAGTGTAGCTGGGGCTGCTGCTGCTGCATGGAACAGTGCTGCCTTGTTTTTACCGAGTGTTTTGTAGCTTTCTCCTCAGGTTATTGCTGTGTTGATGCAGTGCTTTAATACTTTCTTTCCCTGAGCAGTGAGTGCTCAGACTTGCTTATCTTTGAAACATTACAAATGGTCTGTAGCCTTATTTAAAAGCATGGAAAATACTGTCTAGGGAGTTGTCTTTCTCACCTCTGTGTTTTGTGTTCGAATTAATTTCATATTTTATTTTTATTGAGGATTAAGCAGATATTGAAACTGTGTCTGTGACAATCTCGGTGTGTTCAGGGGAGTGTGATTGTGACCAGAAGCAGGCTGTGCTTTTACACACTGTGGTCAGCCCCCAAAAGCAGCAGGTACAACCCTAAGGAATGTTTTTGGGTGTTTTTGGCATCTTGTATTTTAGGAAGGGAATGTGCAGAGCATGGGATGAAGGCAAAATTGTCTTTTTAGGACTGTTCCAGGGTTAGCAGCTCTGGCAGGCACTGAGGAGCAGTTCTGTTATTGGAAGTTTATAGGAAACATTGGCCTGTGTCTCCAGCTGAGCAGCTTGAGGTATTTTCTGCTTCAGCTAATGGGGAGCTGTTTCACGTAGGGTCATTTGTTGTAAGGAAGCTTTACATGTTTAAGGAAAACAATGAATTTTATTAATTCAGCTGACATGTTGTCAGTTCTTGCCTAGGAATAGTTTTAAGTTTTCTGTGTGGTTTTGATTACCCTTTTTGATTGGAAAAGCAGTTTGAGGGCTCTTGAGTTCTAAAACTGTTTGGAATTAAAAGAATCTGTATATCCAGTGTTTTTAAAAGTTTATTCTCAAACTGACAAATGCTATTTAATCTTAATTTTCTTTGGCTCTATGAAACTAGCAGTCTTCTGTTTTGGCTTGAATATTTATGGGATTAATTCTGCAATCATTGTTCAACGCTTATCTTTTCTGTTCAGTATCTCTAAATTAGATGGTATAGATTAAAAAATGGATTTCAAGAACTGGATTCAATTAGCAGTTTTTCAGGACATAAACATTAAAGGTTTAGATGGAAAACATTGTTTTGACTGACTGGATAAATGACAGGGTAATGTTTGATGTGAGTCCAAGAACTGATCTGGAGCTAGTGCCCAACTTCTCAGTCCATCTTGAGGAGCCAAATAAAATATTTAACCTAGGCCTCATTTTGCAAAAAAGGTTGACTCTTTGTTGAGACCTTAAGAAAGTTCTGAGAAATGTTTGGCATACCTTTACACTAAGTGTTTAACAGTTTATTTAGGTCTGGGTTCCACAACAGAGACAAACCACAGCGGTGGCGTACTTCTAGTAAGTTTTTATTTAGTTTACAGTGCATCTGTGTTATACATTTCTTACAAAAGGTTATTGTTTTGCAAAGGTTTGGCTGTTTGTTGCAAATATCACTTGAGTGTTTAGTGATACATATGTTGATACAGTTCACATAATCCTGGGCTAAAAAATCCCTGGATAATTGTTGAAATCCGAGGGTCCTGGCTTCTGATGATACTTCTAGCAGGTCTGAATCCTTGTTTCTGATTAAAATATAGGCAGTGTAATTTAAATTAGCTAAAGTCTAGAATTGCACTAGTCTTCTGCAAAATTTATCTTAGCAGCTTGTAATAACAATGTCCAAGGAAGTGTAAGGAAAACTTATTTGACTCTCACATATTTACCACCATTTGACCTGGTCCTATCATGAGTACATTCGAATTCTACAAAAGCTGCAAGTGCAGTCATCCCCTTCCATTCCTAGTGTGAATTTTCTGTGTTGTGTTGAATATGTGGATTTGTAAATACACTACACTGGCAGTCAGAACATGCTGATTTTGTTCACCCCATTGTTGAATTGTGTTGATCTTTCATTCTTCAGAAAACTGAGAAATGACCGTTGTTTTCAGTAAATATTTTATGTCCTAATATGTGAATTTTCTAATGTTAAAATAGCTACGTGTGGCTGCTTTCACTTAGGAGATCAATGACACCTCTCTGAAGCCCATAAGGTTGTTTTTATCAAGGAGATACTTTCCAAAATCAATTTGAGGTCCACAAAACTCTGTGAGCATTTGAAGATGTTGAGTAAAGGTTCAGTGCAGAAGTTTATTTAGTTCATGTGTTGCAGGTAGTGTTTGTCTCAGAATTGTTAACAAGTAAAGACACTTCCATAGCCACAAAGCACAGTTACACTGGGCTGGAAAAAGTGGTAATAAATATCCCATGGATAAAACTAGAATGAGCTGGAAGAGTTTTCCTGGTACAGAATCAGATGTAGGCCTGAAGAGTTGTTTGATTTGTTTTTCCTCCTTCTTACTGCTTCCAGCTTTCCTGCAGGGTTTGCTGATTAGAGAAATAAAAGCACTGGGTGTTGTGTTGTGGAAAATGGATCAGCATCTCATGTGCTGCTCCTCTCTCTCTTCTCTCTTGCTGCTTTACTGTCTATTCAGCCCTCCCAGTACAAAGGTGGGACTGTACTGTGAACTTACAGTGTTGAAAGAGAAAGTCCTGCTGTTTTACCAGACCATAGAAACTCTGGTTGTAATGCTAATAATATTTCTTGCAAAACATGCTTTATTTATAAAAAGCCAGAATATTCCTGAGCTCTGTAAAACAATGTGGAATGTTCAAACCTGTTTTTTGCAGTGGATAAATCAAAGTGTTAAATTAATCTACTTTCTCGAGTGGTTTACCTGAATCCTAAATTTTCCATCAGTGGTGGCGGAAGCAGGACTGAAGTTTATGGATTTGAGAGCCTCACTGTGGGAACATCTGATTGATCAATTGATAAAGTAGCTCTCTATATTTGTATGTAGCAAGGCAGTGGTTTTATAGTTGACTGAAATTGTAGTGCCATTTTAGGTCAGTTTAAAATCTGAGTGCTGTTTCTTTTTTCTCTTTGTAGTCCCTGGCTTCACTTTCTGGGCCCTCCCTTGTGTTGACTCCAGCAACTGTGTAGCTATGGGATGAGCTGAAAGCTAATCCTACCAGGAAAAAAATCGTTTTTTGTATTGAAGAGGAGGGATGTAGAGAAGAAGCTGCAAAGAGGGCAGGGCTGCCTCTCCTACCAGCAGCCTGTAGTTAGATAGGCTTTGGTCGGCAATGAAACAATGGGGTTCCTTCATGGAAGGTATATTTGACTTAAGTACTAGTTTTTGTAAGCCATGTGTCATTAAGAAATCCGAATCAATAAATTACATAGTAGGTGGATTAAGCTGGTGCAGTCATAACAAAGTCAATAGACATGTGTCTGATCAGGTGTGCAGGGACTGATGCCTGCTTGGACCTCAATATTTTCATCAAAGTACGAAGTGTGTGTGTAAATATATCCTTTCTTCTATACACAGTGTATAGTTATAGATATTTATATACATATAAATCAGTTGTGGATCATACAGATGCCAAAGAATTGTAATAAACAACTGAGCAGCTGTAGGGAGCAGTTTCAGCTGTTTGTTTCTATGAATTCAGCTTGTAGGACAAAGTTTTATTCATCTGGGTATAAAATTATATATCTGTGTTCAAGAGTACATAATGGGGTATCATGGCAAGGAAAACAAAGATCAGAAAGGATTTGAAGGAGGAAATTGCAGTGGGGAAACAGTTACAGGGAGGGTTCAGTTAAAAGATTGCAATTCAGTTAAAAACCCCACTATTCACCTGTGGCTGGACAATCAGCAGAGCAGCACATAGAAGCTCGAAGGGGATTTACATGTGTAGGTAACATATGGGGCATATGTGGGAGACATATGGGAAATCTGCAGGCAGTCCTAATGGTAATGTTTAAAAAAATTGAAACTGTTCCTGGGAAAAACAATAAAAGGAGTCCTGGGGGTGGGATATTAGCAAGTAATGTTGAGAATTGTAGTTTTCAGTGAAGTTTAAAGAGTTTACACTGTCCTGTAATGTATGTCTGTGTAGCTGTACAAAGCTGAGAATCTCATCTAGTGGTGACAAATTATGTTCTGTTTTCTTTGTTAATCACACTGAAAAATCTGATCAGGCCCCAGATGAAAACATTTTGTCTTTGTGTCTTTAAGGTGAATGGGTAGATCCCTGAAAGAAGACAGCTTTTAATGTTTTGTTCTGGTTTATCTCATGGCCTTTGAAGTGCTTCCTTGCTTTGCCATCTTACTTAGGTCTGGCCCAGTGGTGAGAAGTCATTCTTTCTTGCAGCCTTTAAAAAAGGGTGGATGATTTCTTTGGGTGTCTTCCCTGCTCTCCTCACAACAATGACGTGAGCTGGCTTCTGACTTGGCTGAGAGGCACGAGTGCATTCCTGCACAGGCTGTTATGTGCTTGCTTTAATGTATAAAATGTAAATGCTCATCACACGTGCAGGGCTGAGATCATCCCAGTGACTCCTGAGAGCTGGGGAGGATTCACCACAGTGGTGGCAGCAGGGCATGCAAAGGGAGCTGCTGTGTGTGTCTGCTATCAGCAAAGCACATTCATGTTAAGGGAGGAGGATCAGAATTTTGAGGGACATTTGTCAGTAATATATTCAAGGAAGCAAATTGTTGTTTTTTTTCTTACTACTTCATCTTTAAGTACTTCCAGTGAAAGCATAGATAAGATTGCTTGTAACTTTGAAGAAGTCTTTGTTGGTAACAAAGCTCAGGACAAAACTGGCTAAGCATTATCATCTGAGTTTAAGAGGGGAGACTGATACAGGATAGAGAATAGACAAGCTCAAGATCATAAAAAGGATAAACCAAATAAAGCTGAGATTTAGATCCACTGTCTTTTAACGTGCTGCCCATGAACACTGTTTCTTTTGAGTTTAAGTCCACAGCAAAGATGGTTCTGTTTTGGGCCTTCTGAGACTGCAGTTGGGGTGATTTGTGTTCAGTTATTGCTCATGTGCCATATTTGTGTTGCACTATCAGCTGTACTTTATAGCATCCTGCAGACTCTTGGGAATTGCTTTTTTTCCACTTCAAAATACTTTTTCTTGCTATTGCTCAGGCAGATCAGACCAGGAGGGCTGATATCCCCAGAAAAGAGTAACTCATACTGCTTTTGATGAAGTGTTACTCACATTTTCAAAATTCTGAAAGTGAAAGAAAAAGTAGCAGTATGTGAGTTTCTGTGGCTGTATCCTGTTGGTAATTGTGTGGAGTGGCTCTTGGCCTGTGCATATTTAACCCAAGTTAGGAGGCTTGTTCTCTTGGAGAAAGGGAGAGTCACTCCATGGCTGTGGGATTGTCAGTGGAACAGCTTCAGTGCTTGCTTTCTGTAACAATTCATTTGAGTTGTTTCAAATATGCAGAGAATGTCCAGGCTATGTAATTTACAGGTCACAATAAAACTGTGTACCCAGATTGTGCCATTGGTACTTAAATCAGCATGTGTGATGCCATCCTGCCACAAACATCACTGTGACAATGCCATAGCAAAGCTTTCCAACCCACAGCACCAATTTTTGGGATGCACATGTCCCTCTGCTCCATCCTGTGCTGTCAGATGGGGTGGGCTGAGGAATATATCCACATTAGAGTCCATCTCTTGTCATCCCCCTTTTTCTCTGGGTGTAGAGACTGTGGTGGGTTGATGTGTAAATGAGTGGTGGCTCCAGGCAGGTTCACAGACCAGCAGGCTCTTGGCGGCATTTTCATTCTGCCTTGACCCAGATTTTAACATTACTGATGGAGTTAAATGGAGTAATAACTAATTATATCTGTCATGATGCTTCTATTTAACATGCTAACCATTTGATTTGGAGTTTATATATAGATGCATACATAAATTCAATTATAGATGCAGTTGTGCTTGTATTTAACTGGAGGTAGTATCTGTGTTGGCAATACTCAGAGGCATTTTTTGAACTTGGGTCAACCTAAAGATTTCTTCCTAAGACAGATAAAAGATCATGCTGTACACTTCTAAAATTATGTATTATAGAGCTCCTGCTTTGTGCATATTGTAGTACATGAGGAAAGTAGATGGAGTGTACTTAATAATTTGTTGTTCATCTTAGTAAAAGGCAATCTAGTAAATGCAGGTGTTTTTATGCAAAAAATGTAAAATGTACAAAAATTAATTTTATTACTGGTGAGGGAGGAAAGATGTACCTGGGTTAGATGTTTATGGACATGGCTGGTTAAAAAAATTAAAGTAAAAATCCTTAAGCATGCAAAGGAACAAAACATGTCTGAATAAAATTCATAGAATTACATTCATGCTTAACTGCCTGGGATTAGAAATTCATGGCATTTATTGTACCAAGCATTTAGGTATCCTTATGGCAAATAGTCCTTCAGTTTGACTCTTAACAGAAAATGTTCTCCTTGTTCTGAAATTATTTATTTATAATATCTATAAATATTTATTTTCAGAGAAGTTCTTCCCATTATTTTCCCTGGTAGATTATAAAATAGTTTATAGCTCTGTATAGAAGACTGTGTGCAGGACTAGATGAGTAATAGCATTGTGCTTAGTTGTAGTGATATTTAGGTGTCCTCTTTTTTTTTAGCAGCAGAGTAAGTTTTTCTGTCTTAATTTATAAGAGCTGGTGTAGGTGGTGTCATTCAGAGGCAAAAGGGGACATCTGTAGAGGTGAAACAGGATAGAGTGGGGTACAGTTGTTCAGGAGGTGACACAGAGATGTGAAGGGACTCTAAGTTTCCCAGGTTTTGTGTCACTTTGTAGTGGAAGCAGAAAACAAATGTGGGTTCCTGCGCTTGGGCTAAAATGTAAAGAAATGTAGATGTCATGTTGGTGAGTCCAGCACTGAGCCAGGCTGTAATGATTCAATGATTGCACTGCCAGTGTGGAAATCTGAAGATATTGAGCATTTCTCTTCACCCTGATAATACAAATACATGTATTTTAAAGGACACAAAATACCCATTGCTAAGTACTTCATTGAAATAGATGTGAAGCACCTCATCCTCACATCTTCTGGAGAGCACTTGCTCAGCAGTACTAATTAAAAATGACTGCCTTCTTTAAGCCTGAGTGCAGAGTGTATGACACATAAATTGCCCACACTTAAAGAAGGGCATAATGCATGATAAAGCAGAAATTTTCTAGGGCTTTTATTTAGAGAATTGTAGTAGAAAGTTCTAAAATGTTTTATAGAAGGTTCTTGTTAATTGAAGCTTGTGAAGAATGGTAACAAATTTTTGTGCCATCTTTCATAAATGTCTAACTAGCATTTCTACATGTCTGACTAGCAATTCTGGATGCTTGGTGAAGCACAGGATGCTGGTGAACAGAGTATTCAAATGTGTGTGTATATCTATCTATCTATATATATATATATATATATCTCACATAGTTATAATAAATTCTTGGTCAAAGATGTTGGAATGGGGGAAAACTGCTGTTGTTGTTGTCCTCTGTTGAAGCTTATTAATGCTGCTGCACAGGGGAAGTGCCCTTGGTTTCTTAGAGAAGCAAATGCTGTCTGTAAATTCCAGGTGCTATGCAATAATTCCAATTTGCCTCAAACAGTTGGATATCAGCTTTTTGTTTAAAAGTTAAAGGTTTTAAATCTTTGTGATTGTGCTAATGTGAGGGGGACAAGATTTATGCTGAAGTTGTGCTGTCGCTGTCATGTAACACTGTGGTCCTTTTGTGAACATCCTTCATGTTTGGGATTTCTTCTTAAGAGCTGGGTTGAAAGATGATTTAAAACGTTGGCTTCTGCTTTCTTCTGCAGCAGGAAAAGAGAAGGCCTTTAAGGAAAAAATGACTTAGAGTAATTTTCAGTAGTACGTGCGTCGTGCCTGGCTTGTCATAAAATATTTGTGAAGTCTTCTTTCCCTTCCTCAAGCAGTTCCCACAGTTCACAATGTTCTCTCAGTAGCTGTTATGAGGGGGGTAAAAGGAGGTTATAAGTAAGTTCTTGGTTCCCCTCCCAAACAGCAAGAGGTTATTCTGCCTGGGGGGAGGTTCTTTATATTTATATTTATATTTATCTGTGTCTCACTTGCTTCTGTGGCCAGGGGATCATGAAGAAATTTCTGTTCATTTGTGAGATGTGAATGTGGCATTGTGAATACGTGCCTCGGATTTCCTCATTACAATATTTATCATTTTTCCTGAAAGTTCCTTTCCTCTGGTGAATTGTTCATCCTGTAGAATCAGTCAGCTATTTCCTGTGTATCAGCATAATGTAACTTCATCTACATTAGGCAGGACTTTGGACCCATTCAAAAGCTTTCTATTTTTCATAAGTTTATTGGAATTTAGTAACCTCACTCTCCACATTTCAACAGTTCTTTGCAGTGTGGTCCATGCCTGGAGATGCACTTGTCCTGCTCCCACCCATGTCTCTGCAGGACAGGAAAATTGTCCCTGGTCACCCTGAGCCTTGGATTGCCCCTTGTCCCTTCAGCACTGTGGGGACTGAGAGCTCTGGGGCTTCTACTTTGTGTCATTTGAACATGGAATTGCTTTGTCTGTCTGAACATCTTGGCCTTTTACTTCCATCAGTGGAATTTATAACTCTGGCTGAACTTGGAATACCAAGCTGGAGCTAATAATGCCAGCTCCAGTTAGCCCTTCCCATTATCAGGCACTGCTCAGTGCTGTTAGCTAACACGGACATTTGTCATGCTGAGGAGCTAAATCAGACCAAATTTATTTTGGGAAGATTCTGCTAAACTTCAACCAATTTCAAAAAGGATTAAAAATACATTGCACATCATCTAGAAGTGCTTTGTTCTTGTGAATCCTTTATTCTGGGGCAGAGGCTCTGTCAAACAGGGACACAGTGATAGGCAGGTGGGGCTGGATCAGCCAGGTAAGGCTTGGGGCAGCTTTAGTGAGGAGCTGAGCTCTGCCTGCTAAAGCTGAGCTCAGTTTGCTCCTGGTGTCAATAGAGGCACTACCTGCAATGCACAGGGCACAAAAGCTGCATGGGGGAGGAGGAGGTGAGAGTGACCTGGAACAAGGAGCTGTCCGGGTAAATGGGAGGGTGGTGGAGCCTGATTTTGGCTCTGGAGATCTGTTGGCACCTGGGCTCTGGTACTGCAGCACTGGATGTGACACAGAGGCAGCCCAGAGTCTGTTCCAGCCCTTTCAACACTTGGCTTTCTATCCAGGGAATGCTGTTTGTGCCCATGTGATGTTCTATTGGTGATCTGTCTTATTGGGAAGAAGGGGTCATCTACAGCAGGGGGGCTTTAGAAGAGCTTGAGATGTATAACATGCAAAGAATGTGAGTGGTTACAGTTGGAAAGAGGCCAGAAGTTTAAAAACAAACAGGAAAAAACATCCACCCCAAAATTTCTCCCATCTGTTCCTTTGCTTCACATGTCCACCACCTTGATACTATATAAAAGAAAGAGGGAATTAAGGGCTGGCTTCTAAGTGGCCATGATTGAGAACATAATTCTAAAAAGGCTTGCAGATAAGATCAGAGTTACTCCTTATGTGTAGAACAAAAGGAATTCTTCAGCTTTTAGCAAACATGAGAAGTTTTTTTTTAAAAGACCCTTGATTTTAAGAATATCTCAGTCACTTCATTAATGCTGATAATTTCTTACTTCAAAACGGTCAGAAAACTTGCTGTTAATATAATTGAATTATGTAGTTTTTAAGTTTCCTTGGTTCATTTGCATGCTGTATTTTCACAAAAGTTCTGGAGTTACAATTAATGCAACTCCAGAAGTTACAAGTTTTCAGAGAAGTGTTATCTGCTGTTAATTTAATTGCATGAAAGATTTGAGCTTTTTTAGTTAGAGTCAATGTTAATATGTTAAATATCAAGCAGACAGAGAAAGCTACGAGCTGTGGCAGCCATCATTTGTACACTGTTATGGATCTTGCATTCTCTGTGAATATTTCTGTATAGAAGAGGGCAGCCCTTTAATTTTACAGTTTATCCCCACTGGATTTGCACCAGAGCATCTTCCAGTGTCAGGGGGTTGATTTAGTACCCTGTGCTCTGCTTGCACTGAGTTGCCACTGTTGTGAACCACTTTGACTCTCTGTGTGTACGAAACACACAAAAAGGAGCCTGCAAAAGAGTTGGACCAGTGAAGGAACAAACCAGAAATTACCTGTACTGGGCAGGTGTATCTCCAGCCAGAGACAGGCAGATGTGCAGTTTGAAGTTTCTTGTAGAGGTCTATGTAGACAGAGTGAGGAGAAGTTATGAGTGTATTCAGGTGGATGGTTATTTGTTTTTAGAAAACTAAAAATTAATGAACTGCTAAAAAGTGAAACTGCAAGGTTTCATTTTAAGTAAACTTAATATTGTTTAACTATGAAGAAAAATGAAGTTTTCAGACTGTTTTCATATTTTACAGTTATTTGTTGATGCATAACAGTGCTTCACTTTTCCTCCAGTGTTTGACACTAGTCTGAAACAAACTCTGCTCCTGTGGGACTTCTTTGCCAAAAACTGCTTATTTTCACACCTCTTTGTGCTTTGGACAATTATAAAGTTATTTGATACATGATTTTGGTCAGCTGATCCCTTTTATCATGATTTAAGCTCAGTGATAGCCTTGTCTGCTTCCCAGGGGGATGTTAAGGATCTGTTTGGTTTTTAGGTATACGCTACATGCATCACTTTCTGCTGAAATAAATTATCTATTTATCAGCTTAATAGAAGAATAGTTATGTTTGAGAGTTGAGGTGTGTCTTTGTTGTTCTAAGACTATGAAATCCCTAAAAAATAGAGTACCACTTACATCAGATATGGTGTTAACTGCATTTCATAAAATTACCTTTTTCCAGCAAGATGTTTTGTTATTTGCACACATGCACATTTAGTGGTTTGTTTTTATTCTGAGGGCATGCTTTCTTCATTGTATTTAGCTAGGGGTTTTTTTACATTTTAATTGAAGTATTTACAATATAGTTATTTTTGTTATAGTGAACCATTTTATTGTTTCAGAAATGAATGAATCATATATTCTAGGTTATTTTTTCCTGGCAAATATTTTTCTTTAATGGTTCCTCAGGGCTAGCTTAACTTGTACAGATGAATAATACTTGAAATGCAGTATCTGATTCACCATGTCAAATGTTACAAAGAAAAACCTTTATATATATACACAGGTATATATAAACCTATATATTAAACCTATATATATTATATATATTATTTATATATATATAATATATATATTTTACACACACACACAGGTGTCTTGCAAGAACATCAGCTTTACATGGGACTAGACTGGTAGTGTAGCTGTTGCAAGGCAATGAAGTAATTATGCATCTTGAGTCTGTTGTTTGCTCTGACTTCACTTCCATTTCCTAAAATCCCAAGATTTTGTACTCTTTCCCAGGTTTCTCTGCTGGCAGAGCAGGTGCTGGCTGTGCAGCTGAGCTCCCAGACCTGTGTTCCCTTTGCAGGGTCGGGGTGTTTGCAGCGCTGTTGGATGAATTCTGTCACGAGAGAAGGGGTCAGAGGGGATCCTCTGCCATGCTACAAGGCAAATGAAATTTCATTTTGGTAACAGGTACAGCAGAAGGTAACCACAGGGTGGTGTGGAACCTGCTCATGGTAAATGGTCTTTGCATGTTGAATCACAGTTTCTGTCTGGCCTTTCAAGTCAGTCCCAGGTGGAAGAGCCCAGGTGCATTTCCTTGACTGCTCAGCATGAATTCAGCAGCCAGATTTAATGATAGAGATGAGTAAGTGGCTCCACAGCCCCCTGAGACAGCAATGTCAATACTCAGTATTTTTTGTTAGCTGATTGTGCATTCTCTATATTGAGGTTTAAAACATTTAGAAGAGTAAGAGTATCAAAAAAGCATCTACTGTGTGGGCATGTGTTTCTGTGAGCACTCTGTGTGAAACCTGCACAGACCAGGTCTGCTTTTTTTTGTCTCTGTATAACTGATTTATGTCATCTGGAATGTAAAGGATTAAGTTCTGGTAGAATTTGTTTAGGCATAAAAATATCATACACAAATTGTTTTTTCATACGTTTCATATGTTTCACTGTAGGGAGGTTAAATTAAAAAAAAAAAAACAAAAAAACCCAAAACAACCCCCAAACCACAAAAAACACCCAAAACAGCAAAACCCACCCAGCTCTCCCTGTGTTTTCTCTGTTGCCCCTACCCTGAGCTTCTGTCCACACAAATATTTATAAACAGCAAGTAATGCACTTTCTTTTGCATGCACAAAGCTCTGGGGAAAACAAGGAAATGTTTCAGTATGTGTAAGGCGTTTAATACTTTGTTTTGCTCTGATTTATCTTTCAAAGAGTTGTGAAGTCCTGCCTAAAAAACAAGAATACACTCCCTGTGAGCTTATGTTACCTTTGTGTAAAACAGTCAGAGCTCTACTGCTGGAACTCAGAAATTCATGGACAGAATGACTAGAACAGTAAAAATGACTTCAAAAATGTGGTTATTGGATAAACTGGTATGAGCCCAGCTGCTGAGGATAAATTGATTTTGCTATTGGTTTAAATCTGTGATGTGTTGGTATTTTGGCAGAGTAAGAAAAACAAGGATATTAGAAAGTAATTTACTGGCCTGGGTTTAGTGAGGAGTGTTGTGTTTCTGTGACTGGGGCAGGCCGGGCTGGTGGAGATGTGTCTGATAAACAGGACGAGGTCTAGTCTGACAGCTGGCAACAATAGCTTGTGCTCAAAGTCAGGTGTACTAAATTAGCAAATCTATTACAAGGCTACAGGAGAAATCTCACAGAAGACAAGCCTTGTAGGCAGAAGTGCTGCCAAATGGGAAATGATTCATCGTCTCTGAATGGGATGAGCACTGAGCAGAAGCAGTTTAAACCTCAGACTGCTTTGGCTCATAAACCACCAAATATGCGATTAACACTTTATCTTCTCCAATCCCGTGGTTTTTATTGTCTCCTGAAGAACACTCTGTATTCAGGAGCAAAATCTGTGAGACTCATTTGTTTCTTCTAATCTCTCTTTTGGAAGTTTGAATGCGTTTAGGTATTTTTTATTTTTAGCTAAAGGACAAAATGTTTGTGTGTATCCTAAAAAACATTCCTGTCCTGTGACCCTTCAGCAACAGCACCTTTTAGTGAGGACCAGGAGTGCAGGCACAGCTCCCTGAACTGACTTACTGTAGTTTATTTGGTTTTATTTAGTGAAAATACATGATTAGCTGGAGATATTGTCGAATGTAGGATGCCGGTTCCAGGGCGATCACTGCATTTTGATTTTTAGTATTTCAAAAACTTGCATCTCTTTAACATTAACAGTGCCATTCATAGTCTACAATGCTGAAAGATGAACAGGAAATATATTTATGAATCCTTAAATTTAGTTAATGCAGAAAGGAGGTACAGTTTACAAAGTTGGATGAAGCAATGTGAAAGGAAAAAGCCTGTGCTCTCTTTGTCCCCATATAACTGATCAGGTATTTATTATTAATTTATTATTATGTCTCTGGTCTTATTTTATTATAAATTGTCATACTGGCTCTAAGATACATAAATGATAGAGAAACTAAAGGAATTAGGTAATTGGAAGGTGTTTAGTATTAAATAATTGAGATGTCAGAAGATAGTTGTGAAAGGAAATAACATTGTACTTGGAAAGTTTATATATTTGTTTAGCAAATAATTATGTTTGGGTGCCCTGGGATAGCACTCAATTAGCAGTTGAGATGTCCAAGGAGCAGTGTGTCTAGGAAATGCATGTAAAGATTCCTCTGGAAAACTTGGTCTGCTCTTACCTTGCTTGTGCAGCCATGTAAGAAATGGTAGAAATCAGAAGTTATTTAGTATAGCATTTTGTGAGCAGAACTGCAGGAGGTTCAGGGTTCCTAGAGTGGAAAGGCTGCAGGGAAATGAGGCTTTTCCATTTTTGGGTACCCTCAGAATCCCCATCATGTCCACCTGGACTGTCTGAAGTTCATAACTGGTGTTTAAGGTCCTTGGAAATACTTGGATGCTCCTTGCACTTGGAAGCCATTCTGCTTCTGTAATGAAATGTTCTTGAACTTGTTGGGAATATTTTCCTGGGTTTTTATCCATTTGCTGTACTGCTAGGAGTGTTGATGCACAGTGTTACACTTCATGCATTCATGTAATCACCTTACACTCCTCTTTTCAGTCTCAGCTCCTCCCCATTATTGTTCTTTATCTTCACTCTACCCTGCTTAATATCTTTTACTCTGTGTTCTTCTTTCTCAAAAACATTCTTGTAGTTTTACTTCTTGAGCATTGCATCTTCACAAAAGATTTCTGAAGTTGTAGTTTAAATGACATGACAATGGTTTTTGGGCAAGATCCTTTATTTCCATGTATTGGTGAGCTATTTAATCTGAATCTCTTGGTGTTCTGTTTCTTTAAATTCCCTTTTATACTATTTCTTACAGTATTATATAAATTGTACTGCTTTGAGTAAATAATTTAAGCAACTTGTGTAAAACCAAAGTAAAACAAAACCAAGGCTTTCCTGTAAGTTGCTTTACTTCAGTTGAAATAAATAAGATTGCTCATTCAGTTAGCTCATCTCTCTTCAACAGCAGCAACTTCTTAAACTGTTTGGATTTGTTCTGTAGGACACATCTGTTTAAACAGAGAAACCAAACTGAATCTGTCCACATTAAAGGACTGCAATCACTTATTCAGTTTATACATGCTATAGGCAAATGATGTAATAATCTCCTGGAGATGAGGCCTCATGGGTGTGTGGTGGGGATAAGACTGGACTGAGGTACATGAGAGTTTTAATGATGTTTGAATGGTGACATTGTCTTGCTTTTCCATGTGTGCTGCTTTTAAGCAGCTGTAGTTTTCCCGATTTAGATGATGTTGCATTTCTGCAGGTACAGACAGAATTCCATCATCAGAGGCATTACCAGGTAAAGGTGTGTGTGTATAGTCCCCACACCTTCCTGCTGACCTTGCTGTATTTTTGGCAGGAACCAAACTGTCAAGGTCCAAAGAGAGAGAGAGGAAACTTTCAGAGTTGAAAGCTTTCCACTAAAACCAATTTTCCAAAAACCACGTGAATTTAGTGATATTGTGCTTGAATATTCCAACTGTACTAAATAAGAAAGAGGGAGGATCCACATATTATGAAGGAGACAGAATGTCTGAGGTTGTGGATATTGATGATAATGCAGGAGGATATAAGAGTAGATTACTCATCTGTATTGCCCCATATAATGTCAGTGCATCAGGTGTAGTAATACAACAAAATTGTGCTGAACAAGGAGTTTAGATTAAGGGCAGATGCTTAATTAATGATTTTTGCTAGTGATAGTATCAAAATCATGACCCTTTTGAACTCTTTAACATGGTTTTACTTATTAGAGGATTATTTTTTGTAAATACTTAAACATATATTTGAAATGCCAGAATTCTTTTTTTCTCCCTAATAAAAGTTGTTGCCCAAGCTTTTCTCATGAGTTAGGAATTATTTCTTAAAAAGCATCTGACAATCCTTTTGGTAGTACTGATAAAATCAATATGTACAGCATTTTGCTGGAGTGGCATGGGAATTACTTGTGAAGGGTAAATTATGTCCATGGTTTTGGGGTCTTTTTTTTCCCTTTTTTTTTTTTTTCCCCTGGTCTTTTCCTTTCTCCTCTTCCCAGAAAAGCCCCAGCAGTAGTGGTGTTCCCCAGGGACCGTGTCTGCAGCAGAGACAGAGTTTTGAGATTTCCTGTTTAAATCACACGTGTGGCCATGTCCTGACAGCGCTGGCAGCCCAGCCTGGAACGCTGCTGGGACCCACAATCCCTGACACCAGGAGTCTGACTTAGCTGCAGGTGCCTCTTGTCTGAGCCCTTTTTAAAATTCAGGGCATTTTTGTCCACTTGGTAATTAGATCATGGATTTCTTTTGTTGTTGCCTCTGCTACAGCTCATTCAGAGGGTGGAGAGTTTTACTGCAGTGAAACAAATCCAAGGGCTCTGCTCCTTGCTGGCAGGTTTGTTCCCAGCACATTGCATGAAATACATCAGGCAGAGCTATCATTTATTTCTCCCATTAAATTTTTCTCCCCACTCCTGCTCCTATCAAAACAAACTGAGAAATAGATGGGTGAACTTCCATATTACCTTTTTTATTTACCCATCAGAGGAATGATTCTGTGCTCCCTTAAGTATTTTACAAGTTGATAACTTTGGATTAATTGCTTCTGTTTTGGTTAAAAACTAACTGCTGGGATTATAAAGAAGTCTTTAAGGACTGAGGTAAGATTTTTTGCACAATTTTAAGAGTTTGAGATAAGAGTGACCCCCTTTTCTTTGCCTGAGCTCTTAAAAACTATTTTATGCCAGTACTTATTTACTTCAGTCACACTTGGATGTAAAAATCACCTCTGCAGTTTGAAATTAGTTAATTTTGGTAATGGTACTCTAAAGATTTTTTATGGACTATTTTTTTTAAATTGCAGGAGTGTAAGAAATAATTGAGACTGTTACAGCAAATGTAACAGCAAAGTTGCAGGATTCTTTCATCTTTTTAATGGATTTCTGTTTCCCACCCTGATTTTCTTTACTGGAATGTGATTTTATACTTGTCACCAATATGAGAAACAGAAGGAATAACTTTGAAATTGGTCTGAAAATTGATCTTTGCTGGCTTTTTCCTTTGAAGCATTCTAATGGCTGTTAATTTAAAGCTGTGTTGTTCCCCCCACTCCAGGTGACAGGACAGTTTTGAGTCTCTGTAAGTGGTGTCTGTCCCACAGCTCCATGGTACAGTGGTGGTTGGTTTTTCAGATGTTCAAAAATAGGTGAAATGGGATGATTAGGCCATTTTGCAGGAGGGTGGAGAAGAGAAATGGAATTTATAGTGTATGAAAGTTGTGCATTGGAAACATCCTGGCTGGTCTGAGAGGCTGCATCCACACTGAACCAGGAAATGCAGATATTCCCAATAGCCTTTGTTTTCTTTAAGTTTCCCACGTGTTACTTTTGCTTCCTTCTCACTGAGCTGTGGCTGAAGCCCTAATTTACACAGAGCCCTGTTGAGCATGGTTTATTTGTATCATTCAGCTTCAATTTACGCATTTGGTACCTAGCTAAAAAGAAAGGCAAACCAAACCAAACTTTTTATCATCTACTTACTCAACTTAACGTGAATTGATGTGAATGTCCATGAAAGAGACTTGTAAAGCTTTCTGGTAGGGTTTGCAGTGCCTAGGGAGGGCTGCTATCTTCATTGCAGAAGTGGCAGCATAATTTCTTTCCTTTACCTCTTGAGAGGCGTATCAAACAAAGTGGACACATGAATAGGGTGGGTGACGTGTGTGGCAGCGAGCCCATCGCTCAATGAATCTGGGAAACGTGAATGCATGAGCTGCACGGAGGAGGAATTCAATGGGCTGGGGGGTTTGTGGTTTGTTTTACTCTTGGCTTGGAGTGGAATAAGGGAGGAGAAGTGGAAAAGGAAGCCTTTTGTTTACAGTGAAACAATGCTGTGAAGTAGACATCGTGATGTAAAAACAGGAGTCTAAACATGGCAAATCTGGGCAGGCTCCATCTGGCCGTGGCCACGAGTCACTGCTGCAGTCTGGAGTCACTGTCGTGTCGTCCTTCCCTTACGGGAATTTAAAATAGCCTTGGAGACTCTCTCCCAGAATTTTATTATTGCATGAGATGAATGATTTATTGGTGTAACTGTTTCTCTCCAGTGATGCATTGCATCTTTGTTCTCTCTGATAAATGTGTGATGTTTTCATTTGGAGTTTTAAACTCTGAGTTACATTATGTGCAAGTTATATGGGTCTGGAATTCTAAATGTAGTCACAGCACAGCCAATTCTTGTGGAGAACTTAGAGTGAATCTGTCTAACAGAAAGTGGACTGGTTTTGTGTTAAGTTCTGGCATCTTTTGCAGTAGTTTAAATTACATTGCATTATTAGGTCATTTGTCACTTCCAGATATGCATATTGCTGATTATTGTGGGTTTGTTTGTTTAGTCTCATGGAAAAATTCTGATTTGTTGAGACACAGGTTTCTAACTGGCAATGCTTGTAATCTATGTGATCCTTGGAAATGGGTTTCACTTTATATGTGGTGTATTAAGGATTTAACATCTGGCTTGTGTTGAACTTACACAAATGTGTTTATGGGAAAATTTAGAATTATAACAATTAGTAAAGGAAATTCTTGTTAAAAGTGCTTTTCTAGTACCATGTTTATACTAATGCATATTTTAATAGAGTTTATTTTAAAGCTGTCTACCTTGTGTTTGGACATCAGTCTAGCAGTGATGCTTTTATATGTCACTCAGAATATTTTTCTGCAACCTGACATGTTAGTATTAAATAGCACTTTAAAAATCCATTAGTACTTTTGAATTGTTCTAATGCCTATTCTTAGTAAGAGTTAGAATTGGTACATGATTCTAATCTTGCATTCAGTTTAAACGAGGTTTATAAGTTTGTAAGAGAATTAGAAAAAATCATTTCCTACCAGTATAAGCTGTAGGTGTGCTGGGAGGCAGCTGTGCCTGTTGAAGATCCCACCATCCCTTCTCAGCTGCCCTGGCTGCCATGAGGAGCAGAAGGGATTGTGTGATCCAGCTCTTGATTCCCATCAGGAGAAGATTCCCAGGTGCAGCAGCCCAGTGATGGTGTTTGGGGTGTGCCTGGCTGCTTGTCCTGCACCTCTCCCTGCCACAGAGCTGGGATCCAGGGTGGGGGAGAGGGATTGCCTTGGGTGTCATCGAGCAGAGTGTGTCTGAAATCAGCACCAGCCTGTCCAGTGTCCTTGGGTGAACTGGGCTTCCATGTGCTGGCACCTGCAGCTCTGTGTGCTGCCTCCGCCAGGCCCTGGAGAGGGTGGAGTTTGGAGTGTTAATTTGGGTGATGCTGAATTTTACAATTGGGGAAAATAATGATCTTACCATTCTCTGTGTGTGTACATGTTCTGTACTGACTCTAGTTTGGAGCTCATGGGGTTATTCTGAATTTCTGTTGCTTTGTGACACCCAGAAGGAACAGCTGTCCATAAGTGAAACAGAGCAGCCTGGAAATAATTGTGTGTGTACTTGCAAGAGAAGTGCTTTTTTGTGTTTCAGTTCTGCATTTCTGAGTGTGCTTTGGGAGATGGAAAAGCTGAATGTTTAAGGAGAAGATTGTGTCTCTAAAAACCTGAAGGGTGTTAACTGGTTATATTGGTATACTGGCGGCAAAATTAATTTTGTTTTTAATAAAATAAATTTCTGGAGCTGCCAAACAGAGTCAGGAGGAAAAACTATACATCTACATTAAAATGAAAACATTGGGGTAGCATTTTGTTTTATGGGATGCACTTCTCCAGCACAACTGCAGCAAGGGCAGCTTGGCTGATCCTCCCTGCTCTGCAGCCATGTGCTTGTGGCACTTCCTTTGCTGCAGGTTTGCAGATGGCGTGACTGCAGGGTGAGTCTGTGCAGCTCTAGGAGCCAACACTGAACTAATCTGTCTCCCCAGAAGGTTAATTTTCTGTTAAGCCACTTCAGCTTCCTGCTCTACCTTGTATCCCTGTGCTGGCTGGACCTGCTTTGAGGGAGGAACAGCTGCAGCCCCCTGTACTGTTGGGTGCAACCTGAAACCTTTCAGCGTGCTCCAGTCTGCTCAGAATAATGGTCAGCTGCTGTGTTCTGACCCATTTCATTCTGCAAGACCTCCACTCCAAACCCCTGTGCACCTGTAAAATACAGGATTTGCTAGGTTTACCTGCCTTTGTGTGTCCCTTCTTGACAGCAATCCATTGCAACCTTCAAAAATGCAGGAATTTCATTAAGTGAAAGTAAACTCTGAGTTTTACGGTCATGTTCTGTCACATTTTGTTCATTTGCAGAAAAAGCACCTTTCAAAGGAAATGGAACCTTAAAAAAATTTCCTCAGAGAGATTAACTGTAAAATAAAACTTCATGTGAATAGTTAGGGTAAACAATTTTGTTTCAAAACCTTAATTGAGGTAGTTATTACCTCAACAGCTGTATTTGCAAAATCCATACGGTGTTATTTACAGCTCTTTGCTCAATAAATAGTTGAGGACCTCCTGTTTTATATTTTCCCATGTGGGAATTCAGGCAGGTCCAAGGAGGGAATGCAAGCAGAAAAATATAAGTTTCTTGTAAGCGTGCCAACAATGGAAGAAACCAGTAGGAATTTGTTTAAAAATGTTTAAAGTATTGAGCCATCCTGCTGGAACCTGTGCACCGTGTGCTGTTTGCCTGTCACAAATGGCTGTTCTAAAAGAAAGAAGTGAATTTGCAAAGAGTTTTGTACACTGTGGAGAAAAGTACATCATGTCAGCCTTAGGTTCAAACACCCGAGCAATTTCTGGGTCCCAGGGGCAGCCGTGAAGGCGAGGAGGGGCGTGAGTGTGGCTTCATTTGCCTTCCTCCCTCTCCCTCCCCCAAGCAGGCTCATTCCAATCAGCAGTGTAATTGGAATGCAACCACAGTCTGGAGGAGGAAGGGGAATTTTTGGCAAGGAGAGGCAGAGCAGTTGGGAGCTTTATTCAGATTAAAGCATAGACGACCATTCATTATCAGTACAACACACATTAGCAACAGCACAGCATTGTGTTTCTACAGCTGGGACTTATTTCAGTGATTGTATTGCCCCACATAGAACATGCAAACAACTGGGATCTGATCACAAAACCCAACGCTAATGGCTTTCAGTAAAAGATGGTGTTTCTGGAGGGGAAGAAAGACTTGTCCTCAAAATGAGCCGTTGTGGTAAAAATTGATAGGCAGCCTGTCACTCCCCTGTGTGTTACATATGTTCTTGAACAAGTGCTTTTTCTGGGAGAAAAACCCTCAGGGAAGGAAAAAACCTACAGGAATGATAATGTTAAAACTGTTGGTTGGATTCAGAAGGCTGAACTTGTTCTTTTGTGGTGATGACACGTGGAAAGCCAGAAGATTAGAAAACATAATCTTAGCTTTGGACTGAGCAGCTTTCCTCCCCATAACCTCAGGGCTGTCTGTTGACACAGTGTGGGTTCTTAGGGATGGATGTTTGGCATGGGCTGGGGGGTTCTGCTGAGCCATGTGTAGACTTCAATGTGTTGATTATGTGCTTCCTTCTGCAGCAGCGTGCTCACTTCCATGGACATTCATGATTGGTTTTATTTTCTTACCTGTCTTCCTTACTATTTCTTTGATAGTAGTGATGTACCTCAAATACACACATGTAAAAATTACTTAAGATGGCTTAAGCAATATTATTTTTAACATAGGAATTTTAAGAGTAATATACTTGTAAAATGATTGTCTGCAGCTGTAGCCCTGAGGTGTTTGTACCTCAAGCTGCTGGGTACAAACACATTTAAAGCTTGTCATTTGTCATAAATAAAGAGGCGCATAATAACAGATAACTGAGTGCTTCACTACCTGCATGTTTGTAACACTAAAACCTACCTGTGAAGTAAAGTAGTGGTGTTTCTGTTTTGCAGGTGATTGTGGTGAACAAATTGGCTACAAACAGTTTGATACAGACTGGAAATACCCACAAGGGTTGAATACACAGCCCTTAAATGTCCGGGTTCCTTGAATTCACATACCACTTTCTTTCCCTCTAGTGTTGCTTCCTCAGCACTCATTCTGGTGTTACCCAGCCCTTGGAGGTGAATAGATCATTGAGGACTCTGAGCTCTTGTCTGAGAGGGGGTGATTCTGTGAGATCTCATAGATCTTTATCACTTTTTACTTGTTTTCAATGCAAGCTTCCTGCATTGGAGCTCCCTTTCCACTTCACGGGCTTCATGTTCTTCCTCCCTCTAACTGTGGAGACCTGGTGTTATTGATATACTTATTATTCTGAAATAAACATACTTTTTAATACTCATAAAAACCAATGGTAATGTATAGCATAGGTTACCTTCCCTACCAACAGCTTGATGTCATTAAAAGTTGGATTTTTCTGTAAAAGTGGTTCCAAAGTTAGCAGCAGTTGTAGCAAGAGTTCTTCAGTAACGAGCAAAAAGAATAAACAGAGTTCAGAAAATGAGAGGGAAATATTTATCTTTCTATAAAATTGACCTTTTCAATAGTCATAGTTCCTTTCAATTTTTATGTGAGTTGAACCAATTATTCACCCCCTCTATAATTGCATGTAAATTTTAATAGCTAACACAGATTACAGGGGTTTGGGGATACTAAATATTTTGCATTTATTTATAATAGTTAAATTATTTTTCAGTAAGCCATTCTTTGTCAGTCACGGGAGTAATAAATAAGAAAAAGGAAATTGGCAAATATGATTCACTTAATTCCTATTTTTGAATATTTGTGGACTGTGTAGCAAAGCTGTCATAGAAGGAGACTGGGTAACTTATTATGCTCTTTTCATGTTTCTGTGAGCAGACCTGAGTAGCATATGTTAGAATGAGATCATAAAGCATGATAAAAAAATATTTAATGTATGTATACTATGTAAAATTGGTGTGCTGTTTGTCTTGGCACATATATATTGGAATATTAATGTTCTCTTCTGTAGACTACCCAGGAAGTCTGTAATAAACAGAAACATAGCTATCCATTGACTCACTGATACTGTGTAATGAATGCTTTATCTGCACATGTGTGCTAGAAGCCATTAATGTCATTTGATGATGCACTTATGGTACAACACACCCCCCCTGTTCTTTTTCACTCTGTCCAGTCACTGGTTTGCATTCTAGTTCCAGTGCAAGTTTAAATAGCTTAACGTTTTGTTTCAAAAGAATTGTAACAAAAAGTGCCTTAAAACAAGCACATCCAAATAATAAATAATCTCCTGCAGTGCCCCTGTGCCTCCAGAGGATCCTTTAGTGGTGAGGCTGTGCAGATCTGATAACGATGAGCATGGGTCCAGAATCATCAAGGGAAAGAAACCTCCCTCTGGTTCTTTCTGGGTTTTGAATCTTTAGCTTAAATTGAGCCTAGGATAGAGGACTCAAGGATAATTAAGTCCCGTGAGTTTAGTGAGAATCATTGGCTGGATAAAGAGGAGACCCTGGCAGTGACCTGGAGCGAGAGGAAAACCCTGAGCAGATCCTGCACTGCTGGACCAGGGAGAGCCTGGTGGGAGAGGCTCTGTCTGAATGCCCAGGGGAAAAGCCTCAGCCACAGCCTCCAGTCAACCATGAAACATAAATCCATAGGAAACCAAACTTCCTTAGCTTTTATTCTCAAGGAACTATTAATCAGCTGGTTATCAGAATATTCAGGACAGGTTTTAATACAGTGTTGAAACTGTTAGAAAAGTGGAGCATAAACTCCGGTACTTTTCCCACCAGTGGGAAAAGTTTTGTCCAAAAAAAAGTCCTGAGATAGATGAGAGCTCTGTGTGTGTGGAAGAAGATTGTTTCACTTTGAGCTGAGCTGATGCCCCTGGGACCTGGGCTTTTTTACCTAGAAATACCTGGCAGAGAGGGTGTTGTAAGTGGAAGCTTTCTCAGCATCTCTCTTGTTTTGTTAACTTGACAAAGCCAGAGTGGGTTGACATCTGACTTGCCTTAAATGTGGTTACTAGAGAGGGAAAAGTTGAGCCAAAAATATTAGTTTGTTCACTTATGGCTAATTGTTGGGGAAGCAGTTATTAGTCTGTGTGCTCTGCATATGCCCAATCTTATAAAAATGAGACTTCAGTTAAATTGCATTGGCAGGCTTGCTTTCTTTTTGAAAAGAAGTTTTGTAGTTAGTTAACATTACAATTTCTCTCACAAGAATAGTTGAACCTCTTGTGTCTTGGAACTTACACAGTTTCAGGAGCACCCTGTGTGGCTGTGCTGTAGATGAATTTTGACTTAACTATTGGGTTTTAAGCCTTCAGCTTCACTTGACACTTCCCATTACTTGTAATGGGTAAAACTGTGACAATAATGATATATTTTCTTAGATATTTTAGAAATTGGCCATCTGTATAAGCATCTATTTTACTTGAAGCTTTTCACCACTAGATGAAAGGTGGCTGGTGAGCAATAACCTACTGCAGTTCTTGGGCAGATGATGTCTCTTGTGTTATCACTCATCTGAGGATATTCTTGGTGCAATAAAACCTTAAGGAGCAGCAAAAGCAGTTTTTCTATTACCTCTTCTTTTTCCAATGCCTTTAGGTTGTTCTCAAAGTTCTGGATAGAGTAAACTTTAGATTGTTTGGCATGTGGAAGCCTTTGATAGCTGTGGATTTTTTATTACACCATCCAAAGAACTTCATTTGATTTGTGGAGCAGTGATGTGACAGTCTCTTTCCTATATGTACTTGAGTGCTGGGTATCAAATACCTGAAACATTTGACTCTCTGGTAGTATTTTGTTACTTTTGACTGTTCAGATTGAAATTATTGGGTGAAAATCTCTTAAATGGAGCTCTGCTTTAGGACTACCAGTATGTCTTTGAATGGAGAGAAATTATATTTGTTACTTTTATCATCCTTAAAAAACCCCAGCAGCCACCAACCTGGAACCAGGCATTTCTTTTTCAGGGTAACAGTGTTGTTAGCAGCCCCTTATATCAAACTACTGTGCTGAAATTTTCCTGGGGACTTTCCTGTGGAATAGGAATGTCCCTTTCCTGTGGAATAGGTCAGTGTGAAGGAGGTGTTCTGTGACTCCCTGCAGCCCCTGATAGGCATCTCCTCGTGTTTTATGGGGGACCAAAACTCCTCAGACCTGAGCAGAGCTGTAGCCAGATTTTACAGTGCTGAATTCCAGTGGAAAGCAGCTTCATTAAAATCAGCATCTTTATGAATGTAAAAATGGGGGAAAGATGAATTCCATTGTTTAGACTGTCCAGGGTGGTGCTTCTCTGCCCTGGCTGTGGAGATCTCTATGGGAGTGCTCATGGATTGCCTCTGCCTGCTTTTATTCAGGCAGAAATTGGGGATCAGGAGCCTTGCAGGATCAGTGGGAGGATGTTCTGGGGGGGAAGAGATGGCCAATGGTGTTTGGTTTAGGTGGTGCCTGTGGGATGTGATTATTGGATGCACTTTTCTGTCTTTGCATTTCCTGGCAGTCATAAATATTGGCGATCTCATAGGAAAAATATCCAAGGGAATCATATAGTGAGGAATCTCTTGCAGCATCAGGTTCCAACCAAATAACTCTTCCCACTCCCCACCCCCTTTTTTTTTTAATACTAGCTGTGGGAATTCATGCTTTTGCTCAATCGCCAAGAATCCTTTTGTGTTATCAGTAAATATTTTAATGTTTCACGGGGGAATCTAATATTTCCTGCTTACTAAACCTGTGATTATAGATAAGCCTAGTATTTGAGCAGTGGTGCAGTTTGTGAAGAGAAGTCTTCTTTGTGTACCTTGGCACCTTCCTATGAAATTTGTCCCCCTTGACCTTTTATTTATTTATTTGTTTATTTAAATTTATTCTCATAGGAGATTGTTTTCCCCTGGGTATTTTTTAGTTGACAAATGCAAATGTTCCTTCCTTTTAATTTAAACAAACAAACAAAAAAAAAAAAAAAAGCCTGAAACAATTATCAGCTGCTACAAATAAAAGATATCTTTGGAACCATCAAAACTCTGGCTTTAGAAGTTAGTGTGCTCCACCCAAATGCTTTTCAGGTAAAACCTTTTATTTGTTAAGGATGCAGGATAGCAGCAAAGCCTTGGCTGCCTAATGTTCTACTTTTTATGATCAAGGAGGCTTTTGCTGGGCTGTAGAACTGAGCATAAGCCCCTGCTTGTATCCCAGCACTAATGATGGTGAAACAACCAGGAGTGCTCCAGGTCCCTCTCTGGTGAACTCACAGCTGGCAAAACGGTTGAGGGGGGGAAAAAAGCCGCGTGAAACTATTGCCTGAGGAAAGCAGGACCATCTATCTCACTTCCACTGTTACCTGCCTCCAGGTGCATTGCTAAAAGTTGACACTTCCAGCTCAGCTTTCAGGAATTAATTCACATGACAGTATAAATGATGAAGGAGCACAATTTATTTGTGTTTGTTTTATTTTAAGCAGGGTTTTCTGAAGTGCTGGACAGGTAAAATAACTTTTTTTTTTTAAGTTGGCAATCAGTAACTTAATTTTGTATTTCTGTTCTTCTTGCAGTACTGTGTGCAAAAAACTTGGTGAAAAAGGACTTTTTCCGTAAGTTACAATTTTATACATTTATTTATAGATGGAATAAATATTATGCAAGTTCTATAGTCCAATGTTTGCATGTCATCATTATATTAAGATATTTGCAGTAAGGGGGCTGAAGGCTTTGATGTTTTATTTCAGGGCTTCTGTTTTTGTCTCAGGTAACACTCATAGCAGATCATAATAATAATTAAAACACTGACACACTCTGTCTGTTTTTATGGGAGTGGGAAACAAATTTACCCACTCAGGCAAATTACATGTTTTTCAGATTTAGTGCCATATATTTATTAAGTCATTTTTCATCTAAGAACCTTTTGTCAAGCAAACAGATGTGCTCCTTAATTATTAATAACCAGCTCATAACACCAACGTACTCTGAAATTATATTTTAATTAATTTTAATAATGTTTTGAAAGAAGTGCTAAGAAGTAGATGAAGAAGGCAGAAAGGAATGCTATTGCCTGTGTCCTGCACAGATCACCTGCCTGCCACCTCCCACCTGGGAGCAGGAGGAATTTGGAAGAGCAGACCTGAGTTTTGGAAAGAAATAGAAGAGGCAGTGATTTGAGATACTTCTAAAACATTGCTTATATCTGAATTTCTGTATTGATTACAAGTTCATGGGTGTATGACAGTTTGAAAAACCCCCTCAGGATGTGCAGTGTGTGATGCTGCAGCACTGATGTCCCAAGGTCCCACTCCCTTGTCCCCACATGCTTTCTGTGACACTTACCCTGAGCCCTCTGCTGCCTGAGCAGCTCTGGCTGAGTCACCTGAAATGCAGCTGGGACAAAATTGCACCTCAGCAGATGTGGTGAATGTCCCCCCACCTTGGTTCCTCCAGCTGGCTCACTCAGTGAGGGGGGGAATGAATGAGAGTGAGGGGAGAGGGGCAGGACCTGGGGAGTCAGGGCTGGGACCATCCCTTGGGTGAGCTCAGCAGGAGGTGCTGATCATCCTGGGCTGCTCTGCTCCTGCTGCTCTTCCAGCCCTGGATCTGGAGTTCAGCACCATCTTTACACTGATTTCTGGTGTTTAGATGAAGCTGTGTTCAGTGTTCCTTAGGTACTGAGCTGGCAGCAAACGGAGCACAAAGCCAGCAGTACGCCAAGTGGATCCTAAAAGCAGAAATAACCTCTTAGAGGCACCAATATCAGCCAAAATTGTGATTTTATCTTAAACATATAAAGAATATAACTCTGTTTTCTCTGTCTTTGACTTCTTTGTATACTGAGAATTTACTCAAACCTAAATTAGGAAGATTAAGGTGTTTTGATTTTTTTTTTTCCCCCCAATGTGTTTGACTTACACAACTTTTTCTTAGTCCATATCAGTGAAATAAATTGCTCATTTACCCATTTCTTGTGCTTAATACATCATGTTATTCCCATTCATTAAGTAGGGGTCTTATTTATGAATAAAAGGCAAATAAATCTTCAAATGAAAGATTAAATAACTGAGCAATGATAAAGGACTTCACAGCATCCTGATCCATTTGGTAACTTTTTTTTTCTTTTCCTCCTTGTAGGACTTCCTGATCCCTTTGCTAAGGTTGTGGTGGATGGATCTGGGCAATGCCATTCTACAGATACTGTGAAGAATACACTTGATCCCAAATGGAATCAGCATTATGACCTGTAGGTGGTAACAGTGATAACCAAAGGTTTGAAGTGAAATCCTCTAAATTACACAGACAATGTCAGATATTCTTTATCCTGTCCTATGTACAGCTTGGAAAGTATCCCAGAGTTTATTAGTTTGAGTGAAAAGTCCATCTAGCAAAATTCCACTTTCTCATTTACCTCAAAATTTAAACACTGCACTTGTTTTTCTGGTGCTGATGTCTGCAGCATGCTTACATGAACTACAGTGTTGTTTTATTGTGGTATTTTCATGTTAAAATGAAGCAAGTAGTTTCCCTCAAACTGCTCTTGATGCAATTTTTGTTGGTTGTGGTGCTACAGTATCTTTTTCTCTGTGTGCCTTTTGTTCAATTTTCTCTCCTTCCTGTCATTTTCTGTCCCAAATGTTGTTCTCACTCTGAATTATTGTTATCATCACTTGAGCACTTTTTGGTGCTTTTGAGCAGTAGAATCCATATGGCACATATATGTCATGGCTTTCCTCTTTTTCTAAAGTATAGAATATTTCTGTACAATATAAGTTATTAAAGCTTTGATTTTTATGTAGGTCTCTGTGCATGCTTTATTTTCCTTGTCTTTTATTCTTGATCTTTTTCCTTGGGATGAAAGATGGGGAAGAGAAATGAACTGTTTTGCATCATTGTATTCTCCTGTTCTGATCTCTGACTCTTTCCCCCATGGCTCCATTCCCTGTCCTGTATTATTAGAAACTGTTTGAGCATATTTATGCTGACTTTGGCCATCACCAAACCTGCAGTAAATTGGTATTGGTACACAGACAATTTCCTGTCCCTCTTTTTCTCAGTGAAGAGAAGCAGCTTGATGGTCTCACAGCAGAATATGAAAGGCCTGGTTTCAAGTCATGTCTTGATCTGCTCTTTATTTGAATATCCAAGACTAAATATGTCAAGTCCTTGTTCATAATGTGTTAGTGCAGGATACAGAACATTTTCTTCACTGCTGAACAAAGTATCATGGCAGTTTAGTGAAAGAATGATACTATGGTTTTATTATCCAAACCCAGTTCAAGCTTAGATTCTGTATGTAGACTGTAATTCATGTTCATTAGAGAAATAGATGCAAAACAAGTTTTAAGTTCATGTGTAGCAAATGAATCTCTTTTCAATTGAAAGAATTCTAAGTTAACTTGTTTTTTTAATGGTACTAACTAATGGTACTAAACCTATCAAAATATTGATTTATACAGAATGGAGGTTTCAGACCTTTGCCTTTCCATGTCCTCTCCAAGGATCAGAGTAGAGCAAAGGAGAAGTCCCTGAAACCAAGCACAGACTTTGATTGTTTTTTAGTTAGGTGGCTCTGTTAATGAGCATTAATGCACAGCTTTCCAGGGATGGAAGGTGGGAAGTGCTGAGTGCAAATCCTTCTGTAACCTTTGTGCAACTGGGGAAGGGACTCTCCTGTGGGAGAAGGGAGGGCATGGTTTGGCACTCTGGGAATTCTGTGTGTCAGAATTCTGTGTGGAAGTCACTGGCTCCCCGTGGCTGCCCCAGTACTGGCCAGTTTGAAGTGCTGTGGGACAGTGGAGTTGTCTGGAGTGGCTGTCAGGGATGCTCAGTGCTCCCTGGGCTGATGATTTGATTCCCTTCTGGAGAAAAGAAGCAGAGGACGTGGGAAATGAGGGAGGATGTTGATATGCAACAAGAGTAATGGAAAAAAACTGTAAAATCTTCAGAAAAAATTCCCTTCTGGTTGTAACTTTTAAGGAAGGATGATGAGAAGGTATTTTTTAGGTTGTTTTATAGAACAAGCCATGGTTGTATCTGGATACTGTATTGTCTTTCCAAGGCTGTGATTGTAATCCACAATATATTACAAAAAGAAGAGAGAAAAAGGGGGGTTCTGGCAGAATGTTTTGCTTGAGCAGATTTGAAGCATCTCTTGCTGGATTGTCCAATGGAATTTAGACCTGTGTGAAGTATTTTTGTGGGTGGTGATTTGTTTTTTTTTCTTGTTCAGAGAAGTTCCCTTAAAAAATTATTTTGTTGAATTAGTGTATTATTTTCAATATAAAATCTTTTCCTCTAAGGAAAACTACTTTGTTTGATTCTGGCTGTTGAATTCCCTGATGTCAGAAGTATATCCAGTACTGCTAAACCAAAGTAAAATTCAGTGTAGTGTCAGGCCTTGTTATTAGAAAATAATCCTTTCCCTCTCCAAATTTTCTTCATAATAATTTAACCCCTTTTATAGTGTCATCTGTTATTCCTTACTCTAGGGGAATGTATTTGCATTTATAAACACCACATTTTCATTTATTATCACCAACATTTTCATTTATTATCTTCACTTCCTATTTAAAACAGCAGTAAAAGATTAAATCTCTTTGGTACAACAACTCACTGCCTGGCTGTTATTGTCAGGTAATTTTTTACTGTATAATATACTCAGTGTCAGGTCTCAGCTTTTCATCTGCACCAGATATTAAGATAATTTTTTCATGTACCATATGGTGGCAGATGCAAATGGCACAGTCAGATGGAGCTGTTGTAATATATTCATGCAGTAATGTCTGAATTAAGCTGCTAATTCCAAGAGAATTTTGTGGCCTGCTAACCTGATTCAGCATAAGTAGATATTCTGTTGTATAAGAATTTTTCAGAAGGACTTCTGCAGTGTTCTAAAGAGCAAAAAGGAGTTGGCTTCTGCCTTATGTGGTTCTTAATTCAGCTCTTAGTGTGAAAAGGAAGTGGTTGAATTAGCTGCTTGGATTCTTCAGCCTAGATGGGTGTGTGTGTAGAGAGGGGGAATCTGGGAGACTTTCCAGAAAGAAATTGCCAAATAGTTGCTGTCTGGATGTAGTTTAATGTCAGTAAAATACCATGCTTGCCCTGGATGTATTCCCCTTCCTTATTTTCAGTCTTGTTTGTGTTTCCCCTATTGTTCAGGCCTTTCCTCAGAGCTTTTGAATAACTAGACTTGACACATTTACAGCCTTCTTGCATTCAGAACAAAACTACCTAAACCAGCAGTTCAGGAACTTAAATCCCCTTTTTCTCTTCCTTCCCTTTCTTCCCTCCTGTGGTAGCCAGACCTGTCCCACCTTGCCCTGCCCAGTCTGCCCCAGCCTCCCCAGCAGCCCCTGCCCTTAAGGCACAGCAGGTCCCATCCCCTTTCTCTCTGAAAGGTGTTTGTACCATCATCTCCACCAAAACCTGCTCATGGTCCCAGCTTTAGTCTGTGCCCCTCAAGTCCTCACCCCCAGGCTCCTCTTCTCCTTTGGGATCTCTCTCCAATGGAACCTCACCCAACTCCCACAAATAACTCTCTCTCTTCCCAAAATCTCCTCACTGCAGCTTCTGCTGCTCTCTGGTGCCTCCACATCCTCGGGCTGCTGCACTGCTGTGGCAGAATCACTTTTCTCCCCCAATCCTCCTCTGTTTTGTTTAGTTAATGCTAAGGATCCTGGATTTTTCTCAGGGAGAGAAGGCAGCAGCTCTGCCTTGGTGCTGCTTTAGACAATCCCATCCTAGATGAGCTCCTAAAGAGCCATCAGACAGCTCTGTGCAACTCCTTTTCCTTCTCCACGTGGGGCTTTTGGATGAAGCTGATGCCCTTTGCAGCAGCCAGTGAGTACCAACCACGTGTCCCAGCCCCATCCCTGCCCCTTTCCAGCCCCAATCCTGCCTCATCCCTGGGGACCATCCCAGAGGCTCAGACACCCTTCAGTTGCTGCACAGATGGGAAATGCCAGGAAGGAAGTGAATGAAGATGGGAGAAAAATATTGGGGTGCTATTTTTCATTCTGTCTCTTCACACCCTCTTCTCCCCAGTCTGAAAGCAGTTGGTAGCTCAAAGCAGAACACTGAGATGATACTAGAAAAAAAAATCAAAAATGGGAAAATGGAGAAAAAAAACCAAGTAATTCATCCAGGTCGTAAAAACAGTCTGTGTGACAGCATGGATTAGAAATAGGGAATTCCTGGCTTCCCAACCTGAGTTCGTACCTCGTGATGCTGCATTTTTCTCTCTTTCTGGAGGGAGTATGTCTGGCTTGTGATCAGGAAGAGGTGTGTTTTTTCAGGAATATATTTTTCCACTTTCTTCAGTCCACATTTCTCAGCAAGGTGAACTCTTCAGGGAAGGTGTATGTAATGCCATGGGGATGAAAAGTCACTTCATTCCAGACCTTCCTCAGTGCTAGACAAAATAACAATTGTCTCCATGTTCTAAATTTTTATTTAAATAATTTAGAGATTTCTAGTAAGGCATGAATTTGATTTTTTTTTAAATTAGAAATGGAAGTGCTAAGAGTAGGGAAATTAAAATTTCTGAACATGCAGTTCTTAACCAAAGACTTAATTGTAAAGGTTCAGAAAATATGAAAGTCAATAAAATGTCTATGCAATTGAATTTCTATGTTTCCACTTCTTTAATACTAATCTCATTGTCTCTGTTGAAGTCCTGAAGCTGTGGAATAGATACTGCTGATAGGCTAGAGGAAAAAAAGAAATACAAGCTCCAAGAACTTTAATTACAAGGAGGAAGGGAGAGTTATCCCACAAAATGGGGGGTTCTGGTTTTCTGTTTCTGGTTTGGTTTGTTGCACTTTATTTTTTGGAACATTCTTTTTTAATAAAAAAATAAAATTCCTAGCTCAGGCTTTTATGTTGGAACTTTATTGCCAGATGATGTAAAACAAATGTAACTTATCCACCAAATGAATTGGAAATGTCAGCTCATCCTACTGTCACTCTCTAAACACAACCATGGGTTTTTATGCCTGAAATGATGCAGAGATGTAGATGAAATATTTTGCTGTAAAGCCAACTAGATGTTACTTAACTATTTATTTTCTTCCTTTATTAAAAAAATAGACATTTTTATTTGGAAAAATGCAGCTTGTCTTGCTTATTTCCTTTTAAAGTGTGAATCAGCCCAGGTTTTTGGGTGCAAAAATCAAGAGTAGATTATAGAAGAATGTGGAGTTCCCACCTGCTTGGTGTAGATGGTGACTGTTCATCCCAACCCTGAGAACCTCACCCTGAAACATTGCAGGAATTCTTGGAAACTGTGTTGTGTATTCAGCTGTTCTACATATTATTCAAACTGTTCTGTTATGAAATTGTGTTTAACCATATACCTTTGACTTTTTTAAAGCAACAAGGAAAACTGGAAAATTCAAGACAGGTCATGATAAGTCTTTATTTTTAAGTGCACCTAAATTGTTCTCATAAGAATTTATTTTAAGTACATAAAGCATTGTAAACTGCAACTGTGCACGTGATTACCCATCTTCATCTCGTTTCTTTATGCAAAATTGGCATTGTCAAGGTTGTAAGGCCAAAAATCTGACCTATATTACACAATCAGTTTACTATTCAAAAAACTTTGGGGCTTTTTAATGTGAAGTTTGTGTTTTGTTTGGGTTTGGTTTTGTGTAAATGTGCAGTGGTTACTTTTAACCGTGGGGTTTTTCTGTCTTCTACTTCTTGGGTCAGTTGCTGTCTGCAGGTGGGAAAAAGAAGTTGTACAAGTTCTGTTTTTCGGAAAAGGAAAAATGGGAGAAGTATTAACTTGATCAGCTGTAATTTTAAGCCATGCCAGTTAGTTCAATTATTTGGTTTGCCAACCTTGACAGTATCATTTCTATCTTTATGAAAATATTAAGATGTTTAAAAGCCAGTAAAGCCACAGTCAATGGGGAGATGTATTTAGACATTGGTTGATCAGTTTTCATTTAAAAACAAACAAAAAAGAAGCACTTAGCACTAAACTAAGGCCAGAATTTGTGGTCTGGGAAGAGAGAACTACAAGCAATTCTTGGGATCTAAGCCATAGTTACAAATTCATTTCCCTCGACTTGAAACAGCCATAATAATTCAGTATTGGCAATCACTGATATATCTTGAGTGTTTTGAAACTGTCCTCTGAAAGTTTTGAAAACAAAAACAAGCTCGCAAAGCAATTGCCTCTGAAGAGCAAAGCTTCAACCAAAAAAAGCAGAAGTAAAACAGCCTGCAGTGTGCAGGTTTCCCAAGGCAGTGCACACAGATCCAGGTTTTTGTCTGTGGGAATGCTGCCAGGAGAGTCCTGGGCAGGAGGGGACCGTGGCACATCCCAGCCAAGCCCCTGTGGCCTGGCTGTGTGGCTCTGAGGTGTGATGAGTGTCCCAGCCATCCCTTCCTGAGGGTAAATCAGCCTCCCTGGGCTGGGGGAGCTGCCCCTGGGGGATGCCTTGGCCTGGCAGTGCTGCCTGCTGGGGCTCCCTGCACTCCTGGGCCTTGCAGGAGCAGCCCCAAAGAGCTCCTGGCTCCTGCCCCACGCTGGGGCTGCTGTCCCCAGACACTGCTGGGATGCCACAGCGTTGTCCCCTTGGGGCAGATGGGGCTGAGCATGTTTGTGGCTGCTCAGAGAGCTGTGGTGGAGAGCCAGCCCACAGCCTGCTGGTGTTGCTGTTTGAACAGATTTCAGTTCCTGTGAATGCCCCCTTCCCAAATGAGGCTTTCAGAGCAGTTTGTATTCAAGTGAGCTCCTCCATGAGACATGCTCCCATTGAAGTACAGTGTGCATCTTACCTGCAGATGACTTGCTCTCTCTTGCCATTACAGTGTGTGTTAAATTTTTAATGAGGTGGTTGATGATCTTTCTTCCCCCTAAGGTGGTTTCTGATGCATCATCAAAGTGTTCAGTGAGTGCCACTGACAGTGCCGTTTGTTCCACGTTTTTCAGATACATTGGGAAGTCGGATTCAATAACGATCAGCGTGTGGAATCACAAGAAAATTCATAAAAAGCAGGGAGCTGGTTTTCTGGGTTGTGTCAGGCTTCTCTCAAACGCCATCAACCGCCTTAAAGACACTGGTTGTAAGTAAGCTAAGGACAGGTTTCTTCTCTTTCAGCCCAAGCTTGCATGTACAGGCTTTTGAAAAATGACACTTAATTGGGTTTTTGCTGGCTTTTATAAAGCTTTTGTATTCCAGGTGGTTTGTGATGGTGTTTTGTTTTGTTGTATGATTTTGTGCCCTCATTTTGTAGATCAGAGGTTGGATCTCTGCAAGCTTGGGCCAAATGACAATGATACTGTTAGAGGACAGATAGTAGGTGAGTAAAGGTTTTTGTCTTCTAGTTCTCTTTTTATCTTTGATTTCTATAGTAGCTATAGAAATAACTCTTCTAGATGTCAGTTTTCTATATATTCTATTTTCTATATATTTCTATATATAATGGCTCCTGTCTACTGCCAGAGTCATTTGGACCTCAGGCTAGAATTATATAAATAATTACCCCCCCCCAACAAAATCAAACCAAACAAAAAAAACCCCACAAAAAACCCAAAGAAAACCAACCCCCCCCAAAAAAAAACCAAACCAAACAAACAAACAAAAAAAAACAACAAACAACAACAAAAAAACCCCAAACCAAAATGCTCAAACCACCTAAAAAGCCCCAAACCAAAATATAATAAATGTTGCTGCAAATAAGACCATAGATAATAAAAAGAAAAAAGTTAGAAAGTTTTTAATTTCACTGTAAAGAATGGTGGCAATTTGAGTGTGAACTCTCTGTGAAAAACTGACTACAAAACTCTTGGCCATTGAGAGCTCCAGCAAGGTTGTGCTTCCTTTAGGTTTTGGGGAAAACCTAAAAAGCATCTTGCTTATAAGCAAGTAAAATTGCTGTCTGGGATGACTTGATCAATTAATTTTGTGTTTCCATCATTGACTTATTAACAAGTCTGTCAACAACCTCAGTAACTGTGCTTTGTCATTCTATGAACTCATGAATTTCAAATAACTTCAGAATTAAAAAGAAGCCAGCAAATTGAAAAGCAAGTATCCACAAAAAACTTCATAAATACTCTCTTTTTGGTGCATTTTCAGTTCTTTGTTCGGTCCCTTCTCAGTTCTCAGCATTTCTAATAAGTCATGTAAGTCAAAAGTTGGTCAGGATAAGGAAGTTCTTTATTTATACAGCAAGATGTTAATGAGAATGTTTGGACATGAGGGAAAGGAAAGTGATTTTTTATGTTCAATTTTTAGTTGAAATTTTATCCAAACAGCACTTCTGTCAGCCAGGGAACACCTCTGAAATATTAGTCAGCAAATAAGTGTGTTTGTTTGCCTCCTCTGTTGAATAACACCTGTGACTTTACCTCTTGGTGTTGCTTTAATCATCTGTCTCTGTCTGATCTGCATGTGCTTGCATTAAGATCAGAGTGTGGTGGCACAGGAGAGTGAAATGATGGTAGAAATGTGGATTTGTAAGTGCATTGCTGACCCTTCAGGCTGTTCTCAATTAAATTTTCCACATGAGCTTGCACAGAAGAGTAAAGGATGAATCAGTCCCTTCTCTGGGGTGTGTTTTGCTGTGGGTTTGGTTTGCTTGCTGGCTTTGCTTCCCTGAGCATCCCTGTGTGTGCAGCTTTGTTTGGGGGGTGCCCTTGGAGGGGAGGCTGAGCTGGGAGCACAGGAGAGCAGCTTCAGGGTGTGCTGGGAGCTCCAGAGCACAGAGCAGGGACTGTGCTCTCATGCTGCCCTCCAGAGTATGAACTCACATCCTGGTCAGCATCCTGGGGAGTGCTGCCATTCATTAAAGGGGAAAAAAACAATCCAGAAACCCCTCCCCAAGGCAGAAAGGTCTGGGAGGCCTGTGGCAAATGCATTGCAGTGTGCAGTGACAAAGAGACTTCAGAGAGAGCTGGTCAGGGAGAAGTAGTCAGAGGTAGCCAGGAGTGTGGGCACAGGCTGCACTGCCAGGCTGCCTTCAGCTGATGTGCCAGAGCACCTCTGGCTCTCCTGGGATGCTGCTGGTGCTGCCCCTGACACCAGGAGCTCTTGGATTGTGCACTGAACCTACAGAAAAGCACCTTGTCAGGTTACAGCAGAGACCCAGAGCAAATCTGTGTTCTGTTTTCTGTTGATACCATCAGAAAGGTCTGGTTTACTCAGTCATGGTTCTGTTTTAATTTAATGCATCCTTGGTAAGATTCCAGAGACTCCTGTCTTTTTTTAATTAAGTTGTCATTATTAATCTTCTTATATTTTAATCTTTCTTCACTAATGCAACTTTATTGAGTGAATGAATGAGCCTGAGTAAAACTAGATAATTCCACTGCAGTAGTTAGATGGTAGAGAACTCTGGATTAAAAATAAGTAAAAGGCAGAAAAAGTTATAAATATACTCTCAGTTCTTCCAATTATAAACTCTCTTAAATTAACAGACCATGCAAGATTGCAAACCAGTATTAAAATGTAATTGATGCTTTCAGTAGATGATAATCTTACAAATCAAGTGCACAGTGGGTATGACTTGGTACAGGGACCAAGGAGATCTTTATCTTAAATCCCAGGTTGTCTTCAGAGAGGAAGAAAAGGGGGCATTTTCAGCAATGGATCCAGAGGCACCTGAATTGTGTCTTAATCTTGCAGCTCTTCTATGCCACTCCTTTATTTCTGATGTGACAGTGCAGAAAAAAATAAACCCTTACTTATTACAAAATGAAGCCGTGCACAAATTTTGTTCCTCACGTAGGCAAAGGGGAGGCAATTGCCTTTGTTTATTTGCTTGCCAAACCCTGCCTACCTGCAGTGGTGTGAACGTGCAGTGTGTGGGGGGGTTGTGGCAGAATAAATGCATCATGTGAGATCCTGATTTGGTTGAATTTGAAGGTGTCATTCTCTCTAAAGTTGTTTTGTAATGTTAGAGTTCATGGACCATGAGGGGTTAATGTGGATTAGGAATGCAGCAGGTTCTCCAGGGCTCTCTGGGTTGGTCTGTTGAGTTCTAAGCATCAAAACATGTTGTTGTTGAAAATCTGGGGACTCAGGCAAAATCTGTCAGTTCTGTTCCAGCTTTTTAAACTTTCTGATCTTTACAAAAGTTTGGTTGCATCCAGGTTAAGGTCTGTAAGATCATTTCAGTGCATATAAGTAGGACTTGAAGACAGTTGTCCAGAGGTATGTTAATGCCACCTCAAGAAATGTGGGCCACAGCACGTATTTAGCTTTTTAAGCAATTGTTTTATTGTTAAAGGCATAACAAAACATCAAAAAACCACCCCAACCCCACAGGAACACAAGTGTCATAAATTATCAGATTGGACACTTTCGAACTGTGATATTGGGAACAAAAGCAGCCTAAAAAAAATCTTTGTTTTCATAATTGCAGTACAAAAGCTTCAGGCATAAATACCCATTACAGTGAATCATGTAAAAAAAATTAAAAGTGAAGCAGTTTTGGTGAGGGCAAGCAAGGGCTTTTCAGGCTTCTTTGTGTGAGTTGCATTTGACTTCTTATTACTGGTGTTAGAAAGTAGCCAATAAACTAAGTCTGAAAGTGCTTCTAGCAGTTATATTTTGCCTGGTTTTGTGTTTGTGTGTCTGTGTGTGTGTGTGGAAACCCATGGGTGCACAAAATACGTGAAAAGGAGTCAAAATCAGGGAGGAATTCCTTATTTTAGCTCTTCCTGTTCAGAGTTCTGCTGTTGCCCCTGTCCCAGCTGCGTGTGAGGTGGCACCCCACTGCCACCAGTTGAGTGTCACAGTCCATCTCAACACACAAAATTAATTGCAGCTTCACTGCTCACTTCCTTTTCTGCCTTAACATGCACTCATATTCCTTAAGCTAACTTTTTTAAAGTAAGATGTAGAGAATTCCACGTATGAAAACAGAGTTCCTTTGCAAACATCTTTGATTTGTGAGAGGGAAAAAATATCCCAAAACTGTCTCAGCTTAGTTCTCCAAATTGTACCAATTCTCTTTCAAATGTAACCACAATTTGCATTCAGATGCCACATCTTTAATAACTCTTCTATTATCCTAATAGTCAGTCTTCAGTCCAGAGACCGAATAGGCACAGGAGGACAAGTTGTGGATTGCAGTCGGTTATTCGATAACGATTTACCAGATGGGTAAGCTGACATCACTGTGATGTAAACACAAATCCAGCTCATACAACAGACTTCTGTGATAGTGAGAACTCAGTGTGCAAATAAATTGTTTTAAATGTTGCACTCAGAGTTCTGCATTCAGGACAGGAGCTGAGCCAGCTGGGGTGCACAGAGCAGTTGATAGTTTGGCTGTTGTCTTATCTCCACTTGGAAAAGGGGAGGTGACATATGTAAAGAAATGCTTTGAAAAATAACTTGTCCAAGAAAACACATATTTCAGATTAAATCACAGCCAGCAAAGTGCCTTATGCATGCAGTAGTTTTGTAGCAAGGAAGTGACCACACTGCCTGGCTGCCCTTCTGCAGCACCATGCAGAGGTGTAGATCCACTGTGATAAACATGGATCACTTTTTCTTCATGCACCTCTTAGGAAAGAAAACGTGACTGAGAAGGGCAATGCAGCCCAAGTTCTTGCTGTATTTACCTTCCAAAAGTAGGGTTTAGGATTCTTGTTTGTCTCTGGGAGAGTTAATGACATCATTATCACCTAGAACAGTTTTGCAAACACAGGAAAATACTCTGGTTTAGGTTCTGGTGCTGTCAGCAACTTCTTCAGAGCAAACACAGACTTTCTGAATGTGATTCTTGGCAGGTAAAGACTGGAGAAAATGAGTTTTCAGAGGATGAATTTTGAAATGCAAATCATCATCCTGGTCTGTAACAGCATTCTTTTGTTAATTTGGAGTCAAGATAAGTCAAAAACGTTTTTGAAAATGCTTCTAAATTTTCACTTCAGAATGTTCCTTGCATAAATATTGCTCACTTAATTGTGTAACTGCAAAGTTTGCTGTACAGCCTCGTGTATTTCAGTGTGCAAATTTAATGATAATTCAAAAGTCACATTATTTGAAGCTGACTTTTTAATGAAAGCAAGCAGTGCATGAAGATGCTATGAAAGCATTTCTGAGAGTCAGTGGTCAAAAGAAGTTAAATGCATTATTAAACATGTTTCCAAGAAGTTCCTTTATGTGGCTATTAGGATTTAATTCAAGTCATTATTGAATATGAAGGTGTGATACTGTTAATGATGTGCCTGGTTTCAAGGGAAGAATATGTTCAGCCATTTCTGAATTGAACTTTCAGTTGTTTCCTGTCACCTCACTCAGCTAACGTGATTCATAGCAGCGTAAGTCTTCCTGAGCTGGGCATTTCTGTTGGAAACGTTTTGTGCCCTGGTTTCCTGGAAATGCCACTCAGTGCCTTATGTGTGCCTGTGTGCCCTGCAGGTGGGAGGAGCGCAGGACTGCTTCTGGAAGGATCCAGTATTTAAACCACATCACAAGGACAACTCAGTGGGAGCGACCCACACGGTGAGGAGTTCCCTGGGATGCTGTGGGGAGGATGGAGTTTGGTTACTGAGCAGTTCCAAGGGGCTCTCACAAGGGGATTGGATTGCTCATTCCTCTGCTCAGACACTCTGCACAAGCTGAATGCTTTCCTTCTTCAGCATCCTTCTCCTTCAGTCTGCCTAATATTTAACTCAGAAGATCATTCTGACTGCTTTTTTTCCCTGCCCTGGTTGTAACATCTCTGCTTTCTTGTGGAGATGCTGTGGTAGAGTTCTATAAATACAGACATTACATTTTGCAGACATCTTAAGGGGTGAAGAAGTGGGACCATGAGTAGCTGTCAGACCCTGCTCTGTGACCATGTAACCCAGAACAGTTGCAGCTGATGGCTGCAGAGTGTGTTTGGAAATCATTGTGATCAGTTTTTCTGATCACTGTAAATGTGTGTTGTGAAACTGTTCCTCAAGCCACTTTTGCCACAGGTTTCAGGCAGTGTCATTGCATTTTTATCAGAATCCTCTGCAGATTGTCTGTGCCTGCAGATGTTCTTTTCCATTCTCAATATATTCCGGTCTCTGCATGGATATATTTGATTTTAAATAATCTGGACTGTTAACACTGTCAGCTCTGATACATGTTTGCAGTTTTGGATTGAAAGGACTGAAGAGCTTTTTGTTTTCCTATTTCTGTTTTTCCTGGTGTATTGAAATACCCATTCTAAGCTCTAGACACAGTAGAAAAACAAATGCAAAATGCATAATTTGTGTTGGGGATTTCTTGTGACCTTGTAAATCCCCCTTTAACCCATTTAAAATCCTTTTGAAAGCGGCATTGAAAGCAGATACAAAATCATGCTGGTCAATGTTGCTCTTGTGAGCAACTGCTTTTTTTCTTGCTTAGCTCTTCTTCACCATCCTGGCCTAATAACATTCCTTAAAAGTTAGAAGGAATAACAAGGCCTGATCAATTCCTCAGCCACACAAAGGCAAGGTGAGAAAGTTTGGAGGTTATCGGAACAACACAACCCCCATGGCAGGGAGAAATGATGAGGAGGACTCCATCTTATCAGAAGGCTAATTAATGACTTTATTATACTATGTTATTCTATACTATATTACACTATATTACATCACATCTAAACTGAATCTGCCAAGGACTCAGCTCAAACTGCACAGAATCTCATGACTGTCATCCCACAGTCCCCACACACACACCTGGATTCAATTGGCCAGTGAATCAAAACACTCACACCAGAATCCAATTATCAGTTCCCTTCAGGTAAACCATCTTCCATGATGCATTCCACTTGTGAACAACACAGGAGCAGTAAATGAGATAAGAATAATTTTTTCTGTCTCTGAGGTTCAGAGAATGTGAAATATTCTTGGGAAGAATTGTGCCTTGCTTTTCTCAATGAAAGGAAATGTGGCAACAGGAGGTGAGGAGGTTCCTGGTTCCTCTGGTGAGCGCAGACCAGGAGCTTCCTGCTCCAGTTGAGGTGTCCTGCTGTGTAAGATCCGTGTCTTGGGCTGTTGTTTGAGTCCACTCTGGCTGGCTGTGGACCCTGGCCTACATGGTCTTACATGGACAAAGCAAAAGACAAGAAACACTCTTCTCCACGTGGGAATGAGTGCCCTGTTCATTGGCTTGGGAAGGGACACCTCAGACTCTGAAGACCGCCCAGGTGGAAGAGAGGGCGTTGCTTTCTTGCAGGGGACCTTTATACCCGAGGAGGGGGGCAGGAGAAGAGGACCACAGCCAATGGGATACCACTGAGGAGGGGTAACCAGGGGCCAAAGCAGCAGAGGGGATAGCAGAGGGGTGCGTGAGGGAGAGACCCTGTGATGGGAGAAGGGAAATAATCTACGTGACATAACATACTCAGTACAAATTTCAAATCACCCAGTGCAAAACAACAACTAAATAAACTGTTTAGTGCAATGCAACACTGCTGGGCATGTCACTGAGGTGTCCCCAGAGCCCGGGGTGCAGCTGCCCCAGGTGTGACCCTCATGGCCGCCACAATGAGGTTGTCCTGCTGTCCCCAGGCCAGCAACTGAGTACTCAAGCCCGGTGAGCACAGACCTGCTGCAGTTGAGGTGTCCTGCTGGGCAGGTCACTGAGGTGTCCCCAGAGCCTGGGGTACAGCTGCTCCCCCACAGGTGTGCTGTGTGACCCTCATGGCCACCACACTGAGGTTGTCCCGCTGTCCCCAGGCCAGCATCCGAGTACTTGAGCCTGGTGAGCACGGACCTGGTTCCTCTGGTGAGCACGGCCCAGGAGCTTCCTGCTCCAGTTGAGGTGTCCTGCTGGGCCCGGGGTGCAGCTGCTCCCCCTCAGGTGTGCTGTGTGACCCCCATGGCCACCACACTGAGGTTGTCCCGCTGTCCCCAGGCCAGCATCGGAGTACTCGAGCCCGGGCAGGCCCCTGAGCTGCCTGGTGGATGAGAACACTCCCATCGGCGGCACCAACGGCGCGTCCTGCGGGCAGGCGGCGGATCCGCGGCTGGCCGAGAGGAGGGTGCGCTCGCAGAGGCACAGGAACTACATGAGCAGGACACACCTGCACACCCCTCCCGACCTGCCTGAGGGATATGGTATGGAAATCAAAGAGGGGCACTCGTGGGGCTCTCAAGAAACTGGGAAATGGGTTGTGTCTTCTCATGGGGACGATATTTTCATTCCTTGGTTGAAGGAAATCGGTCTTTGTGAGTCTTCATGCTGCATTTTTTGTTCTTATATTTATTAATTTGTCTTGATTTCACAGAGCAAAGGACAACTCAGCAAGGTCAGGTCTATTTTCTGCATACTCAAACTGGTGTCAGCACGTGGCACGATCCAAGAGTACCTAGGTAAGAAATGATCACAGAATCACAGAATCTCTAGGTTGGAAGGGACCTTTAAGATCATTGAGTCCAACCCATGTTCTAATACCTCAACTAGATCATGGCACCAAGTGCCACATCCAGTCTTTTTTTGAACACATCAAGGGATGGTGACTCCACCACCTCCCTGGGTAGATGATTCCAGTATTTGACCACTCTTTCTGTGAAAAACTTCCTCCTTCATGCTAGCCTGATGGAAGTACCCTTAATATTTCAAATCAAAATAATTTAGGCAGTGCTCTCCTCAAAGTTTTATCTGGCTAATATTTCTAATTCTTGGCCCCTAATACATGATTTTAACACGTCATTCATCAAAATGAATTATTCTGTCTTCCCCAGTTCTTCAAGTTGGTATTGTAATGAAAAAATGAAAAACTAGGAAATAAATTACAGTAGTGTTTTGGAAACAGGAACAGTTCACTGATTCTAGATTTTGCATATGAATTAGAGCCAAGTCCAGAATTTAGTGCTCTGCAAAATAATAAAACAAACAGTAGAATCTGAACACTTCCAAAAGAAGTTCCATCAAGATACTTTGGTGAAAACTGGGTTGAATTAAAACAGTCAAACTGCTTTTCCTGTTGCAATTATCTCAACACTTGGAAACAAAACAAATCCTAAGTATTTTAAATTCCATGACCTTATTTACACAATATACATGTACGTACTGTTCAGGAAAATACATGTGACTATTACTGATGTGTTTGAAAGGAAAGGATGATAGTGGAAATTATTAGTAGCTTCTGATTGTCCTTTAAATAACCAAGAAATCCTGTTGTAAATGATAATAAATCCTCTTGTAAACACTTGTCTCCTAAAGTCCAGGAATGGTGGTGTGAGATTTATGTGGTTTGAAATTGGCAGGTTTGAAATTGAATTTTGTTACTGTTTTTCTGTTGGAAGATTGTACCTTGCTTTGATGCACTGCCTGCAGAGCTGAGGCTGCAGCTGTGTAGGAAGTCAGTGACTTGTGTATTATGCAAAACCAGGCTCTAACAAAAATAATATGAAGATCTAATCCTTAAGTTTGGGGTGTGATAGTTCTGCGTGCAATCTAAGTCAGCACTGCCCTGAGGTGTGGCAGCACAAACAGCAGGAGTGTCTCTGAGAACAAGAATTGTTTGCATGAGGATAGAATTTATGTCATTTCTAAGGAATATTGTATTTTTGAGGCTAATAGCCACAGTCATGTAGCCAGCAAAAGTAATCCCTGCAGTACAGCAGCAGTTTGTGGGGAATAGCAGCAGAAGTTCAGTCCCAGAGGTTCATGTTTCCCTTAGTGGCTGCTCGAGTCTTTGGAATCCCTGCAGACTGTGCCTTTTAAGGCATTCTGTCCCTTGGCTCTTTCCTCCCTCAGTTCCCATGATACTGGGAGAGCTGAACACCTTTGGGAAGAGCTGCACTGGGCAGTGTGAGGGGTCTGAGGGGTGAATTGCATCCATGAATAATCAGTGTATATTTTTGGAGACCAGCATTTGTTTTCAACAATGCTCTGGAATGAATTTACATCTTCCTAATTTCAGCAGAATTTTTCTTGAGACCTATTGAGCCACCTCTGCATTGCTCAGGGCAGAGCTGAGTCACTGTTCATCTACTTGATTTGAAATAGTTTTTAGAGAGCTGTTTGCTTCCCACAGGCTCCTGGGGTTCTGGGGCAAAACAGCCAGTGCCATACACATCCCATGTGGAATTCTTCATGGAAAGTCTAACTCTTCAGAAATACAGTTTTGTTTTGTATGAGTTTCTAAAGTGTGATTCACAGCTCCTTACGTGACTAACGTTGTTTTAAAAAATGTTTTCTGTCAGAATTGGTGCAGAACTGCAATTCCATTTTGACAAATATGGCAATGGTCTTTATTTTTGTTTGAAGCCTTTATTAATTTAACAGCTGAAGTTAGTTTGTGAAATGAGGGCTATTTGATAAGAACTTTTTTCCCCACGGCATGTGTTCTGGGGTGTGTGTTTTTGCTGTGGTGGGCTTGTACCTTGGGAGCAGAGATTCCAGCTGAACAGATCAGGTTTCTGAAACAATACATTTTCTCAGACTTCATGGAATTGTTCTGTTACATTTACGCTTGTTTGGCTCGGAGGCCAATTGCTGAGGTATTTTTCATTTTATATTTGTTTTCACAGGGATCTTAGCAACATCAATTGTGAAGAGCTTGGTCCACTGCCTCCTGGATGGGAGATCCGAAATACAGCGACGGGCAGGGTTTATTTTGTTGACCATAACAACAGAACGACGCAGTTCACGGACCCGCGGCTCTCTGCAAACCTGCACTTGGTCCTGAAGTGAGTCTGGAGCCTGCTTTGGGTTGGGATGTGCTCTGCCAGTCCCGGAGCCTTTAAGGAGTAGTTCTTTGACACATCACCAATTTACCCCGTTTCACGGCAAAGATGAGCTTGAAAAAAGGAGCATTTAGGCAGGAATGTGGCTGTTGTGATGCACAGGGAAGGGAAGCAAGTGCTGTCTGCTGGGAAAGATTGCCCGTAGGTTTTTTTTTCCTAACAGCAAGAGAGACACTTTGTTTTCTTTATACTTTATTCTATTTTCAGTTATGAAGAACTTGTTTTAAAACAAGAAGTTGCATGTGAGCCACTGGTGTCAAATACTGATAAGTTAGGAAGGGGTGCACAAGTGCCCAGCTATTCTCCTGGAGTAAAGGAGAAATAGCTCAGCTCCTGCCTTCAGTTTTAGAGTAGAACTAGTTGATATGTTCTCAAAATAAGGCCCCAATAATTTAACTCCGTTGTTTTACAAAAAGGATAAAACAGGAACCGCACATTTTTTCTGTCTTCGTGTTTTGATATCATAATTTCATCTCACAGTTTTAAAAAGAGAAGGGGAAACTTAAAAGAATTCTGGCTCGTGTTTTATTCCCTAGGCACTCATTACACACTGGGGATTTCCTACTAAAAATGGAAACCAAAAAGCAAACAAATATTTCTTTTTTCTCTCATTTTTTTTCTCTCAGACGCCTTGTACGTGGTACTTGGGAGTTTGATTCTATTGTTTCTCCTGCTAATACCTTTTAATACTCTTGGGAAACACCTGTAAAGTATTGAGTAGGTGTTAAGTGGAAGAAACAATGAAGAGTTGGTTGGATGGAAAGCCAGGCAGCCCTGGGTGAGGAGTCAGTAGGAGGAATAGTCCTGAAAGGAAGTGAATCATTGGGAAGAAAAGCTGAAGGAAAGAATAATGGGAACAAGCACGAAAAGACAAAGCTGAGGAATGGAAAGTCATATCCAGGAGACAGCATGTCTTTCATGCATTACACAAAAGCTGTCTAGCCTCTACCCAATATACACTTGAACCTCACACCCCAAGAGGGAGAGGAGCCTAAATACAGAAAATATGTTAGAGAAATCATTGGTTTAATATGTGTATGTTACAGGAGTTTAGTAAGCTGCCGTCATCCACAAACTTAGGGTGCTTTTTTTTTTTTTTAGTTTAAAACAAATCACTACTCAGCTGAATTGAAATTGGTGGTTTGAAAATAAAATGATCTTGAAAAAATCAGCAGTGAAGGAGCATGTTCATGTTTGAAACACAGAAAAGTTCCTAAAAATTCAGATTTAGGTATTTTACTTCAAGGAAAACTTAGTCCCTCTTAGCTTAAGTCCCTCTTAGCTACAGCAGTGCAATTCTGAAACTGTAGAAAGCTCAGTGAACTGGGTTGTATTTGACAAACTGGCCTCCTCAGGTGGGTTTATTTTGAAATGGCAGAAAGGGCACAGTAGCCAGTTCTGGATTGTGGAGGACAGATAGCAGAGCTACCTTTGTTAGCTGGAAAATCCAATTTGACTTTTAATTTCCAGAATCACAGAACCATTTAGTATTTATTTGAACTTAGAGTTCTCCTGCAGCGTGCTGAAGTTCTTCATTTGTCCATCTGTCTTTCATTAGGAAAGGATTTCAGAAACTCACCCAACAGTGTCATCAGCAAAGTCTGCTGCCTGATAAATCATTTTTGGTGTTTATTCTTTTATTACACCAAACAGGATGTGTGAAAGTTTCCCCTGCCTTGAGCCCACCTCCTTATTTGTTCTTTAAAAAACAAAAAAAAAGTAGTTTGCCGTAGGCCTGTCATTTTGTAAATTATCTAAGAAATAAGTTTAGACTTCGTGTGGGGATGGGTGTGATAGAGTTTTAGGTTCAAAGGCATGAGAAAAAGTTTATTCTCAGTGATACTTTTTCTGTTGATCCGAGTAAAACCATTTGTTCTTCCAGTTATGACATAGTAAGTTATGAAAATAATCAGACTTGTTACCCAATTCTGTTCTAAGACATTGACCAAGAGTTTGTGATAATTTTGATAAGTTATGGCACCTGAAAAGTATTTAGTTGTATCCTTAAAGCGCTGTATGGAATCAAGCATGGTCACTCAGCTGTGAAAACAAACTGGGAAATGAGATTTAGTGACCTCAAACACTCAGGTTTAGCTGATACTGCACTGATCATTTTTAGTCAAATCTGGAAGATGGCATTTTATTTTTCTCCTCCTAGTACTTCCTTATTTTGGGAAGCACTGTGTGGACAAAAGTAATGATTTCATTTGATGCCAACATCATGCTCATTTCAGAGATTACATGTCCTTTAAGAATGACCCCATCTAGCTCTGTGCTTTGGGGAACTGTTACTTTTTACCCTTAAACGTGGTATGGAGGGGTGCTCACTTTAGTGTATAAATATGGCCTTCTCTGGTAGTCCTATACAAGGAATATTTTCATTTAGTCCTCCTTATGGAATTAGACATTCCAGACGATAGAATAAGGATTTAGCTTTAATACTGTATAAAGTAAATACAGTTTAAATGAGATTCATATTTAAAACTAATCACAAGTGAAAGTTACCATGCACATGGCACAAATGACATAGAGCCACAGAACCAGAGCCAGTGTGTGTGTCTAATTTATTACAATGATTTGTGTTTTTCTGGGTGTCCCTGTGGAAAAGTCTGGAGGTGAATTTTGGTTGGCCAGGAGAGTTTTCTACTAGGCCTTGTCTCAAAACAGACAATGAAATGTAAATTTAATGGAAATTATAAAATACATTAAAATTAGTAAATTATAATAAATTAATTGTAATTTGAAATTATCAGTTTCACTTATGAAATTCTAAAATACATTAAAGCATTGTTTGTTTCCATCTATTTTTTTTTATCTTTGATATTTAAAAAAAAAAGAACTAGCCTTCCACTGGAAAACATTCTAAATTATAATGTTTCTTATTTATCCAGTAAATGTAGGCTATTCTCATGTGCTTCACAGAGAGATGATATTCTTAGGCTTTAAAAATACAGTTTTTATCCTGGGTTGCTTGGGAATGCCATACTAAAAAGCTATAAAAATATCCACTCACTGTGTACAAGAAACGACACAGAGAGAACATCTCTGCAACATGATCCATTTACTTTTCCTAGTAAGAAGTCAGATTTACCAAATCTCTTAGAATTGCTAGTAAAAATACTTGTTTATCTGTGCCAATTAGTTCCATGTGAACTCCCACATTCCTGTGGTCCAGACTAGGCCAGGTACAAGGGACAAGGTCCTTGCCAGGCTGCCAGTACAAACATCTTTTTGTAAGCTTACTCTTTTCCAGACAAGCCATTTAAAACAGACTATGGTATTGACTGGAGATTAGAGGCAGAGTGTTTGGCAGATCCTTGAATTTTAAAATGGAGGAAGGGAAAACACGCAAAGGAAATATGGAAACATGGAAACGGTCTCTGAGAAATTCAGTGTCAGCAGCTTAGTAGTAAAATTGTATGGATAATACCTTATTGTATGTGCTGTAACCTTTTGCATACTTTGTAGAGTAGCACTAATAGAAATAACAAACCCTAAAAACACCTGATAGTTGCCAAGAAAGACAGACCCATATGTCTTTAGTCAGGATAAAATCGCTCTGAATTTATTCTTTACTGGCCCCAGACGTTTTCGGCGTAATCACAGTAATAATCACAATAAATTGAAAGCAGTTTAGGTACAATGCCTGAAAGTTTCAGGAGAGAGCAGGGGCTGGATGAAGGGTGTCTGAGGCAGCTGTGTGTGCTTGCAGCCGGCAGAACCAGCTGAAGGACCAGCAGCAGCAGCAGCAGCAGCAGGTGGTGTCCCTGTGCCAGCTCCCGGACGAGGCCGAGTGCCTGACGGTGCCGCGCTACAAGCGGGACCTGGTGCAGAAACTGAAGATCCTGCGGCAGGAGCTGTCCCAGCAGCAGCCCCAGGCTGGCCACTGTCGGATCGAGGTCTCCAGGGAGGAGATTTTTGAGGTAACTCGAGGTTTTGAGCCGTTTCTTAACAGGGGGGTTGTTTATAGCTCTGTAAAGGAGTTGTTCGCTTAGATGGAACCTCGGGGGCTGCAGTTAAAACTGCGATTTTACCGTGGTGGAGAGGAGCCATTCCAGGGGGATGCCAGCACTGTCATAGATGTCTCTACCTAAATCAAGGAAAACTTTCTCTGTGGCTGGAGATGTTCAACCTGTGTCAGGGACTGGGGTAGGGGTCTGAGCACTTCATGTGTCTTATGATCCTCCCTCCCTCCTTCCGTGTATTTGAGAAGCTGATGAGTATTTTAGAGGGGATGTTAAAAATTCAACTCCATTATTAGTGATCTTTTATGTAAAACTACTGCTGAATAGGATTCCTCTTCAGAGTTTGGATTTCTTACCATCGATCTCAATTCTCTCTCCAGAATCAGACCAGTTTTACAACTGTCTGGGCTTCTGAATGGCCAGAGATGCCCACACTGGGTCTCTGCATTCTGTCTGGGGATGTGATTCAGCAGAATCATTCTGATGAGTTGACTAAACACATTTATAATTCATTGGCCTTTTCTGGAGAACAGTTTGTCCTTTTGAGGACTTTCACCCATCCCACCCATCCCTGTTGCGTTTTTACCCCACCCACAAACTTGATCTCCCCACTGTGTTGTCACAGTTTTCCCCAGCCAAGAAAGATTTGTGCTGGTCTACCCTTTGGAGAGGCAGATCACTTTGTAAGCAACTGAAAGAAGAAGGGAGGGAAGGCTACAGAATTATGATGTTCTTGTTCAGTCCAGTGTGTTGGGTCCCCACACGCCCACCTGCCTCCTCTGTCCTGCAGAGGCAGAGCTTGGGGCTGATCCTGGACATAAATAGGAACCAGACTTTTCTTTTTTCTCTAATTCCTTTGCATTTGTTCTGCCTTTCATCTTGCTTTCTGTGTTTCCTTGGTGAGCACTTACTGACAGAGGAATAATCCTGTGGATTTACTGGGATGGCATTGCTGATTCCATTCTTAAGGTCCTTCTTGGAGGCTGGCACATGTGTTTTACCCAGAGTACAAGCTCCACTCTTGGCTTTTCAGGCTGCAAAAAACAGGAGCCCTTATGGAAAACAAAAGGAGTTTACTGACACAATTATTTTATAAATTATGTGAGAATGAGGAAGAATGTTCTGAATCATTCTGAATCACTGCTCACCCCTGGAAATTTAATGGGAGGTGGTTCTTCTCATCTCATCATTTTATTTACAAGTGTTATCACATTTGGAGAAAATGAAGAGACAATCTGTGATTTGAGAAACTAATGAAGATCAGGAAAATAATGTCCCCTTTAAGAGTGTTCCCTTTGGACTCAAGTCTGAAACTCCCTTCACTTCCAATACACAGCAGCAGCTTTTACTCTGTAAACAGCAGTTAATAAAAGGAAGTGTTGTGTGTTTACAGGAATCCTACAGGCAAGTCATGAAGATGAGGCCAAAGGACCTGTGGAAACGATTGATGATAAAATTCCGTGGGGAGGAGGGCCTTGATTATGGAGGTGTGGCCAGGTAAACAGTGGCTCCTCTGTCTTCCCCCTCCACCCAGCCCTGCCAGCCTCCCCTGTGCTTTGAATCCTCAACCAGCCCAGCTTCTTTTGTATTATTCTTACTTATTTTTATTTCTGTAACAGATTCAATGTGAGAAGAACATATGGCTCTAGATAGTATTGTAAAAGAAAAACTGCATCAAAAAAAAAGAACTAATTTATTGAAAATAAAATGCAAATTACACATCATGTCAAATATCTGTCATATGTGAGGTTTTGCTATCTATATAAATTAACATCTTTTTCTTTGGTTAGTGAAGTTTGGGTATCTGAGAATATATACCACTAAATAATTGGCTTTATGGCACAATTTTAACCAAAAATATGCTTTATTGCAAACTGTCACTGCTGAAGCATTTGAAGCAAAATGTTGCCACCAGCAGTTGGTGGGCAACTTCAGTCTGTCAATTGTCTGAGGTTACTTTTCCCCTATAAAAAATGACATGCCCAGTTGTGAGACCATTATTTACTGATTTGTGAACTCATAATTAAACCTGAACTAAATAAATCCATTATCTTAGAGGTGGTTTATATCAAAAGCTTTGATTCCAACATTTTTCTATTCAAGTGAATACATAATGTCTTGTCTGAGTGTGTAATGGATGTAGGAGAATCATAGTCAGAAACTCTTGGAAATGAGTAACCTGAAGGAAAATCTTGGAAAGCTGTCAGGTGTTGTGTGGTTACCGAGCTAGTAAAAATAATTCTGATTTCAGCCATATCTCAGCATGTTCAGAGATAACTTCATTCACATTTATGTTTATTAGTAAGACTTTAGAAATCAGACTTTTGAAACTATTCTCAATGTAGGAATGCATTTGTCTGTAGAGTACCAATAAATGATTTTATTTTCTAGGGAGTGGCTGTACCTGCTGTCCCATGAAATGTTGAATCCATACTATGGGCTCTTCCAGTATTCCCGAGATGACATTTACACGCTGCAAATCAACCCCGACTCCGCCGTCAACCCGGTAGGGCTGGTGCCACGTGCTCTAAATCAGGGTTTTCTGACCAGAAATCAAACACACACCTGGACAGGGCTCAACACTTAGGAGCCAAATTCTTACAATTGGTACTGCTGGACACTGAATTTGTACAATTATATGAGAGTTTCTTTTTTGCACTGATCAAACTTCGCAAATGTGTTCTTAATTTTCTGTCAGATGTCAATTTATGATTCCTTTGGGAGAAATTAGATTTGATTGTTACTTGTAAGACTCCTGGACTGGAAGTGAAATGCTCAGTGTGCCATGCATGAAAACAAACCAAAACCTGTACACAGGATTTAGGCTTGGGGTTTTCTTCTTTTCTGGGTGTTGAAATGTTGTCTCATGCTCAGCAGTGGGGGTCTCACTCGGTGGAATGGCCTTGTCTCTGCTCTGTTCCAGGAACACTTGTCCTATTTCCACTTTGTGGGCAGGATCATGGGGATGGCTGTGTTCCATGGGCACTACATTGACGGTGGCTTCACGTTGCCTTTCTACAAGCAGTTGCTTGGGAAGCCAATTACTTTGGATGACATGGAATTGGTGGACCCTGATCTCCATAACAGCTTAGTTTGGATACTGTATGTACTCTGTAGGGTACCTCAGGATATTAGAATGCTGTCTCTGTTATGTGATAATGGTCCTAAATCCTGGAAATGAGGTGTATTTTGAGCTCCTTCTCAGGCAGGTTTAAGAAGTATCTCTCACACAATTCAGCTTCTTAAGGCTAAAAATGCTCAAGCTACTCAAATTTGGGGGGGGGGGGGCGGGCTGTGGAGTTAATTTATTAATTTTGCCTATTATTAACAGTAACAGGTTATTAAAATATAGCAGTGAAACTTTGGTAAAGAGTTTTAAATGTAACCTAGTAAAACTGTATGTTCACCTTCTGCATCCAGGGAGGACTTTGAAACGCCATTGAAAAATGAAACTGTGCTTCTGTCACATAGAACATGGCATTGCTATATTTGCAGAATAGGTTTTCCCTCAGTCATTTGCTGCTTTCTTTGCACCAGTGAGAACGACATCACCGGGGTCCTGGACCACACGTTCTGTGTGGAGCACAATGCCTACGGGGAGATCATCCAGCACGAGCTGAAACCCAACGGCAAAAGCATCCCCGTGACAGAGGAGAACAAAAAGGAATATGTCAGGTACATCAGCAGCTTTTCCCAGGGCTCTTTTCCTATTTCCTACGGTGGGGAGGAGCTGTTAATGAAGTCCATTACTGATACAGTCTCCTCTGCCTGACAAAAGTGTATCTCTTAATTAGTTTATCTTGGTAGTAGAATAGTTCTTGCTTAAAATTGCTGAGTGAGAAGTGATATAGGAATGCTGGATTTACTTCAACAATTACACTGCTGAAGTGATTGTCAGTGTTGTGCTGTTGGGTTTTGCTGCAGGGTTGTGCAGTGCTCTGCTCTAATCCTGTCAGTGGGGCCGTGGTTTGGGGCAGGATAAATTGAATTGCAGGGTTATTGTGTTTGAATCCTCCACATCCTCCACAAACCCAATTTGCACTTGCTCACAGACTTTATGTGAACTGGCGGTTTTTACGAGGAATTGAAGCTCAGTTTCTGGCACTCCAGAAGGGATTTAATGAAGTAATCCCACAACATCTGCTGAAGACATTTGATGAGAAGGAGCTGGAGGTCAGTGCACCAGTGTTGTGTTGTGTGTCAGGTGTAATGAGGCTCTCAGAGCTGCAGGAACGTGGGGCTGTCCTGGTGTGCTCTGACCTGGGATGAGGGGCAGGGCAAGGGCTGAGCAGCTCAGGGGGACCATGGCTCTGTGTGTTCCTCCCATGAGAGCTGTGGCAGTGTTCCTGGAGGTGACAGCTCACAGCAACTGCACAAGTGGCTCCCCTGTAGCTCAAACCCCTCTGAGCCTTCTGAGGACCTGCAGTGGCCTCGGGCTGTGTCGCTGCTCTGGCAGAGTCCTGGTGCAGAGTTCTCCCAGAGCAGTTTCTTCATGTGAAATTCAATGCTGCCAGAACAGGCTGTCCTTAGTGCACTGCCCTGTGTGGTGTCAGGCACCTGGGCTTTGGCAGAGCTGTTTTGCCAGACTCCATTGGTCCTGTAAATCCAGCAGAAGGAAAGGTGCTGTCACAAATAAGTGTGCTACAGAATGTCAGGATCAGCATCCAAACAATATCCTCTGAAGGCAAATCTACAGATCCCAAGCTTGCTTTAAACTGAAATGGAATTGCTGTCTGTGGAGTTGGGGGGGGTTGCCATGTAAAATGGCCACAGGTAAATCATTCACAGGTGCTTGTGATCCCTGGGCTGGTGATTGCCCCTCCTTTATCCCAAATATTCTCACTCAGCAGTGAGGCAGCCATGCTGCTAACCCTGAACCATTTTGCAGCTGTAGAATAAGAAAGGGGAAGGTCCAGTGTTCTTAGTCATAAAAATGTCTTCAGAATTATGATCACATCCTCCCTGAACTGAACCCAATCCATTGTGGGTCTCCCTTCAGGAGCACTGAAAGCTCAGTGTCAGTGTCAGCTCTGTCCTTTGTGTGGTATCACAGGAACAAGATTCCTTTTGGGGCTCCAGAGCTGGACCAGCCAAACTGCACCCTGGGCCATGTTCCTAAAGAAATACTGAGGTCAAATGTGAATTATTCCTGCACTGTCATACAGGGGTACAATCTGTGCTTCTCTTTAACTGACAGGTCAAGGCCCTCTTGTCTAAGCTTGAAATGGTTGTTTGGGTTCTTTTTAATTTGAATTGAGACCATTTGAAAAAGGGTTTGTGTACAGAGGTAAAATTAAAAAACCAATAAATATATATTTCTGCATTGCTTAAGATGAGGGAGAAGTTATAATTTACCTTTGGTATAAAATCTGTCCATTTTTCACTATCATTTCTTCATAATTTGGCTCCAAACCCACTTTTATACCAGTGATGAAATAATATAATAAATCGATTTCAAATTTACAGCTCATCATTTGTGGACTGGGAAAAATCGACGTTAACGACTGGAAGGCAAATACCAGGTTAAAACACTGTACCCCCGACAGCAACATCGTGAAGTGGTTCTGGAAGGCTGTGGAGCTCTTTGACGAGGAGAGGAGGGCGCGGCTGCTGCAGTTCGTGACCGGCTCCTCGCGGGTGCCTCTGCAGGGCTTCAAGGCGCTGCAAGGTAACGCCCGGGGCTGTGCCTGGAGCACGGGGAGCAGCTGGAGCTGGAGCTGGGGCTGCCCTGCGACTTCTGAAGAGCCATTTTAATGTCTGATTGCAATCACGAGTAGCTTTTTTGTGTGTTTGTCTGGTACTTTCTTATGCAAAGAGAAAGTGCAAATGGCTCTTCTATTTCATTTCTTCACTTCCTTCTCTGGCAGGAGGTTCTGATCAGCTCAGATCTTAGAGGGGTTCCAGAAGCCAGGGTTTTAATTCCTAACTTTTACAAGCCCTCATCAGTTGCACAGCCCTGGGGCTTCTTTTATACTGAAATGCAGTAACACAACTCAAGCTCAGACTCTTGTTTAACAGCAGAGTCCCCATGAGAAACACTGACCCTCTGAATTGTATTTTTAATGGCTGCTCAGAGCAGGATTCCAGTTTTGCTCAGGTTGGGACATTTATAGCTTTTTCTATCCTTTGTGGCATCTTCAGTGCAGACCAAGTCTAAGCAATGGCTGTGCTGCAGTCTTTTTTCTTTAGCAGAGACATTAAAGGGATTTCTAGTAGTCAGATTAATTTAATAAAATTATAAGGAATTGACATTGTGACGCTGTGGGATTTCAGTGGAATTGGCCACTGTTCAAGACCTGTTATAAACAGGGACAGGTACAGCTGTGTAAGTTTTGTTGTATAGGAGGGCTGAGAGAAGATAAATTAAAAACTGTTGGAATTATGCAGTACACTGTGTGAAAAAGCTGATTTATTCTTCCTTATCAGTGTTTTTTTCCTTACCTTTCCTTTAAATAACTGCAGGGCTGTCTGGGTGGGCAAGGAGGTGTCTTTCCCACAGCCACTGGACTTTGCAGTTTTTTCCTGCCTGTTTATGATTTCATCTTCCTTGGTGCAGAGCTTCTCTTTGTATTTTAGTTGCTCTCTTCTTGTTGCAGTGCACCAAAGACATTTCACGTTATTCCACACAGTAACAGAGATCTGCTCTGGATTTTCAGGTGCTGCAGGCCCACGACTCTTCACAATACACCAGATTGATGCCAGCACTAATAATTTGCCTAAAGCTCATACCTGGTAAGACTTTTTCAGTTCTCTCTTGTGATCTGTAGCTTAAAGACCAATCTGCTGTCAGAGTATTTGGAGCAGTCTTACTTCTTTTGTCTTATGACACAATCAGAGCTGTCCCTGAGGGAGCAGCAGAGGTGTGAAATCTGGAGATGGCTTTTGTTTAATGGAGCTGGGTGGCCTCCCTTCCTTAATCAAGCCTTGCTGGCAGCATCTGCAGCTCAGTGAGGTGAGGCAGAGCTGGCAGTGGTGGCTGCAGAGCTGAAACCTCTGTGCTTGTGCTTCCCCCCAGCTTCAACAGGATCGACATTCCTGCCTACGAGAGCTACGAGAAGCTCTACGAGAAGCTGCTCACGGCCATTGAGGAGACCTGTGGCTTTGCTGTGGAATGACCCTCCCAGCCTCTCCCAGACTCTATTTATACTCCTGTCAGCCAGAAAGCCCTTCCTTCCCTCAGCCAAGACTCAAGAAATGCTTGAAATACAGGAAACTTTCCCTTTTCTACACTAGGACATTGGGAGGGAAAGGACAACTTTTGGATTTTTTTTTTTTAATTTTTAAAATTTTTTATTTCAAGAAAATAGGTTCTGTGGTTCCTGCCATAGGATCATTCAGCTGCTATTAAAAACTAATATCTTGAACATACAGAATGCTGACTTTTCCTACATTTCAACAGTTAAGCAGTATTCTATACTTAAAGACTACTACTATTTTTGTAAGAGGTAATCTATTATATTTGCCTACCTGATTTCTATTCTCAGATACCAAGACACAACTTCAGCAGTCGGTACAAGTCACGTTTCAGCCTGTTTTAAATGTATGATACTGAACAGCATCTATACCTGCTATTTTTGGAAAAAAATATTTTGGATTATTCTAACTTTGCATAAAATTGGCTGAAAGAATCATTAATCTTTTTAATGAAAGCCACTTACATGTTAACTGCATTTTCTTATAGTAAACCATTATATTCTGCAATGTAAATTCCAGGTAAATGTTGCCACAGGGGCTTTTTTTATATTTTTCATGCAGGAATTCCGAATATGATGTTTTGGGGTCCTATTTATATCACTTGTCAGATTCCTCCAGCAGAATTTCTAGTGAATGACACAGACTATTTGGTACAGTCCTTGTGTTTACACGTGGAATAACCTTTTCTTAATGAATAGTAGATTTTTGGGTTTTTTTTTTTTAACAGCATTTTTCTAACAAGTCTGTCAAGAGTACTTTTTGTTGCTTTTGACCTTAAATTGAAACACTGCATTTTTCAGCTGTTGAAGCACTGATGGGCTTTGCCAGCAGAAGCCTGTCAGCAGTTTGTTCCAGAATCCATCCTGTCCAGTCAACCAAAGTTTGTTTGAATGCAGCCAAATCATATTCTGTATTTGTTGATGCTAAAGATTTATCAGGTAAAACATGTTGTAATCTCTGTCCAGCTGCTCATGACACGTGGGTTTAAGTTACAGCTAAGGAAAAAATGGTGTATTGACTGAAATATGTGTAATGTGCTTTGGAAATGAGGTTGTAAGAGCACATAATTTATTGATTGTAGGGATGGAAGTAAGTATATATATGATTTATAGCATGGGTTGATCTCTTCAAAGGGGAATAAAATGCACTACCAGTAGAGGGAACTGAACTTTGATGTTAGTTTGGAAATTCTCAGTTGAGATCTGTCTGATCTGCTCTTGGTGTGTGGATAAATCAGGCTGCTTCAGAGACAGTGCCCTTCTCCTCTCAGCCATGAGAATATTTGGAATAAGTAGCAGGTTTTTTCCAATCAGTGTTGTGTTTTTGTAACTTAGGTTACAATTAATCATCAAATCTGCACTATTTTTTCACTGCCAATGAGAAGAAAGTCAAAGGTATTGAAAATGCTAAAGGGATGGGATGTAACCAGCTGTTCCATGTTTGCAGTGTAAGTCACAGTGAACCAGCTATTTACTGTCTGTTCTGTGGAGCTTAAACTAAATTTTGCTCTGCCAAGTCTGACTGCCACAGTGAGCAAACTACTACTGGATGTTGTGTGTTAGAATAGTGGGCAAGGGACTACTTTTATAGAATTGTGGTGAGAATCTGGTGAGCCAAAGCCACATGTTGGTTTGATTATTTCTTTTGTACAGCTGTTGCTGGCAGGTTTGTTCCAAGGGACTTGCTTCCCTTTCTGGGCTGGCTGCAGGATGAGGCTACTTAGGGATGGAAACAGAAAGCCAAGAGACTTGCTGGGACAGCCAGGTTTGAAACACAGCAGAGCTTTTTCTTTTCATTTTTCCTTTCCCCTTTTCCCTTTCCCTCTTCCCCTTTCCCCTTCTGTTTCCCTTTCCCACTTTTCCTTTTCCTTTCCTTCTTTCCCTTTCCTTGAAATTTCCTTCCCTTTCCCTTTCCTTGAAATTTCCTTTCCTCCCCTTTCCCTTCCTTTTCTTTCTTTCCTTTTCCTCTTCCTTTTCCTTTTCCCTCCTGCACTCCTGTTGAATGGCTGCTATTTCTGCATCCCTGCTGGGCTCCCCAGGTGACTCTGGCAGCAGTAACTCTGCCCCTGTGCCTGTGCAGCTCTGGGGAGCCCAGCAGGTTCCTGCCCTGAGTTTGTCACTCCAGGTGCTGCCAGGGTGGGGCCAAATCCAGCCCTGCCCAGAGCTCTGCTCAGCTCTGGGGGTCAGTGAGTGCTGCAGGGATTTTACAGACAGGTCCTTGGGCTGTTCACAGGACCAACCCCAGTGTCATGGAACTGACAGAAGTGATTTTTTTAAGGGTTTGTTTTGTTTTTTTTATCCCCTGTGTTTGCCCAGCCTGTGGCCACAGCCTCCCTGGGCATGGAACATGGCAAATATAAAATCTGGCTGGTGGATTTATTGAATGCATGGTTATGGTCACCTTGCTGTCACAAAAGCACCTTTGGGGAGGGAGGAGATGAGCTCTGCAGAACAGAGACCCAGGATCAGCTGATAATTACATTCATTTTCACAGCAGCCTTAGCAGTACGTCTGTTTTTGTACTAAACATTTTGGTATGGCATTGAGAATTTTTTTAAACTGCTACAGATATTGTAAATTTAATATATTATAGGCAAAACTAGACAAATCTGCATTGAACTTTCCATAGCTGACAGATGAGGATGAATATACCAAGTATTTTGAGTGCCTTTCTACCTTCATAAAGACTGAGAGCTTTAACTAAAGCACCTCATCACCCAGTCAGATGTTTATCTGAAAATGGTAAAGGGTTGATTCCTTTCCAAAATTTTGTTTCAAGAACACGTCAGCTACTTTCCCCTCAAAAAGGTGCTAAGCCTAATATTGCATTTTAACCTTGGACTTTCACCCCATGATTAATGTGAATATTTATTTCAATGTGTCCCTCTTACTGGATTTTACTTTATCCAGTCTTTAGTTGTTTTAGAGAGATGTCACATCATGGTTTTATGCTGTTGCTTTTCATTATGAATGTTTAATTATGAACAGTGACTTTTGTAGATTTCAAATATACAGTTCACAGTTGAGTTTCAGAGGATTTAATTTCTCGGTGTAAAGAGTTTTGTAATGGTGCTTTGTACAGTATGTATTCTAATTTTTTTTTTTTTTTTGCACATAGATTCAGTTTCCCTAAACTGATTTATTTGTACCAAATTTTTGTGTTGTACTAAAGTCCAGAGCACACAAGCTGTTTTGAAATTCCTGTTCCACAACACTACATGTGTACTGAACCCTGGTGTGTTTAAAAGGCTGCATTGATGGAAGTTCAAGGTCTGCTCCTCTGTCACAGCACCATCCTCCAGCTCGATGTAGCATCTTTTTAAACAGCACCACACAGTTAACAGGTGCCATTTGTTGTACTTTACACTATGTAGTAGGTTCCTGGCTCTGCACATCCTCAGTTCTTTGTCTGTAGTTGTAATTAGTTTATACAAGTGTAATTACTCCTCCACAAACTGACAGTTCTTAGTTTATCATTTCCATTGTATTTATTACAGAGTGTTTTAGCATTGGTATCATTGTATTTTCACCCAGCTGTTACATGAGCTTTAACAAAAAAAAAAATCTGTATAAAATGGTTTTTAAGTACTTAATGTATGTACCCATGCAGAAGTTGAGCAATAAATTGTATGCTGTTTGCACTGTCACAGCATCAATGGTTTTAAAAGTTTTAAGTTTTTCTTAATTAAATCTTTAAAATGTAACAATGTCATTTTTAAGTAACTCAACTTTGTTTCAGGAGAAAATACTTGAAACTTGGTGACTTCCTATGTGCTGTTACCTCTGGGGAGGAGTGTGCTGAATGTTCTGGTCAAACACAGCAGCTCTGACTCCTGCCTCTCAGGTACTGGCATGGCCTGGCAAGGGCTTTATCTCAGCACTGGAGAACAGATGAACAGACTGCTCTCAAAACTCAGCAAAGCTACACCATCCTCCTGGAGGGAAATAAAGGCAAATTTGGTAAAGACTTGTTAAAATTCATCAACTTAGGTGATCAATATTTTCTCTTAAAGGCTTCAGGTTAGCCAGCCTTACAGCAACTCCCTGAAAAGGTTTGGACAGATCAGGGTTTTGTGGAGAGGTTTTGTTGTTTTTTAGGTCTGTATTTCTGCAGTGAGGTGTCTCATGCTGTAACAGCTGGCTGGTTTGTTTAATCTGTAAAAGAAGCTCCTTCAGATGTTGGGGGCTTTTTTTCCCTGTTTAGCTCTTTTTTTCAGTGAATGAGTGAGAATGCTCTGTGTTGTCAGCTCCATCAGAGACACCCCCTCATGGCAACCTTTAAATATTGTATCTACAGTGCAGTTAAATCCAGCATTCCTCTATCACTTCTCACACAGCAATTTTAAGCAATAACCATTCTACTACCAAGATAAACTAACTTACAGCCTGAAGTAAGGTCAGAGCTGACTGGTGAAATATTTAATCATTCTTTAGCTCTGGTTCTGTCAGTGTGAGTGGGGGCTGTGGAAGATGAGGAATGCTGTCCATAGCTCCTTCCCAGGGTTCACCTCTTGCAGAAGCCGATCATGTACAGCTTTAGAAGAATCTGCATTGTTTTCTGTTTCAAATTACTTTTCCCAGTGCATTTGTGGCATAGAAAGAGTATTTTATATGCCTGTGTATTTTATCAAGCCAGCAGCACCAACCCTGTGAACACAACTGAAGCAGGAGTGGAGGAAATAGTCTCCCTTTGCTTGATGTATTTAAATTCCCAGTTACTTATGTCAGGTTTATTGCAGGAATTCTCTAACTTGGCCTTTCACAGGAAACCTGAACCTCTGATGTTCTTTCAAAGATCTTCTTGTGCTTTGTGAGCTTTCCAATCCATGATTTCTGGCTAATGGTGTCAGATTGGCTTAGCAGCAACAGCCCCAGCACAGATGCAGAGGAGCCTCAGCATCCAACTGTTCCACCAGGAAAACTTCACTAAAGCACTCTGACTTCATCCCAGCTTCCTCTGGGTAGAGCCCAACATTACCACAGCCTTGCCAGGAAGGTAAAAAGTAGTTCAGAAATTTTATTGGTCATCATAAAAGTGCTGTGGACATCCCAGATCCCAGCTGCTACACTCCTGACAGTCAAAATGACAGAAGAGATATTTTAGAGAAAAAAAACAGCCTCACACATAAAGACTCTGATCAGCTTAGCCAGGAAGGACTGCAGTGACATTTACCCAAGTCAAAAGAAGTGGCTGTGGCTGTACTGGAAGGAAGCCATCTGAAGTCTGGATCTCAGTCTGTCTGCTTCCAGTTCTTGAAAAAAGGTGTCATCATCATTGTGCATGATTGCTGCTTGCAGGTGCTGTATTTCCTTTTCCATCTTTGATCTCACTTCACTTTTTGATTTTTGTAGCATCTAAAGAAAATACTGACATTAGCCACAGCATGTAGAAAGAAAAGGCAATTGGAAAAAATTAAGAGTACTTACTTGTGCTTGTGCTTTCTCTCTGGTTTGGATTTCTTGGAATTCTTGAGATATAGCTTCTGCTAGCATGGAAAACTAAACACAACACATGTGTGAGTTGAACTAATTAAAGAAAGACTTCTAAGTGGAAAAATATGATCTGCCTGGTCCAGATGAAGCTTTACCTGATCTTTGTAGTAGTTCTCCAGGGACTCCAGCTCAATCTGGTGCTCCCTCCGTTGCTCGTCGCGCTTCTCTCGAGCATAAACTCTCAGGTCCCTCAGTCTTTGCTTCTGAATTTCTAAGCCTTCTTCAAATAGGTTTTTAAATATCTGCCAGCAATTAAAAAAAGCAAACCTGAAACTTTCCCAGGAACCTGTAAGTATACATTTACATTTCTCAGCTGTTTCAGCTCCTGATGGAATGATGTTTACATGAGGATAGGCCATGAAAAAGCACAATTATGTACCTAGAAATGTTGGTGCAGATACAGCTGAGCTGGATTTGTATTACTCATTTAGCTGAAATTTTGATAGATAAAATAATTTTTCATGTCAGTTTAGTCAGATGACCCAACCGTGCAAGCCAGGGCCTTTGAACATGCACTGTGATTTACAACCCACCCTGTACTCTGCAGTCTGACTTCAGGACCTTCATCCAGGTTTCCAGCAGCAGGAAATCCAGCCTGGACTCAGGCTTTCCATTCCTCCACAAGAACACTTACCAGCTGTAGCTCACAGCTTCAGGCAAACAGTTCTCAAATCCTTACCCGTGGATTATGCAGTAAACTTCTAATCTTTTATTTTGAAAGGTGACAACTGTGTATCTGTTCTTGCAGAGTTGTAATAACTCTCCTTGCTTTCCCTCACTCTGATGTCCAACCCTAATTAGATCACATCAGTCACAAAGTCCACTTTGTTTTACAAACACAACTGAATAACAAGGCTGCCTGTTTGATCAGTTCCCTTAACTGAAGATTTAGATTGTTTTCTTTGGATGGTGACTGTAGGAACAACTTCTTAATCCTACTGTTTCTGAAAACTCATTTCCCCAATTTCTCATGTTACCAGCCCTGTTTTTCCACACTGATACTTCACCCTTTCTCTCCTCTTAGCCCCATAAATCATCCTTTCTTGCTTCACAGTGCTTTGCCCTGCACTGGATCCACATTTCCAGAGCAGGAACCATTTCATCTGTGGCCTTGACTGATCAGCCACTTCATCCTGGCTCTGCTTTGGTGAAGCATTGAACTACCCGACCTCAACCTCAGCCCTGGGGTCCTGACAGGACAGAATTCCACCCCTGCAGAACAGGGCCCTGGTGCTCACCCTCTCCTCACGTGTCCTGGCCCGCAGCAGCTTGGCCCGGAGCTGCACCCTGTAATCCTCGTAGTATTTCCTGGCCCGCGCCGCCTGCTGCCGCCTCTCGGTCACCTTGTTCTGAGCCCACTTCTGCCGCTGGATGCGCTGCTTGATTTCTTGCTAAAGGGAAAGCAGCAGCTTTCAGACCACCGAACTGCCCACAGATACCCCTGCAGGCAAAGCTTTGTTAATCAGTGCTAATTAGGGTCCTTCACTAAGGACCTGCTCCACAGCCCAGCTTTGCAGTTAAGGTGTGAAGTGTAAAGCGTTAGTCCGGAGCTGCAACACAACCTCAAGTTTCTCCTCCTTGCACTTTTTTATCTTTTAGAGCAACACTGCAGTGTAATAACAATAATATTCCATTCCCATGACCCCAGTAGCTGCACAACAAACAGATTATGTGGCATTTTGAGACCACAGCTACTCGAAAAGTTTAAAGTTGTCATAAGACAAAAAGCCACTTTCATGATGTGGGAATATGCATTTTAGATAGCTCCATGTGAAATCTCTGTATTATGTAACAAATAGTCTTCAAAGAACATACCAGTCTCTTGCTGTGATCTTGATCTCTCTTAATAATTGCAGCAAGCAGCTCATGTTTCTTCAAGGCTTGTTCAACCTGGAGGTTTAAAAAAAGCTCATTACTTGCATCATGCTTCAGGACAAGCTGTCCTATGTAGCAGGTTTAAACGTTGCTCCTCTGCTATGTTCTGGGGTTTGGCTGAGAGTTGCCTTGTACAAGTTAATCAACTTTAGCATCTCATAACTCACTTTTAAACTAAAAGACCATTCAGAACTAGCAGTGGAAAGTACAAAATGCTTTTAAAACAGCAATAAAGACCCTAGGCAGTACTCAAGAAACCAGTACCAAAGAAGGACCATAAGACTCAAGTGGCTGATGAGAAGTTGAACCTATGTATGTAAATCTGTACATCCCTATTTAACCAAGCTCCCAGAACATCCTTCCACACTGGGCTGTGGGTGTGCAGGTGCCCTGGCAGGGTATCTCTGCTGACATTCAGCAGGTAAGAATGAGAAATACTCACTTCATTCTGGAGTTTTGGTCTAGGTCTGGCAGAGGATGCCTTCAGGTGCTCAGTTTGTGCAAGCTGCTGATGCCACATTTTATTCAGAGTACGGGAGGAAATGTGCAGGTGGGGAAACTCCTCCAGGAGCTGCAGGAGGAGGTCATTGTCTCTTATTGTCACTGTAAGATAAAGAAAGAGGTAAGCAATAAATTCCTGGGGAATACATTTAGTTGTACATTCATCCAGACAGTGTCAGCATAAGTCCAGAAATATTTTACATTGAACACTGCATAGAATCACCATGCTGCTGTTACCACGTCAAGTTAAACCCAGCAGGACTTCTCATCCTGTACAACAGCAGAGAAAGCAATCCCAGTCTTTTGTTGTTTCTCTGAAGAATTGATTTTATAGCTCAGATGTCATTTCTCTACCCCCACTATATCCAGCTAAGACAGGTATCCCCTTCTTTCTTCATGTGGTTATGACCATCACTAATCAGTGATTGCTTTCCCTCTCCCTCTCTGGTTGCAGCAACTTAAAATAAAGCCAGCACAGCCGTGGCAATGACAGATCCAGGTCAAGGAAACAGGTGCAAAATAAACTGGTTTGCAACCAGCTCATTCCCATCCACTACATCTTTGATCTTTCTGGCAGGGAAAGATGATGGGGAGATGAAACAAAAGGGTATTTACCAAGGGCCTTCAAAAACTGGAATAAAAATAAGGCAGTGTAGCTGAGCAACATCCAGATATGTAGGAGATTATCTGGTGATGTACAGTGCTGGTTACCCAAACTGGGCCTAGGATTTGCAGCTTGGCTTTCTTGGAGCATCACTTGCTCAGCAGAACCAGTGGCAGCATTAACACCAGTGGCAAGGTCCTGACAGATCCTGCTCAGTGACCTGTACATGGCTCAGCTCTAGCCACAGGCCCAATTTTAAATCTGATACATGCTCAGAAAAATAACAAAAGGAGAGCTCAGACTGTAGTGGAATAAGCACAGGAGTAGCAGCAATGGAAAAAAAGCCCTGAAAATAATCCAAGGGATTTTAAGGAAGTAGTAAATGGGTCACAATTTGATTGTGCACTGATGGTTTACATTTATGTAAAGCATTATCTTCCCTAACAAAAATCCAGACATATAGAGGTCAGAAGAAGGGAAAATGCTACAGCTGACTGGTATATGTTGGACTGGTGCCTTTATTCTTGGAGTTCAACACATGCTTTCAAAAGATGCCAGTTTTCCACCAAGTATAGTTTTGCAGTTCTTACTTGGAGCTGCTTGCTTTGGCTTCACGATCCCTCGTTTTGGAATCCACTGGCTGTGTTTGGGATACTGAGGTGTGGTTTTTCTAGAATAAACTTTCACTCGCTGAGACACTGGAGGTTCTTGAAAGACATTTTCTTTGTACTCTTGTTCCTTAGGAGCAGATGTAAAACAGATGGAGAACAGGTATGAGAAGGGAAACACTGACAGAACGCAGTTTGGCCATCAGAACTTAAATGTCTTTCAGACTTTAGAATGAGAACTTGGACATCTCGCATTGGATTCTCCAGCAGGCCAGAATTTACAAAATGCAGGTCAGGGTTCAAATCAAGGTTAAATCTCATCATTGCATAACCTCAGCTCTTCTGCAGCACTTAACATTAGTGAATTACTACTTCTGTTGTACAGTGTTGCAACTATGACACTGGAAGTCAAGGAGGTTTTGTTCCCAAAAGTGTCTGGACAGACCATCTAGACAAATTTAAGGAGAAAAAAAAATCAACCAAACAAGACACAACCAGCAATCCCAACAGTGCATCACTTACCATTTCCTTAGCAGCTTCTCTGAGCTTGGAAATTCTTTGCTTCTCCCTCGCTTCAAAAATTCTTAGCTCATTTTCATAAGCTTTAGTGACCAGCTAGAAAACAAAAATAAAAGGACTTGTCAGAGGAAATAATCAGTCCATACAGCCACCTTGTTAACTTGGTTGCTGCATGGGTCAAAGTAGCTTCTTCCACTTAAAACTCTTTTTTACAAAATTTGGGGTTTAAGTCTCTTCTTAGGCAGACTACAGATAAAACAGCAAATGCTCCCATTACATAGAAGTTCTGTTTTTGTGGTTTTAGTACAATTGTTGGTAAGAACTACCACAAGGTCCAACCCAAAAATTACCTTTGCTTTACTTGTTCTTTCGTCCCTTTCTCCCTGCAGGTGGCTGCGGATTGTCTTTATCTGGCCTGTTCCTCTGCCCCTCCGTTTATGTTCCTGGTGCTGAGACAAGGGAGAGGCTGGAGAGAGGGATCTTGGCCTGCCTGGGTACCTTGGATGTGATGTCTCTGTAGGGGAAGAGCATTCACTGAGTATCAAATTTGAGATAAAAACCCAGTGAAGTGTATTGTGAGGCCCTCATTTCAGAACCATGTCCTGTGAGCTTGTATTCTGTCTCTCCCCCCGTTATGCAGTTTTTACTGCAGCTCTGTTTCACTTGTACTTTTTTTTTTTGCAAAGTTTTACCATGGTTTTTTAAGTGTTAAACAGAAACATGGTTGCAATTCTGTTACTGTAGCTCAGGTTTGGATCAAAGAAATGAACTAGCAATAGAAAGAAAAATAGAAATGAACAAGCAATACAAAACTTAGTAACTAACTGTAATTCAGTGTAGCAGCTTTCGTTTCTATTTGTTTCCATCCCAATACTGGCATAAGGATTGTCACCTCTCCCAGCTGTCCTTCGGCCACAGTCCATGGCACTGTCACTGTGGTGGGACAGGCTGTCCTCATCTGGCAGCTCCCCTTCTCTTGTGTGCTCACCCAAAGCTCTCTTCAACATCTAAGGGACAGATTTTTTTTTTTGTGGGGTCAGGTTCAAGAGACAGTTCTAAAGTTGAATGAACTAAAACCAGGTGTTAGTTGCAGATTTCTTTTTCATCCATATTGCACTGATATTCTTAATTCCACTGGCATCACTAAAGCTGCATTGCTCAGCTCAACAAAGAAGAGACTGCACTTACTAAATCTAGTTCATTCAGCCTGCGAGACAGATTTTCTGATGCTTCATGAAACTCCTGCTGCTTAGGCACCTTCTCCTTTGTTGTTCTGTGGGAAAGTGAATCTTCAATTGAATCTGTGGTAGAATTTTCATATTTGCTAAAGCAGAAAACAGACAGATTTAATTTTTGTTCTAAAAACTTGACAGTGAACATTATCTTACACAATTCCAGCTCGCTTTTTGCCTAAGCATGTTCTTATAGGATTAAGTAAAGCAGAATGTGTAAATATAACCATATTTACTATAACCATATTTACCATATTAACTATAACCATATTTAACAAAATGAGAATATGTTAGGAGAAACAGGAAATCTTTCTGTGAGAATTATTCTTTCACTGTCACACAGCCAAGGAAAAAGAGATCTTATTTAAAAAGGGAGGAGGGGGCTGGCTGGCCATGGAAATCAAAGTGCCAGCGTGGTTCAGTACCAAAAATGTGAACTTGCCTTGTTCTAGGCCAGTGCTGAGATTCAGGTCTTGGGGTCTGTGTTACTTGTTCAGCACATAGTGAGAGCTTTTCCTCAGAAGAGGCAGATATAGAAGACTCAGATACCAGAGGCACCTAGGAAAATGAGTAAAGGAAGGTTTTATAGATCCTGTGAGTAGAGATGCTGTAACAGAACCATCCCAAACCCTGTGAGTAATAGATATATAAAAATAGTTCTATTTCTAGGCTCCTGACTAGAAATTCCCTAATGCACACTAATTAATGCAGATAGTGTGCATTAGAGAATTAATGTTTAAAGAAATGGACTAGCAAAAATATGGAAGATCAGTTCACAGCTAAACCATGGAACCAGAACAGGGTTAGGTTAAGGTAATGAGTATCTCTACATTCCACCTCAACAGCCTGGGACTGGTGCCAGGTACTGAAAATAAGCTGAATTTCCCTTAGTACAGACTGAGCTGCAGTTCACAGCAAGCCAAAAGAGAACTCCTGCTCCTGTGCCATTCAGCTGCACTGGTTTAGTTCTGCCTGGTAACTTCTCCACTCAAACTGGAGTAACTTGGGCTTGGCATGGACATCCTGGGAAATGCACCAATGGAAAATGAGTTTCAGAGACAATGTAGAAGTAAAAGCTATATAAACTACTGGAACAAGTAAAGTCTGTGAGTACCTCTTGTGGTTGCAGAAGGCAAAATTGTGTTTCCAGAGAAAGAAACTTCCTTTACAGACACATTTCTATGGGCACAGATTGGTAAGTGCTGAGCAGTTTGTGAGTTTTGCATTATTCAGTTTTTGAAAAGCAAAGGACAATGCAAGAAAATAAAAGGAGAGGATATAATAAGCAGTTAATGGATCTTTAAAAATGAGGAAATTCAAGTTTTATTGGCCAAAACCCCCAAAATTCTTACTAATTTAGAATGCTGATATACTTCAGAGAAAGGACATGACTGTACTCCTGTGCTTTGTACATTTTTGATTAAAAAGCAAGATAACCAGTAACTGGTTGGTTGTGATAAATAGAACCCTGTGGGTGCTGTCTCTGTACATTTTGGAGCAAACAACTCCAGGAAGAACTAAGAACTGACATGACTCACAGACTGCACATAATCACAGTCTAACAACACTGCATCACTGATTGTATACTGGGGAAAGAAAGTCTAAAGCAGGTTTAAAATAAGCCCAGAAGTGCCACAAGATAACAGACAAATTAAGCAGGAAACAAAAAATACTGATTGAAATTCCAAAAATTAAGATGCAACATGTACCTTTGTCACTTTGTCCTTGGCATCACCTCCCAGCATTTCTCCCACTGCAGAAGCAGATGACAGGTAAGTGTGAGTTAAAGGCACTGTGCCTATTAATGTGGGCAACAAGGAAAAAAAGATGTGAGCCAGGGCCTGTGGATCCAAATTATTCAGAGAATAGAATGACAAAGCAACTGTGGTTACCCAGTTGTGACATTCATTTTGGTAATTTCTCCAGTCTTCAATGTTCAGTGTCATGGGAATGCTATGGAAACTAAAAAAGGTAAGCAGTGTTTCCAAGGCAACAGAGAAAATGAGTATTGAAAAAATAGCTTCTAAACCTTTTTTACAATAGCAGTTAATGGCTTTTTCTTAGAATTGAAACTGGCTTGTTTGGTCCATGTTTCTCTGCTCAGAATAAGCTCAGCCATGGGACTTATCTGCTGGAAGAGGTTTCTGTGGTACAGACCCATCTTAACGGGATTAACTAAGAAAGGAGTTGAATTGGGGACATTGGGATTACTTTTTTCCAGTAGAGGGAACAGATTAAAAGTAACCTATTTTTGTTTCTCTGTAAAGCAGAGATAGAAATATGAACTTGTGGCTGAATTTAAAAAAATGCACTAGTAGATTCAAAATAATGTTTTTTGTGGTGCCAGGAAAAATAAATGCAACATTATAACACTTAAGAGTTATCCTAGAGGATGCAAAATTTTCTCTCACCAGGGATTTTTCTGGATAGAGGAAGACCATCAGAAACATCATGAAATGTTGGGGTAAGTGACTTTTCAATCTGAAATAAAAATCAAGATGTGTTTTATAAATTCACAGGAGAGTGCTGACAGGAAGTTCATACATTAGGTCTATCTGCAAATGGAAATCAATGCTGAATTTATAGATAGATAAAAATCACTATAATTATTTTGTTTACTGTAAACTCTGGCACTGACTGTGGAGATATGTATGTATATATGTATAAAATAAACACATCCCTCAAACTAAATTCCTCTCTGGACACTTAGTGAAGAATGAATCTACAGTCCAGAATTCCTGGAACTGAAATAAACTCTGACACATTCAAAAGTGTTCTTCAGGGACCATCTACTCCCATTCTGCAAGTAAACTAGGTTTTCAAATCAGAGCAGTATTGGTTACTAAAAGAAAATGAAGGTTTTTCCTTACAGTAGGAATGTTCAGTGCTTGTCTGCAAGGCAGGGCTGCTGCCTGTCTGTGTGAGCCGTGGGGATCTCTCCATGCTGGATCCGAGGGCTGGAACGGGGGCAGCAGAGGAATTGCCTGCTGGATGGGCTCCCCCAGTTTGGTAGCACTGACACCCAAACTCCCTTGGTGAGGTTCATGAATAGCCTCCATCCCTCCTAAGAGGCAAACACAAAGAATTTGAAGTGTTATCTGGGAAAGCAGAGCACGTTTTGTGCATTGTGTATGACAAAGGGAAGTGTCTTGATAGCAAATGTGAGCTGCCACCTTTGTTGGATTGCATAGGACAGTGCTGTAACATTTTTCAGCCTTGAGAACGTGATTTTGGATGTGAAGATCTTCCACAGGCACTTTTTAGTGTTTTGAACCACAAAAGAAAAGAACACAAACCACAATACAAATTAAAAGCAGGCTAGCTGAAGCCAAATCCTAGCTAAGCAGAAATACCCCAGATAATGGAAGTTCGCCCACTCTGAGAGACTAAAATATTGCTTTTCTGAAAAGAATTTATTTTAAAACATGACTAAAGTGTTTCCATTCACAACTAAAGCTCTCCTCCACACTACCCTAGTTCCCTACACCCCTAAATCAAAATCAGGTGGATGAGCTGTCAGAAGAATCAATACTCACCATCTTCCCTTTCATTTTCAGTCTCCCTTTCACCTTCTGAGAATTGTCTGGGCAATGCTGCAAGAGCCTCTGTGCTTTCAGATTCTTCTGCCTCTGTGTCCTTTTCTGCTAGACAGAGCACAGGCATCTGAAATTCTAGAAATGGATGCTTAAAAAAATTAAATTAATATCTATAAAGCATCTTGCTATGAACTGTTGAGAGGGACAATTTTAATGTCTGCTCATTGCTTGGTGTCAGCAATCCATACTAAGCTCAGAATAGGTCTGTTAAATTCTTATTTGTAACTCCAGTCAATGAAATGTTCATAATTCACAATATTTCTTTATGCCTCTACTTGAGGAGGTGAATCATCAATAAGAATAGGAAGAATTGGTATATTCTTATAATAAAAATGAAATAAGAATGAGCTCCATTTAAGTCATCTGCACCCTACTCCTTTCAGTACATCCATGAAGTTTTGAAGGGGCACACACTCCTAAGAAGTCTTCTTTAAGAATTAACTTAATTTTTTACAGTCTTAAATAATACATGTTACACTGCGACAAATGAAACAAAGTCTTCAGAATTCTCCTATTCTATTGAACAAGATAAAATGCCTTTGTAGAACTGAATTAGAACTCAAACAGTCAACCTTTATCCAAATAAGATAGTGCAGGAGTCATGAAAAATAATGCCTGGAATATTTACTTCTAGAAATTTTAACTTCAGTAAGATGTATTTGCTTATTGTGGGTTGTCTGGGGTTTTTTAACAAGGATTTAAAACTGAAAGTACCTTTTAAAAAGGAAACAAAAAAAAAACAACCTAGGAGTCTAACTAGAGAAGAGTCTTAAAATTTTTTCTCACCCAAACTCACCTTCCGCCCTCTTGGAAAAGGAATAAGCAGTATCTCCAAGTTTAATTAATTCACTGGTAGATCCTGAGCCATCTGTATCACAAGTTAGAATAAAATATTCTGACTGAGACCTAGGGGGGGAACATAAAGCCATCAAATATTTCCTGTCTCAGCCTCTGCCCATTCAGCCCACGAGATGGAGCTGCCGAGGAGCCGTGCAGGAACGGCCCTGCTGCCACACAGCAAACCAGAGCAGGAGCCACAGCATAAACCGAGCTTAAACCAGAGCAGGAGCCACAACCACCACAAACTCAGTTTAAAACCAGAGCAGGAACCACAGCATAAACTGAGCAAAAACCAGAGCAGGAGCCACAACCACCACAAACTCAGCTTAAAACCAGAGCAGGAGTCACAACTACAAACTGAACTCAGCTGAACAAATCAATCTTTAAAAGTGATCAAAGTTTTCAAGTTGTTTCATTCCACATAAAAAGTAAACTTAAGGGAAACAAAATCAGCAACTCTTCAAGGGCAAAAGAAGTCCCAGATGTAATTTTAGCCCAACCAGAGGAGTCACCTCACATTCCTTTTGGCATATGTAATCAGTAGGTGTCTGTACTATAAAAAACCTACTAATTTCTCTACAGATAACAGTCAGTCACTATGTTTAAGCAAATATTCAGAATTGTTCTTACCTTTCAACTGATGAGAGTAGTGTGTGTTCTGTAAGTTGATCAGCAGTGCTTTCCAGCTGCTCTTGAGGTGCAATTTGAATTTCATCACTGGACAGCACATTTATCTCAGCTGTTCATAACCAAGAGGTAATTATTTTCAGGAAAACTACTTCTACCTATAAACTAACAGGTACTACTTCCAATATCATCAAAACAGCTTATGTGTAATATCAACATTGTAGTGTTAATAATAATTTAAAATTATGACATGTAATGTTCCCCATGAGGGGGAGGTAGGGAGGTGGGGCAACTTTTATGGTAAATTTTGATAAATTATACCACTAGCATATATCTCCTTGTTCCAGTTATTAATAAACCTTTCTTCTTCCTCAAAAGAATTAAACTGTGGACTTACAGCTAGAAAATTTGAGCCACTAACCCCCAGTGGGTAACAAAACTGGCAATGTGAGGGAAGAGCAGTACAGGCACTGAACATTCCCCCTGTCCTCTTTGCTCTGTCAGCTCTGGAGCAGGTCAGGAGGAGCCCAGGCACCAAACACTCTCTCTCCTTAACACAGAGTGCAACAGCCAGTGGTGACAGCTTCAACCAGCTGAGATAGACCAGTACTGCCTGCAGTAAGATGCCTCTGCAAGGCTGAGCAGCTTCTCTTCCCATTTTCCTCAAAACAACCCCTGCTACGGACCTATCCCAAGAGCCTCTTCCCAGGAAAGGCTGCTGTCCCCCTTCTCTCCTAGCAGGTAAAAGGGACATATGCTCATTCTTGCAATTTTCCTCCTTGAATCCTAATCCCGAATCATCTACTTATAGGTTGAAAAGCAACTAACAAAGGATGAATTGTCTAGAGTGGGTTTCTGCCACAAGAATGAAGCAGAAAGATGACATAAGTTTGGGGGAAAATTATCTACTTTATTATTGTTTATGAAAGTGAGGAATGCAAATATTCAGCTTCACACTGAAATTTTCCTCCCTTGGGGTCAGTTTTGTCTTTATCTTCTCTCCATTGTCAAGGTTATAAGTAACAAAAAAACCCAAATAAATCTTTGTTACATTGGAAACACTTTGGGTTTACATCTCACCTCCAGTCTGAGAAGATGTTTCACTGACTTCTCTAAGATACTCCAGCAAACCATCAAATATTTCGAGGAGGTTTTTGATAGATTCCCTGTCTCCTTTCACAATGTTCTCACCTTAAGAGAAGGTAGTGACACGTATTAATAATTAGTACTTCACAGAAAAAAAATTCTCAAAAGTAGGCATTTTCTGTAGAAGAGTGCTTGGAAATTCTTGGTGTCAGCTCAGAAGACACCTGGTCACTTATTTATGACTATGTAGATAAGCTTAAAGTATATTTTAAGTGTTCTAAATTTGCATCTTTTCAGTTCTAATAAGTTTATTGATGCAGTAACTGCTGATACACTCACAAAATAAATATTCTGGGATATTTTCAGGGACAATTGGTATTTAATATTTTTCTTATACATAAAACTGTAGCATGGAGCAGTCTATGGAGTGGCAGCAGGACTGCAAACACCAGCCACTGTGTACAGGCACCAAGTCAATCCTTCTTATCAAGCAGTTTTCATTCTTTGCAGATTATGCTGTGTGAGACCATACACAGGAATACTCAGGGAAAGCCATTATCTGTGTACAGATAACACAACACAGTTCAACTCCTTACTCACCAACCAAAATCTAATAACAAGTTTGAAACTCCAGATCATGTCTTAAAACCCAGTGTCCAACTGCACATTTTGATGCACAGTGTCCAAGCCTGAGCTAGTAGCAGATTTCAGGTAACACTCTGGCAGCCAGATGAAGTATGGCTGGATGTTAAAGTTAACATTTCTTACTCTTATTTATTCTCTGCTTCCTGTTTCAATGTATAACCTGATGTCCAAGACAATGGGTCAGTGTTCTGGTGACATCCACCACCATAAGAAGAGATCCCATGCAAGTATGAGAGCAAGCTGTGTAACACCTGGTTCCTAAAGTGTTTAAATCAAACCACACAAATATTCAACTGCATTTGTCTCATTAAACCAAGTACTTACCTGTGATGTGAGACAAGCTGACCTGCAAATAATCCAATGCCAGGGAATCTATTACTGCTTGTACATTATGTGCATCATCCTCTTGGCTTCTAGGAGTAGCAATGAAATCTATTTAAAATAAATAATAGATTTTAGACTATTTAAATGGATAACTTGTTGCAAGTACCTTAACAATGAAACTACTTTAACTTCTGCTTACAAGCTAGTATTTTTTCAGTACCTTGTGTGCTTGATGAAAAGCCCAAGTGTCATATTTGGTCCTAAAAACCTTTTATAAATACTGAGCACAAACTTGTGACACCCCTTGGAAGATGTGAGGAGTTTATCAGGATTGAATTCAAGAACAGATTACTAAAGCATTTCTCCTCCTCCACTCCCAGCACACACACCTAGTTCAGACCATCAAACTGGAACTGCAGTTTGTGTTAGGGCTTCTTCTTTCCCTGTTACACATTAATTGCACTGCAATGTACTCTGCTTAATTGGGAACAACATTATTTTTAGTTCTGTGCTTACATTTAACAAGACTTCTACCTTCAATAGGTGCCAGTTACCTCAGTGCTCTTAAAACCTTCTGCAATCAGTAGTCTGACACTTCCTACACATAGCAGTTTATAAACAAAGCAAATGCCTAATTGTTTAGCCTTTGCTTAGTGGCTGTCACTGAAGTCCAGTGGAGTTGGGTTAAAGCAGGGTTAAATTACAGCTCAACTCTTAGCAGACTCTAAGTATCAAGCATTTTATGAGAGCAGACTTCAATGTTAACACTGCTGTAAGATAAAATGAGCCAGTTCACACCCTTCAAAAGTATTATGCCCACAGACACCTTTCAAGGCCTCATTTACAGTAGTTTTGTTGTGGCTATCCTCATAGCTGCCATTCATAGCAGTCCAAAGTTAAAATAAAATTGGCCAATACCACTTAAATCTTCTTAAAGAATTATAATCTTCTATTTTTGTCTTTGGAAGGATACAAATACTTTAAGTCCCTACATCTGTAGCAAGTTCTACAAGTTTCAATTTTATTTAGCTACAAAATACCCAGAGACAAAACTAAAAAACAGATTTAGCAGTTACCATTCCTACCTGGTACTTTTTCTCCTAAGATCGACTCATAAAGACGAACAAACAGGTCAGCACCACATTCTGAGAGATGCTTTATGTGCTGGTTTATGTGACAGGTCCTACAAAGATCATTGGCAACATCAACCCAATCTGTTCAGAAGAAAAATATTAATGTCAGAACTGAAAGACACAGAAATAAAGATGTGGTTATTTACAGTGAAAGGCAAGCCCTGCAAGTGTCTTTGACTCCACCAGACATGGTCGAACACAGGAGGCAGACCCATCCATCCAAAATATTAAACATTGTTCAAGTGCAATCATAGCCCAACTCAACTTGGGAGGTGAAAAGCACAGAAGTACCACAGGCTGGGCAGGTTAATTTTTTTTTTCACGTAATGAAAACCAAATCTGCATCTGGTCTCATAGCCAGGAACTCCAAACCTTCAAGACCTTATCAAGCCAAGCTTTGATACACCATTTATCAAAGATCAGAAATGACAGGTTCTTTTTTGGAAAACATGAGGTTCTTTGACAAACTCTGGCTCTCTAATAGTCTTAGGCAATGCCATCAGTGCTAATGTAAATACTCTGCATGAAAAGTAAATTCTACTTTAATTAATTATTTAAGGATTAGAAGAATACAGAGGTGGTCCCACCAAGTGCTCTGCTGAGCACAATGAGATCATTAACATTGTGATTGTCCCCAAACTTTGAGACCCGAGATCCATGCGCTTTAAAGGACACTTTTTAAAACAAGCATTAAGAACTTTAATTTATTGGAGAAGGCAAAAATCCCCTTTGGAAGGAAAAAGTATAGAATTACTACAACAGAAACTAATTTGTAGAGTTTTCAGCCTTCTGTACACAGGAATGTTACTTGTCCATCCCTCTACCCTTCCTTCAGTTCCAAATATCACTTTATTTTAAGTTTCAGATACATCAAAGGTTAAAGTAGCATCTCCTACATTTAAGGCTGATGTCTTGGAACACTTGAATTGTTGTTTATCTGTAGCTTTATTAAGTTGAAAGCGTCGCCAGGAAAGGAACAAAGACAAAAGAGGGGAAGGGCAGGTTACCACAAAGAGCTTAAAAAGCCGTAACACAAGAAAACGACAGCTTTATAAATGAATAAACATCAGCTGAATGGATGAGCTTTATAAATTAATAAAGAACGAGCTGAATAAAATCGTGCCAGCGATGCGAGCAGCAGGGGGGTGATGAGGGAGAAGGAAGCTCTACCGGCTCACTCCCCCGGCTCTGCAGGCGCCGGGCTGGCCGCTGCTCCGGGAGCGGGGCCGGCCCTACCTGGCTCCTACCGAGCCACGCTTGGAGCCCCCAGGCCCGGCCCTACCTGAGCCCTCAGCGCTGCCCATGGCGGCACCAACGCCTGGGCCCGGGCCCGCCCCCGCCATTTAAACCGCGGCCTGCGCGCCCATTGCGCAGGCGCTGCAGGAAGGGGCGAGGCCCGCGCTCGGGGGTGTCCGGTGCTGTCGGTCACGGCCGGTGTTACGGGAGCGGGGCGTGGCCGATCCCCTCTGTAACGGGATTGGGAACGGGCCTGCGTTTGGACTGGGAGCGGGGAGCAGAAAAAGAGCCCGTGCCAGAAAGCCGAGCGGCAGCGCCGGTCATGTGCTATTCCCTGCCGCTCCCCGGTCACGTGGCGGGAGGCCCCGGTGCGGCCCCGCCGTTCCCCGCCCGGGCGCTCCGGTTCCGCCCGGCCGGGGCCGCCACCGGCGCGGGGCCCCGCGGGCCGAGGCTCCCGGGCAGCACCAACCAGCCCCGGGGCGCTCCGGCCGCCGAGCGCGACTGGCGGCGTAAAATGGCGGCGAGAGAGGGGGGGTTTGTCCGTGAGGCTCCGCCTTCGTCACCTGAACGGGAGGCGGGGGGTGGCGCTGCCTCGGTAACACGGGTGGGGACGGCGCCGGCCTGGGGCGGGGGCGGGACGGGGGAAAGTTCTAGTACTTGACCTTGCAGGCTGACCCGGGACGTGTACTGGCCGGTATGTCCGTGACCGGGGGTTGGTGTTCATTGCCACGGTACAGGTTTGACAGGGCAATCCGCAGGCATTTCTGCATGAAAGGAGAGCTAAAACCTTTATTAAAAATAAGATCTGTAAATGAAAGTTACTGTATTAGCTCTGGCATGCAGTTTATTGGGCAGGTTGGATGGTGAAAGTCTGTTATTTCCTTTGTGAGCAACAGTATTCCATGCTCTTTAGGAACTGTGGGCTTTCCATGTTGAAAGCAAAAATGGTGCCCTTTGTCATTAAACTCCTTGAGCACAACAAAATCAGATGAGGTTCCAATTTTGACCCAGCGATTAAACCTCAGTGCTGTGAGCTCCAGCAGCCCACGGGTGTCATTTGTAGATCCAAATCCAAGTGCACACAGCACCTCAGGAACACAAAAGAGCTTTTGTTGTGTGTAAGCAAACACAGATCAGTGCTATCGAAACTAAACTAAACACGATTTCAGGTTGCTACATACACAGCTCTGCACAGCTGTGTTGATTTGTTTCCATGTGTTGGCTATAATTAAGAGAACACGGGAAAATCAACGATGTTTAACTTAGGAGGGTGGAACAGAAAAATGAGGAAGTTTTTCTACAAAGGAAATTGAAAGGAATTCCTTGCAGACTTAACTGCGTGTAGACAAGGCAGGGACTGTGTTTTTGTTTAGTCTTTTCAATTCATGAAAACGTTACAAAGATTAAACAGCACAGTAACAGGACCCACAAAGTTATACACAAACACAATCAAATTAATCTGTGTTAAGATAAATGCAATAGAACACGAAAATTTATTTTTACAGCCTTTGCAAAAATCTATTTCACTCATCGGGAACAGGAAGCCTGTAGGGTCAGAGGGTGGAGAGTGTTAATAGGGGTGTTTGGGGACAAAAATCTTTCACAAGCCATATAAAATAAGTATACCGAAAAAAAAAAAACTGGAGAGATTCCCCTACTAAAAATTTGCTGGGATAGTATTAACAAAGCCAGTGAAGTTGGAGTGCTATTGAAATAAAGAATTAATTACAACAAAATGGTTGAGCAAGGTGGAATTCCAAATTGCTGAGGGTTGAGCAGCTGTGGCTATTCAGAAACAAAATAAGCCTGACTTAGATGTTACTTTTGAGGGCAATATCATGCAGACCTCTAGTCTTTGCCAACCTCACTCTATTCTTAGCAACAATTTTTTTTAAAAACGCTAGAAAATAATACACAACAGATGAAAAACATCTTTATGTTTTCATTATGTAGATCTGTACGGGGTCAAGATCTTAAATGCTGTGAATTTCTTAACAGTAAATTTTAAAAAAAGGCAAGGATAATTACAAGTGTGGAATTGCTTTAAAAGGAGGAAAAATACACTGCAGCTTTGGTTCATTATAAAGGAGGTGACTTAGAAGATATTAATGTCCACAAACAATATAAGTAAACAGAAAGTTATTACTCACAATTTCTACTAACTCAGTGTTTTATGCCCCTTGTTCTTATCCAGCAATATGTTGAAAATGAAAGTAAATGTGTTTCAGGTTGCATACACTGAAACTGTAAAACACATTTGTCATGGTATCTTACAAGCTAAGGGCATAAATAGAACCAAAATGTGAAGAAATGGCCATCAAATACAGTTATTTTTGTCCCAGAAAAGCCTTAAAGCACAGATTGCTAGAAGGTGGGAGGATATAAACGGGAAGTGTTGTTACGGCACTTCTTCCTTATGTTGTTTTCATTTCTTCCCTCTCTGCCTACAGCAGGTGGCTGCACAGGGGTGTTTGTGCTTAAAACTTCAACTCTTGTGTGCGTAAAGCCTCAGGGCGCCGGGCACTGGCCTGGCAAAGGCGGTGGGTGAGCAGCAGTGTCCCCTTGGGGTATTGAGTGTTTTTATCCCGTGCCTTTTCAGCGCCGCTGCACCTCAGGTGACCTTTGACTCAGGTTACTGGCCCTGGTGTGGAATCCAAAAAGATAACACTGGTAACTTTACGGACATATGTTTGTAAGCATTTCTGTTTAGATACACGTTTATGAACATTTTAAAGGGCAACGGGTAACAGCAAAAAATAACTGGCCTGAGGAGGTTTGACGTTATTTTGGGTCCAGCTCTCCAGGATCCGCACATCTGTCTCCTTCTGAAAGCGAAAGTCACAGGTGGGCATGGGGCCAATCTACCATGAAGTATCAGTTATTGGCTAAAATGTTTATTAGTTAAAAGTCTGGGCTCATCTCGAGCTATTTCAGGAGGATTTTCACAAACAGATCTGTGAGAACTGGGGGACTGCACTGCGGACATCAGGGTCCGACTCTGCCCTGCCAAATGTGCTGAGGAGCTGAGCTGTTCTGAAGTCGCCGGGCGGCTGAAAGCCTACACTCATGGAGGCTGGAAGAGAGAATTCTCCATTTCCATTTCCGTCCCCCTCAGGCCGGGGTGCCCTCAGCGAGAACGAGGCTCCCGCCCGCAGCGGCTCCGCGCAGGCGCGGGCACGGGGTGGGGGTGGGGGCACTTCCGGCCGCGAGCTCAAAGCCGGTCAGCCGGGCGAGCCGCGGCCACGCCCACGCGGAAGGGGGCGGGGCCTCGGGCCGGCTCGGGCCGCTTACATAACGGCGGGGGTGGGGTCTGCGCGTGCGTCACGCGCCGGCTCCCGGCAGCCCCCGCTGCCCCGTATATAACCGGCGTCCGCGCGGCCGGGCGCCCACAGTGAGCGGCCCCCGCCAACGGCGCCGGAACTTGTTCAACTCTTCGCCACCCGCTCTAAGTGACCGGAGTCGCCTCGCCCACCGCCACCATCGCCATGCCCGGGTATTCCAGCGACAGGGATAGAGGGTGAGTCCGGGGGCACGGCCGGCGCCAGCCGCCGCCAGCGTCCGGACTCTGAGCCTGCCCGTGGGGCTCTCGGGGTTGTTTTTCAGACGTTTTAAGATGGCGGCGGGGCGGGGGTTGGGCCCTGAGCCCTTCCCTCAGCGCTCCCGCCGCGAGGGGTGCCGTGGGAGGGTATCGGGCTTTTTTAGGCCACCGATAGTGGACGACTGGCGGTTCCTTCGCCTCAGAGTAGCCCCCGCGGGTGTGCTACTGCTGCGAATAGTACGGAGGAATTTTAATTTTTTTTTTTTTTTTCATTTTTTTCTGTTGGGAAGGAAGAGACTCGCCCCAACCCCCTGGGGACGCCCCCCCAGCACAGACGGTCCCTGCAGAGCCCGATTCCCCCCGCTGAGAGCGGCGGGCGGGCTGGAGGTTTGTGGGTCAGTGGGTTGGCAGTACCGAAGCCTTGGGGAGCTCTCGGCAGGGCGGTTCCCTCCCCTCCCTTCCCCCTCCCAAGGCTCGGGCTGTGGCCGGCAGGAGCCGGCCGGCTCCGCTTTGTGTTGTGTAAGCGGATGTTAATGGCCGGCCCCGCCATGCGGTGGTTGAGGGGAATCAAAATGCCGGCTATGCTGCTGCTGCCTTTGTTCCTCCTCCTCCTCCCCCCGCCCAGCTCCGGCTCTAAAATGGCAGCGGCTGGAAAATGTGGCGTAGACAGAAATAAGAGACAAAGGAAACAGCGCTGGCAGGAAGCAGCGGCCGCTCGGGAAGCGCTGTGTTGTGCTGGGAAGGCTCGTTCGCAGTGCTCGCCCGGCCGAAATTGGGAAGTGATCGGGGCGGGGGAGGGAGCCCTGCGCTCGGATCCAGCGCGGCACCGAGCCGCGCCTCGGGGCTTTCCAGATCAGCCTTCTCCGACCGGAGGAACCGAACCTGAAACGCGAATAAACCGCATGGCCTCATAAAACACCGTTGTTAAAAGAAGTCTGTGTTTTGTTACATGCAAAAGAACGGTTTACGGGAAAGTTATCTCAAGGTTTCGTAACCGCCCCTGCTCCCTTTCAGCAATAGGAGTGTCACTGGGACGGGAAACCATTTTGATCACGGGGTAGTGCCAAGGTTTTAATGCTTGTTGTAACTTGCTGTTCGATTGCATTGTATGGAAATGGGAAAGACACGTTAAAGATAACGTGAGTAAGAATTGTGGCCAAGCAGATCATGGCATCTGCAGCTTAAAGTATGATTTTTAAAGTTATAGTGTCTGAAACCTCAGTAAGTAGAGTTAATACAATTGTTTATGAATTGTTAAGTAATGGGTGGACTGCAGAGATGGTAGTGAAGTTGTTCAGGAAGAGGACCAAAATGTTTCTCTTGCATTCTATGATGTGTTCTTTTTGTCTAGGTTTGGAGCCCCTCGTTTTGGAGGAAGTAGAGGTGGACCTCTCTCTGGGAAGAAATTTGGAAACCCTGGAGAGAAACTTACAAAAAAGAAATGGAACTTGGATGAGCTGCCCAAATTTGAGAAGAACTTCTACCAAGAACATCCGGATGTAGTTAGACGTACTGCGGTATGTACCTGATCTGGCTCGAGCAAAAGTAAACAGAAAGTGCAAACATGTTGAGGGTCATGGGGCCCAGCAGGCACGGATGGGGTAACTTAAAATACAACTTCAGTATCAGAGCTTGTTTCCAATAACTGGTGTTTTGTTTTGCAGCAAGAAGTTGAACAGTACAGAGCGAGCAAAGAGGTCACAGTTAGGGGCCATAACTGTCCAAAACCAATTATCAACTTTTATGAAGCAAACTTCCCTGGTAAGTGAAGACCAGTGTGCTGGTTGTTCTTCAGACTGGATTAGGGCAACATCTGAATCTATATGTTTAAATTTTTTCTTCAAGCAAATGTTATGGAAGTAATTCAGAGGCAGAACTTCACTGAACCAACTGCTATTCAAGCACAAGGTTGGCCTGTTGCATTGAGTGGATTGGATATGGTTGGAGTGGCACAGACTGGATCAGGGAAAACACTCTCGGTAAGTTCTGGTTATAGCCTGAAACGCTGCTGGATTTCAGCAGAGACAGTGTGGTGTAGCCTAGTGCAAGGTGAACACTTCAAGGAAGAGATTGTAATGAGATTTTTCTTTCTTCTAAACAGTACTTACTGCCTGCCATTGTGCATATAAATCATCAGCCATTCCTGGAGCGAGGAGATGGACCTATTGTGAGTATTCCTAAATGAAAGGGGATTTTAATTTCTAAGTACTGTATTTTACAGTCTCAGTTGGCCATGCTCATAAGAGTGCATAGCTGCATTCTGTTTCTCTATGGGAATAAAGTGGTTCCCTGTTGGGGTAGCTTCCCAAGCAGATTCTATTAACTGATTGGATTGTCCTGAAAATAGTAAAATACTATAGAACAGGGTTTGATTTTGGGTTATATTTTGGAAATTGCTATCCCTGGAAGCGAGTGACTTTCGGGTATCTCTCACATGTTTGGTCAGTGTTTGGTGGTTTAAGATGCCAGGTAACTCGGTTTGCTCGTTTGGCTACTTAAATCTACTTCAGTCAATCTGGCACTGAGCTTCACACTCCGAATTAGTCTCAGACTAGGATCTTCCAATGGGTATTGAACTAAAACATGGGCATCCTATTTCCAGTGTCTTGTGTTGGCACCAACCCGTGAACTGGCCCAACAAGTGCAGCAGGTAGCTGCAGAGTACAGCAGAGCGTGTCGTTTGAAGTCCACGTGTATTTATGGAGGTGCTCCAAAGGGACCACAAATCCGTGACCTGGAAAGAGGTATGCATCAGCCTCAGTGCATCTCTCTCTGAGGCAGCGTGCAAACTGCTTCAGCTGATGGGACTGCTTGGTTTTAGGTGTGGAAATCTGCATTGCAACACCTGGAAGGCTTATAGACTTCCTGGAAGCTGGAAAGACCAATCTCAGGAGGTGTACTTACCTTGTCCTTGATGAAGCTGACAGGATGCTTGACATGGGCTTTGAACCTCAGATCAGAAAAATTGTGGATCAGATAAGAGTGAGTATAAATGGTTTATGCATTTATCACTAGAGCAGATATAAACTACTGCCACTAGCCTTGTTAAAGCAAAGGCAGTGCAAGCCTAAATAGTTTTGGTTGGGCATTTAACTTAACCCATACTGATCTTTCATTGATCTTTCTAGCCTGACAGGCAGACTCTGATGTGGAGTGCCACATGGCCTAAGGAAGTGAGGCAGCTGGCTGAAGATTTCCTGAAAGAGTATGTGCACATCAACATTGGTGCACTGGAACTGAGTGCAAACCACAACATTCTTCAGATTGTGGATGTGTGTCATGATGTAGAGAAAGATGACAAGTAAGTAGGCCTTCGGGGCAAAGCATTCTGTGTTTTCTGTCAGTTTTACTTTATGAACTGTGGAATGAATGCCTTATTTTGATGGATTTTTGGCATCAGTCTGAGGCAATTTGAAGGCAAGAAATCAGTTTAAACTTGTACAGTAGAAAGCAGGCTAAACTCTAACCATAATCTTTTAAAAACAGGCTTATTCGTTTGATGGAAGAAATCATGAGCGAGAAAGAAAACAAAACAATTGTTTTTGTGGAAACCAAAAGGCGTTGTGATGATCTTACCAGAAAAATGAGGAGAGATGGGTGAGTAGCAGCTGGGACTTCACTGAGCAGTGGTCTTGTGTGTGCTCTTGACACCACAGTTAAGAATCAAAACTGCCAGTAGCCCAGTCTTTGACTAAAGAAACCAAAACCACCAAAGGAGTGTTCTTGGCTCAGTCAAATTCTGTGTTTTCAGGTGGCCAGCGATGGGTATTCACGGTGATAAAAGTCAGCAGGAGCGGGACTGGGTTCTAAATGGTGAGTGTTTTAGCAATTTCTGCAAGCATCTGATGTGTGCTGTTTAAGGAAAAAAACTGATTCACTTCTTGTGTTACAGAATTCAAACACGGAAAAGCACCAATCCTGATTGCTACAGATGTTGCATCCAGAGGTCTAGGTTAGTAAAAACTCGTAATGCCAGTTGCCCAAAGCTTTTAAAGAAAGTCTATTGCTTTCTTTAACCTCTGCATTTTTCTAAGTTTTCTTCACATAAAGGTGCAGTCTTTGTGGCAAGGCCTAGGCATGACAATCGGAGGACTCGAGGGGGATGGAGGACTAGTGGAAATGATCGGCTGGCTGCTTCCAGTCAAATAGAGAGGTGAAAACTGAAAGCATTGTGTGCCAGTAATCTTCAAAAGGCAAAGATCATCCTTTAAACTACTACCCCCATAAACTGTTCTCTCATGAAATAAGCAGTTTCATTCACAGTTCACTTTGCCCTGGTATTTCTCTTCTCTCCATGCTTTGCATGATTTGCCATGGTGCAGTACTGTTAGTTTTGTGCATACTGTCTGCTGTGATCTGTGGGTCTTTGAATTTCAGTGAGTTCTTTGAAATGTTGAAGAACATAATTTTAAACTTCAATGTTCAATGAAATTTTTTTCAACCATGAAATGGAGAGAGCAGCTTTTAAAAATGTACTAAGCCTTGTACAAATTGGTGAGTACTGGCACATGAAATCTGAGAATAAAAGTCCACCTCTCACTTTAACAAGTGGGGCAGGAAAGCAATGGCTTTTCAATGCCTTTGAAAGTCGAAGTTCCTCCACCTATACATAGTCGTCATGTCGAGACCTGCCAGAGAGAGACCCATTCTCAAGTGAACCCTGGCTTCTTGGAAGCGCTTGCCTAGACAAGACACAGTGCATAAAAACAACTTGGTGACTTTGGGGGGACAGGTATGTTTTTCTTGCAGCTGCAGTTCAAAGGTCTTGGCAAGACGAGCAGTGTGGCCCCTTTTTTTTGAGCTTCTAATGAGTGTGTATGTGAAGGACCTTGTATGTTTTTACTCTAAGGTCCTCAAATGAGCACATGAAGAGGCTGCTGTGAGCTTTAGTGGCCCTACTGCAAGAAGCTTTCAGATGTCACTTGATGATTTGTAAAGGGGACACTTGAGTTGGGAATGCCAAGCAAATGCACACTCCTTTATGGTAAGGTTTTGGATCACAGGGTGGGTGATGAGAACGGGATCAGACGGAGTGTGCGTAACTTTTCTCTTCCACTATGCTCTTGCAGAAATGGATGATTCTAACACTGTTCTTTGCAGCCATTATTCCCTTTAAAATACTCTTGTCTAATGTTTATCTTCGATTTGGCTGTTGTGGTGTGCAAAACTTTGTACCTCGCTTTTTGCCACACTGCAACACTTTACAGATGTGGAAGATGTGAAATTTGTCATCAATTATGACTACCCTAACTCCTCAGAGGACTATATCCACCGAATTGGACGAACTGCCCGCAGTACCAAAACAGGCACAGCATACACTTTCTTTACTCCTAACAATATTAAGCAAGTAAATGACCTCATCTCTGTGCTTCGCGAGGCTAATCAAGCCATCAACCCCAAATTGCTCCAGCTGGTTGAAGACAGAGGTTCAGGTAAGGGCTGTTCTTGATCTTGGTGCATAGCTTTCCTCTCAGAACAAAATGGAAACTTGAGATTCCACCTTCAGCCTCTCTTCAAAATAAATGTGGAAGGTGGTTTAGTTACCAGTTATTGTGACCTTGGAAGGTATTGATTAACGCAAAAGCCAAAAAAACAGCACCCAGATGCTCCCAGCCTATGCTGTGGTGCACCTATGGCTAGGGCAGGCCAAAGGGATGCTTCCCACTTGCCCTGAGATAAAACACTCGTGGACTCAGTTTTTGTGGCTTTGTCTCCTATGGCTGGGAAAGAGAGATGGACCCAAGTGTCCTGCTGGCAAGGTAAAAGTCACTTTTTGCCTTGAGGCCACAACTTGTGTTACAGGGGAGAGTGTATGACTCCTCAAAAGCGAGACAGCTTTAACTGGAGTCCAGCAAGCACCTGGAAAGCTTTTATAGTAGGTTTGAATTGTTGGGACAGAAAATAAATGCTACTTAGCTGAATTGAAGAGCCTTTATAATACACATAACTGTCTTGTCTCTTTCACTAGGTCGTTCCCGAGGTGACCGACGTGACAGATACTCTGCGGGCAAAAGGGGTGGATTTAGTAGTTTTAGAGAGAGGGAGAACTTTGAGAGAACCTATGGTGCACTAGGCAAGAGAGACTTCGGAGCAAAAACCCAAAACGGGGCTTACAGCGCCCAGAGTTTCAGCAATGGAACTCCCTTTGGGAATGGCTTTGCAGCCGCAGGCATGCAGGCCGGCTTCAGGGCCGGCGGTAACCCCACAGGAGCGTACCAGAACGGCTACGAGCAGCAGTACGGCAGTAACATTGCCAACATGCACAATGGCATGAACCAGCAGCAGTACGCCTACCCTGCCACTGGTGCTGCTCCTATGATAGGTTACCCCATGCCCACAAGTTATTCTCAATAACTTAGTGTATTTAAATGTCTCAGTTTTTCATAATTGCTCTTTATATTGTGTGTTATCAAAACAGGATAGTTATTTAAGAAATGGGAAATGCAGAAATGACTGCAGTGCAGCAGTAATTATGGTGCACTTTTTCGCTATTTAAGTTGAATATTTCTCTACATTCCTGAAACAATTTTTAGTTTTTTGTACTAGAAAATGCAGACAGTGTTTTCAAAGTAAATGTACAGTGATTTGAAATACAGTAACAGAAGGCAGTGCATGGCCTTCCAATAAAGATATTTGAAGACCGATTTTTCTTTCAGATGACAATTTTCTCAACATGTGCACAACTTTACATTAATGAAAAATGTCAAATGTTTTTATATTAAATTCTAGAAAGGTTTCTCAACTGTGTCTGATTAAACATTTAAGCTTATACAAATACCAGCCTTGCCTTGATTGGGCTAGATTGCTTAGCATGGCAGGCTCTGCTTTGATGGGGAAGAAAATTAAAGCTGGCTTCTAAGAAAGCATTGGAAGCAGTGTTCTTCCTTGTCTCACTAGCATAGGGCCAGTTCTTGGAAAAGATCAAAACTCTGTAGTGGTGTTGCTAACAAGCTGCTACAAGCGTAGGAAGCTTCTGCAGCACCGTAACCGTCGCCTTCACACGAGCATATGTGCAGACCAGGCTTGAGTGTTGTGTACCCACAGCTGCCAGGCGTTGTGAGTTAGCATGCAGGCTTCTGAGCTTCAGAGAAACGGGAAGATCTTAGTATTAAAACTTTCAAGTTATACTTAAACTGGTATTGAGCAGTGATTTCTTTATGGAGGTGGTGGGAGGAGGGAAGTGGGCTGTTGATCCATGAAAATGCCTCATGGATTTTTTTTTTTTTTTTTTTCAACCACTTCTAATATGTGCAAATGACTCTCTAATCTCAAAGCACTGCCCATGCTGAGTAAAGGAGCTGCATAATTCTTGATCCTGGGGTTAAAGTGCTTAATGCTTTCAAGCATGGTGTGTTTAAATTCCAGTTGATACTAATTTTCAGTTCCTCCCTCTTGTTCATCAGTAACAGTGATGAGTTTTAAGTTTAACAATACTTAATGTGTTTAAAGTTGAGTCCACAAGGTTCTTTTTGTTATTTTGAACCTGAGTTAACTTTGTTTTGCACTTAGATCTTTTTGTTTAGTCAGTGCTCAGTCCTTGATTACTTGTCCTTGTTTCCCTCTGAGGCTCAGCTTGTGATATTCTCTAATGCAGCCTAATCTGCCTTTTAAATTCCCTCATTTTCTGTGAAGTTCTATCACTTGACAGTATTTTGTGATCCTTCACTCCTGCTTTGAGAACTCCAGCTGCAGGCTTGGAACTACCCCACTGCAGTCTAAAACTGCAGGTGGCAATGTATTTTGGTTTGTGGGGTTTTTTTCTCATTTGTTTTGGAACACTGCTCAGTGTCACCAGGGGTGAAAAACAAGGAAGTAGATTATTTATCACTGAAGTATGACTTAATGCCTGAGTTTCCATGTCAGTGGCCTGAAACAAAATGCATTGAAAAGCTGGTTTTGTAAAGTTGGGGGTTTTTTAGTATTAAAAAAATCTTGCATTTATAGCTTGTGCATTAAAATTGAGATATGAGAGTCTTTAACAGTGGTGTAAAATCTAAACTACAGAAAGAGGTTTCCTGCGTGTATTTTAAAACTCTTTCCAAACGACCCTGTGCGTGGGGCAGTGTTTCCTGAGGGGGAAAATCTAAACATTTGCACATATAAAATAATAAAAAGAAACGAGCTCTAAGCAGCTTTGGCATTGCTGCCAGTGCTACTCTGGCAGGATTGAGCTCATGGAAAATCTGCCTTCGGACTAAACTTGCCTGCAGTTCCCGTTGAGCCGGCAGCGGCAGCTCCCGCCGCTGACCCAGTGCCCTACTAAGGCGGCTGTGAGCGCCGGGCCCGGGGGAGGGGGCTGCGCCGCCCGCCCCGGCGCGGGGCTGATCCCAGCCCGAGCCCTTCGTGCCGCGGCCCGCGGAATCGCTCCTGTCGCAGCCCCGCCTCCCTCCCGGCCCCGCCGCTCGGGCGGCAGCCGCGATGGAAATTTCCACTGCGCTGCCGGCGCCGAGCCCAGCGGCCGCGGGGAGCGGGGCCTCGCCCGCGCACTTGGCAGCGGCCCCGCGGTGCCGCCTCCGCCCGAGCTGTGCCTGCTGCCTTGATGTGCCCCGGACGTGCCGCTGCCTCGCGGTGGCTCCAGAGGGGCTTTTCCCGGGAATGTGCCCGTGCAGCTGCGGCGTGTTCGGGTGACAGCGAGGGCCGGGTCTGTCCCATTGTCCCCCTCCCAGTCCGCGGTGCTGGCGAGCTCTGACCGTCCCTGTCCCACAGGGGCGGGCCAGGCGTGACCCCAGCACGTGCGGCCTTGCTGCCGATGTTGGGAGCTCTTGAGGCCAGTTTGGTTTGTAAGAGACATTGCTTATTCTGCGCGGGGCTCAAGGTTGATTACACCTATCAAGCACACCAAGGGGTAAAAAAGTTACATCTTTTTTACAATACAATGTGCACGAACCCACCTATCTAAAGCACATTATCCGCCGACCCAGTGTATGTTTATTTGTGTGATGTGATCTTACCCAATGCTTGAAACGAGTTCTTTTATTAAGCAACTTCTAGTGTAGAAGTTACCTAACAGCATTAGTTATGTTTACAAAAGGTGAGAAAATTCAGCTCCAAGACGTCAATTCCTTTAGCAGAAGTTATCTGCCGGCATCATTACGGTCACAAAAGGTGAGAAGATTCAACCTGAGGACAGAAAATTCACCTCGGACGGTCCCTGACCTTCGGCCCGCCATGGTTCCACTGCGCATGCGCGGCCGCCATGCCGCCCCCTCTTCCCCCCGCTTCCCGCGCGGGGCGCTGCGCGTGCGCAATGGATGCCCCGACACCCAACACACACACACACAGACACACACATACACACATACAGACACACACACAGACACACAGACACACACACACACACATACAGACACACACACACATACACACACACACACACATACACATACAGACACACACACAGACACACACAGACACACACACACACACACTCCCCTCCCAGCCCCGCCGTGAGGGAGCGGCAAGATGGCGCTGGGCTTTCGCCAAGGCTGCCGCTGGTGCGGCCGCTCCGCCCTGGGACAGCTGAGGCGGCGGCGAGTCCCGGAGCCGGTTGGGTTTTCGGCGAGGCCGTACTCGGAGGGCGGCGGTGCTTCCGAGGCGGCGGGCGGGGCGGAGCTGCTGGAGGTGTGCTGGCGGCGGCTCTTCCTACGGGGCGGCGCGGGGCCGCTGCCCTGGAGCGCTTACCTGAGCGGCCGCCACCCCGGCTTCGGGCCGCTGGGCGCGGCGCTGCGCGCTAACCTGGCGGCGCAGTGGTGGGACTCGGCGCTGCCCGTGCGGGAGCAGGTGTTTCCCGTGGATGCCCCGCTCCACGGCCCGCCCGGCGCTCTGCGGGACGCGCAGGGGCTGCGGCTGCTGCACCCGGAGACGCTGCGCGAAGCCCTCCAGGGCTGTGGGCAGAGCCCTGGCGGCCCGGCCCTGGAAGAGGCACTGGGGGCCGCGGGGCTGCTGCGGGAGAGCCTCCTGCCCGGTAGGTCCCGGGCGGCTCCGCTCAGCCTGTACCCATCCCAGCACGAGTTTCCTGCTGGGAGCGAAGCAGCTGCGTTTAGGGGATTTTCCCAGCTGCGTTGGTGCGGTGGGAATGTTCCTTCTGTGTGTGCTTTTCAAGGATCTGATCATTACAGGTGGGCAGCAGATTCGCTCCCTGTAATTCGGGGAAAAGCACATTAAAATAAACGTGCCCAGAGGAACCAGCCTGCTGAGCCCATGTCTGTAAAGCATCAGTGCTAGTAAAGATAGTGGGACTGTGTGTACAAACAACACGTATATAATATGTGCCTAATTTGTTCTTGGTAGAATTAAAACATCAGAAACTTTCCCGTGGCCACTAAAAACAGGGCTTTGTCTTTTGTAGGTGTTCTGGCGCAATATGTCAGCTGCTTAGAGCTGGTGAACAAAAGACTGCCCTGTGGCCTTGCTCAGATTGGAGTGTGCTTTCATTCTGTTCCAGAAAGTGAACATTCTGTTTCAGGAAATGAACAACACAACAAAAACCTTACAAGGTAGAGTAATAGAGCAGTTAATCCCTTATACCTAAACCGACTGTTTCACTTTTGGATTATTTTTGAATCCTGTTTCTTGCTTTTCCCCTGTTATTTCCCAAGGTGTTAACTTGCTGCCCTTGCTGTTGTTTAAAGAATAGGCGAGAGGACCACGTCTCTGCTTGCCTGGTTTAGTTCTCCCAGAACTGCAGGACAGTGGCTCGATTACTGGCTACGCCAGAGGCTCCAGTGGTGGAGAAAGGTAACAGCAGCATATCCATGGGGAATCTTGGCCTGCTCCTTTATGCCTTGGGGGGAAATAGTCACCCTGGTTGGTTTTATGGCCTTACATTGCTGGCCCGTTCTAGGTGCATTTCTCGTGGAGATGTAGAAGCTACTGAGTTGATGGCAAATCTGATAACTAGTTTATAACGTGACTTGCAGAAAGGCAAATGTTTTATGTTTGTCAGTGATGTGAGATGAAAATGCCATAAAACAACCAAGAGATTTGGGCTTTAACTAATAAAAACCTTTTGCTGAAAATCAGAAAATGGTGCTAAAACAACCCAGACCTCATTTTGCATTGCAGATTTGTTTTTTGTAGTTACTATGGGATTTGCAGTAGTGATCACCTCTTATTCCTTATTTTCAGTTTGCTGTAGGCCCGTCTAACTTCAGCAGCAGTGACTTTCAGGATGAAGAAGGCAGAAGAGGATTTAAGTTACATTATAGCTTTCCCTGGGGGACAGAAACAATAGAAACGCTGAAGAACCTTGGTGATACTGAACTGTTACAGCTGTATCCAGGAGAGAGATCTAAATTACTTGTAAGCTTTACTGTATTAAACATTTTACCTGATAAAGATGGTAATGTGTGAGAGAAATGGTTTCTTTGCTGACCCACTTGCTTAGCATGAGGCTGGCCTTTTATTTATTTGCTTCAAGAACAATACAGTTGATACACTGCAGTCAGACCTTCATTTTCAAAGCTGATAAAATAGTGTCTGGTACTTTTTTTTTTGCAAGGAATTCTTCAAGATTAGAAATGAGCCCTATTGACAAGACAGCTGTTGTCAGTGGCATAGCTTTTACCTGTATCTGTGAGTAAATGGAAACACAAACTCAGACCATGTTTTGCACTGTTCAGTTTGCATCAAAAAGAGCCTGGAAATGTGAGGGGTTTTATTTCTTGCTGTAGCTTGTTCACTTTCATGTATGTAGAAGTTTTTATAAATTAATGGGTTATAAAAATAGCTTTATAGAAAAGGGAGGGAGGGACCAGAGCGAAATGTCTCCACTGAATATGTTGAAGAGGGAACAAACCTAATAAATAGCAATGTTTGGAATTAGGCTGAACAGATAAAACCAGAGTAACTTTGTATTTTACTATAAAATTGCAACCTTCTTCTTATGACAGTCCTGTCTTTCCTGCTTTTGCAGTTTATTTCTACAAAACTGGGTTACATAGGGATTTCTCAGAATGTGGGGACTCATGGTCACTTGGAAGTAATCTACAAACCTCCAAAAGAAAATGCGGAGTTTAAAATGTGTTTGCCATAGATTTAAATTTATGATCAAAGTGGCAGAGCAAGAAATCAATCCCATCCTGCCCTGACCTGCTTTCCCCACTGTTACAGCCTTAACTGGTTACAGATACATTACTGAGATTGCTGGTAATGTTTTAAATAAATGTCTGTATTTTAAATGAAATAAGAGTGCTTGAGCTCAATGTCTCATTGTACATTTAAAGCAAACAAAAAGCTTTTGAGGACAATCTTTGATGTTTTCCTATGTGGGTTTTTTTTCTTCAGGGCCGAGATGGAAGGAAGAATGTCATCCCTCATGTTCTGTCTGTGAATGGGAATCTGGACCGAGGAGTGTTAGCTTATCTCTTTGATTCTCTGCAGGTAGTTGAGAATCCGTTAACAGCAAAGAAAAATTCTCAGAGAAAGGTAACTTCATGTAGAAAATGTCAGAAAATAAGTACAACCCCCCTAGACAATGTTGTAAATTCAAGCATGGCAATGTTTCCTTTTCCACGTGGCCATCCTGATCCTTGTCCATCCTGATTCCCAATGGCTGCAGACTCAGCCTTCACATTGGCAGCACCAGGCTGGCCCCATGGCACAGCCCCTGTGGTCCCACAGGGACCACATAAGCAATTTTTCTCATTCTGAGATCCCCTTTTCCTGTTCCACCCTTCTCTCTGATTGGTAGGTAGGATCTTGCCATGCAAGTGATGGGGTTAAGAGAAATTGGAATGTAGCTGCAGATTGTGGGAAAGAGCAATTTGTCTTTTCCAGCAGCATTTGAAAGTGGCTGAGAAGAGTAGAGAAGGTGGATCCCAGGTGATAATCTCCCCAAGGACCATCATTCTCTCCACTTTTCCCCTGTTTTCTGGAGTTGGAGGGCTGGCTGTCAGTGCCTTGGTACCCAGGCAGATGTTTGGGCTTTTAGAACAGGCAGTAGACTGGATGGGAGCTGCCTGCTGGGCTGGCTCTCATCACTCTGTCTCCATTCAAGATGATGGAACTCTGCTAACAAATCTTCATCTCTTTTCTGGAGCTCAGCCAAAATAGAGTAATTTCTGCCATGTGAATGTAGCTGGGCTGTGTGCTTGTTGCATAAAATACAGCTTGCTTCTAATTCAAGATTTTGTGCTGTAAGAAAATTTTTGTATGTTTAGAACCTTAAATTAATTTTTAAAAAATTGCTATTTCCTGGTTCTGTTTAGTACATTTAGTAATCTGTTGGTTTTTTTTAAATTTATTAGGTACTTAAGCTTCATCCTTGCTTAGCACCCCTTAAAGTGGCCTTGGATGTAGGAAAAGGTCCAACAACAGAGCTGAGGCAGGTATGTTGTGAGAGAGTATTTTAATTTTGAGCATTGACTCTCCATGTAATGTGTTACAAGTCAGACACTGTTTATGTTGAGGGAAATGGTGCTGATGTTTTTACTCCTGGAGATTCCTGGTTGTGCAGAGTTCATGGTGCTCCTACTCTGCAGCTTGTGGTTCACAGCCAGAGGAATTCACTGCAGGCAGTTCCTTTTGTGGACACAACTGTCTTTGGTACAATACAGCTGATGCTTGATGCAAAATTAAGGAAAATAAATAACACCATCCCTCTCAGCTGAATCTTTCAGAATTATCTTAATACACGAGTGGCATGTTCAGAAGGATTTTTAAAAAGTTTTCATTTAAGTCAGTCATGAAGTCCCTGTGGAAGGGAGGAGACTTACACTGGCATGTTTTTAAACAGAAGTGGAGACAGAACTGCCAGGCTGCTTTCTGATTTGAGATTATTTCAGCCAGCAAATAAACACCAGCTAGGAATGTTAATACCACACTTGTTAAGAGTTTTAATGGTTTCTTTGTATAGAGTCTCAGCCCTCAAAGTCTGTCTTTTAACTTTTGTTTTTAAATGAACACAGGTTTGTCAAGGATTGTTCAATGAACTGACAGAAAATGGAATTTCTGTATGGCCAGGTTATCTGGAAACTGTGCACGTGTCTCTGGAACATCTTTATACAAAGTAAGGACAAGCAGTCTTTTGTAAATTAAACCATGAAGGTCAAAGATAACATTCTGTGGACTGCTGTAAATATTCCTCTTTCCAGTAGGAAGCCATTGAGTGCAGTTACTGACTGAAGGTGTGGATCCCAAACTACAGACTTGGATTCAAGTAGTTTTATTATGAGAAGCATACATCAGCTAATTTTTAAAATTAATTGAAGTGGAAGCCTTTCACATGTTACTGTTATTTCCCTGGAACTGTGAAATGCCATGTAAAAACTCTCATGTAGAAAACAAATTTCTTCAGATGAATTGTAAGCTTGCAGAACTGTTTCCCACCCTCACCCCCATTTTTGCATCTGGTCTGGTTCTGTTTCATTCTTTAGCACTCTTTCAAGCAACCCACTGTGTCTAGTCTTGAACTTGACAGTTCTCCCAAATCTGGAACCACTGCCATTAGTGATGTGATTAACTGTTTGTGGACATACATAAAAACACCTGTTCCATTTGGGAGCTTCATTATGATTTGTTAATCAGGAATGGATTGGAGCATATGGCGCCTCATGTCAAAGCATCTTGAGCATAGTGATAAGTGTTTTTTTCTGAGAGAAGAGAAATGCAACCTCTTGTTCATGTGCAGTAAAACAAAGATAAATTCTGCTTGTAGAAAAATACTCTTTTAATAGGTTACTAAATAAGATTCTTTTTATATCATGAAATAGCTAAGTAATTTGAAGATATGTAATCAGGAAAACAAGGAATGGCAACAAGAAAACTGGAGGTGTCACACCAGACTTAGTGCAGTTCAGCAAAACTAAATATGTACAGTTTATGGTCATTTGTATGTAAGTTATCTGATTTTTCCCATGCACCAAAAAGCAGTAACAGGTGGGTTCTTCTCTCTTCAGGTACGATGAGATGAGTATTCCCTTCATGGTCTTGATAAGTGATGGCACTCTAGAGAATGGAGTGGTCCAGCTGAGAAGCAGAGACACCACCATGAAGGAAATGATGCACATTTCCAGGCTGAAGGACTTTCTAACTAAGTATGTTACATCAGCCAAAAATGTGTAAACTTAAACTTGTTGAATAAAAGGATTTTCTTAGACATCTTTGCTTGAACTGCTTTCAGCATTGTCATGGACTCAGTGGTTTCTCTGCAAACAGTTCTGCTAAAACTTGGTGGTGCATCTGTTTTCTGTCACATCTGGGTCTTCCAGGTTGCCTTGGAAAAAGGGAAGAGAAAAACTTGTCCCTTATTACCAAGGCTAACCATATTCTTGTTCATGTCTTTGGTTTTAATATCATTCTGAAAGTGCTCCATCCTAAACTAAAAATGCAGCTTTCCTCTGTATTGCTGACACAATTGTGATCTTTGCTGGAAAATGGTATTTTATATTAAAGACTTCAAAATCTTAAATATTTTAATAACATTGGTATCTTCTCTCTGCATTTATGTTCTTTTATAATTTTTATGTTGGGTGTCAGCAAAGTAAGTCTCCCAGTGCTACATGGACCACCACTGATGTTTGATGGAATGGCAGCAATGGATTTATTATTAACAGGTACCTTTGTACTGTTTGTAGGAATGTATTTTCGTCACATGGCTTCAGTTCTTAAACATGTAAGCTACTTCATCTTTCACTTGATAAACACAAAAAATCAGAAATATATTACTAAGAGTAACAGAGTAACAAATATAAATATTTTTTAACCAGTATTTTCTGTGAACAAAATATCTGTGTGTACAAAATGGTGGAAAAAGACTAATGTGTGATTACATTTTTCCCATACCTAAGCACAGTGGTTAAAATCAGATCCAAGAGTTTGCAGAGATACAGAACTGTGTGTTTCTGATCTTCTCTAGATTTCCAGTGCCTGTACAGCTTGTTCAGTCCCTGTATAAAGTGCAGCAAGGCCCATGGCCTCTGATAGCCATCAGTGTCATGAAACACAAGAACTTGCCTTAAAATCTTCTTCTGCTAACGTGGTGCTCACTTAACTATAAATGAGTTATTTGTAACAGCAGTAATAATTGCAGTATAGAGTATATATGCTAGATATAATCAATGTTAGCATAATGTGACTTACTGAACTTACAGAATTCTAAATAAGCTAGCTATGGAATGGTATTAAAGCAAACCAGCAACATCTTAGAAACAGCTGGTAGCAGGATACAGAATTTATTTTGAAGTCAGCTGACCCAAAATTAATTTTAGCATCCTATCCTTATTCTGAGAGCTGAAGTACTGTTGAACTGAGAAATTGCCATCCTTGCAGGTACATAGAGGCCAAATACACATCATCTGGTGTCTGAGGGGTGGTTTTTCTTTTTTCGTTACATTAGACAAAAGCCTTTTGATTATCTTATGTCTGCAAACAATCCAGTTTCTACTTTAGCAGAATTGTTAAATGGTCAGGAACTTAAATCTGTGTGAAAGCTTTGCGTGTAATTCTAAGATTTATCTGTTTGGTTTTTCTCATAAGTCCATAGATATTATGGCTCAGAGGTTTTGCTTCAAAAGTGAGCTACACTGTTTGTCTACAAACTGTTTAGGCCAGGAAATTGGTATCTAAATGTCATCTCTGTATGCAGCTTGCTGGAACTTAGCACATTTGAGGGCTGAAAAATTCTTTGTAAGTATGTGATTAAGTTAATCAGAAAAAATTATTATCATACCTGGTACTCAGTCTCTGATGAGGACCTTTGAATAGACTGTAGCACATGCTCTCTTCCCTGCTAAAAGCCAGAATAACATAATTCATAGCTGCTTTCTTGGTACAGATACACAGAAGAAGAATTAACATTACATCAGCAATGTGGTTACTAATGACATCTGTGTGGTTTCCTAGTGAGGCTGTTGAATTTGCCATAGGATGGTTTGTTGGCGTTTTTCCTTCTTCTTCCCCACCCCTCCTCAAAACAGTTTTTAAGCTATTTTAGTCTTTCCATAGTAACTAAGCAATTTCATAAGCAATTACAAGTATTTAAGCCCTGCCTCCACCCAGCAACATCCCCTCAAAACATATTTGTGTGCATCAGATATTCCAGTATTATAGCTTGAGGTTTTCACCTTTTTCCTCTTCTCTTCTAATAACGGAGAAGTTGATGTATTCTTCTTCTGGTCTAACAGGCTCTGGATTAAAAGTGATGAACAGCAATTAACTCAATTACAAACAACTTGAATCAGACATTTTTTTTTCTGTAATTTTGAGACAAAGCAGTGAGATTCCATACTGAATAGAAATCATGGAGTATCCATGGGCCTTATCAGAGCTCTTCTCACTGTCCTTGCAGGCTGAGACCTGGCACAAGCAGCAGCACAGCACTGAGCTGACCCAGCAGGGCAGTGAGAGCTCTACCTACTGCATGAACAGGAAGGCAGGTTTGTTTGGAGGCAGTTACTCCATTTGGATATTTAGGAATTGAAAACAATGCCTTTGCTATTGGTTTGTTTGGGGGGTTCTTATTCCCCTTGGAAAGAGGCATTCACATTCAAGGCAAATGTAGAAATGTGCAAGTTCAGAGCATTGTGGCTGTCAGGTAATGTCTTCATTATTGTGTGTTTTCTGCAATTCAAGTACTAAAATGTCTTAACATAGGTCAGTTGCTTTGTTGTCACTTCATAATTTCAGTTTGAATTTATTTTGAATCTTGCCAAACTTAAGAAGGATTGAATAAATAACTAAAGTACTGAACAATTTTAAACAGAATGCAGGAGCTATGTAAGTTTGATTTTGCTACAGCTTCATATAGCTCACTATTGTCTGTTAGTAAATGGCCATTACACCCTTTTTTATTAAAAATGAAAACCTTCATTTCATTTAACCAGCTGCAGTTCTGGCTGCATGGCTGTCAGATGATGCCAGATGGATTCTGAGGGATTTCAGATAATGCCTCTGCCAGGAGGGTCAGTAGATGTCCCCTTCCATAGCTGAAGAAACCTGCCTGACTGCAGGGGGTGACAGGGACTTACCAATCTCTGAGTATATGACTTCATTTTCAGACTCCTCTGCATTCACTCTTGAAGTAAGGCCAATTGAGGGCCTGGCAGACTTAAACTTTTCTGCAAATTATAAAAGAAAAATGTGTGTGGTGTATATATATATTTCTTAGAAATAAACAGTTTCAATGTATTTTTAATATTTGGAGGTCTCAGGTAATGTTATTTTCACAATCAATATTACTCTTTAACCAAGGGCATTTTAATAATTTCCCTTTCCAGTGAGGTCAAATTCCTTCCAGTGTTTTTGTGTATTACATTAGCTGCTGCTTTGCCTCCCCCACCCCAGATCTTTCATCTAAAACACAGCTCAGAGATTTGGCCTTGTCAAAGTCTTGTTAAGCTGCTGGTGCTGCTTCAGAGGAGATTCCACAACATGATAAAATACCAGGAATTACTCTACTGAAAATGTGATCTTTACACTCTGAAATATATTGACAACATAAATGACCTTTGGAAAAAGAAACAGACATTCAAATAACTCACTTGCTTTATACAAAGGAATTAGGAAAAATGGAATTGCCAGAGCAAATCCTATTATAAGTAGTAGCAGGATCAGCCCAAGAGAAATTATCAGAGGCTGAGAATGGCTTCTCTCTTCTGCCAAAAAGAAAAAAAAAAGGTGTTTATGCAATGAAGTGTTGTTTCATATTTTAAGTATTTTCTGTAAATTGAAATCAAGACTTGAAATTTCTTTCAGCTTTTAGATTAACGGGTTACTGTAACTGTTCGTGAGAGTCCCAAGGGCTCTGTGCCCCAGCAGAAGGAAGGCAGCTTGCTGGTGCCAGTTAAGCTGTTTAATGGGAGCAGAGAGAAAAATGAAACCAGACTCTCTCCAAGGTGGACCAGGGGTCTCTTGTAAAAGTGAATCTTTTACAGACATCCCCCATTGTCCCTTCAAACTTCTACTGCTATCTAGGATGCATAGAATTCTATGGTTTTGCATTGATTTTAAACACCAATTTTTTAATTTAAAAAAATATATTTTGAACGTCACATTGCAGGATCAAAATATCTTGCATAAGCCAAAACTTGCATAGTTACAACATTCTGAATTTTGTGTGATCCCAGTTTGTCAGCAGTAGTAACCTCTTTTCATGCATACCTGCTAATGTAAAGTTGAAACTGTTGCTGTATTTTGTAATATTGGGAAAACTGTTATTAGCTTTGCATTTATAGGGTCCAAAGTCACTAAGGGAATTGATAAATAGAAAAATCACAGCTGCTTTCCTCTTCTGCACTGTCTTTTGGGGAGATATGTTTTGTGTTCCTTTGAAGAATAGATACGTGATGGGAAGGGATCCGTTCTCCGAGAAACAGGACAGGGTCACGTTCTGGCCTTTCTTTGCCTGAGAGGTGGGTGAACTCAGCACTGGCTTGGAGATTGGCTCTGTAGAAAGAAAACTGAAAAGTCTGAATCAGAGAGTACAGGACAAGCTCCAGGCAAGACTTGGAGTGACAACACTGGCAAAAGAGCTGGGCATGGAGGATGGAGGGGTCGTGAGCCAGGTGGGAGAGCACTGCCAGCTCTGAGGTAAGAACAGCAGCAAAGTTCAGCTCCTCAGTCAAGAAAAGAGATGGCTGTGTGCCCCTGCAATAACCAGAGACAGCAAGACGTACCTAAGAGGGTGAAGTTGAGGCTGTTGCTGTATTTTCCACCACTGGAGTTGTTATACTCAGCTTTGCACTTGTATTCCCCCACATCCCTGGCAGAGCTGATGGTCAGGGTGAACAGTGCAGGGCTCAAGTCTGACCTGTTTAAAGCAGATACCTGCTGGTTGTGCTTGAACAGTGTGTATCTGACAGGTGGAGATCCAGGCTCAGAGAGGCAGGAGAGGGTCACATTCTGCTTCATCACCACATTCAAAGTCCCCTGAACCACTACCAGCTTGGGATTGGACACCATCTCTGGAAAGAAAAAACTTCTGAGTCAGTTGACTGCACCTATGACCCAAGTAAAGCCCCAGATTTGTCCCAAAATATGTTGACAACCAAGCTATGCTTATTTATGTTGAAATGGCCCCTTATACTTTTTCCACCTCTGATAGCAGGCAACTCAATAACTTTTCAAAATCAGAATGCAGCTTCACACATGATGAACAGTGCCTGTGTTCATGCAAAAGAGGCACAGCCACACAAAGCCCACAGATGTGTTCAGATGAATCAATACTTTTGAACTACAGCAGCAATTAAAATAATAGAAGTATAAAAGATTAAATCAAATATTTTGGAGTATTAATTGTAGGAGAAAGTCACCTTATAAATTAGTTGAGAGGTAGCATGTGAACCTGAAAGCAAAAGCAGTATTTTATTTATGGCTGTCCATAAAGAGACAGAGCTAACCTTGTGTAAGTAGATTGAATATATGAATAGTAGCAGTAAGGGCCTTGATGGTCTCTCAAATTTGTTTCCTTTCATGATCTTATACAAATGAATTTGCAATAAAAACCTGTCTTTCCATAGAAAATGGTACTGAACTAGTCATGACTAAACTAAATTACAACATTTCCATGGGGGAAAAAATGTTTTAACAAGTTAAAGCAATTTTGACTTTACATACAGGTCAGCAAAGAGATGGTTAACTTTGTATACAAACTTTTAAACTGACTCACTGCACAGAGAGGCAAAAGATTTAATTTGGCATGAAATTTTTTAACATTTTTAAATTCCTCCCCCATTTTTTTTTTTGCTAACAGTCAATCTCAGCACATACCTCAAAATCAACAAGAGAACCTACCTTTGCCAGTTGCAGTAGTTTTCTGTATCTGTTGAGACATTTGAGCTAAGAGAAGAAAAAGAAAAGCTTTCAGACAAGAAACAATGGTTCTGCTTTAGAAAGATTTGTAATATGAAAGAAACATGTCCTTATCTTACAGTAGGAAAACAGCAGAATTGTGAGAAAAAACATTTTCTGGATAGTGGGCAAGAGAGCTGGTGCAGTTACATGACAGAGATCTTTCTTCTGAAGGAGATGGAGGAGTGGCTCTAGGGCTTGAGGAAGTTCTAAATACGGAAACTGTGCTGATCAGTGCTGATCTTTACTCATGTTTCTGTGGAGAATTTTGTCCTATTTCACATATATTTAGCCTATGGCAGGCAGAGGGGTGGGCAGAGAGAGGAGCAGTGGGGTGGGGAGCAGCAGTTTGGGACACAGATAGATGTGTCCAGCTGTCCTGAGCCGTGGCAGCAGTTTGGGGCTGAGGCAGACGTTGTGCAGCAGTTTGGGACACAGGCAGATGTTGTGTCCATCTGTCCTGAGTGGTGGCTGATGTGAGCAGCAGTTTCTCCCCTGAGTTGTGTGGTAGAGCCTCCCTGCCCTGCAGTTCAGACCCAGGGACTCACTGAGGGTGGAAAAGGCCTCTGAGAGCATCGAGTTCAACCATTCCCCCAGCACTGCCAGGGCAACACTAAACCCTGTCCCCATTTAAAGGCATCTCCATGTCTTTAAATCCCTCCAGCTGACTCCACCACTTCCCAGGGCAGCCTGTGCCAATGTCTAACCTTTTCCATAAAGGATTTTTTCCTAATATCCAATCTAAACCTCCTCCAGTGCAACTTGAGGCTGATTCCTCCTGTCCCATCACTTGCTGCTTGGGAGGAAAGACCAACCCCCACCTTTCTCCTTTTGGGTAGATTTTCCAGCACTGTTCTGGGAAAGGAATTAATGAGATCACTGATCCATATCAAAGAGACACATATTTGCTAGAGATAGGGCAAGTGATAATATAGCTGAGCCTAAGGATGTACGTGGCACTGGGTGTATTTTTAGCAGCAATATAATTTTTAAAAAACAGTCTAAAAAAGTCTAAAATCTATCAAAGTTTTAAGATGTTAATAAGTATTTATAGCTAGCCAGCTTGTTAAGAAAATATTTCAGTTGAGCTTCGAATATTAAGCTATAAGGAAGTGAAATCTTGTACTAGAGAGTACAAATCTCATCAAGAATTTGAGTTCAACACTACTGCATAAACAAACCTGATGACTAATTTGATGAAGTAATCAGTAATACAAAGCTACATAATGACAGGCTTGGCAAGCAGATGTTTTTTACTCTGGGTGAAGTAAATGTCAGCTATGCATGGGCAATGCCTCCTGCAGGACTCCAGGCCCTGTTGTACAATTGCTTACACAGAAAATGACTTAATAGCAATCCTTGTCTTGTTTCTTATTTCTTTCTTTCTACTTTCTGAAGGCAACAAAACAAGCCCTGCAGCCCTTCCCTGGGTCATACAGGATCCCTGCCCAATCCTTGGCTGTTGCAGCATTGCAAAATTTCCTCACAGAACGTTGTGTGCACTTCCTTCCTCCTTGTTTTTTAAATTTTGGTGGAGGTTTACTTGTTTGGGTTTGTTTTCTTTTAAAATTTCTTTTAAGACAGTCTCCACCCTCCTCTCAGAAATGTTTCTGATGTGGAAACACTGTCAGCAAACCCCAAGAACGGAACATCTTTTCCCAGCTGTCAGGAAGCACGTGTGAAAGTGCAGCTGTCGGAGGGAGGATGGGGCTGTTTGTGCATTTTGCTGTTGTGGGAGCCTGCTCTTGTCAGAAACCTCCACAAACAGCCCTCAGGAGCCCTGGCTGCTGGAGCTCACCTGCAACCCAATGCTTTTTTTAAGAAGCTGCTTCATTTTGTGTGTGGCTAAAGGAGCTGTGAATTTAGCCATACCTTCTAAAAAATAAAAGTTTAAGTGTCACCAGAATCTCTCATGTCCAGCAGCTTTCGTGGTGTGCAGGCTCCCTCAGGATGCTCAGCCTGAGTGTCCAGGGAAGACAAGGGCTGCTCCAAAGCCCTGGTTTCTGTTTGGAAGTGAGGTTTGCTTCCATCTGGATTGTTTTTCAGGCAGAGCTGGCTATTGCCTTTGGACTAAGAGGATGTTGGTTTTTTCAGCATGTGTACAGAGTTTTATAGCAGCAGTAAGGTACTGTGTGAGCTTGGAGTTCCCTTTTTATTAGATTTGCAAATTTCCTGCCTGGATTTAATGTGGTTGTACATGCAAGGAGAATAAACTTGACAAAGAATAATGAGCAGAACATTGCAGAACAGAACAGAAGTCATCCAGCCAAAACAAGTAAGTTAAAACATCAGAAAGGGAAATATGTATCACAAAACAAGTAAGTTAAAATATCAGAAAGGGAAATAATGTATCACTTGGTGCTGTGGCAATATTCTGCCTCAAGCCAGCAGGTGGAAGGGAATAAGCCAAACTGAGCTCTCATTTACAAGGTCATTTCTTTAACTTGGGATAGTATTCTGTAGTAAGAACTTTGTCTGTTCTGCCGCAGACTTCCAAGGAAATTTGTGTGTTTCAGCAGAGTTCTAAGAATTACTATATATATTTATTCCCAGTCCCAGTTTCTCATCCCAAGAGGTCCTGCGGTCTGGAGGAGCATCTGCTGCAGTGGATGTCTGCAGAAGGTTTGCCAGAAATCACATGGACTGACAGTTATGTCTGGTGATGGATTAAATCAAGGCTTCTGTTTTGTCTGCAAAAATAGAGGCAGGTTACTCAATACTGGATTTTCACACTCCTACTCAAAAAGGCTGTAGGGGCAAGTCTGCTGTTTATTTCAAGTACATGGTGTTGGATTGTGAGAGAATTGTTTTTCTGGAGGATAAATAAGAGAAGAAGAGGAAAGGATCTCCTTTCTATGCATATTTAAGGTAGCTTTAAATTTTTTCTGGTTATGAATGAAAATTTTGACATAGTGAATGCTTTTCAATTGACTGCAGATTGCAAAGAACATGTCAGCAGGTGAAAGGAACTTTTGGGCACCCAATTTAATAAAGCTAGCAGCTCCCAAATCCCCCCAAAGATGAAATATTTTTAAGCTTATCTGTCCTCCAAATCATCTCCCAGCAATGGAGAAGGAAATTTAAAAAAAAATGATTAAGCACCGAAAACTGGGGTTACTAATGCATTTCTCTTGGGATAAATTCAAACATCACTGCATGAAAAGTGTTCCAGACAAATGTTTTCAGGAATTGCTGTAAGAGTGCAGGATAGAGTGCTCTGTTAGCTTAATCACTCAGCTTACTCACAGGTGTAATTTTAACTTTTTTGCGGTTCCTAACCTCTGATAAAAGTTAAACTTCCCCTCCCCCCCCCCCCATACTTAACATATTTAATGAAAAAATGTTTTAAAAAGAACACATATTCCAGGACTGACTATATCTATTTTTCAGCCTTTTTCAAGCCTCTCTTGGTGTACTCTGAGGTGTATCTGAGGAGTATCTGCCCCTCTGTGGAGTCATCCATCAGTTATAAGAGGAGCAGCAATGGCTGGCTGTGTGTGGGCACCTGCAGCAGATCAGGAGCAAATCAATTCTCCCTCTTGGTTTGCCCAGGCTGCTGAAAGATTTTCTGTCGACTTGGATCAGCTCATTGAGTCACTACCAACTGAATTTTACTGATGAAACTGATTTGGAATAATGCTTGTGGAATCATCAAGCAATATTAAAATAATGGTAAGAGAAAGAAAAATATTTCCAGGATTAATTCCCTCTGCAGCCTGAAGTTACTGACCTCCCCTCAGTCAGTGCTGATGCTCTGATGGATATTGCTGCAGAGCTTGAGGCTGTTTTCCAGCTGCATCTGGAAATGCTGGAGTTGAGCAAATGCTGGTCTATTGCCAGTAAAGGGCACTGTGTGACAGTGACAGAGTGTGATGTGTGTTTCTGGACTGAGGAACTTGCTCATCCAGTAGTGGACAGCAGCTAAAAATGTCCTTGAGGAGCTGAGTCAGTCCTACACTACTGGCACAGAGAAAGTTCCAGGTGCTCCCACAGACCATGATCACATTGTAATCACCAATTGATCTCACATCTCTGAAGGAAGGAATTTCTCTTATTTGTCTGAAAGAATTTCTAAGTGTGCTGTGTGAAATAAAAGTCAAGACAGATTTCCAGTGCTCTTTCCAGTGTTGCACTGTACCAGTAAGGAAGCATAAAACCTAATAGTAATAATTAGCTCCCGTTGTAGTAAAAGTAGAAGTTCCAGGGTGAAAACCTCAGTGATATTCTGTCATTATCAGCCTTCTGGTTCCTTTAGTTACTTTTCCAGGTTTAATTTATGTTGCCATTCGGAAGAGGTGTGTGAAAGGGGGCAGTGAGGGAAGCCCAGTGTGCTTTCACTGTCTTGTTCATCTCCCAGCAGATGGTGCCATTGTGAAATGTAATTTATACCCAGACAAACTGGGCAATCCAGAGTTTCTGTAAATTGTAATTTGTGGAACTTCCAGACTTCTCAAAAAAAGGCAATGTTAATTTCTTTAATGTTCTTGTAAGTATTCAAATCCATGGAGAAAAATTAATTTTTTATTCTTCTCTAGGGAAGTATAAAGAGATGCTTTTAAAACAAAAATAATTGATGCAAATGTCCCACTTTCAAGAGAAGACAATATGCCCTGAAAATGTGTGTAGAAAGAATTTGTTTCATTCCCAGCTCACCAGGGATTTTCTAGACTTGTGAAAACAGCAGTGTTGTTATAGTTCTATTATCTGTGAGTATTCTGAAACAGAATTGATAAGTAAGCAAAACAGGTCACAGCTGTAAGAAATCAAAGCAGTTAAGCAATTATATGTGTCAGGAATTGAGGGATTAAAAATCAGAGTTTTTCTTGATTTAGTTACTGGAGAACTTGTGTTGACTTCAGTATAGATAGACATCCATTTCTGAATTTAAAATTTTTAAAAAATAAAATTTAGAAAAATCCTAGACATTTGTAGATAGATCTCTATAGCAGTGAACTGTATTTAAAATCAGTGAACCTACACACGAAATTATGTGGAGCCTCCATGAGCAGGGACAAGATTTCTGAACCCAAAAATGTTTAATTAATAAATCAGCCAGTTTGAACTGGAAGGTGACACACACAAAGCTTTCATCTTTTCTGAAGAAAGTGAAAGTGCCATCAGGAATGGACATTTGGGACCAGGGGGCCAAGTCTGGGGCCCCCAGAAGTTTGGCTGAATTGGTGAGATGTGAGATGTCCGTGCTGGAGGTCGGTGCTGTGGCTGCTCTCTGCTGTGAGCGCATAAAAACAAAACAGCTGCACTGTGCTGGGAACTCTGAGCTGCCTTTCCTGTCATAAGGGACTGCCCAAAACCACTCTATTTGCAGAGGGAAAAAATTGAAAATCTTATTCAGCATTTTTCCCTTAGTTAGGGAAATAGGCTTTGCCTCTCATTGCAGCAAAGCTCTGTTCAGTTGCCAGAGCTGGTGGCTCTTAGGAAATGTCACATGTGAGCAAGTAGTAGAGGATCCAGCCAGTAGAAACAGGGATTGTGAATTCCCAGATGAGGTTTAGTGTGTAAGGGTCCAAATCATTGGCAGTAGATTAAATGTGATGATTCCCATGGGTTTCAAAGGGCATTCAGTCACATTATAATGGCTATTCTGGCTGCTTCAGAAGGTGAGTTGCATTTCTGAGGTCAGTCCTTCTTTCACCACAGATATAATAGGGATTGAATAGAGTTGTTTTTATATTATTTGAATGAGACTAAATTTGATCTTATTCAGAAGTATGTGTCTTGAGGGATGGCATTAAAATGGCTGTCAGGAAAATATGCTTTTGTGTTACTGGCACAGGTACTTTAAGTTTACATCATTTAGGTCAATGTGGTTTCCAGTGTAAGCGTGGAAGAGGGTATCAAAATATTCTTGTGTGTTTGAAATGTTTTTCTCTCAAGTTTCATGTCATTTTGCCCTAAATTCATGCAGTAGAATTTAATTCTTGGGTTTTGGGCAATAGCAGCTTGATTTTCCTCTCCAAGACACATTGAGGCTTGTCAGGAATATGACAGTTTAATCAGCCTGGAGGATCTTGTGAAATGGACTTTACTTGAGAGTGACATCTGGCAACAGGCTCTGGTTTTGGCACCATTCAACCTTAATCCTGAGCTATTTCATCCTAAATCTGACCTTTCCATGTGAACCCGGCTTTGACCTGAGCCCTGCTGGCCCTTCTGAAGGATATTGGCCCACCCTCACCCTCCTTCCCCTGCTAGGGCTCAGAGGAACCTTTGTCCCCCCCGTGGGAAAGACTGTTGTGGTTTTGCTGGGCTTTTTATGTCCTGCTGAATTCTTCTACGGGGAAAAGGGGAAGGGGAAAATCTCCTTCCTTCCTATTTTTTTGTTACCAATAGCAAAGTTGATTTACCTTTGTTCTCCACCTGCCACGTGTCCTCCTACTCTTTTCCTTTACCTGTCTCTGGGGACCATGGTTGGCAGCTGGCCAAGCCACCAGGCTTTTGTTGGTGGTTGTTTCAAACAGCCTGGGCTGAGCAGGACAAACACCAGTGCTGGTTACCAGCTCAGTCTTAATTGCTGTGACTATTGTGCCATTCTGTAAAACAGCCAGAGGTTCTTGCAGCCCATACATTGTTAAATAGATGAGTGTTTTCCTTCTGTTTCCTTTTGTAAAATTCCATGCTGATGTGGGTAATACCATCATTGACGTAGACTTACAGCATTAAAATAGTGGTGTGGGGGGAAAACTACAGCTTTCATTCACCCCAGGAGGAAAGAAAGGGATTTCATATGAACAGTGAAGCTTATGAGAACTGTCTGTCTCATTTATGGCCTTCTGTGTTTTGTAATTTTGTATTGTTTTATGCAGTGTTCTAACAAGCCTGGAAAATGTTGCTGGAATTAAAGGAAAGCATTGGCTCTGTCCACAGGGGAATGAACAAAGAGATTAAGAGCTGAGCACTCAGTTTTCAAGAATAACTAAATCACAGTTGGGGGAGTTCTGGGTCATACAATGTGAGAAACTTTCTGAAGGGCTTGGTTTCAACTCGCTTTATCCAGCCTCTAGGCTTCAGTCAGTATCAGGGCTGGAGGGAATGGCTTAATGTGACTTAAAAGTAGGCTGATACACTGAGAGGAATATCCTGGAAATGGGGAAGCATTCTCTGTTTCAAATTGTGCCAGTGCTGCTGCAGATTTCTGCTGAGAACTGGAACTCCATCTGATTCTTTCCTGAGGGGTTTGAGGTTTGTGACTGTGTGTCCTTTGCACTGTCCTAACTGCTTAAAATAAAATCTGCTGCAGATACAGGTTTTGATATATGATGATATCCACCTGTCAATATTCTGGTCTCACAGAACAATACCTCTGCTTTTTGAGATAAGTTGAATTTATTGTGTAAACTACAGTAAAGGTGTTCTTTGCCACAGCAAAAATGGAAGACCTAGAAATGGAGGTAAAGGGGGAAAATGAGTAGTTATGTACATCTGTTCTCTGAAAGAGTCTTCTGTTAGGATGAAGGGAAGTATTTGCTCAGGTATCTGCTGAGGTCAAGTAGCAAAGGTAATTTCTGTTCCTAAATGGTTAATTGTGACTTAAAAATACCCATATTGACAGGAACTGCAGGATAATGTCATTGGAACTTGTTTTTTTAATACACCTTAAGAAATTAAACAAAGCAAATGCATTTGGTAGCGCCCTCAGGAAAAGTCCAGTCACTTCCTGACCAGTAATCTGCCTGGGAGCAGCAGATACATTCTCATTGTTTGCCATTTCCAGTTTCCAGTAATGGGAACGATTACTTGATCCAGCCAGTTTCTGCTGAAGATCTGGGAAAACGTACAAATTTTAATGGCAAATTTTTATCTGTTTCCATAAAACAACAAGGGAAAAAAGCATAACGTGGTTTTGGTACCTGGAGGCATCACCTCTGATAATGAATATTGTTTTATTTTGGAATTAAAGTGTCTGCTCTTCAGGAACGAGATGTATCTTGCTCTTCTGGTGATTTTCTTGCAGTGTAAGTTTGATAACTGAATCTCTGGGTGGGTACAAGTGTTGCTGTTTTGTCTGGGGTTGGTTGAGGCTTTTTACAGTTTTGCATCACTGTGTCTCCAAATCTGTAAGCTTTGAAAATAACATTTCTTCTCTTTTTTTTTTTCCCCAGGTTCAGAACTTTATGCTCAGGGGAAAGGTAGGGAATGGTAGATTTTTGTTGTTTTGTTGGGGGTTTTTATGTAGAAATTTAATCTAACTAATTTAACTAATTCCTTGGTTGGTATGCATCTATAACAGAGTTTATTTGGATTTACTGTACAATAGCTCAGTATGAAATTTGTCTATATGAAAAAAAGGGCTTACTTGGTGGTGTTTCTTGATATAGTGTTTAAATCAGAGATGTGCTACTTATACCTTAATAAAGGTGAAATCTTTCCTAAAGTAATTTGCTTTACTGAGGCACAAAACAGGTGGCAGAGAAAATTAGCATTTTGTTTTGATATATAAGAATCCCCCTCATGCCCACAAAGAAGAAAGAAGGATAAAATTATAGAATATAAGTTAAGGGCACTGTCTCCTGGTCTTGCAAAATAATTGATCATGTCTGAGCAGAGTTCAGAAATTGTGTTCTGAAAGAAACATGTTTACTTTTTATCTTATCATCCTGCTGGCTCCCAGCACGTACATTCTGCATGCTTCTTTTTTTCCATCACCTGGGAGAAATGTTTGCTCCTTGCTGTCATGTGGTTTGTTCACATGCAAAGAAATTCACAGCTTTTCACTGATTTTATGGCCCAGACTCTCTCTAGGAAGGACTCATTATAAATAGCTGGGAAGTGTGCAGGACAAGGGACATCTTTAGATGCAGGAAAGTTTTTCTATTTGAATAGCAATTTCTAGTACAAATCCTGACCAAAATGGACATAGCTCAGAAGTGTAAGTTCTAAAGGAAGAGAAAGGGAATGAACTTATACACCTTTCTCTATACTTGTTTCTCGAGATGTGAGAACATAAATGTCAATTATACCAGGAGCCTAACAGTTGTAACATTTAAGCTACAAATTCTTTTTCTTGCCGTGGTAATAAAACCAGAATATATTTCTATGCATACACATTTCTATACACATATACATACTTATATAAATAATACCATGAGCTTTATTTCTAAAAGCACTTATCAATTTAAATGACAATATTTCTATCAAAAGAAATGTTCATTTAAAAATTACTTTTTGTAATCTAAATGTGGCAGCTTGAGATAACTGTGTTGTATTGGACTAATTTAAAATAATTTTTTTTTTTTTTCGTTTTTATAGTCTATCAAGTTTTTACTTTCAACGGAGTTAAAATCAAGGTTGAACCATCTGACAAAGTGAAGAATGGAGCTCCAATGTCAATCATCTGCCACGCTGATATTAGCAAAAATACTGATTTCCAGCTGAAGCACAATTTCACATTTTTTAAGAATGGGAAGCTTGTGTTTATGACCGTATCAGACAAAGAAGATGCACGGTATGAAATACCTGTGGCCAAGTCTGCAGATACAGGAGACTATGAATGTAGGGTGAAAGCAGGTGACAAGTTGGTTATCAGTAAGCCCATCTATGTCTGGGTTGCAGGTGAGTGTTCTGTCAGACATGGCAGATGAGATACAGAGAGAGAACAACCTTACAGGGAAGGAATAATAGTGCTTAAAGAAGGTATCTTGCAAAGTGTGTTTTATCCTTGACATCACAGTACTTGATGAGAGTTTGGTACTAATCCCCCATGTTAAGGCACAGAAATGAGCTCAGGACCCCAAGGCTCCAGGCCAGATCAGGAACACAGTCTGTGCCACCATCCCCACTATCCTGAGCCTCTGTTCCCTAGGCTAGAGAAAGAATTATTTGTGAAAGTTGTGCCCACCCCAATAACCGTGATGAGGGGTGGGCAGATTCCTGGAAATGCTGGAAATAACCTACAGGGATGCTCAGGGTGTGAGAGCCAGCACCAAAGCCAGCGTCAGCCATGGCCCACTTTTGTAGACAATGTTGTCTCAGTCTTGTTCTTTCAACTCTTATAAGAACAGAGGCCACCTCCATCCATACACTTTCTAGACATGTTCTTGACTGCAGGTGACATTTTCCCCTTGGAAAAGCATCTTGGACAGAATTTGTCAGCACTGAGTAGTTATGGGGTCATCTTTTGGTTCTTGCAAACTATTTGCATCTGTTAATCAGTATAAATCATTCCCACAGTCATCAGAGGTACTGTTTATTACAGGAATATGCAAAGTTCTGTTTCATCTGTTTTCTATTGTAAGGAATGACCAAGCCAGTCCTGACTGCTGACAGAAAAGAAGTTTCAGAGGGTGAAATTGTGAAATTACGTTGTGAGCTGCCAGAAGAAGTACCTCCTTTAGAGTTCTTTTTCCGGAAGATAAAGACAAATTCAGAGCCTATAGAAAAACGTGTACCTGAACAAAACCAAAATTTTTCTGAAATGGATTATTATGTTGAAGCAGGAGATAATATTTTACAATTTGATTGCTTTGGCAAGAGACAAGTAAAATCTGGATGGGAAAGCTCCCCACACAGCAACAAAACACTTGTTACAGTCAAGGGTAAGTTGTTTCAACTTTTCTTTTTACATTTCTTTGCTAGCCACGGATAAAAATTGGGTCACATATTTACATGTTTATCAATCTATCTGTATGTTTATATCTATTCTCTTGCAGAACCATTTATAAAGCCCACTCTGATCACCACACCCTCCAATAACATTACAGAAGGAGACATAATAGAATTTGAGTGCTCAACCGTGGCAGCTCAAATGCGTGGCATTGAAATCATCTTCCAGAAAAACAGAACAATACTGAACAGTGTACGAGATAAGAGATTTCTGAAATACTCTACATTAGCTACTCAAGAGGACAGTGGTGAATACCTGTGTAAGGTGGAGCAAGGAGCCGTGTCTAAAACCACCAAACTGAATGTCTTTGTGTCAGGTAAAACCTCTGTTCATCTTAGATTTTACTCAAAGGATTAATATTTAAATTTGCCAGAACTCAGGATCCGAGTGTAACTTCCAGATCCAAGTGTAAATTTTCCATAAGTTAAAGGCTAGTTAGGTTTTAGTTTCTGATTTTTGCCCACCTATACTTCCCAACTAAAATAATATCCTCAAACAACCTGTGAAAAGTGGTTTCAAGCAAATGCTAAGCTTCTGTTTTCCCTGAAAATACAATAATACTAAAATAACACAATTGTTTTATTCCCAAATTATAAACTATCAGTATGTCCTTCATTCTGTATACTTTGAGATAAGTAGTCATATTCTTCCAGGCTCATTTGAATGAATCAGCTCTCTTTTTATCTTGCAGAATTATTCCCCAAGCCAACACTATCTGCTTCTATGACTCAGTTGGATGAAAATAAAGATTTAATTTTGAACTGCAGCATTAATGGTTTACGGAGAGCCAACTTCTCTATCCTACGGAAAAGTTCCAGTGGAGACATCCTGTTGAAAAAATCTAGAATCTTAGCAATTAAAGTTAATGTGAATGACACTGGATCTTACACCTGCAAAGCTGAAGTAAAAGGAATAGTCAAGGAGAGCAAACCTGTAAGGATAAGTGTTTATGGTGAGTTGACACAGAGGCTTAGAACAACCAGGGTGGGGAAAGTATCTAAACCAGAGGCTTTTAAATAAGGACATCTGTTTACAGAATCAGTCTCTAGTCTGTGAACTAGCGGGGTGTCTGTTAGCTCTTACAACATGAATTTCTGTGGGATGTGCTTTAGCTGCAGAGGATTTGGTGCATTGTGATATAATCAAGTCATACTTTCCAGGGCTGTGCCTCGGAGAAGGGTGTTGGAATGGCTTCCTGCTGGTCTCTAGGTTCTGCTAGGGACCAGGTAAACTCTCATTCACTACCGTTTGCAGGAGCCAGGAATGTTCTGCAAAACTTTCACTTTGATCTGGAGTTCTGTCAGTGCCTGCCTTGAATCCCTGCCCCTGCCCCTCCAGGCAGAAAGCCCGGAGAGCCAGAGGTCATCTGGTTGGCTCTGCTCTAGAAAAGCCAAGGATTCATTGGTTTATTAAGCACAGCCCCTTCCCCAGCTCAGAACACTCCAGTGCCCTTCCCTCTCATGGAACAGGCACAGTGGTTCTCCAGTCTGTCCACGGTGTGAACTGGATTGTTCACTGTGCTGCTGGAGCAGGGCCCTGAGGAGGAGCGGTGCAATCTCCCTCAGGTCATACCTGGAGAACACTTGTTCCTTGGGTCAGAACTACTTTTGGAGGTTGGATGATCCACAGCTGTGTCACTGATCCTTTCCTTGTTTTGCTTCATATTGTCCCTGTATGCTGCTTTATTCAAAGTCACATATGTTCTATTTATGCTGTTGATTTATTGAAATCCCCCCATTTCCATTCTATTGATGAGAAAGAGCTTCCCAATATAGACTGTATCTGCAAACTAGCTAAATATTATATATTTATGTTTTATACAAAATAATATTGTGTCTTTTGGCCTGATGCAGTGTAATTTGCAACAACTTTTTTATTTACCTTTTAGCTCCAGTCTCCAAGCCAACTCTTTCTGTTGTCAGTGGCTCACCAGAGGTGGTATTAGGGAAGCCTCTACAATTAATCTGTCATTCAGTGATGGGAACACCACCAATAACATTCACATTCTACAAAGGGGATGAAATTAAGAAAAATGTAACTAATGACACATATGCTACATTCTTGGATGAAGATATTGGACTAAATGACAATGGAGGGTACAAATGTGATGCTAGAAACAATCACTCCAGTGGTGTGAAAACTAGCAATATTCTAAATGTCACAGTGATAGGTAAGTCTGTTTAATTCTTCTTCTCTAATGTAATATTTAGAGTTTTGAAACTGTAGCAGCAAGTGGTGGACTAAGAAAAATGGATGTGAAATGTTTGCAAGTTCCTGCTCACTTGAGTTAAAATAGTTGCCTATCACAGCACAGTAGTCCAGGACCAGAGCAGAAGTCAATTTTTGATCTTGAAAAAGAAGAGCTAATTTCTCTCTACCAAGGAGTTTTCAGCTTTGCATCCTGGTTTAAACCCAAATTGTGTTGGTCTTAATAAGATAAATTTGTGGTTAATAGGCTGTTTTCCGAGTTTTGACACTGAGTTATGTATGACTGGAACAGATAAATGCAAAATTGTTGCATTTCTTTTGAGTCAGTTGGATTATTGCACACTCTCCACTTGCTGAGCTCTCAAACAGGGTTTTTTAATACATTATTTGCATTCACCCAGACTACAGCACCTTAGGACTCACCTTAAATTCATCAGTTCCACTGTTTACTAACAGTAGAGAGAAGCTGAATGATAAAACTCTGAAGAGTTTTACCTAGGGAGATTTAAAGTCAAGGTATTTTGAAATAACAAGGTACAAATAAATAAACACAAAGCGTAATTTTAGTCCATTAACAAGTGGGTATTTCTTGGGTGGAACTGGTGTATCCCAGGTGTCAGAGCTGTGGTTTGGGATATATTGTGACACTATTTAGAAGTTCTCAAGAGAAGGTCATTGTTTGGAACCTTGTTAGCCAGTCTTCCACAGTCCATCACTGGTGAGGTGGTGACTTCAAATTCTCTGTATTCTGTCCTTTCTGTCTGCAGCAGATCTGGAAAAGGACTTATGTTTTCCAGAGCAATTCTCTCTGTCAGGGCCTCAGTCATAGCAACCCATGTCTTATATCTAAATCCACTTCCTAATACAAATACAGCTTCCATGACCACCATCTTTTTATGTCAAATCTGGTTTCCTTCCTCTGCTTCTGTACCAGTGTTGCCTTAGTGATTCCTTCTTTGTATCTGCCTTGTGTTATCCATAGCTCTTCCCCAAACACATTTATAATATTTCCTGAGAATTTTTATTTGGGAATTTTAGCAAAATGCGCTTCATATCCCAAACATTTTGCAAAGCTGCTGACATTCTACATGTCTTGCATCACACAATGTGTGTCCATTTTCTCCCCCTGTAATTACAAAGGCTGAAGCTCATCTGCTCCTAGGCTAGTTCTGTGTATGCTCATATGCTTCGTTTGTAAACCAGCAGATTTAAAAACTATGGTTTGGCCATGCATATTCTTACAACTTCTTCAAATGCAAACTAACTTATTTCCTTGTGTTTTCTGTATTCTGTAGCCACTAAAATTTGGGATTTGCTTATGCTTTTGGAGAATTTGATCTGTTATCTACTGACACCCTCTATTGTATATTAGAAGTTACAAGAACACACCACAGAGTTAGCATAAAGCAGCATAACTCTACATAACTATGAAAGCAGAACTACATAAATTGCACCATAATTATTTAAACAATGGAACTGCTGAGTGTATTATTTCTGGAAACTAAATCATTTGTAGGCTGGGGCCAGAGGGGCATCCAAAGGATTTTAAGGAAAGAGACTGACTGACCTCTCTGGAATGGATATAGTTTTTTTCCTGTGTCTGCTTTGTTTCTTTATCATGCCCTCTCTATTTCTGGGTCTATAAAAATATTTACTAGAGGATGCTGTCTGGCAGAGACTGTTCAGAAAGATTAATACTGTGCATCCAGTCTCTGTTTAACTAAGCATTAAAGCAAGCATTTCTACAATACAATATTTTGTCATCGAAGTTATTTCTAATAGTGCTAATATTTGTTTTCTTTGTGCCTTCCTCTGTAGTACCAATCAAGGGTGCCAGTTTGGGCAGTGTTCCGTATGGAGAAGTTGAAGTTGGCAGTGATACTGCTTTCCTCTGCTCTGTGAAGGAAGGATCTTGGCCAATTGACTTCAAGTTTTATAAAAAAACTGATCATGAAGTTCTTCTACATGAAGTAAGGGAATATTCAGACAGAACCATATGGCACAAGAAAACAATGAAGAGGAAGGACACAGGGACCTATTATTGCATGGCTTCGAACCGAGCCAGCGTGGACGTGAGGAGCCGTCCAATAACCATCAGTGGTGAGCTCATTCATGATAAACTGCCAATTCTGTCACCTTTACAGGTGAGGCCAGCTGATTTGAGATGTTCCTCGGTATAACTCCCTTACTGGAGTGGTTAATGCCACCCTACAGGTGGTTTTTGTTCCACTGCTGTCAGAAGTTAAACAGAGAGATGTCTTTATAAACAGAGAGTGTCCAGCTTACATAGAAAAATTAAGGGGATGCTCAAAAGCCAAAGGAGCAAGATGCAAACTAAAACCAATCTGTTGATCACAAGCTTGAGCTTTTGGTCACAAAGGAGAGGCTCACTAGAGAACTTGGCACACAGGTCTCTTCCAAGATCTTCCCCAGTGTGTAAAAAGGCTGATGTGTAGTAAAATGAAAGGTCAGGAACTACAGAATTTGGTAGTATTGACCTGTCACTAACTACTCTCTTAAACATGTTTTTCTTATTTGCAGTCATCTTAGCAGCTTGGCAGAAAGGAGTCATTGCTGCATTTGTCCTGACAGCCATGGCAGGAGCAGGAGCAGTCGCCTTATGGTGGTTTTTGCGTAAGAAGAAAAAGGGTAATGTCCCCCCTCTCTTTGTTTTGGGACAAATGTATCACAGTTAAACTTGCATTTGTCTCAGCAGCAAAGGCTTGTGGGGGTGAGGCTTCAGAGATGACTAAACACAATTAAAAGAATCTACTTAGAAATGCTAGGTGACTCAAATTAGGCTGCAAATGTGCTGAAGCTTTCCAAGCATATTGGGCAAAACATGTAACTAATAGTGCTGGGCAGGCCCTAGGGAAGCAAAGGTTATAAAATTGGCCTGAATTACTGTTCCCATGCAGTCCTAGGTCTGAAATTCAGCCTCAGGCAATGTAGAGGCAGACAGAGCCTGAGGAAGTTTCTGATTCCTTATAGAGCTATAAAAATTTGATTTGGGGTCCCAACTCAGGTGTAATTGAGCTACCTCTCTAGTCCTCATGAAGCAAACTTAGATTATTAATTTATTGGATTAGGTTTTTTCCTTCCACTCTGTAATACAATTTCATTGAGGGATTTGTCTTTTATCGTTAAGGTATTTGTTTTAGGTCTTGTTATTTCAGAAAATTAGTAAATCTGGTTTATCCTGTGATATCCTGTGCATAGCAAATTGTTTGGGAAAATTTGGAGCATTTGGATGTCCCAGATTGCTTAAATTGGCTAGGTTAAAATCTGGGGTTTGGGATCTAGGGTTTTCTATGAAAGAGAGATTTAATGGACCTGGCAGATAAACAAGCTCTAAGACATGAGGTAATTAATTTTGTGATAGCCAGGAGAAACTACTCTGACAGGAGTAGACAATCACTATATTTTTGGGTTTAATTTTTACTTTTAAATTCTTTGCTTGTACAACCTATTAATAGAAGTTTTGTTTTTCTCTGTCAAGCTAAAGGACCATCCATGGAGATGTCTGGGTAAGATGCCTCCCTGTCTGGGTTTCAGCTGGGATGGAGTTAATTTCCTTCTTAGTAGCTGGTACAGTGCTGTGTTTTGCATTTAGTGTGAGAATGATGTTGATAACACTGCTGTTTAGTTAAGTAGTGCTTACACTAAGTCAAGGACTTTTCAGTTTCCCATGCTCTGCCAGTGAGCAGGGGCACAAGAAGCCAGGCAGGATCGTGGCCTGGACAGTTGATCCAAACTGTCAAAGGGATCTTCCACCCCACAGAGTGTCACTGCCAGCAGAGAAACTGGGGGGAATCATCTGGGAGGCACTGGTCAGTGCTCAGGGCTGGGCTGGGCATCAGTCAGCAGGTGCTGAGCAATTGTATTGAGCATCACTTGTTTTTCCTGAGTTTTAGTCCTCTCTCTCTTTCTCCTTCTATTATTATTATTACTACTATTATTATTACTATTATTATTTTTATTATTATTATATTTTACTTTATTTCAATCATTAAACTGTTCTTATCTCAACTGTTCTTACCTGGGTTTTACCTTTTTCCAATCCTTCTCCTTGTCCCACTGGGGGTGGGGTGGCTGAGGGAGGGTGCTTAGTTACCAGCTGGGGTTAAACCACAACAGCTCTTTTTGGCACCCAACGTGGGACTTGAAGTTAACAACAGATCTGACCAGTGCATGTTGAAACAAGTTTGTTACAAGCATTCCTTGTGGTTTCATAGCTATTGGTCACCGTGTTGATTTGTTTGCTCTCAGAGCTGTGTTCTCCAACACCTTGCTTGCAGTACTGCACCCTGTTGTGTTTGTTGCCTTCGGGGCAGGGCTCAGGGTGTTGTTTTAACTCACCTGGTCGGGCCTCAGCGCTGCCATCACCTGTGCATGGGGAGACACCTGTTGGGAATTATTCACAATTACATCTTTTACCTCGGACAACCAGCCTATGGAGGAGACACATCTTCCCACAGCCTCCCTTTCTTCTCCAGCCTAATTACCAAAGCATTTGAGAATTAGGGAAATTTTGAATACATTTGGGATGTTGGAACCAGCATGGTCCTATTGGTAGGAACCAGCAAGTGGCTGAATGTGGTTCAGCTCTTGTTTAGGGTCAAAAAATTATTTGTTACTCCAATCCCCCCAACAGGCACAGTGGGCACTCAAAGTCCAGTAATCACAGACACTGTAATTGCTCACCCCAGGGGTGGGTGATGCAGCTGAACCAGAGGACCAACCCCTGTCTGTAGCAGTTGCCCCTCAAAAAAGGAAGAGAAATGCTCAGGAAAGATGGCTTGTGTAGTGAAGAGGGAAAAAGCAGGGTCATAACAAGAACAGGAGGAAGAGGCAGAACAAGAGGCACCTGATCTCTATCCCTGAGTGAGCTGCAGGATATGCAAAAGGATTTCAGCCATCATCCAGGTGAGCATGTTATCACCTGGATGCTCAGATGCTGGGATAATGGGGCTGGTGGTGTGGAATTAGAGAGTAGGGAAGCCAAGCAGCTGTGATCATTTTCTAGGGAAGGGTGAATTGACAAGGTGATTGGAAGAGTAACACAAGTCCTCAGCCTCTGGAAGTAGTTCTTGTCAAGGAAAGGTATTTCTTCAAGGAAGATGTTCTGTTTCACCCAGGGAATGGACCATAATGGAGAGAGGTACTCAGTACAGCAGGGAACTAGCCATGCTTAGAGGTAGATAATTTATTATGACCCAAACAACCCAAACTCACAGATCCAGATGAAGCCTAATGTGCACACACCAAGTATCAGAAATGTGTACACCAGAGTGCACCATCATTGTACACCAGCTCACTGGCAGTGCTGTCTGGAGACACAAAGAGGCACCAATGGTGGAGGCAGTGGCTCCCCAACTCTTGCAGTTCACAGAAAAATCTCTTCCTCCCTTGTCCCTGCTGTGGAGAAACCAGTTGAGCAGCTGAGAGAGGATCCAGATTGTACTCCCCACAAGCACAGTCCAGAATCTCAGCTGGTAACAGAAAGTGTTGTTTGGTCAAGGGAGGATATTGAGGGTACACACCAGGGGAGACCCTGGCTTTTTTTTTTTTAGACCTACAGAGACAACATGAGGAAGTGGGATAGAAATTCTACTTCAGGCCTACATGAATTGCAAGGGATAACAATCACAAGAGGGGGTTCTTCCAGGAAAGCTTCTGCTGCAGTCTGCAGTGGGCAGTTCCTCAGACAGAGTGGAAGGGCTGATCTTATTCCTGATTCTATGGAAAGGAATTCTACTCCATTTTCACAAGAAGCAAGTTGCATAAACCTATGACCAAGACTAGAGGGGCTCTGCCTCCAGCCCTGTGGAAGAGAGGGACAGCCTTGTTGACTGGACTGTGTGGATCACGTGGCCCATCACGTCAGCCCCCAGGAGTATAAGGCTGTAGCAGATACGGGTGCACAGTGTACCCTGATGTTATCAGAGACCACTTGTGTTTCTGGAGGGGGATTCCAAGAGCTGACTGCTGGAGGCTGAAATCAGCCTGACTGGGAATCAGAAGCCCCCGCTGGGACTGGCCCAGAGGTTCCATGGGCATAGACTATCTCAGGAGTGGGTACTTCAAGGAGCCAGAAGAATCCTCGAGGGCTTTCAGTGTAGCAGCTTTGGAGATGGAGGAAATGAAGCAGCTGCCTGGTCCCACCTCTTGGAAGACCTTTCTGTTGCAGGGTTACTGAAGGTTGAATAAAGCAGGTGCTGGTTGCTGTCACAGCACTGCCCTGGCGCTGAGCCCGGGACTACGGGAGGTGCTGCTCGCTGCTCAGGGCATCCCTTGTTTTCCTTGGGGTTTCTCTCTCTCTCTCTCATTTTCATTGCTATTATTATTATTAACTTTATTTGAATTATTAAGCTGTTCTTATCTGAATCCATGGGGTTTATCTTTTCCCAGTCCTCTTCCCCATCCCTCTACGACAGGGCAGGGCAGTGAGCGAGTGGCTGTGTGATGTTTAGCTGCCATCTGGGGTTAAACCAAACCTGCTTTATGATAGTCATGCAATATTTCTGTGTATAAAGGGCTGTAAGCCTTGCTTCACATGAATATAGCTTGTTACAGCGCACACCTGCAGACAATAGATGGTTGTGCTTCATGCTCCACCTGCTAACACAACAACAGGATGAGGAAATACTCTAAAAATAGAAAAAAAGGCCAGCTAAGTGAAATACAAGAATGTCAGGTCTGTATCTGAATGCATTTAGATATGGAATAAAATTGAAAATACAGAGGTCTTAAAGAAGAATAATGCAATAGGGAACATTTTTGACCTTGAAGTTTCCTTGTGCTTCTCCTAAAGCAAAGGCAAAATTTTCATTAGTTTCAGTGGTTAAGAATATGTGGTGGTCAGCATAGACAGTGACTGATCTTTGCACAGAATCATGTTGGTTTTATTGACTGGTTTTGGATAATTACATCAAATTTTATTGGTTTGTTTTTCAGTTCTGCCTTGGCTCCAAACTTGACAAGTGAAAAACTAACAAGACCGCCCAGTGATGGAAACTACTATTCAGGTAGGTTATTTTGCTATGAGACTGTTAGTAAATTGGTTTAATTAAACATCTATTTAAAGTTCTGGACTTCATAGTTATTGTTTGGATGGGGCCCAATGTTTTGGGAATATAGAGGGATACCAATAACATTGTCCAAGGTATCTTCTGTCATTTTGTCTTTGTACAGTTTTTATGAGCACATCTTACACAGATTGGTTTATAAGTCTGCTCAGACACTTCTCCCAGGCAATCAATTGACAATATCACAGATGGAGAAATCATGGTACAAGAAAATTACTTTCTGCTTTTGACACAGCTGCAAGAAAATTATTTCAGAGAGGAAATCTGAGCTGTGGCACATGGCCCTGTGATGTGACCACAGTACAGAGATGTTAACTTGCCTGGGCACTTTTCATTGCAGGACCTCAGTGCACTTGGCAATGACAGGTGGACATGATGTTTAGAGCACCTGACATAGACAAAGTTGCCCCTTGGGTGTTTGTTAGCTGATTATTTAAAAAGCCACATTCTTCCCACCTGAATGTCTTAGTGGGACTCTAAAAGAAATACAGATAATGACAGTAGGAATTGCAGCTGTGTAATTAATTTATTTCATTGGTTACAATAAATACTTTTTCAGCTCAACTTTGGCTTTCATATTTTAGGATCAGGTTACATTGAAGATAATGAAAACCACATGAAATCAACAGATGAGAGTAAAGGTAATTCCATACCTAAACAATAGATTTTTAAATTATCTTATAATTGAAAATCTTGATGTTTTCTAATGGCAGTAGTGAGGTAGGGCCATCCCTTCTTTCCTATGTCCAAAATGACACCAATAGGACCCTTTTATCAATTGCCTTATGCAGTGTAATTAGCTGTGCTGGATCCCAGGCCATCTAATGATGGGTGGTATAAAATACAACTTATAGTCAAAATATCAAGTTCTATATAACGAATATTCTGATTTGTTTAAAGAAAATGAGATTTTCTACAGATTTCTGCTTCTTTTACTTCTCTCTCCTTTCTTCACTTCTCTGGATCTTGAAATATCTACGAATTAAATCTAAAAATAACCTGCTATGAAATCTGAATAAAATAATTTGCCAAATCTGTTCTGTAGGATTTCAGTCTGAATGAATGCTGTGGTTCCTTCCAGCTCTTACAGAAATGTGGTAGAAAACCATCCCCACCCCACTCTAAAAATAGAGTAGAAAGCAACAGCTGTTTCTGTGTCTGCTGTACCCAGGTAGCCAGTTCCTGTGAGCCACTGGCCCTGTAAGTCAGATGTCTGATCATTGCCAGGCCTGCTGTGGGTATTGTGGCACAGAAGCATTTTGAGGAGGAAAGTGGGTTCCATTCCAAGTGTTTTATGTGAGGCTTAGGGGGAGCTTAGGAGAAAACTGCTGAAATGGGCTAATTGGCAAAACAGAAATTTGGAGAATGAAAGGTGATGAGGGAGGGCATGAAAGACATAAAGATGGCTTGAATGTGAGGAAAGTGGAGAATGGGAAGTGTCCTGCCATAGCAACCACAGAAAACAAGAAAGTAATGGCAGGGAGAGAAAGGGAAGAGCAGCTGGAGCAGGAATATGGGAGAAGCTCTGGTAATTCCCTACTCTGTTTTGGGTTGTGCCACTTTTGAAGGTGTTACATTGCAAGTAACAGCTTTAGGCACAATTTGCATGTCCCACAGTTTCAGAAATCTGCCTTTAGTTGGTCTTCTGCCCCTTTGGATGGGATGACCCTGAGGAATGGGCTGGCCTTACAACTTAGCAGAGTGACTCCCATGTGCCATCAGCAGGGCCTGGTCCTGCACCCATCACAGTCACCCGGGACTTGTCCATTAATTTCAGTGGCAGCAGGATCAGGCCCACAGCTCCAACAAAGCATGCAGTCCTACAAAGAAACATCTTCTTGATATTTTTGGGGCAGGACCTGACCTTGAGAGTGCTGAGGTGGATTACACTGAAGTTGAAGTCTCCACGCTTGATCCTCACAGAGGTAATAAACTCTCCAGCCTCTACGGGTTATTTTTGGGAGCAGCTCTGGGGCCGTTGCTGCTCCCTGACACTGGCCTGGTATTGGCACCTGGGGATGCCAGGGCTGTGCTGTGTGTGCTGACAGTCTCCTGCCAGGAGTGCTTCTAAACCTGGCTGATGCTGTGGCTCCTGTGCTGCTGTTCCTGCAGCTCTTCCCCTGGGATCATTCCCATTTACAGGAGGGCTGTGTGGAGCAAGGCTCCCAGCTGGAGTTGTGGCTCTAAGCAGAAGGCAGCCTGCTGTGAAATATCCACGTTAAAGAGACCAAATTCACTGAGAGCAACTTGAGGTTGCCACAGGGTAGGGTAATGGGGAGAACAGAAACCAGTGGAATTTCCTCCTTTGTAAAGCAACTGGTTGAAGGGTCAAAGCTGTAATTCACTTGTGGTAGAGAAGGGACACCAGTGCTGATTTAGTCTCTTAGTCTGGAGAGGTCTGGAGACCATCCTGGGTTTTGTGGCACCTCAAACAGAGAAATGAGGATATTGATGCTCAGATAACTTTGTCCTCCTCCCTGCAGTAACCAGACCTCAGAGCATGGGGCTGAGGTGCATGTCTGCAACCTTGAAGGAGAAATAGCCATGGAAATTTATTCCCTACTCAAATGCCCACTTCAATCATTCTGTGTCATCTGGAGAACTCCAATGCCATTATGGCCTTGTGTTGAAAGCTGCTAAACCTTTCAGAAATTTGCAAAGAGCTCCAAGTCAGTTAAAGTGAATAAACCCTGTGAGAGAAGTTTATGCTCTGCTCTTGCTTCTTTCCTTCAGCTGAATGAGAAGCAGACTGAGGAAGAAATGGATAAATTTCCTTCTTCCTGGTAGGAAGGACTAGTCACTTATTGCAGAGACCAAAGACATGATTGTTTAGCTGGTAGCACAGATGTTTAGGCAAGAGTGCTCACTTGGCAGCCAAGCCCTCCCGGAACAGCCAGTCCTCCTGTCCTTTTTATTTTCACTTCCTGCTATCATTCATCACAGACTCTCTCTTCCCTGTGTTTGAAGCAGGCTATTTACCCACCTCTGCTAAATTCTGCACTGAAGGACAGGAGTTGTTGTACTCTTCTTCAGAATAGGGCTAATAATTGTTCCAACTGTTTCTGAGTGTGCACTACAATTCTACAATGGTGGTGTGCACACCATTCTACAATGGGGTAGAACAGTAAGATATCATAATGCATTATTTAAATTAAAAGCCCTATTAAATTCAAGATCAACAAAAAACATAATTTTCATCCATTCTTGATATATAACACTATTCCTGTATATCAGACTAAGTAATAAGGTAGTATCTATGTTCTGTAGATAGAACCCCATTAAACCACAGAATAATGTTTACCATGGTTTGTAAATGAGATCAGATTATTTTAATTGAGTGCTACCTCATGCTACAAACCTATGCATGGCACACAGAACACTGATAGATTCTGTAATTTTGAATTGTGCTGGAGTGTACACAGATATGAGCAGTTCCCTGATCGATTTCCTTTGTTGCCCCAGGACACAGTGGAGTGCTTTGGTTATGGAAATGGAAACTGCCCTGGAAGTATTTAATGTGTTCCTCTCTGAGAGCATCCTGAGGATGCTGCTTAAATAGAATTAAATAGAAGAAGTTGGATGAAACCAAGTTATCTCTTGAGCTCTGTACTGCCTATCACAATGAACACAGGATGAGATTTATTCTTGGGAAAAGAGAAGCAAAGCCAAGTTTCTTAATATTCCCTTGTAATAGTCATTACACCCAGAGAGAGAATTTGGCCACAGGGCTGCTGCTGATACTTCTGTTACGTTGATGTTATTGTAAGGTTTTGTTCCCAGCCATAATATTCTTTCATGTCTGTGTGTGGGTATGACCAGCCCTTCCTAGGGAACAGAACTTTCAGATTATCACCCTGCTCCAAATCCCTTTTCCCTCTTCTGATTCCTCGTATTTTCTGAAGGAAGACAAAGCAAATCCCATTTACCTTTTCTCTGGGCACACATTGCTCATCCAGAAGCTACACAGAGTCTGACTCCTTCTTCCTTTTGAGGAACTGCAGATTTCTTTGATCTCTCTGGCCTAACCTCAATTTAATTTAATTTAATCTTTCCAATCGTTTGTTCCTCCTGCCACAGTTGTCAATGTCAATACTAATGTTCTCAGGAGCAGGAGAGTCATATTTTGTGTACTGTGAAAGGCTACTGCAATAAATGCTGCAGTATTTAAGCTGTAACAGTTGCCTTTGGGTCACTTCTGGGAACTGGGATTGACTGAATGTCACTTCAAACAAAGCTGAAATTATTGTAGAAGAATGAACACCTTGTCTTTATCAGTAAAGAATTACTTACATTTGAAAACACTGTTTTACCTGTTTTTCAAGTAATGTCTGAGCTATCTGTTAATTTCTGGAATACTTTTAGCTGGAATTATTAAATTCAATACTTACAAAGTTTGTATGCTTGACAAAAATACAGTGCTTGTCTTTTCTAAAGCTTAGTTAAGAAAAAAGATGGCAAGGTGATTTAGAACCTTTGTTGGGAATCTGAGCAAAGCCAAAAGCAGGGGCTAAAGTCAGATCAGGAAACATCCCTGAAGTGACAAGGCAGAAACTGCTAAGTATGGCTGAGTAACAATGTTCTCCTTATTTTACTTTTATATCTGGTTAGTTATCTGCAGGGTGGCAACATTATAAAATTAGTGGGAACAAAATGTCAAATCATCCAAGTAATTTCTCCTGGCACATTTTTTCAGTGCTAGGACGACTTTTGGAAGGTTGACAAAGGAAATAACATGGGCAGTGGCATTATACCACAATATAATGAAATGAGTATGATAAAAAATAAAAAAGCAAACTAAGGAAATGCCTCAAACCAAGTCTTTGCACAGAGTCAATAGGAATAGCTTTAGGACTGTTAGCTGCTAAAAAAAGAGTCCTAAACAAAATGAGCTACCTTTTATTAAAATTCCAAGAAGATTAATTCTTACTTCACTGGAAACTGAATTGATCATTTAAACAGTAGTCTGTAAGCATTTGAAATATGCCTTGAGATCTTCAAATTATTTTGCAAAGAAAGTTCATGCCAAAGCTGCAAGTTTGAAAGCTGTGATTAGACACTTGGGGAAGTGTAGCTGCTATTGTTTAAATTAATAGCAGTTTTGCAACTCCAAACTGATCTGTTAGCTCACAGCATTTAAAGGATGCTGAACAGAATTTATAAACAAAAAATTAATGGAATTAGCTTTGGGAAATCAGAATGTGGTGCCAGAGACACTTGGGTTCTTCAGGGCAATGCAGAACAGTAACAGTCCTGACTCTGAGTCTGCAAGTCAGTATGTCTGAATTCTTTAAATGTTGGGGATTTTTAATAGCTAAAGCACAGGATTCTGTACCCAGAAATTTAAATTTCTTTCCTTTTTTTTTTTTTTTTCCCAGAGAGGAAACAACAATTAATTCTTTTTAAAATTTAAGTTTAACTGGCAAAATTTAATTATTGGTTTGTTGAAGGTCCACAGAAACTGGAGGTGATACTGGTAGAATTCTGAGGTTTTCTAGGAGACTCAGTTTAACTGAAATGAGTACTTCTGAAGCACTTTGAGATCCATGAACAGCAAACTCCTGAACCCTGCCATCACAGACCTTTACAGAAAGTGAAGAAAGTGGTTTTAAACGCACAGTTCTGGAGCCCTTTGCTTGCCCAAAGATTTTTAAACTACAGCCATACAATGAATCCAGGAGATTGTTCTCTTCTCCTACTGGCCAGAAGTTTATGCTGACCACAGAGAAAATGATTCTTGCTATTTTCAGGCCTTTAGACAGGGCTCTGTCCAAAAGAAGACCTTTCCCAGATAAATGGAAGCTGTGCAGTGTGAAATCTGCAAATATTCTTCTGAGACATTTCACAAAGCACAGCAATTTAATTTTTTTTTTTTTTTTTGCCATTAAGATTTAATCAGGCTAGTTGCCAAAAGGCTTTATGGTTAGTCTTCCAAGTGATAGATCTCCTCAGGGCTAGGATCCCTAAATCCTTAGAACAAATTGAAGAAGCTCTTCAAAGTTATCCAGAGAAACCATTCTCCAGTGGTAAATGTCTCTGAAATTAAAGCAGTATTGGTTCAAGTTCAGAAGAAGATTAAGAGGATGTTGAAGTCAAATTTAGAAAGGGAAGCAGATTTTCATCATTTTTACATAGAAAGAGACATCCTTCTCTCAGACCCTTACAGGCTGGATTTGGGGAGGGGGTTGTGCTTGCTTTTCACACAGACTCCACAGGTTCATTGCTGCTTATGTAGCTGCTTCTTCTGAAAGTAAAAAATTGTGTTCTGTTTGTTTAAGGAGCTTTTCATAAGGCAAACAAAAAAAAAAAAAAAAAAAAAAAAACAAGAAAAAAGAAAAATAAAAAAATAAAAGAAAATATATTGATTCTGTGCCAATGCATTTTCCAGCTCCTGAACAGAAGGGGACTGAAACAGTTTATAGTGAAATCAGAAAAACTAATAATGGTAAGTAAGCTAGTGAAAAATTAAACACTTTAAGGAAGCATGTGTATAGAGGTTAGGGATAAATTTGTGACTGAATATTTTATAAGATAATATTTAGACTGAATATTTAGAACATAATTGCCATAATAAAGAAGAGCTGCAAGTCACATTGGATAGGAACATTCCAAAGTGCAGCTACAAAATCACAGAATTTGATAAATTGCATGACATCTTCATGGCTCCTTATAAATCATATTAATATTTGTAATATCTACTTCATCAGCCCATTTGTGCTGGATCTGCTGAATATTTGGGCCATACATCTGGATCTGAATCAAAATCCCTGTTAGGGATCTGGATTCTAGGTCAGAATCCAGAGATCCTGTTATCTCAAACTGCTCAGGAGAAACATTGTCTCTTAATTGACCATGTTTGTCACATGCTATAAAATATTCATTTGCTTTGGGTGTAACTCCAGCAAATATCTATAAAGCCCCCAACAACAGCCTCTACAAGCCTTTACAGCAATATGATCATTTCAGCAGCTCCTCTAACACAGACCTGTGTGTGGGCAGTGGCAGCTTGCTGGCAATTACTGTCTGTAACTGTTCTGGCACTAATCAGTTCAGAGACAGCGCCTTAAAAGAAGATTATTTCATCATAGATTGTCAAAGTTTGAATTGGAAAGGATTTCCTCTCCTCTCTTTGTGTTAGGAAGTCTAGATTTGTAAATATTAGGGCTGCAAACCATTCATATTTTGTCCCCATTCAGGCTTTGTTGTGTGCCATTTTTAATTTTTGGTTGTGCTTTAAGTTTTTATTTTTTCTATGAGGCATTTCCCACCTCTGACACAATATATCTCTGGGGAACCTTTTATTGTGAGGGTCTCCACGTACTTTAGAAAACATTACTTAATTTTTCCTTGTTAGGACTTACATGGCAATTTTTATCTCCATTTTACAGCTGAATAAACAGAGAGATTAGGTAATGCATTAAGGCAAAGTGTTTAGAGAGTGACAACAGTGGCAAAGGAATTTCAGAATCCTTGGTGCTGTGCCTGTGTGGTGTACTCATTTTTCACAGCCTTGCAGTGAAAATCAGAATATCTTTCACACTTAAGAGTGTGGCCAGGCATTTCATGCAGGACCACCAAGAGAAAAAACACAGTTTATTTTAGGGCTGAGCCCCAAGGCCACAAATGTTCTGAAATGTTCTCCAGTGAGTGTGAACTGGACCTATAAAAAGCTGCAGAAGCTGCTGTATAACCCTCACCTGCTCTGCCCAGGTGTGAGGGTGACTCTCACACCACTCCCCAGCCCTGGTGTTTTCTGGTATATAACAGAGGATGTAAACTCCACGTTGGTACAGCAGAGCTGAAATTCAAAGAGCGCTTAAAAGGCTGTAATACCATAAGGTGGGAACTGCAGTAAAATGGGATATGATTGAAATTCTGAGCTGAATTAAGCAGAGATTCTGCAAACACCCTTAATCTTGCAGTCCACCTGCTCTCTTAGGCATAACATTCTACAGCTTCAGTTATTCTTGGAAACACAGTACCAGTTTATTGTTTCAATCACGTCTGTTTTTCCTGACTGATACACAGGAAAAGTGTTTCAATTAGATAAGCAGTGCATCACCCAGCAATGCAGTGCTAGCTTACAGTTAATGTAACACTACCTTGGATTTTTCATAGGCTGTGTGATTGTGAGGTGGCAAAGTGTAAATGCAGTGGATGATCTCTATTAAATATTCTGTCTGTTTTAATATCTATTAATATAAGCATATTAAATGATGCCAATTGTGACAGATGTTGAACATGACTTATGGGTGCAGAATTTGATTTACCATTCTATTCTTTGATTTTTTTGAGCAAAAGCCCAGGAGTACAACCTACTTCAGGAAGGCAATGATTCAGACAGACGTGTCCTTGGGGAAATCACATGAGTTTAGGAATTGGTGTCAACTACACAGTTTGACATATTTAACCCCTAAGACCTATGTAACTTTTTATTATGATTTGTTTGTAGATAACTATTGTGGTTTAATTAGAATTGAGTGCTTCATAAGCAATTTTGTCTTATGAAGGTGTTGTCTGTGCATTCCAGAAATTGTGTGCACTAGAGAGGAAGCTGAAGGACACTCAGTAGTTGGTTATGTCTGAGGCAGTTCTTTGTGACTGAGCTAAAACATTTTTGCTCCTCGTTTTTCTGACAACTCTCACTGTTACCCCCAGTAAGGCAGATGCCATAGCAGGAACCAACTCCTGTATTTTGAGCTCTGTAGCTGTTGCTATAGTGTTTTGTTGTTATTGAGTTCTATAGCTGTTGCTTGCTCTTATCCAAAATCTGCACCATGAATCCATAGTGCTGATATTGCTCTGAGCTTTCCCAGGCCTTTGGCAGTGTGCTGAGCATCTGTCATTTTGATTTTTCTTTTTATTTTCCTGGTGCTGGCTATGTTATCTCCTGCTTCTACCATCTGAGTGCCTCCACCACACTGTGGATAGGACTCCCCCTCCTCCCTGCTGTGCTGTTTTCCTCATTCTGAGTGCCAGGACTCAGGAGGTGGTTTTACATTAGAGATAGACAGGAACAAACTGTCAAATGCACATTTAACTCCCAAAAGACCTGCATGTGGTTAACTACAGTTAACTCATTTGCAGTGGGAAAAGCAGGTAACTTGTGAAATTCCATTCTAGTCAGGTGTGTTTTGATTGAAAGTCAAATAATGTCAGTCTCTGGTTGGTTGGATGCTGGATTTCCTCTGCTGTAATGAGAGTTTAAGGGGGATGCTGCTCACTTTGCTCTGTAAGCAACTGCAAGATAAGAAGTTGTCCTTGCATTGTTATTGAAAGATTAGTTGAATTCAGAACCATATTTGGTGTTCAGGATGTTCACATGGGCATTGTTTTAAAGACTTTTCTAGAGCAATGGGCTTACTTTAGTATTTTACATAAAATACCAAAAACTTCAAGCTTCAACTTTAAATCAGACCTTACATCCAAATGGCAGTTTGGGGAATGGTCAGTTAGTGCCATTCAGGTCAGTAACAGCTTTGTGTAAAAGTCCTTCAGGCTCGCCAGGATGAACTAATTTCCTTAAAATCTTGCTTTCTCTGGTTGCTCTGTGAAAAGGTCAAAGCAGATTGAGAGTCAGGAATACCCAACCCAGTCCCAAAGTTGCTGCTTTTTGTTCAGAAAGAAGTGATATAGTCTAAAACTTAAGCAAAACAGGCAGTTGTCCAAATCCACAGACTGCCAGGAACGATAAAATGGCTCTGACCCTGCTGCCTCCTGTGCCTGTGCTGGATCCAGGCTGGCAGCTCTTCCTGAGGGAGTCTCAGGATGTCTCACACGAGTTCAGCTGCCTGGGTGGAGGCTCTTTCAGACATGATTTATTTCCATCACACCTTTCATCTTCCCAAGAGGCAGCAGGGGCAGGAAGCCCAAGCATCTCCATGCTGGTTCTTTATCTCAGCTCCAGCCCTTCCCTCAGTGTTGATCCCAGTTTTTGGGATTGCACAGTCCTGTTTGTGTTGCTGAGGAGAATTAGAGCCAACTCCAGCTCACAGATTTCCTCACGTTTTTCCAGGACACTTCCTGTGGAAGATGATGTTATTGGTGCATTCTTTCTCCCTCAGTGAACTCTGTCTTTGCTGTGTGTCAGACCCACAGCTCACAGAAGCCAGTGATAAGCTTTGCACTGATTTTATGTGCACTGGACTGAGCTCACTGTTGCTTATTGCAAGATAGCAATTCCCAATTTCTTATTAGGAAAGTGGAAATCCAGCAAAGAAAATGCAGAACCAGCCTTTATGCTGCTAAGTCTGGAAAAATGAGTTGGTCACTTGGAAGCAATTGCAGCAGTGAGACAGGAAATTCTGAGTCCTACAGCAACCAACAATGTACTATGGAAAAATAAATATAGCCCAGTGGAAAGAGGCATGAGAAATCCCCCTTGCATTCAGAGGGTTGGAACAAATCTATTTGAAATCAGCTCTAGCAATCAGGAAATCTGCTCAAATACTTTCCTGCTACTGAGCCTCAAGCTTAACACCTACATCTTAGCCAGAATAATTTCCCACTGAATCCTTTTCCAGGAAGAACTCACAGGGTCTGGGGATTCATTGTGCTGCTCAGAACTCTGGTGTTACGGGCACATGATAATTGCAGGCAGTCCAAACCCAGGCAATTGTCCTCTCTCCAATATAAAAATTCTTTGGATCTTTGAGTTTCTAGACATATTCTAGACTCATGCCTGGATCTGTGAGACATTGATTCCAGAACCAAATGCTTACAACAGCTTCAGCCAAAAATCAGGCAAAGCCAGATGGTTTCAGTAAGGCACAAATATGCAGGGAGCTTCTGACCTTGCTTGAACCTGCAGAGCAGAGCTGGATTACGTGCATGCCCCGTGTCAGAGCTGTTCCCAAGCTGCCTGCCAAGATTCCCTGATGGAAGCTACTGCTCCAGTAAAGGCCTTGGCAGAACGTTGTGTGTGTCTGCAGCTCAGCACCTTTGGTTCAAGGTCTGACATCTTGGCTTCCACCAGGGCTGGAGGTGCCTTGGAGGTGGATTGACAATTGCAGCTGTTTAGGCACATATTCTCCCCTCCATAACCTCTAGCAACAAGAAATGGAAGAGCAGGTGGGGATAACAGTGTCTTAAACTCCTGCTACATTCACTGCTTTGTAAAAATGTGTTTTTTGGATTTAAAATCCCATCAGCTAGAAGCAATACCAAGAGTTTAGATCTATCAGAAGTCCATAAAACCACCTACCTTTTTTGGACTTGGGAATATTTTAGGAATCAACATTATCAGACCTTCAGCTCTGATTCCTTTCACAAAACACGGAGCTTTTTCTGTGTGTCTAGAATCCAGCATTTCTGCATTCCCCAGTTTTGCCAGTAAGGGAAAGCAAAGTGTTATAAAAAAAATCTGTCAGTTGTACAGTAAAACTAGTAAAAAAGTAAAACCACCTTTAAAAAAAATATTTATTTTTAAAACAAAAATAAAATAAAAAAAGATTGTGAAGAGATTGACATGGTAAAGAATCAGCAAAAGCATTGTATCACTGTGCCTTTATTAGTGGCTGCCCTGAGTGGTACCTGGTAGAAATCACCCAGCCTTCCACAGGACTTCCCTGACACAGAGTGTGACATTTCCTGGCAGGGCTGTGACACTCAGCTAGAAAGCCCCAGAGGCTGGATGTGGGTGACAGGTAACAAGGAGGCAGGATCACTGGCACTGTGACCTCCAAGCCTTGGGTAGCCAACATCCCGTTGTTTGAAGTCTGGAATTTACACAAAATTTCTCATTTCCTCCTTCCTGTGAGAACAATACATTGTGACAGAGACTAAATGACAGCTTGTTAATGCCTCACTTCATAAACTTTATGTATGGTTTTGTCCACTTAAAGCCAAGCTTTGATGTAGCACTGGCTCAGCAGTGGTTTTGTTCAATTCTGTTGGTTTTCAGGACACAAAAATGTTTTTGTGTGTATTCCATGCAACTTCTTCTTTTGTTTCCTAATGTCTAAACATATGTGGATCAATATTGACAAACACTGAGATCAATTTTATACTGAGTTTGAGCTCATGCACTGCTGTAAGGTACTGTAGTCACCTCAGTTTTTAATCCTTTGCTTGGGCTAAAAGTTCTGGGTAGAAAACTCTCAATGTACCGTGCCAGAGACCTTCACCTGTGCTCAGTTTCCTTGTTACTTCTGCTGGCTGACAAGGAGTTTCTAAAATACTTTTATTAGGGTCTAATAGTGGCAGTAGTGCTCTGTATAATGTCCTTTATTTAGTGATTTCAGGGAACTTCTCAAAATTTACATAAGTGTTCTGCCTATGGAAGGCTGATTTTTAAATGTGCTATTTTAAAAAATACATAATTAGAAAAAACATAGATTCAGAAACTAACACCCATTTATATAAAAAATACTGGGAAGATTAACCCAAGGCCCAGTCCACCCACTTTTGTTGAACATTTCATGAATTTCCTTCACACAGCCTGTCTCCAGTGAATCTGATACACTTTGCAAGAAAATACCCTTCAAGATTCAGCACTTACTTTTGTCACATGTGAAATATCTCAACAGAATATACAGATGAACACTTTTAACAAGACTTGAGATCCTCTCATAAAATTGGAGTTACTTTGAGAAGGGAAAGAAATAGTTATGTTTTGGTATTTGAATGTATTCTGTGGAATTTCTGAATAGCTAAATCCACTTTTTTTGAAATAAGTGTATGATCCAGTCTTAAAGTTCACTGACCCTAAAAGGAAAGAGCTTGCTGGCCCTCAGGTTTTTCATAGGGAACAAGGAACTTTTTATTAATAAAATGTCAGGTGTCTTTGCTGTTTTTTTAACAATGTTATATATAACAAAGATGTTATTTTTGCCCTGAAAATTATATCCTCAACTGGATTTCTGCAATACATTATTTTCCTGGCAAGAAACTGGATTAGGAAGTAAAGTGCTGCTGAGAACTTGCCTCTAAAAGGAAGACTCTCTTGTCCAGTAACAGATTGTGCCCTCAGTAGAGACTTCTACTCTAGCACATGATCAGAGGAGCTGCCAAACAGGTCCTGTTCAATGTGGGCTTTGGAATGTCTGGTCTCACCCCTGCACTTGGATTAAACTAGAACTTGGATACTCCTCAAAGCCCAGAGCTTTAACCTTAGATGTAGGTAGGAATTTGGCATCATTGCAAAGTGAACAAAAGGGTTGAAGTACCTATACCTGTATTTTCTGGAACATAAAACTGGTCACTCTGCAAGGTGCCATTTCATAATTTATACATTATATTTTATTTTGCAGATTCTATGGAAAACAGGCATTCTGTAAGTACACATCTTATACAATCAGTTAAATATAGAGACATGAGTTGAGATGATTGTGCATCTGGTGAGATGGTGCTCAAGGGTTGATGTGGTTTATTTGTTGCTGGGACCTTTGCAGGACAGATATGGGGCAATCCCTTTGTATATATTTTCATGAATCAGACATTCAATCCTCTGTTTGTAGAATGGTTTTAGGAGTCTGTGGAAGGGGCTGGAGTGTGGAGGTGCTGGTGCACAGATAATATCTCCCAGGAGATCATTATCACCTGCACAGCTTTGGGTCTGTGCTACCAACGCTGGCAGGGTGGCACAAGGTGAGGGATGGCTCCAAGATGAAAACTGCTCACCTGTAAATGCATCACTGGGGACAGAGCTGCTGCTGCAGTGCCCTTTGTCATCCCCAGTGACTGTGCCAGGGATGTGCCTGCTCACACACAGCCCCTGGGACTGGAATGCCCAGAGATTGGAATGAGCTCCCTCCTAAGGTGTGAGCAGCTGATCCAAGCAGGGATGGGATCAGCCCAACTTGCAAAGTCCCTTCTGTTCACTCTGGGGCTGTTTCCTCCTGAGTTTGCTTTCATCCACTGGTAGAGCAGGTAGGATGACTCCAAGGGCTGGCAGGAAACTGAGACCTTGTAAGAAATTTTGAAGGCAAACAGTTTTTATTGCAGAGTACAAAGCTGGGTCATAGCTGGGTCACAGAAGTGGGACTAATACCATCCATATATATGGAGGATCTCAGCTAAAAATGTGGAGTTTTGTGAATGTTCTGTAGGAGGTGAACAGCTTCATAGTGCTAAGAAGCCAGTGACAAAATATGGAATTTTTTTAAATAGAAGAAAGCTGTTGAATGAGCTGTTACTCTGCCCTTAGGAGATCTGAGAGGCAGGGAACTCACATTTCAGGAACACTTTTATGAATGTTAGATATGCTATCAAATCCAACTCAGACTAAGCAGACGGTTGTTTTTTGCCACCCACTTTGTGACTTTGGAGCTTGTACTTAAAAAGAAAAAAAAAGGAGAGACTCATAAATAAGAATCACAATAGCCCAGTCTACGTCAGCTCATGGCATCCATTTGAGTTTTGAAAGGCTCCATCAGCACTCCCCTCCCCATGGGACACACAGGCAGCCCATTGTATTATTTACAGACACTGGCAGTGCACTGAAGGTCACAGATTGTGTTACAATAAACAGACTCATATTAACACAGGCCAGGAGGGTTTATAGTGTCATTGTCTCTCTAAGTTAAAAGGTCTGTTTTTATTCTTTGCTCTCAGTTTTCTAAAAATATGTTGAGCTGAACCCTCCCCTGGGTTATACCAGGCATTCCTTGGAGAGTCCTGCAGAAGAAAGTTTGTCCCTGTCCAACACAAAAGAAAAAATGGTCAAGGGTGGCTGTGACAGACATGAAGTGTAAGCTCAGGGAGGAGGTTTTGTCTTCTTTTTTTCCACAGCCTACATAATTTCTAATGGACAGGTGTTTTTTTTTGTTTTCCTGTGGCCAAAAGTGAGTAAAATATGGAAGTATAAGAAAAAGTCAGTGAAAATAAACTGACCACCCAGTGTGAATCACTTTCATAATTAATTGGTCTATTAAAGCTTGCTGAGCCAGGCAATCCATGAAGTAATGTCAGATTGAAGGAAGAAAAGTGTCAGCTGAGGGCAGTGTTTTCTTTGTGCTTCTTTTATTACTCTCGTGTTAGCAGTAGAAGGGTAATAAAAGTAGTTATTCTGTAAAACTAATCTCATTTTCAGAAACACCCCAGAGCAAAGTCAGTTTTATAACACTTGCACATCTTGCTTGAGTTTTCCTAGAAGCTGCCTTATTCAGTTAATGTCTGAGACATTGTCCCTCCTTAGCTGTACTGTTCATGTATTAACATAGAAACTATTACTTTTTTTTCATTATTAGTGCTTAAAAGGGCATATTAAAAGAACAGAGCCTTTTCTTCTGCTTCTTAAATTCCCACTTCTGTTCCCAACAAAGCCTGTGACAAAAGCAGCATGTCCCTCTCCAAATAAGTAACCTAAACTGGATTGGACAGATTAATTTCTTCATAGATTTTCCATTCCCTCTACCTGTCTCTCAATACTTTACAGGCCACATAGATGAACAGAGAAGAGGCAGGGAGCTGCTAAGGTGCTTTTTAACATCATTTTCTTGCAACTGGTTTCTTTTTTCAGTAGCTCATTTTCACACATGCTTAACTGTGATGTATCTCAGAGGTTTGGTCCAAATGAGGAGCTGTTGATCCTACTCATGAAAAGGAAGATGCTCCTTATAAAGTGATCAAGTGGCTTAAACTTCCTCCCCAGCTGTTCTGCTTCTTGATAGCCAAATGAAGGGTTTGGCTCAGAGGTGAAGGTGCATTTGATCTGCTGCTCCCTTATTTGTGAGTGGAAGGGGCCTTCAGGGGCTGGGCTGCTCAGCTGGCACCTGAATCCCAGGGAATGCCACATGGATCACCTGGGGTGGCCTTCAAAAACTTGTAGAATTCGACTCTGATTAGGAAGTAATAGATGTTCCAGATATGTGAGACAAAGGAGCACAGCACAGAGGAGAATTCTGCTAAGAGCTCTGTTTTCAGGGAGGATATGCAGCCTTTTTATTTCAGTAGTGGTGGTGGAGACTCATCAGATCCCAATGTCCTTTAACTCCCTAAATTCCAATAACGTGCATTCCACTGCTCAGATAAAGTCTGTTAGCATTCAGTTCTGCTTTGCTCTTCCAGATGTCACAGGCAGAACAGAAAACTGCTCTGTGGAGAAGGAAGATTTTAATGGTTGCTAGTCCTGCTTTTGTGCATTTGCCCCTACATAGTTTCTGTCAGAATAAATATAATCCAGCAGGGAAATTTAGGAAATTTGCTTCTTCTTCACTGAGAGACCATCACAAAATTGAGTTCAGGCTTTTAGTAAACACAGTGTACTGACACAGGTGCATTGAAAGTGTTTGTATTATTTCAATAAAGGTGATGCATTAGAAAAATAATTAGTCAATGTTTGAATTTCTTGAACTATATAAAGGCTCAGTTGCAGTAGAGGTTGTGACTGATTTGCAGTCCAGAGTACCTTGAACCTGAATGTCTTGGATTTTTAGGTCATTTAGAAAGGAACCTGAATTTTATGTCAGGGGTTGCTTCCCTCAATCTCCTCTGTTTCAGAAGTTTGTATCTTAAATGCAATCCATAGGAAGTATTTGCAAAAGAAATGAATTACTTAGAGAGGAACTGGGAGGAGGTTTCCTTCCTGAAATCAGAGCTGGCAATCTTTCTAAGTTATTTAATGGTCCCAGTTTCTGAAAACATATTGAAGGAAATATCTTGACAATGAGATAGCCACTTCGCCAAACACTAATTGGTATTGTGTCAAATTTACCTCAGCAGTACATTCTGACTTCACATCACCTCCTCTCCTGCTCCCTCCTAGATGTGTTTGTGTATTTGTTTGTTGGGTTCTGTCCTAGGGGTTCAGGAGGACTGGCAGTACATGAGGACATTGTGTACTTTTAGTGCCTATTTGTCCAAGCTCAGCATGTGCCCTCTGAGACAGAAACCTGTGCAATTTACATCTCTCTGCAGGAATTTCTAGGTGTTATTCAGCTACTTTCTCATCTTACTCAAGTGATCCCAAAAGTATTTTCTCAGTGTTAAAGGAATTCCCATTGCCAGCTCCAAAGGGGGACCTGGCCTGTGTTTAACTGTGCACAGTAACATGGCACAATAGCTTCAGACAGGAAACGAAGATGAAGGATGTGTCCAGTTAAAATTGGGGAGGGGATTTCAGGCAGTCAGGATATGAAAAACAAGGTGATACTCTGAAATAAACACTGAATTATAAACCAGGAATTCCTCTGACTCATGGGGCAAATCCTTTGGGGGTAAGTCCACAAAAGGAACGAGGCGCCTCGGTGCTGACAGACTGAGCTGAGGTTAGAGGCCACCACGTACCCCGAGCAGAAACTTGTTGGAGGGAGACTTTGGCAACCAGCGCCAGGAAAGACTTGACAGCTGTGAATCCCCAGTGGACAGAATGATTTCTGTCATATAATGTAAAAACAATGAAGTTTGAGCTCTCTCTGTGCCCTTTCCCACTGGCTGGAGCAGAGGGCTGCTCTGTCTGCCCTCTGTGCCTGCCAGTGCCAGGCTTTGCCCTGGAGATCTCCCCTGGCACGGCTCTTGCAGGAACACAGTGTCCAGAATTCAGGTGCTGCATTGCTCCCTGTGAAACACCAGCCCTTAGGGAAAGGTTTTAATTCCCCTGGGACTGACACTGGGGTCTGACTGTGGCTCCTAGTAAATAAGGGATCTGACCTCCAGGTGTGTTTAGGTGCCAGCAGTTCCTTTAAAAATCCATATTTTATCAGTGGGCACCCACTTACAGATGTTGGTGATTAACAGTTTTGGGGTCTAGCTTGTAATTGTTACTCTAAATCTCCCACTGTCTTACTTTTTTTTTCTCTCTGATGAAGATAATACCAATGTCTTCTCCAGAGAACAGTGAGGTTTTATTAGCTCACCGTGGAGGGTTCTAAGGAATATGTGTCAGGACAGAGGGTAGGGGCACAGCTTTACTCACACCTTGGTTTTTTCTCTTTTGCTCTTTTTGCCAACAGAGAATATATGGGCATCCTGATGCTACCTAGTACAGTCACCTCAAAGATCAGCTGGGAGAAAAAAACAACACAAGATGGAAGATGTTGCAAATGTTCCAAAGGCTTTGCAGCAGTTACTTATGAGTTTGCCAGACTCATCTTTTCAAAGTTTATTTCCTTAGGAGGAACAATAGAGATGTTCCTAAAGCATTTAATGGAAAAAATTACAAATAAAAATTCTCATAGGAAAGTGGCTCTAGAAACCACTGACCCAGGTTCTCATCTGTAATTTCTCCTGCTAATGCAATTTTGCCTTTTTTGCCTCCAATTCATCATGCTCTAAGGAAACAAAGGGGGAGCTACAGCTGAGGAAGTACATTTCTAGAATGCAGCAACTACTGTGATACCAGTAGGACATAGAAATATCTAGGCTTGCTTTAAACTTGCTAAGTTGGTTATCAATGCCCCCACTGTGGCAGAACAGAGCTCAGCACAGCCTGGCCAGCCATGGATGTACCTTGACACGGCCTTGCAGCTCGTGCTGAGCTCCCCGTGCTGCAGCAGCTGGACTGCTACCAGGCTTGGAGCCAGCTCAGTTATAACCCACAGGGACGTGACCCTGCAGGGAGGGCCTGAGGGAACAGTGAGCTCTGGGCTCCCTAAAAACTTGAATAACTGTTCAGAGATTCAGACTTTGCCAAGTGCTTCTGCCAGAGGCACAAACAGCCTTTATTCTTCGCGAAATTGCTTTTCCCCTTTAAAAGTTCTGATGCTTGTTGGTTTATTTGATGTCATGGTTCTTCAAGAAATGATTGTCCATCACAGTTATTTTGGATGATTCTATGATAAGTTTTCATTGAGGGGATATAAAACACCCAGGTCAGTGAGCTTGTACCTGAAACTCCTGTTATGTACAATCTTAATTCCTCTGATTTTATGAGAAATCTGAAGTTGTACTTGCGCCCAGTTTGTCCAGTATGGAATTCCATACCTATCCTTTTTCTGATAAACCACTAACACAGATCTAGTTTGGACACAGATGTAATCCTGCAGCCCATGTTTATCTCAGCTGCATTAATTTAAAAAAAGAAGACAAAACAAAAGAGAAAAAATACTGTCCCCAACCCCTTAACCAGATGGCCTTTGACGTTGCAGTTGCTCTCTTTTTCTTTCTGCAAATTAAATTCCTACAACATCTGGGCCACAGGTAAGAAGGTTCTCATTTTAATTAGAAAATAGTAAAAAAGAGGCCATGGGTTTGTATATAGATATATAATTACTGCTTTAAGCATTGCATCAAAGGTGCAGAACCAGCAAGAAACACAAAAGGGGTTTATATCCTCCATTCCAAATGTTTAAAATTTCAAGCTCCAGTTACTGATTAAAATCTCTAATTTATTGTTCCCTGTGCAAATGTTGTTTGTATCATGAGCCTGTCACAACTGACTGACTTCATAGCTCTCTTCTGTTGACAAATGTTCTTTCAGCATCCCATGAGTGTCCATGTAAATGCATTAGTGTAAGAAATGTGAAAAGGTATTTTAATAAAGAAAACTCTGAACTGACCTTTGCACTGGATCTTGCACATTCATGTTGCAATGAATGCCTGTGAAGTTTTTTATTTGTGATGAGCCACAGATCCATCATGTGGACTGGGATTTGGAAGATGCCCTCTCTGCACAGATTCCAGGCTCTTGGATCTGGAGTCAGGAACCCATTTCACAGCAGGTAAATGCACTAAAGTGCTTTAAGAACAGAGTGGGGGAGTGCTTGCATTCACATAAGTCTTTTACTAAATTGCAAAGGTAAAAGTTCTTCCACAAATTCTTCCCAGCCTTTGGCAAAGCTTGGGAAAACAGTGAGGTTTGGAAAGCTTCAGAATATCATCTGGGCATGATGGAGCAGCAGCAGAAGAATTTGTTGCTCTCTTTCAGCTTGTCTGTTGTCTGGAATAATCCTAGATTGTTTTGGATTTAGTTATCTAGTACAAGTTGTTTGCCCTACTGAAATGTGTGAACTGTCCATTTCTCACAGTGCTGTGCACTGCTTTGAGCTCTTCTGTTTTGTCTTGCAGATAACAAAAAATATTTCAGAGCATGGGACGAGAATCTCAAGTGAAGACAAGGTAAATGGACCCATGAGTAAACAACTACACAAGGAGTCCTGAAATGAGCATCTGCCAAAGAGGCCTCATGATTCCATTGGAAATATTTGGGAAATAAGTCTTGAATCTGTTACCAAACAAATCAAAACTCAGATTAGAGCTCAAACAATACATTATTGAAAACAACAACAACAAAAAGGAGATTTCTGTATTGTCACCAACTTGAGCTCAGCAAACAGAAAATGAGGTGTGTTGGTAAATATTTACTTTTTGAGCAGAGTAAGGGGATGGCACACGCCCAGGTCCCTTGTGCCATTCCCTGTCTGGGCATTTCCCTTAGGATGGCACAAACCTGGGTCCCTTGTGCCATTCTCTGTCCAAGCATTTGCATTGGGATGGCACAACCTGGGTCCCTTGTGCCATTCCTTGTCGGGGCAGTTCTATCAGGATGGCACAAACCGGGTTCCCTGTGCCATTCCCTGGCCGAGCAGATCCCCCACACCCTGCTTGCCCCCGGCCTGCTCGGGAGGAGCCTCACCCACCCCAGGGGGGAACTTTGGATCATTTTTCCCATTGCCGAGCAGAGGCTTTCGAGGCGTCACACAGAAATGTCTGAACCGAGGCCCCTCCTTCTCTCCGCGGTTACTTTCCTTTTCCATTCACAGCCAAGCGGCACCGAGAGTTTCCCGGTATAACATGAGTTTCCCTGGATAACGCCAGTTTCCGTGTATAACGCGAGTTTCCCAGTGTAACGGGAGTTCCAGGTGTAACGCGGGTGTAACCCGGGTGTAACGCGGGTGTAACGCGAGTTCCCCGGTGTAACGCGGGTCTAACGGCAGTTCCCCGGTGTAAAGCAGGTGTAACGCGAGTCCCCCGGTGTAACGCGGGTTTACCGGCAGTTCCCGGTGTAACACGGGTGTAACGGGAGTCCCCCGGTGTAACGCGGGTGTAACGCAGGTGTACCGGGCGTTCCCGGTGTAACGAGGGTGTACCAGCAGTTCCCGGGTGTAACGCGGGTGTACCAGGAGTTCCCCGGTGTAACGCGGGTGTACTGGGCGTTCTCCGGTGTAACGCGGGTCTAACGGGAGTTCCCCGGTGTAACGCGGGTGTAACGGCAGTTCCCCGGTGTCACGGCAGTTCCCCGGTGTAACGCGGGTGTAACGCGGGTGTAACGGCAGTTCCCCGGTGTCACAGGAGTTCCCCGGTGTAACGCGGGTGTAACGCGGGTGTAACGGCAGTTCCCCGGTGTCACAGGAGTTCCCCGGTGTAACGCGGGTGTAACGCAGGTGTAACGGCAGTTCCCCGGTGTAACGCGGGTGTAACGCAGGTGTAACGGCAGTTCCCCGGTGTCACAGGAGTTCCCCGGTGTAACGCGAGTCTAGCACGGGTGTAACGGCATTCCCCGGTGTCACAGGAGTTCCCCGGTGTAACGCGGGTCTAACGCGAGTCTAACGCGGGTCTAACGGCAGTTCCCCGGTGTCACAGGAGTTCCCCGGTGTAACGCGGGTGTAACGTGAGTCTAACATGGGTGTAACGGCAGTTCCCCGGTGTCACAGGCGTTCCCCGGTGTAACGCGGGTGTAACGCGGGTGTCACGGCAGTTCCCCGGTGTCACGGCAGTTCCCCGGTGTAACGCGGGTCTAACACGGGTGTAACGGCAGTTCCCCGGTGTCACTAACGGCAGTTCCCCGGTGTCACAGGCGTTCCCCGGTGTAACGCGGGTGTAACGCGGGTCTAACGGCAGTTCCCCGGTGTCACGGCAGTTCCCCGGTGTAACGCGGGTGTAACGCGGGTGTAACGGCTGTTCCCCGGTGTAACGCGGGTCTAACACGGGTGTAACGGCAGTTCCCCGGTGTCACGGCAGTTCCCCGGTGTAACGCGAGTCTAACGCGGGTCTAACGGCAGTTCCCCGGTGTAACGCGGGTCTAACACGGGTGTCACGGCAGTTCCCCGGTGTCACAGGCGTTCCCCGGTGTAACGCGCGCTCCGGCCGCGGTCGCTCCGCGGGGCCGGGCGGTGCCGGGGCCGCGGCGGTGCCGGGGCGCCCCCTGGTGGCTGCGGGGGGCGCTGCGGGGGCAGCCGGGGCTGGGCCCGGCCCGGCCCTTCCCGGGGATCTGGAAACGGAACCGGGGGATTTCTGTTCCCACAGCGCCCGCCCGGCTCCCCTGACCGCCGCCGCTCCTACAGAACGCTGTCCTAAATGCCCACCGCGGCTTCTTCCCCCCTCCCGCAGAGCATTGTTTGTGAATGCTGGGGCACTGCTTTGAGCAGTGCCTGATAAAACTCAGCATTTATTTACTTTCTGCTGTGTTCCACCTGCTGCTCTGTGAGCTTGGTTCAGTTCAAGCTTTTTGTGCTGCAGTTCATCACTGAGCTGTACAGAGCTCTGCTTTTGGGGAGGTGACGCTGTGAAACTGAGTACAGCCCATGTTGTTCCAGGAGAGGGCAGGCCCAAGGAAATGTAGCAAAGTTTGAGAAAAACAGATGTATCAAATGGAAACCCCCCCACCAATTAAACTGAACGCAATACAGTATCAGTAAAGATTTAAAATGTTAGCACATTTTGTTGTTTAGAATTTCAAGGCCTTTCTGAATAGGTGAAAGCACAATAAACATCACTTCTGCAGTTATTTGGGAGGTAATAAGCAATTTGACATATCTAAGGAATCACAAAAAGTGGGGCTTATTGCCTTCATGCTATGAAATGTTCCACTGTAAATCACAAGTGCTCCCATTAGAGAGCTGAGCAGTCAGGAGAATGTCACTTGCATGGGAGATTTCAACTAAATGGGAGCATTTATTTATATAGGTAATTTATTTTCTCACCAGCCACAAACATTCTGAGTGAGAAGGCTGAAAAAAAACCCCTCATCATTGCAGAAAATAATCACTGTAGTTAAATTTTAAATGTAATAGCAAAAGAAATCACAGTTTCCTTGGGGAAGGAGTCATAGCAAAGTCTGATGCAGCATGAAGCTGAAATGAAAGATTGGGCACGAAGCAGCAAAGGGCAAAGCTGTCACTGCAAAGGCTCTCAGGCTCTGCCCCCATCAGCCTGGATTTGGACTGCAGGTAAAGCTCTAATGGTGATTGTTAGAAATGGACCTCACACTGCTTGGACCACATTCCCATGGTTAAGAGGAATTTAGATCCAACAGGTATTGTTTGAGAAGAAATTCCACAACTAAACTGTTAGTCATAGTAAAGATGGCTTCTGCACCTGAAATTAATGGATTAGCAATATATTTCTGTGTAATCCTGAAAGTGTAAGAGTGGGAGATGAAATCAGGGTCTCTTTTGGGGCAATGATAAAAAATGTAACCATTTTTTCACTGAACGAAAACCAGAAGTGACCAGTGTGACAGTTCATTGTCCTCTGGTTACTGCCCTGATTTTTCTGTAGTTGTCTTTTTGTTTTAATGTTTTACTCAGGAGATAAAAGGAGACCTCAGCATGAAGGCTCAGTACAGTGAAGAAAGAAAATAAGAAGAAGATTAAAGGAAAGACAGAGGGGAATGAGCAGGGCTGGTGAAGAGAAATCCTCCAGACTGTGGAAGGTTTGGAAGAAACAACCCATCAGTCCAGTTATTAAACAGCTCCACACTCCATGGTGTTGGTGCTGCTCTGGGGAACCAGCTGTGACAGAATCAGCACTGTGGAGGTGGCTTGTCCCAAATATTCCTGTGTTTATCATCTTCAGGTGAGCACTAGGAGAAGCAGAAAATAAATATGTTAACAAAAAGCCCAGCTGCAGGTAATGGCACCATGGACCCAGGTTTCTGCTCCTGGGTGGGGATGTGGAGTCCTGAGGCACCGAGGGCCTGTGTGATGCACCAGCCTGGGCTTCCAAAGAAATCATCCTATGACACTGTTATTCAGCTGGCATAATCCAAGCCCTGCTGAGTGCTTGCAGAGGAGCTGTGACTGCTGAAATCACCTGTTCCCACAAAGCACTGTCAGCTCTTCACAGGGAGAGCTTGGCTTTCAATCCTGTGCACTGCCTTGTTGTTTATTCCTTGTTTAACTACATGCAGGGCCAAGTCTCCACTGTGACTGACACAATTCCACTTTGCAAATCAATGAGACAGCACTACAAGGGCAGAAGAGTCTGTCCTGAGAACTTGTGCTGCTCAGAGCCCCGAGTGAGTGCAGAACTTGTGTTGCCCTGAGTGAGTGCAGTCCTCATGGGATTACCCTGAGGCAAACTCCTGAGCTCCCGGGGGCTCTCCCAGCCTGTCTCACTGTGGGACCTTAGGAAACTCTGCCTTGTGGGGGGGGAAGTGCATCAAGGCAGTGATAAGGAGGGCTGCTGGTCTGTCCCAGGAGCAGAGGGGACAGAGAAGTTGACAAAGATAGGGCAGAGGTGAGAACTTTGGCTTAAGAACCAAAACGTGGTATTACTGCAAGGGGTGAACTTGGCATCCCTCCTTGGCTGTGGGAGTGTAATAGGAGAAAAAATTGTCAAAGTCTATTAAGATATGGTCAGAGTGTAAGTCAATTAATGAAAATTACAGCCATACAGGTTATTAAATTAACATGAGATTGTCAATAGGAGATATAGATTGCTTTTGAATAATTTTAAATTATTTAAAGCATGATGAAAATCTCACAGTCTCCCATAATGCAAAGGTTAGGTTTGATTTTATTACCAAGTTTTAAAAAATATTTTTGCTTCAACTTTGTGCTGATTAAAGGAACAGGAGTTTTGAAGAGCATTCTTATTAGGAATGCTGAGAGCTGCAGTGGCTGTTCGGAGGCAGGAGCTCAGGGGTGGCTGGAGGTGAGCTGTGGTTCTGCAGTGTGATCCATGGCAGAGCTGGAAGCACAGAAAGCCCAGGGTGAATGCAGTCCTTGCACACAAGTGATGGATCACATTTCTGGCACTTCCTCAGGGCGGCAAGAACCACTCTAAATGGGCTTACAGCACACATTGGCACTGCTGAAAAACTGGTTCTACCTGTGAATGCTGAGTCTGAAACAGCCTCCAGATGATCTGTTCACCCTGGCTGAGAGTCAGGGACCTTCAGGCAGCAGAGAGGGGAAATTTGCAGCCCTCTGAAGGGAGATTCACATTCCTGCCAGGAGCTCGGGGACCAGTTGATCTGTGCAGAAGGATGGTATGTTCAGCATGACTGAAGGTATCAGCTGGCTCAGCCCTGGAGGCTCAGAACATTGTGTGCACTGCAGAAATCCAGTTTAGTCATGGCTGGAGGGAGACAAGGGCTGGTCTGTTAGAAACAACCTGACACACACCTGTGCTTTGTCAAACAAGAAACACTGAAAGGGGTGTTTTAACTATCATTTCCTTTTCCTTTTTTTTCTTGAAGCTAATCTTTTCCCACTGAGTTGCTTCCTTTCTGACTGTTCCAGAATGAATCACACAGCCCTACATGTCTATCTGTATTCCCAAGGGGATGGTGGAAATCAAACCTGACTAATGTCCCCTGCAAGGAGAAAATGATAATTGATGCTTTTTAATTACAAGTTTCCTGCATTATGGTCTAGTTTTTCAGCTTATAATCATTAAGAGTATAATAGAGACTTAAGTAAATTGTTGCTTTTCCCTCTTTTGTAGCATATGTAGGTCAGATTTTCATGTGTAAGAGTTATTATCTCTGACACACTAATGAGGGCACTGACTGCTGACAAAGGTCACATCTGTGTTTTCTTCATTGCATACAAACATGGAGAGGGCTGTGTGCTCCTCATTGCTGTGTCTTCTAGAGTAATTTCACTGGTCCAAAATCACTTGGTGCTTTTTACAAAGCACAAATCACAAAGCTGCTTTACACCTGCTTTGTCCTTCTGTCAGTGAAAGACGAGGCTGAGGGCAGAGGAGTGGCAGCATCATCATGTTCCCAGCACATGTCCCCTTCATGCATCTCTGGCTTTTCAAGATCTGTGCATTTGCAGTCAAAGGGATGAAGTTGCTGCCTTTCCATGAGGAAATGAATGGAGCTTTTATGTCCCGTCTTTGACCAAAGCACTTAAAAGGTTTTATGCCCAGTAGATTGTTTCTAATAGCAGGGAAAATTGATCACTCAGGTACTTTGATGCAGCCCTTTTATTAACAAAGAAAGTACAAAACTCTGTTTCCTCTAAAATCAGAGGAATCAGACAATGTTCTTTTTCTCTGCATGCAATTTCAATCATTTTAGCCAGCACTTATCCAGAAGCACTTTTTTATTCTCAAGGTCATTCTTGGAGGGCTCATCTGGTTCTGCCTGGTTTGGCGAGAAGGCTGCTCCTGCAGGAGCTGGGGGCTCCCTGTCACCCCGAGCACTGCCCTCCTCCCTGCATCTCCCAAGCCTGCATTTTCCAGCTGGCAGAAACCTTGAATGCACCAGCTTCCCCTCCAGATTTGCCCTTTTGCCTTCTTAGGATGGCTGTTCCTCTTTCAGCTGCCTGCCTGTGTATGACAGCTTAGTTGTTTTTTATGCAAAAGAATATCCAGTGAAAGGCAACATTAAACCTGTTTGGGCCTGGTAAGCTTTTGCCTGGCTCTGTTAATTGGGCTTACACAGGCAGTGTGTGGTTGGCATTGTGCTGATGAAGAGTAAGACCTTTGCACATTTATTGTCAGCGACAAGGAGCAGGAATAAGGGATGGAACTGGGGCAAGATGAGATAGGTTCTCACTCCCAAGTGTTTTTACTCCATACTCCCCTTCCAATAGAGAGAAATACCCCTTTGACCAACCAGCAGGATGCATTGCTAATAGCCATTTGAATTTCTCTGCATTCCTTGCCCTGTTTATCATATTTAACCTTGGATTTATTTGTAAAGAACTGCTCAGAGAGTCTTGTTTAACAGAGGAAGAAACCGGAAGAAAGCCTGGGCATGGTGTATTTTCTTGCAATATTGCCCTGGACATTTTCCAATCTGTTAATGGATGAACACTGACATCTAAACCATCCCCAGGGGAGGTTCAAGATCCATCTGACTTCAGTAAGAGGTTCCTAAATAGCTGTAACAAGCCTATACTTCAAGAGAAATAAATTTTGCTATTTTTGAAACATGCAGGTTTTGGAAGGCTTTGAATATCAAGATTAATTCTCTGTCTAAATGCAGTGGAAGGCAGCATGGACTGGTGATTCTTACTCAAATCTGGAAGGTTTTAATATTGTCTGGAATCTGGATTTGATGTTCTAAAAGCTTAGATGTGTTGAGTTTACTTTTTATTCTAGGGCAGACTCTGCATGTACATATCAGATTCCTTAGGATTTCTCATTGGATTTTTGTGGAAAACATACTACATTATCTACCAGCACTTGAAATTTTGACTCGAATTATTGCTGGATAGATTACTGAGCAATATTTAATTGAAAGATTTAATGGCACTCTGAGAAAACCCCAAGGTCACATGGAGCCAGATGCTGTCCTGCTCAGTGTGATGCTGTTTGCAGAAATGGCAATAGGGGATGGCTGCAGGAGCTGGAGAGAAGGGTCAGGGCACCTGGGCAGTTTGGAGACTGGATTATGCATCAGGTCATGAAAATTACACAGGGAAGGTGAGCAGAATATTCTCAGTGCCTCATGAGAGCATGTCTGAGCATGTCTGAGCTAAGAGGCTGCTCTGCTCTCCAGTCCTGCCACTGAGAGTCCTGTTTGGTACCTGTCCCTTTTCATTGCCTTTAGCAGATATTCTAAGGAGCAAAGTTTCCTTATTTAGCCACCTGAATGATTGTCACAGTGGGATGTTATTTAACAAATCTGTGTGCTGAGATATTCCTCCTAAAGTGCTAAAGGAGGAGGTGAAGTCCAGAACAAGAATCCAGTTGTGAAGGCACTGAGAGCTTTTGGCTTTGGAGGCTGGGTCAAGATCTCTTGGAGAAATGGGCCAGGATGGAGCTGCCACTGATGGTTGGCTGTAGGGAGAGCAGGGAAGGATTGAATCTTGGCTGTGGTCATTTTGTGTGACTGGACAGGCACTGAGCACTCTGTCAGAGGCAGTTCTTAAACCTGGGAAATCACCAATCCTGTGTTTGCTTTCAAAGCTGGCCTCTTGTTTATTCCAGGGTGTGACTGCACCTTCATGTTCTCATTGTTTAAGCCCAGCCTACCCAGCAAAGCTCAGCTGGAAAAAGATGTGCAGATATGGGACATGAGGATGCTCAGTGGAAGGTTATAAGTTACTGTCACAGATACAGCACTTCCTCAAACCTCTGTGAAGTTCATGTAAATGAAGGTTCTAGCAACTTTCAGGTTTGAAATTACAGTCTATAACTGCACAACAAATTGCAGTTAAATTATATCAGCCTTATGAAAACAATGCATACTGTTTACACCTTCAGAACAGGGAAATGACCCTGCCCACCTATGCCTGTTCTCCATCTCAGCTGGAAAAACCAAGGTCAGTGTTTTATCCCTCTTTTGTAACTGAGAGTTCACTCCATGCTGCCATTTCTGATTCCATTTCAGCAGGTATACATTCAGCTCTGGGTTGGGTGTTAATGCTCTCAGAACAAAAACATCTAAGCAAGATGTGGCTGTTTTTATGATAGTGATGTTTTGATCTCATGCCAGCACAATCGAGGAACAATTCCCATTAAGTTTATTGATGTGAGTCTTTCCTTGAAGGGGACACTCAGGGAAGCTGAGCTGAATTATATTTTAAAGTAGATTAGTTAAATTCTATTAAGACCTATGCAGATATTCATATTCAGAATTAAGTGGCATTAATCTGATTTAGTGTACTTTACTTGAAAAATAATGAAAGCTAAATCGAATGAAGGCCACTTTGAGTAACAAAACTCACTCATGTAACTTTCAAGTCACAGGTGTTGTTAATTCAGATTAATTTCTCTGACTTTCCCTGTGAAGACAAGGGACAATAAAATCACCAGAGACAGACAGCCAGACCATATGCTCTCCTTCTGCCCCCCCAAAAACATTATGGGCCTCCTGACAGTTGGTTTGACTTGTGGATCTAAAGGCTGCTGTTCGTTTCTAGTCTTTAGTCAATGTTCTTTTCCCTTAACTAACCATTTAAATTAGGCCCATCAGTGTAGAACCATAGCACCTGTCCAGGCAGGAGCAGGAGGTGCTGCTGCCTGGTGTTAATGCTCCTGTGCACGTGGAAAACTTGCAGTGTATGTGGCTGATTTAAACATGTATCTTCAGCTGTTCTGTAATGTCAGAACTAAATTTACTTGTAGATTTAAAATAGGTGAATGATTTGGCAGCTGAAAGGTCAGGACACACTGTTTATTTTGTGCTTTGCTTGTCCTGATTACCAGAAAATGGTGTGTAGCACCTGACATTATTGCCAAGGCCTTGTGGTGCAATACTTGCACAAACTGCAGCCTTAGTGCCTCTGTATCCCCCAGCCTTCCCCCAGCTTTGGATTTTGCCACGGTTGCACTCTGGAGCGCTCCAGCGCTCAGCCACAATATCCTCCCTCACCAAGGTCTCGCTGGAGGGAGGAGTATTGACTTCTCCACCATGTGCAGATCAGATTTCAGGCTTTTAGAGTTTTGTGCATTTGCCAGGTACACTGAAATACAGACACCAGCTCCTACAACCTTGCTGTGACTTTGGCAGCAGGCACGTGGCTGTTCTGGGTGCCCCCTTCCCCTGTGACGGGTGGCATCACTGCAGGTGTGCTCTGCCCATTTCCCCAGTCTGGATTCAGTGTCAGGGAGAGACAAACCCATGTGAGAACCATCCAGAGATCGCAGGTCTGAGAGAAACCAGTGCAAATTCCCAGCACTGAAACTGCCTGAGCCAGGCTGCCTTGCAAGCACCTTCCCTGGGAGCTGCTCTGCCTCTGGGTGTCACCTCGGCAGCACCAGCACACCCTGACAGGCTCTGCACACCTGCCTGGCCTTGCTTTAGCCTGGTCTGGGACTCCACCTGAGCTCCTGGCAGCACCAGGGGCTGTGCTGGACACGGGTGCAATTTGGAGGCTCCCCTGGCTCTGGCAGTGTCTTCTCTGAGTGCAAGGATTTGACGTGAGCAGCTGCATAGAGCTGTTCCTCCACAGATACCTGGGAGTCTAGAAGCCTTAAATAAATAAATAAATAAGGGAAATAGGAAGATCACAAAGGCAAACAAAGACTAAATTCCTGTAATTTTTTAATGTTGTTTCACTCCACCATTCCTTTGGATATTTTATTTTACAGCTGGATTTGAGACCTGCCTGCTTTTGTAATTGAGGAGTTATGAATGCTCTGGTCCAGCTGACAAGGTGATGATCAGTCAAAGGTTGGACTCAATAATTTTGGATGTCCTTTCCAACCTTAATGATTCTGTGATCTATTCCCAGCTCAGCTTTAAAAATGAAGCAGCAATAAAAAAACCCCAAATCCCAGAATAATGTGCTCTAGCACAGGAAGCAACAGGAGCTCCGAATTTCTGCAGTTCCCAGGGGGATTTTAGAAACAGAGTAGCAGATTAGGAGCCAGGCTTGGGGAGGCTCCCTGGGGAGGAGGGTAAGTCCAGGCTGTGCCCCTTTGTGCCAGCAAGGAACCAGGCCCAGGGGCTGGGATCAGTGGGGAGGGGTGATGGGGTGGAGGACAGGATGGGCAGTTTGCAAGTTAGACAATTCAGATCCAAAGACAGCAGCGAAGCCACTGGCAGAGAAAGAATTTGGGAGGTGCTGAGAACACTCTCACCCATTTGATGGGCAGAAGATGGGCCCACAAGAGCTGTGGAAGGAATGTGGCTTTCAGGAAGCTCATACTGCCCTCCACACCCGCAACCAGAGCCAGCTGCAGCACTGGGAAGCCCCAGCGTTGCCAGTCCTTGCTGGGCTCTGTACACACCGGGAGGGCTGGAGCCTTGTTTGGGTTTTCCATGCTAAGCTTCTTTCCGTTGTGTTTAATGTTGCACTGGTAACAACCAAACAAACCAACAGTAAAGCTGCTCTCACACACACAACCCTGTGTTTGCCAAGATTCACACGTTCAGGCTCAGCTGCTGCCTCATTCCTCTTAAAGCTTCTCAGCATAAAATTGCAAGCAGGGCTGTCCTGCAGCTCTCGGGTCTTCCCCAGGATCTGACGGCAATGGGATTTGTGAAAACCATGTGGAACCCCAAAGCTCATGTAATGTTCTTTTCTCACAAAAGTAGAGGCTTTAAACTGCCCTGAGCTGTGAAATTCTGATGGGGGCATTATAGAGAAATGAACTGAGCTTCACAGTAGCTCTGGGGGAGAAATATTACCTATTATTTTACTGCTCTTAAAGGTATTTAAATGTCTCTCTCAAATATTCCAAAACATTAAAGTAATTCTTTTCAAAAGCAGCTCCTGACTGTAGGTACCTGTTTCTGGAGCCTGCAGGCTGCTGCTTCTCAGAATGACTGTATACATGGGATACTGAAATATTAAAAATAAAGAAGCGTTACTTTATTCTCTTGTCTTTTTGTAGGATAGGTGGAAGGTAAATAATCCAACAAAAGGATTTACTCTTACAGCACTGAGTGATTCAAATATTCTGAGATTTTTCCTTTTGCCCCCCTTCCACCAGACTGGGACTTGCCTTTAGAAGAGGATTCCCATGAAGCCCAGAGTGTGGTACCCTGGTCAGGCACAGCTTGTGCCCAGTTTTTCCCAGTGGCTGCCTCCAGTCTTTGCTCAGCACATACCATGCTATGGAAGAAGCTGAGGACCTAATTCCAGGTGCACAAATATTTATCTTGAGGTCAGGAGTTTTAGTCCATGTGTTGCCTAAGTTACATGCAAAGAGAGGGCAGAAAAAGCTTCAGAGATTCCAGTGAGTTGATTGTAGTTTAATACAGCCAAAACCAACCTGTCAGCCACAGCTTCAGCTGTTGGCTCTGTCCTGCAGGGAAAACCTGTTGTTAAGGAAACAACCATTATCTTATCTCCAGACTCTGGAAACATTAACATCAGCTTTGCATAAGGATTCAAAGGTCTTCCTATATACAAGGACAGCCATGAACAGAAATGTGTCTGAGATCAATGTATCTGTATTTCAAATAGAATGTTGTCTTTTCATTAAAAAAATTAAGACTAAATTGAGGTTCTGCAGTGACACTCACACAGTGCAGTCTTTTGCTGGGTTTCTTCAGCTGTGACCCTTAAGACTGTTGAATTTAGTGCTTGGACATCCAACAGCTTGAAGGCTCTGACCATCCATTTGGGGAGCTCAGGCCATTCCTCACTGAAGCAAATTTTGGCAGGTGCTGGCTGCTCCCAGTAACTCTGATTTTTCTATTACATGCAGGAATCCTGCTTTTAAAAACAGAACTCAGAAATGCCTGTGAATAATTCACTTCCACAAGCACTGAACTATTGCTGCCATTTAATGAGAGAAGCAGTCTGAGTGCTACCTGCACCTGCTTCTGACCTAGACTGCAACCCCTCTATGTGCCATGTGTATAATGCCTGGTGCAACAGCACCCCTGACCTCAGCACAGCTACAGCTGCAGGTAACATAGGAAACTGTTTGAAAATTAGTAATTTATATTTAACTCTTTGCAATGGCTAGTTTGGAATAATTTGAATTCTGCTCACACATCCCACTAAATGTTGGTTAGTAAATAAATTTTGTCCCATCACCTCATAAAGTATCATAAATTTAAAGGCTGGTATGACATAAAGAGTCTGAAAGATTGCGCAGGATTCTTTATGTTTTAATTCAAACTGAAATTATTAAAGAGAAGATAATTGGCACAGCCAAATTAACCCAAGGGTTGACTAAAGAAACCTGGGCCAGCATCAGCCTGACCTGGTGTAATGCTGTAATGTCACCATTAACTGCCTTCAAAGGCAAGAGCAATTAAGTAAAGGGTAAAAGCAGTAGAAAGGCTGTAATTTGTTGCATAAGACCATTATTGAGAAAACAACCTTTTGACACAGAGAATTAATTTTTTTTCTCTGTCTGCTGCAAATTGGGAAATATGAAGGGTAAATAAAATGACCTCTGCCAGGGCAGGTTTCCTGGGATAAGTGCCTGCTCCGTGAGGGAGCCGATAATTTTGGGCCATTTCTGCAATGTTTCGATCCCAAGCAGCTCCTTTCTCTGTGCCTGGCCGCGCACACGCTTCCTGCCGCAGCCGCTGCCCCGCACCGAGCGGTGACACAAACCCGCACCGAGCGTCCCCGGAACCGGCGGGTTACCGGGGCGGCCCGCACGGGGCGCGGGAGGCTCGGCACGCCCGGGAGCGGCCGGAACCGGGAGCGGCCGCAGCTCCGCACCCGCGCCGGCCGCGGGCCCGAGCGGCTCCTCGCCCCGGGGGCCGTTCCGAGCGTCACCACCGGCCGCTGGAACACCGGCAGCGCCCGAGGGACGGACAGGGCCGCGCCGGCTACCGGGGCTGCCCCTCTCCCTGTCCCGGTCCCCCTGTCCCGGTCCCCCTGTCCCCGTCCCCGCCCCCGCCCGCCCCGCTCCGTCCCGCCCCGTCCCGCCCCTCGGGCCGGCGCTGCGGCGGCTCGGGCAGGCCCGTCCCCCCGCGGGGCCCGGATTGGCGGCGCCGCCGCCTCCCCGCCGCTGCCGCCGCCCGGCGCGGGCAGGAGCGGCCAGTGCCATGAGCCGGGGCTGAGGCGAGGGGCTGGGGCAGTGCCGAGAGCCGCGGCTGAGGTGAGGGGGCCGGGCAGTGCCGTGAGGGCGGCCGGCAGCGCCCGCCGGTCCCCGCGGGCTGCGGGCAGGGAGGAGCGCAGGGGCCGAGGGCGGCGGTCGGGCCGGGCCGCGGGCGGCTCCCGGGGCCGGGCAGGGCGGATGGGGGCCGGGGCAGAGCCGGGAGCCCGCGGGGAGCGGGGCCGGGCCGATGCGGGGCTGGGCGGGATGGAGCCGCCGCTGCTCGGCGCGGGAGCCGGGTTTGCCGAGCCGGGGCTGCCGCTGGGCAGGAGCTGCCGGAGTACGAGCGACACCTTAAAAACAAACGACAGAGGGGGCGGCAGCGGTCGCTCCTGCTGAAACCGGGGGAGAATTTTTCAGTTGGCTTTTGCCACCAAAGGCGAGAGGTTTCCTGTCTACTAAAATTGTTTCCTCTCTCTTGCCCTAGCTGTCGGCTCCTTGGTTTCTGCTTCTCTTGTAATTTTCAGTGTCATCTGTGTTATCTTCATTGCAGTTCAGGGGCTAAACCCGTATACTGTGTCTCTTCAGCGTGTGCTAAAGTTCCTCCTAAATGTTTGTGCTGAACTTCTTGGTGATTTATGTCTGTCAGCAAATGTCTTGAGGAGCTCCTGATCATAATTTTGGGAAATGAAGTATACAGCAGAGGTCAATTTAAACTTCTGTATGCCACTTAAGTATTATAAACATAAGATAAATTAGCGTAAGTCTTTAGTGCTGTGAGATTATCTTCTGTTAAGATGCTTTGTCATACTCCTCTTTCCAGATGATATTGCCTGTGCAACTCAGGAAAAATAAGGGGTTACAATTTCAGGGGTGTATATTTTTGCGAGAAGATGTTGTCATTTTAGTGCTGAAATAACTTAATATTCCTAAATTGAATAAAATTCAGGCAGCGTGAGTACTCTGTTTTGATTTTCTTGGAACTGAAAATGTGCTAAATGAGAGGTAAAAGGACTTTACCTTAAGCATAAAACGATAAACTAGTGACTTGGAATGTTAAAATTGACTTTTAAAGACTCTGACGTGATGCTCTTTTATAATTTCTGAGAGGTTACTACCTGACTTCAGAGCTGATCCAACAAGGTGCTGTGTTGTGGGTGGCACATTAATTATGCTCCAGGTAGGTGCTGAGGCTTGAGGTAGTGTTTCTAAAGCAGTGCAGGTGCTTTCTCCCTTGAGTGAAAGACCAAGAAGTTGATTGTGTGCTCAGAAGTGTCTTACACTGGAGTTTGCTGGGGTATGACACAGCCTGGGAGTTGTACTGGCAAGCTGAACACTTCTCTTGTGAGCAACACTTCTGGTCCATGCAAAGAACTTGCTGAAATGACCTATAAGAATAAAATCCAAAGTTAAGACTTGAAGAACATGGCCCAATAGTGTGTATTAACTACATACTTCTTTTTGTGTGATAACAACTCTTAAGACTTCCAGCTTTTAATACCAAATGCCTAGTTGTTTCTGACTAAAGAACTTCTAATCCAACTGTTTTTCTAAGTAAAGAATGTGGAGCAGGAAGCCTGGACATAATGGGTAATGCCAGTAATTTCTGTGTTTTGGTAGGTGTGTAAACAAAGTAATGGGAGATAATGAAACTTACTTAGCAAATAAAAGGCTAATATAACTGAAATACATTTAAAATCATGGAAATGGAGGACTGAGGATGCATTGTGGCATTCAAAGAGCTTTTAAGTTGATCCATTTGGGGACTGTGTTGCTCTGCCCCTGCCTTCTGTGGCAACTCAGCCAATTCCCTGTGATGAAATCAGAGGGTTTCTCCTGAAAGGCCACCAGAGTTCCACTGTGTGGGTGAAGGTGACCAGTCACAGGCATGGCAGTGGCCATAGGTAAGGACATGTTCCCCTGTCCTGCTCTCCAGGACTGAGCTTTAGCCAGTTTCTGCCTGTAAGATGAATAAATTGTGGTGCTGAGTGTGCAGAGTGTAACTGACACCTGCCCAGGGGCTGAGGAAAAATGAAGGCTGTTTATTAGGATAAACTAGGTTCCAAAAGAACGGAGCGGAGGGTAAGTAGATTCTGGTCTTAAACACAGTCTTGGAGCTTGGAAAAGTCTCCCAAATCTCTGGATTTTTATTATTTTTCTTTGGTAAGCTAGAAATTGTGGTATCAGATGTCCACAGTAGTAATGCTAATTCAGTGTGCTCTAAAACATTTATCCATGAATAAAGGCCTCATGTTCTAGAAACCCTTACTGCCCTAAATGAAACAATCAGATGACAATGTATGCTGGAAAATGAGAGCATAATGTAGGCTTAGAGATTAGAGAAAAAAAGATAAGAGTTAATACTGTGAGCTGTCATGAGTGTGTACTTTGTATTAGAAGAGATGTATTCAGAGTAGAAACCAGCTCTGGAAGTGCACAAGGGTTCCACATGTGCCTGATAAAGGGCATGAACATTTTTAAGTAATGCAAAGTGGACACTTGAAAGGATGTCTTGTGCTTTCAAGGCGGAGGAGGGTAGAACATTGAGCTACTGAGAGAACAATATCATATCAGAACTGTTGATACAAAAAAAAAAGTGTACCACTCCTTATTGTGGAGGACTGCGCTAAGTGGTTCAGATTCACAAAGTAAAGGGTTTGTTTTGTAGGGTTTTGTACTGCAAGTGGTCGAATTAATCATCTCTGCTGGACAAAAATCCCAATAAATGTGTCATAAATATATATGATCAGCTGTTCATGACAGAATTGTGAATTATCTCTTCTTGGAGGTTGGCCTCTATAAAGCTTCTGTTAACATGGCAAGCACAGAAGTTTGAAGGCAGAAAGTTAATAATAATTGATCAAAATCCTATTTCCAGCTTAAGACAACAAGACCTGAAGGTTGTGCATTGGCTGGGAGGGTTTATCCTCACCCAGCAGCCTCAGCCCCTGTTCCTCAGAGCATTTTGAGGGATGAGGGTTGACCTCCTGCAGAGATAGCACTGAAGTAGTGTCCTCTTCAGAAGAGCCATAAGTGAATGGATTTGCTTGGATTTGGGCCAAGCTTTGTGTATCGCAGGTCCTAAAGTATTTACATACTTGACAAATGGAATTTTAAGTCTTTTCAGGTGATTTTTATGTTCTTTCACACAAGTCCTCCCTGGAGTTTTGCACTGGAGGCTGCCTTGTGCTAACTTGGTTTCATGAGTTTGAGTCTGGACAGAGCAAAATCTCCTCTCCTTGGTCAGCACAGTAACAATGCAACCAGTGTAGTGCAGGACTCCCAGTCAGACCAGTTCAGTAATGCAGAATCTGCCTCTTTCATCATTTCCTTTAATGGACTCCTTGATGACCATTATCTCTGAAAAATAAAACCCAAGTGTCCTAAGTTGGAACTGCTCAATTGAAGCATCTGAGAAGCATTGCTTGAAGGCTTCCTGTGTTAGCCACAGCCAGTCTTGCTTCTGTTGGAAGTGGTGAGAGAAAGGAAGCAGAGGAGCAAGTTTTGATGGTAGAGTAGGTCAGAGTGACTGAGGTGTCTGCAGTGTGCAGAAATCCCTCTAAGTTTTGCTGGTGTTTTTTCTTCCTGCTTCACCCTCTGGGAGAAGTTCCAGGGTGTTGTGTTACTTTCCAGTCATATTTATTCTCTGGGTACTGTTGTCTCTGTTGAGGACAATTGTTAGTGTCTTTGGAGGGACATGAGAATATAATGATAAAGCGGGGTTTATTCTCTGATCTTGCCTTTCTGCTCCTCAAAACTCCTACTTCTCTGTTCATTGTCTTTCCTATTTGTGTTAACTCTCTCCTCTCCAAACAGTAAGGTGTGTTACTCTGCTGTGCAAAGTCCAAATCAATACCCAGTGCAGTTGGGATTCTAAAAGGGAAGAGGACTGATGGACAATGGATAACAGAAGATCAATAAACATGGTAAACAGTGGTGTTTCCCCATAAAGGCCAGGAGGGCAGTGGAAATGAATCTTTGTGTGAACCAGGCTTTAATATTCATTATCCTGTGTCTCAGTGGTTTGTAAAGTGTTGTGCCCTCTGACCCTGCTGGTGTTGGATGACAGGAATATTGCAGGAGAATGTCCCTTAGTGCTGTGACTGTGTTGTTGTCCTGCAGAATTATCCTGGAGCTGTGAGAAGATGGGATGCTCAACCTTAGAACAGGGTCTTTTTCAAGAGTATGAAAATAGTTATTCAGGCATTGGAGTGCTCTTTTGAAGGATCTGTTTGGTCCAAAAAATTGCTATGTTGGGTTTTATTAGTGGAAATAGAAGACAGAGCTACAAGATTTTAGATTTTACTCTGGATTTCATGTGTTTTGTTAAAGTGACACTTCAGTTGTAAAATAGGACTGCAAAATTATAAGCACAAAGGTATGGACTCCTTTGATACTGGGAATTTCAAAGCAGATGGCAGAGGAGTGAAATGTGAATGTGACCTGTCATGAGCTGCGGTAAAGTACTGATCTGAAATTAAAGAGAGAGATGTAAAAAAACATTTTATTTCCCTGGCAGTCAGGATTAAGACTGAGAAAAGAAAACTGTTTTTATGAGCCCAGACAGACTGGAAGAATGAGGGTTCTGTGTGGGGAAGGAGCTGGTGGTGCTCACACGCCTGTGTTGTGGGAGCTTGGGTAGGAAATGTCGCCAAACATGTGACATGGAGAGGCAGTGGAAGCTGCCCGAGTTGTGCTCGCTGTCTGCTGCCTGCGAGCTGCAGCGTGTTCTGCTTCCCTGTCCCCTGCAGCCCCCCAGGTACCCAGAGCCTGCCTGGCTGGGCTTGCCAGGGATCCATCCCAAGGAGTGATCCCTGCAGGAGCAGAGCATTGCAGAGCATCATCCCCACAGCCCTGTCTGCTGTCACCTCCCACTGCTTGTTCCCATCTCCCTGCCCCACTGTGGCCAGGGCAAGGTGGAGATTCTCTCGGGATGCTTTCCAAACCAGGCATTGCCATTCTGTTTGCTTAATATGTATCCGTCATCCCTGTTGCCTGGAGTGCTTCACTTTTTTCCTTGTACTCTTGTGTAATACTTGGAGTTGGTCACATAAATAAATGTACTCTGGGGGGAAATGAAAGTGATCTGTACAACTCTTGACTTGTTTGGAGCTGCTGTGACGTTTTGATAAGGCTTATCTTTGTAGGACCTCCTCAGTAGCATATTTTTGTCTAATCATTTCCACACTTCTTCCTTTTCAACTTAACTTGAAGTATTAAACAAAGGAATTAGGAGAAGTGGAAAGAACTAAGGGGGAGATAATCCTGAATGTCTGTCAACTCAGAAGTGTGCTGGTTAATAAACGCTCTGCCAGGTTTTGAATAAACCTTCTGAGCAAATGCATGACTTTACAAAAGTATTTTTATAGAAAAGAAGAAAGTGTTACTCTTCTATTTATATGTTATTTTTAGCGAGTAGCAAGAGATGTGGATGGAGAAGAGACCAGCTGTGCATACAAACTTTCTCCTATTTTGTAATTCCCTGTATTCCCTTTTATCATTCCCTTTTGGAGAACAGGTTGTGTGTTCCCAGAAACCTTAACACTGCTGAGAGATTTCAGGCAAGCTGAAAGCAGTGCCTGACAGTTTCAGAAAACTCTGTGAGTGTCTGAAAATGTGCATTAAGAGGTGTGTTATATTTAAAAGTGTAAACATTCAGTTGTGTGGCTCTCCATTTCTTTTGTCATGCAGCTTTGAGATGTGGGTTGGCAATGGTTTTGGAGCATTAAACAAATTTTATGAACCTTGGCTTTTCTGATGAGTTGGGCCAACTTTCCAGTTTTACTTTTAAATCCTGCCTACACCCTAGCTATCATTCTTTATTCCACATTAAAACTTCACAATTGAAATGATAAAAATGAGTAAATACTGTTGCTGACCCATGAGTGGCTTTGCTTTCTCGGGATGTATTTTTAATCTGCTTCTTCCATCCAGCTGCCCTAAGCAGTGCACTTACCAATGAAAATACCATGGACTGACTGCTTTGCAAATGTCTTAGTGGACAAAAATGGGTGAACAGTGGCTCCTGGAGCCTCTTCCTCCATAACCCCAGCCAGATCAATGCTGGTTTGTGTGGTCTGCTCAGATCTCAGGCTGCTGGAGAAGAGATTGTTGTTGGCATAACACTTCTGATCCTTCATGGAGCTGGGAGAGCTTTGGAGGGGGTGTGGAGGCTGTTCCTCATTTTCACAGAGAGGAGCTCGTGGTGAGAAATGGAGGTGAGAGATTTCCATCCCATGTGTGCATTTCCACTTGCACTGCTCAGTTCTGTTTCCCCAAAAGAGTGACCAATGCTGTCTCTAAAGCCTTTGTTGTGCAGAGCATGGCAGAGGCAGCTCTGCAGGGATGGGAGCAGCTTCCTCACCCTTCAGTCCTCACTATTGTGTCACCTTATCCTGGAAGACAGCCTGAGCTGCCACTCCTGCTTGGCTTCTCAGCCCTGACCTCTCTGACCAATTAAAAGCCTCGTTTACCCACCCACACCCTGAGTATGTGCTGTGCATACCCACAAACCTGCTCATGGTGCTTGTAATTCAGAGCTTGGCTCTCTTTGGTAAACAAATGCCTGGTGGATGAATTCAGCATGGATATAGGAACATTGCCCTATGCCTGAAATTAGACTTGCCTGCATAATTCTGTAATTGGACAAGGCAGGATATGGCTCAGAGACACTTATTTCCCTTTGCCCTTTTGAATCCATCTGGTGGCTTTTGGTGTTCTTTTAACTCCCAGCAAATCAAGACCTTAAAATTGATGACCTAAAATTAATTTCCTTGAAGCTGCTTTAATGACACTTCCCTTTCTGTGTATGTGTGTGCACAAAATGTAACCCACATAGAGGGGAGTGCGTTCACCCTTAACTGTTTTTTAGCTGGTTGAGACTGTAGAAATTATTTCTAAATGCAGTAGTAGAAACTTGTGATGGTATTGAAGGCATTTTCTGGACAAATTACACTGATGATACCTGTTTCTTGAATAAAAAATATAGGATAAGAATGGGAAGACTTTAGCTCTTTTTTACAAGGAAGTAACCCCAAAGGAGAATGACAACAGAGTTGGCATTAATACAGCTTGGATGTAAACTGGAACTGGAGTTCTTAAAAATTCATTAAAATTTTTTAAGCTGTTCATATTGCACTGTGAATTCAGCAGGTAACTGGTGAATTTTAGTGTGTATTGCTACAAGATACCCACCTGCTGACTTTTTTACTTTTCAGCTTGTGGAGTTGTCATGAAATTCCTGCAGACAGCTGTGCTGATTAATGTTCTCAGAAGTGAGATCTGTCTGTGTGTTTTACAGCTCCCTATGTAGCTGGTCAAAATTTAGTGTGTGGCTCTCTGAAATAGAGTTTTGGAGGAATAATTTCATTTACAGAAGTCCCATTGTATTGGTCTGCCTTCCACTAAGTTAAGGACCTGTGTCTGTGTGCTGTGACTGAATTATACCATAGAGGAGCAAATCTTGAGAGAAAACGAGTAATGGGTGAGAACACTTCTCAAGGAGTGCTGGAAAGTTCAGAAAACCTTTAATGAACTTAAACCTTTTAAGGAAAATTTTATTTTTCTTTAATTTCACACTGGTGGCCTGGTTCATACTGCTGAAAAAGGAAGAGAGGAGAGCTCTGTTTATGTTTTTCCCAATCTTATTTTGTTTGGTTGGGGTTTTTTTTGGAGTATTCACATGACAAATGATCCTTCCAGGCTTGTTATCAGTACCACATTTTGAGAGAGAAAAACAGAGTGGGAAGGATCCCCATATGCCCAAGGACCTCACTTTACCCTCTCAGTGTACTGACTTCCTTTCTCCTTAGGAGCAATACGTGCCTTTACATTCCTGTGAAATGATCATTTAAATTCAGAATGCAAGCAAAGCTGGGGTATTTTTTTCATCTATCTCCCATGGTTTCTTAGCAATTAGGCATAAAAAAAATATGTTGTGGGAGGTGCTCATCATTTTCTGACTCAGTTGGTTTCAATGGGAGTCAGGCCTGTAAAGCAGCTGTTAAGGTCAGGCAATCTGTAATTGACCTGTCAGATGTTGCAATTAAAGTGTGTTGCAGCTGTTAGAAATAGGAGTTACCTCCATTGCTCCTGAAAAAAAACCAGAAAGCAACCCAAAACCGAACCACCAGAAAGGTTTAATCTATTTCACTGATTCATTGAGTACTGCTCGCTTCTGTGTGTAATGCAAGAAACAGAGTGGAATGCAGATGGAGCTGCTGCCTTTGATTTCAGTGCTGTTTGTGGCAAGGCCTCTTTCATGTTCTGAATTACAAAGTCCAGGGAAAATTCTTGCCAATGTCAGTCAATTAATAAGATTACACCTTGAAATGCTCAGAGTTATAAATACTGTGGGAAAACTAAGCAAATGTATTTACATGAAAACACATGTGGGAATGCTTTTGCCACGTAGTTTTTTGCCTTAATGCTTTTGTGGATTTTATGAAATAGTAGAATGTACTGTAATAGAAAAACTAGGGATTGTGTAGTTGCTTCAGCCCTGTGCACTTGAGTGAGTGTTTTTGTGTCTGTCTCATAGTCCAGTGTTTTTAATCATACAACTTAAGCCACTCTTTAATTCAAAATTAGTCATTGAGGGGTGATACTGAAATGTTTGTAACAGTTGCAAGGCTCTAGAAGCTTTTGACAGCTCCCCGGAGCCTTTATGTCATGACAGTGAGCTGGGAAGCTGGGGAGGTCTGAGCTGCCTGTTCTCATGTTTTTATACTTAATATCAGTGCTCATTGAGGGTCTACAGTGTTTTTGTGTTGTGTGTTTGCTTGGGTTTCTGGCTTTTTTAAATAAGCAAAATGCTTTGTCCTTAGCATGGTAAAAATTCAGGTCGTTTGGGGCCATCTGGGTTCTGTTTCAGTGTCTTGGATGTTGTCCTGTGCTCATCACTGTCCTCCAGCTGGAAAGCCACAGTGGTGCTGAACTTTTGCATTTTAGTTTCTAGGTATTTGAGTTGAACATAAATCTGAATGAGATGAGTGTTGCCTTAAGCAGAGAGAGAAATGTCTGGTACTCGCCAATTCCAAATCTGACATTTTATTTTCTGGCTATTCTTAGCACAAGGATTCTTTAGAGTTTGTTTTGTTACCCTTCTATGGATCTTTCTATGAATTGGGGGTTTAAGTATTTTGTGCACAGAAGCTGTCATCAGTAGTTTATGATCTCTGCCCAGTTCTTGCTAGAATATGTGTGATTCTGGAGCTGCATTAATGTGGTTCTCAGTCTTTGCTGTTGCTGCTTTAAGGTGTTAGTGACTCTTTATGATCTTACTTATTCCATAATTTGTGTGAATACTCCTCTTCAGTCAGGTAAATTAGAGCAAAATGTTTCTAACCCTCCTAATAATACTGAAACAAAAAATAACATGATTACCCGCGCAGGGCTTTCAGAGAACTCTGGAATTCTAGTCCATTTTCTTCCAAAATTAGATCACAAAGAGCTTTTCTGTTCTTGTGGTGCTGATTTACGTTTCTTTTGCAGTTTCCAGGTAGCAGGAAATGCTGGTAATACCTTTCTCCATTAATTTTTTCATGGAATCCAGTGACAGGAGAGACCATTGCATGGCATGGAGTGATTTGGCAGGACTGCCTCTCTTAGGTGCTGGGAACAATTATTTTAAAGAAACTTTGCAGAGAAGTTTGACTTTTGGGTTGAATTACTTTTGTCCCACCTAATTCAAACTTGATGGCAACTCTTAAAAAACTTGCATGTTTTGAAGTCTTGTTTATTGGCCTTTTCCTAACCTTTCCTGCCCTTTGGACCTTCTGGGGATTATGCTTCCAGAAGCTTCTGAGAAATCCTGATCTGTCATAAATGCATTTTCTGCTTTTATCAAAGACACTTTTTCTGGAGCAGATGAGATGCAAGGAGGTGAACAACTGTAATCAATGTGCCTCTAACATCAGTTCCCCATGTTAACATTTGCTCTGTGTCTTCAGGTGCCTTCAGATAATTAATTTTCATGTTTTAAGTACAACTGCCTTTCTAGTTAGGTGTGAATATTTTATTTGTGTTAAATGCAGCCCTCCTCCCTTCCCTAGACAATTTAAGCTTTCTGAAAATAGCCTTGCTTTGGTTTGTTGTTCTTGTTTCGTTTTGTGCCAGCTGCCTGGTCTGTAGATCTTTGCCTGTTTTTTCTAATTGTTTATCTTATTTGAAGAGTTATTACCTTGCTTCTTAGGGATGTGCTAGGTCTGAAACTAAATACTTCTAAGTATTAAAAGCTTGAGTGCTATTTAATAACACCAGAGAATATCCCCTTCTGTAATTTTGAAAGCATCTCTGAGACCTAAGGAAACCATGATTGTGTACTGTGTTTTGGCCTGTCAGCTTAAAAAGCCACGAGGCACCTTGCATGCTAATCCTCTGCAGAACATGAAATTAAAATGAAGGCTGTACATAAGAAATATGAAATTTGATTGATTGATCATTAAAAATCCCCTGGGAAAAAAAAATATTCAATTTTTTTTTACTAATCTCTCATAACTATATTTTACATGGGGACCTAGAGGTTGAGTTACTAATTGGTGCTGCTCTCTGTGTATCTGAGTTCAGCCTCATGTGGACAAGCCTGTTTATTTTTAAAACCTTTTCATACGAAGGTGTGTGATGGTTGTTTTACCTTGGCAGGTACTGTGACTAGTGCTGTCATTTTTTTGTTAAGGAAATGAATGTAAATGTAAGAAGTCGTCTTTGAATGCTCACTTGCTACCTGTAGGCAGTTCTACCTATTGATGTGCATTTGCACTGGGGAAAAAAGAGCCTGCCAGACAATTCTGATAAACCCTTTTTAATTTAGGATTCAGGGCACCTTCTTGTACTTAATTTTGGAAACGTGCTTTTCTCTAAGTCACTCGGTCAGAATTTCCCCTAAAGATTTCATAGTGACCTTTAATTTAATCAGAGATGTGGACAGAGTTTTCAGCTGTGGATAAATCCACAGAGGTTTTGGATAATCTTTTATCAGATTAATGAGGAGGTGATTTATTTTTTTTTCACTGAGATAAGAGAGCAAGTTACAATTCTGCACAGTTTAACCTCGCCATTTACCCTTCCCACAGGATGTCATTTTTACATGTAAACTTTTGATGCTTTATTATTATAGAAATCCAACACATTCTCTGAGATGCAGAACTTGTGCAGCACCAGGAGATTCTGATGTAGACTCTCCTCCCTTTTAGAAGAGAGCAAATGCAGCAGTTACATATTTATTGCTCAGAACTGTAAGACCATTGGTGGGTTTTGAGAACCCAGCAGTTTGAGGAAAGTGGGAAAAGCTGGCTTTAGGCTGGCTCTGAGTTTGCCCTTGTTTTAAAGTGTCTATTTCTGAATCCCTTGCTGCAGAAATTTCAGATCTAGGTCTGTAAACTTCTCTTTTTCTGGGGCATTTCTCTTCTCACTTGTGGCCAAATTAGTTTTTTAGGTAATTTTGATGCCAGCAACTAGCTACCTGGAAAAAGCACATATTTTAACATGTTTTTAAGGACAGCAATATATGTTATAGGAAATGACTAAAACCCCAAAATCTGTGATGGAGGGTGAAGAGGGGGATATGGTGGTGGTTTTTTTACTATTTTATTTTGTTCTGGAAACTAATGAAAGGTCCCTTGGAACTGTTCAATGTGGAGTGTTTTGGAAGGAGAAGATGGTGCCTGTTGCTTGCAATTACAAATGATACACAAGAATATAGTTCATAGGAGGAGAACACGTGAATGGAGAAAGTATTATGTATGTACTAGAATTTTTATTCATTCTTATTGTGCCAACTGGGAGTAAATGTTCTTTAATATAATTATACTCTGTTGCAGTTTGAATCTGTTCCAAAGAGCAGAGCTTTGCCTAAAAACTTCTTTTATTTCTTCTGTTAGGGAAAGTGTTGGATTTCTTAAAAATACTGCTTCGCTTCAGCCTTCAGAAAATCATTAAATAAGAAGAAATTAGATTTTTCTGAGTTTCTGGAGAACCTTTAACTGCTTAGCTTTTTGTGTTTGTTAAAATGGGACTGTAGTGCAGCTTTTAAAGTTTTTGGTAAGTGGTATGTCATGGAAGGAGAATAGGAAATAATAATAATTATTCTTTTATCAGTAAAGGCAGAGGAACTAATGTGGTAGCTGACCTTTCTTAGGTCTCTGGGGAAAATGTTAATATAGAATACAATGACTTAGCTAACATTAAACAATTTTTGCTTGATTATTTTTGAAGTGTTGTAAAGATGAGCTTAGGGACCTCAGTAGCAGCAACAAAATTCCAGTAATTTTGTCTGCAACACAAGTCCAGTAGTTTTGAAGACTCCTTATTTGCCATTGCAATTTTACTTGAGTTTTCTGTCCTGGACTTAAAATTACTGTTACTCATCTCTTTTATAGGCTTATAATTTTCACTAAATGTATAATCTCATTTGCAAGACTTTAAAATTTTGCCTAGGATTCTCTATTTAAGTATACCTAAGCATACTTAAATGGAGATTATTTAACTTAAATTTTTCTGAACTTAAAAGCATTTGCACAAAATTGTTTGGGTTTTTTAAATGATGCTCAGAGAGCTCCTGCTGGAGGTGTTTTAGCTTTCACCCAGCTTAGTTGTGCTGACCTGGGTTTCTTTGTCAGGAGTATGTGCTGTGTCTGTATGTTATGATCCATGGTGGGTGGCACCATCAGTTCTGGCCATGATCTGGGATTGGTTTCTGCTCAACACATTTAAAAACAGTCTTTTAATTGTACTTGATGCTGATATCAATTTTTTCATTTCTGCCCTTGGATTTAAAATAGGTTTTATTGCTTTTGTTTTTTCCCTTTTCTCCCTACCTGTGTATCACAAATCCATGAACTTGGAAAGTGAAGGAAACTTCCTTCTTGTTCCTGATGGAAACTGAGCTTTAAAGCCTCATCTCCAGGCTGGGTAACTGGATCCCTGACAGAAAGGTTTCACAGGGCTATTGTGTGATAGTAATTACCAACCCTGGCTCTGTAGTTCATTTAAAAGTAATGACTAGTGGATGTAAAAGGAACAATAGATGTTAACTATGGAATACATTAACTCATGGAGATGCCAGGGGAATTTAATTGATCATAATTAGAAATTTGAATGGGGATAGGAAAGAATGTTGAATTTTGCATTTTGTATCCCTTCATTTTTTTGTCTTTTATGATATAGATCTGCTGAATGAGATGAAGTCCATGTGACTGATAATGTCCCAGCAGCTGTGCTCTCTGCTTCAGGGAGGGCATTCTGGGCTAAATGGGAATTGGCTTTACTTCTGTGGCAAAGCAGTACTTTTCACTAATACTGTGCTTTGTTTTGAAGGACCTGAAATGAAGACTTCTTGCTCGTAACAGAAAATTGTGTCTGATGCTGAGAGCTCTGTTACTTATTTTAATTAAGTGCAAAGAATTGCAGCAGTTCCCCCACATATCTCAGTGTCGGAAGGCAGATACTGCTTGAATCTCTCGTAAATCAAACAGAATCTAGAATTTCTGGGAGAAAATATGAATTTCAGATCATATTGCTTTGTGTAGGTGTTCCCTGTCTGAGAAAGATTTAATGTGCTGGCCTGGTTTGGAACATGGCTGTAATGTGTTAGTGGGGTCCTTTTTCTGTTAAAATAAAATCTCTCACTCCATAAGGAGGCTGCAGAGATTGTCTAAAACAAATATACTGCTTCTTCTTCCTGCCAAAGGAGGGATAGATTTAGAGTATGAAGTTTTGAGTCTGGCACTTGAAAATTACTGTCATGTAACCCAAAATGATAAAAAAGGCCCCATGAATCCTAAAGAACAACTGGGTGTTTTTCCCAGTCTGCCCAAGCAGTTGGATGAGCGATGGCCCAGAAGGGTTACTGGGGAAAGCAGAGGAATAACCAGTGAGAAACATCTTTCCCTGTGAGCAGCTGTGGCAATCTGCATGAAGTTGAATTGTGGCATTATCAGTAATGAAATTAGTTCTTTCCTGAGCAGCATTTAGGACTTGTTCTTCTGGTGCAACTGACAGGGGATACAGGGGAAAGTATTGCAGTGCTGTTTAGTAACCTGTGAGGCTTTTCCTTTACTTAGGAGGAAAGGAATTTCTGTTTTGTGGAAAACACATTTTTTGGTCTGTGTTTAGTAGCAACAAGAATGCAAGTGTTGAACCTTGTTGCACATTTTTGTGAAAGCATTTTGCTAATACAGTGCACCCTTTCCCCCTCATGAAGATGTTGTAATAAGTAATAGCAATGTGATTGGAGTAGTTGGCTGCTGCAAAGCATGTGAATTTAGTTACCCAATCCAGCCTGTTTCTCCAACTAAATGATTATGACTAAGTGTGGTATATGCAACTTTGACCTTCTAAGTTAGTTCCTAGTTTGCTGCTTTGTTGTTTCAATCACTTTCTACATTTTTAATGTGAAAAGAATTGCTTTGCTGTATAAATTTGCTGGGATAATTGTCTGAGGCCCTTGGATGGGCTGTGTGTTTTCTCAGGGCTGTGAGCAGGTGCTTTCTGGGGCTCAGATGATGGGTGGGGTGTGTTTGTCCGGCAGGAGAAGGGAACAGGAGGGTGTTTATGGGCAGGAGGACACATTGCTGGGTGCTTGGCTCTTCCTGTGAACTCCCAATTACTCATTCCTGGGAAGGAGCACAGCTGCTGCAGTGACACTTACAAGAGTGTCATGGCCTAACCCACACCTGGGCTCTCCCTGGGTGTCCCTGTTTGTCACCAGGTGCATCACAGCGTGCTGGAGACATTTTGTCACCCAGGCAGAGACATCCTCAGCTCCAGCCCTGCTGTCTCCCTGCTCACAGGAAAGGGCTGCAGGAGGAATGTTGTCTGTCCCAGGCAGCTGCACTCCCTGTTTGCCTGGCTCAGGGTTTCCTGTTGTTGTAGCTTTAAAAGCAATGCCTGTAGGTGAGGATTATAAACTGCTCTTCTGTGGGAGATGGGGATGCAGTGCCTTGAGGTCAGAAGTGGAAATGGCAGCAGTTGGTTGGCAGCTATCTCATTCCGCCCTGCAACAGCATTCAAAATTCAAACCTTTGGGGGAAAGGAATTATTTTCTGAGCAGCCTTCTTCCCTTCCGGGTAAGAGTTCATGTTTTGAATCATTTGAAGCCTGAGGATGTAAGACTGTTACTCAGATCTGCCACATAAATAAAACTGATACCTTGCATCTTCAGAATCATCAGAAAAGCCTTGAAGAGGCCGCCAGAGAATGGTGAACAGTGTGGCCTTCAAAAGAAGGACCAGTGAAAACCTGTGTATCTGCAAGTACCAATATAATCTGCAAACAATCAGTTTGGAATTGTGCCACTTCAGATAGTGAGGCTGGAACATCAGGTCTTCAGACAGCTGGGAGAGGAGCTGAGGAGTAGGGGAAGGAAATGAGTGAGGAAAATGTAGCCAGAAATGAGTAAGAAATGAATCTGTTAAAATGATTTAAGGGGTTGTCATGGTTTGACACTGGCACAAGGCCAAATGCCCCCATGGAAATACACTTTCCCTGGTGTCTGCTGTGAGATTTTTGACCAGGAATAAGAAAAAGGAGGCTCTTGCTTAAAGAGAAAGAAAAGTTTATTAACTAAACTACAAAAACAATAACTAAACTACACACAAAAGAAAAAAAAAACCACAAGGAAAATGAAAACCTCACAAAAACACTCTCCTCCTCCTCCCCCCTAAATTCCCAATACAATACATCTTCCAAAATCACCAATTCTTGATCTGGCACCACCCTTTGAACACTCAGTCCACCAAGAGGAGAAGGAGTCTTTCTTGGTGCCATAGGCTTCCCCTGGAAACACCGCTGAAACCCTTTGTGTCTCCACGTCATTCTGGACACCGCCCGGAGATGAATCTGCCATCGTGACCTCTTCCTTCCAGGTGTAATGCTCTCACCATTACACATGGACCAAAGCTGCTTCTAGGGTTTTCCTTTTAAGGATGCTTTGTCCAATTCCAGAACAGCACAGTCTCTCACCTTTGGGACACCAGTCCCTCCCATATTTATATACCCCCTGGGGCCAAGGGGTACCCACACTGAAACTTGGCTCTGGGATATTTCTTCCCCCTAAATGCAGTCTCTGTATCACAGGAAGAAAAAAAACTGGTTCTGTCCATGGCTACACACGAAAAGTCCAGCCAAAAGGCCATTCCATCATTCCCCCCTCACTCAAGAGTCTTCTCCACTTGCTTTGTGGCCCAGTCCCTTCTTATCTCACCCCTTATCTCTCTCCTCATTCGGCTTCAGGAAGATCAGCATTTGTAAGGTTTCTGGCATGCAAGAAAAGGGTTAAAAGTTTCAGTCTCTGCTCTCTGCGGCTCCCACAAACTCCGGCTGCCCTGCCGGGCCCTTTCGCCCGCACCCCCCTTCTCCTTCTCAGCCGGCCGCTATCAAAATCTCGATGCCAGCTCTCTCTCTCTCTCTGCCGGGGTGGGGGGGGGGTGGGAAGAACTGCCCAATGTCTCTTGGGGTTCTCCACCCTTCCATGCTCAAGGGCCTCTTCACTCCCACCTCGGTCCAGGCCCAGGCCTACCGCGTGGAGCTGCCCCTTCCCTGCCCAGCAGCAGCGCCAGACGGGGGAGAGGATCCGATCTCTCTGGCCTTTTAACCACCGTGCACTCTCAGAGGCGGAACCAAAAACTTCAGTGGTCAAACTCAGTGCCAGTGTTAAAATCTGAGCAGTCATTGGTCTCTGACCCAGCACCCCAGAAATCCTGTTTCCGGTCAAACCATCACAGGGGTAAAAATGTGTGGTTCAAGAGCCTGATGGAATAGCTTTATCAAAACCTAACAACTACAGAAAGAGCTGTCAAGGAAAAACTTCTCAGCATGTGCTTTGGGAAGAAAAAACAAAACAAAAGCCCAAATCCTCTACAGTAAAACAGAGATTGTGTTCAGGAATGGATTGAAAACATGCTCTTTTATATGACATAATTTGTGGTACAGTAATGTGCTTGAGGTAGGCAAATACTGGTTAATCAAGAATTTCCTTCCTTTCTCTGTTAAGTTAATCATGATGTTAGGAAAATCTTGCTTGTTCAGTAAGCAGTAAAATCTCTTTTCAGTACATTTGGTGTGTGCAAGTGAAGTTCATCTGTTTCAGGTCATTAGCACTGCATTAGCACAGCATGGCAACTGGTGTTTAAACACCAGCTAATTAATGTTCAGTGTAAACACAGTGTGCTAAAGAGCTATCCAAACCCATGAAGTTCTAGCTAATACAAAATGCCACAGTGAAAATGCTGTTGGGGGATGGGAGGAATTGCTAATCTTTTTCTTCTGCTTTCCTAGATTATTGATAAATGATTAAGGCTGAACAGCAGAAGAGAAAGGGTTGAACTGATGCCAACAGCATTGTGTTCAAGGGGGATTTTGTCATTATATTTGAGGGGTTTTGATGTTAGTTTGTTTTTCCTTCCTTAGTGTATAGTGTTGCGATGGCTCAGTGACCTGGAAAATGTGTAGGGTTTTTGTACTTTCAAATTGTGATGTTTTCATTTTGCAGTTTCACAACTGGGCCAAAATATTCAACATGTGTGATAGCTGATGGCCCAGCACTATGGAAATGAGGTTGGACGCCTATCTTGTCCAGTAGCATTTTTTTCCCATCTCCAAAATAAACTTGTTTGTCCAAAAAATCTGGTATTTTTGCAGTCTGACCTATGTGAAACAGAACCATGTCTGTGGTGGACAGCAGACAGAAGCATGGGTTCTGTCTGCTGCTGGTTCCCAAGTGTGCTCATCCAACAGGGAAGTGAGACACCAAATTTCTTACCAACCCTAGCACTCACCAAGTTGTACATACAGGTGACTGATAAATGTACATGTAAACTTCAGGGAAGTGAGGGTTCTTAATATTTGGGTAAATAACTACTTGTTCCACAGATGTAGTAAGAAAGGGAACAACCTGCTGAGCCCCAGGTGGGCTGGAGGCATAACTCCATCACTGAAAGGAGTTCTCTGTTAATGCTGCTGCTTGGATAGGTCAGATGGATTTTGGGGAGGACAGAAGAAAACTGGTCCATGGTAAAAGCTGAAGTCAGAATTGATCTTTAGAAAGAATCTTTGTCTCCTAAGCAGTCATCAGAGCAAAGGTGAGATGTCAAGTGAAAGCTTGTCCGGGGTCTGAATGTTTCTTTTGTTCCTTTGAACCCAAACTGGCTCCCAGTCATATGCAGCAGAAATGAGTCTTAAAAAAAACCAAACCCTGAAAATGGAATTTCTGAAGGCTTTGCACGAAGCAGGTTGACATCCAGCCCCTTCTGTACAGCCTGCCAGGGAAGTTCACAAATGCTGGCAGAAGCAAGGAATTGTCAACAATTTAGGAGCCATGAAATGGACAACTGTAGTGTGTAGGAAGTTGTGGACAGATACTTGCTCTGAATAAGCTGCGTAGCAAAGATCTGCTGGTTTAAAATGTTTAACCCAGCTTAGTTTAGTGACAGGTTAAAAAATGTTTACATGAGCAGCTCTGCTAGGAGGTAGAAAGGGCTACAACCTTCAGTAGGATGATGATGCCGAGCAGGTGGCACTGGCTTGCAGGATAATACAATCTGATATCACAACTGTTTGTGAAGTGCAATTTCTTCACCACCACATAATCATTCTTCTGAACTGCTCTTTAAACGTCAGGAAAGGCCTCGCATTAATTCAGCTTGACAGTTTGATTACAGCATTTTAACAGCTTCTGAAAAATAATTCAGTTACTGAAGTGGTAAACTTGCTGTCTTGGCAGTAGAGATAAAGTGCTGCCTCCCAGCTGGATAGGCAGAGCTAATCCTGTAATTCCTGGTCCATCTCTGTGTATGGTCGCCAGTGCTTTGGTTTAAATGCATGCTATTTCCTCTCCATGTAAATATATGCTAAATTCACTTTCATGGGTCAATAAAATGCTTAAATAATGTTCTCCCCACACTGTGACCTCTACATATTTCTGACCTTGCTTTGAGTTTCAAATTTTGTTTATTTATAAGGTATAAAGCATTAATGTAGAAGGGACTGAGAGTTAGGAGTGAAGAATTTCAGTGTGTTGGGGTGGGATGGGGCTCTGGAACTCAGAGGTACATCTGGCAAGGAAAATAGAAAGGTGGTGCTTCAGAGATGACCTGTGATTTCAGGGCACTTGAAGATAATTTTTACAGCCTGGTGTGTTTTAATATTGCTATTTTGTGGTATGTGGAAATATGTTAAGTAGCACACAGTAACCTAGATTTGTAATTTTCAGCATAGGCTTCTCCTGCTTCTTGTTTTTTTTGTTAGTGTGAGTTGGTTTGGGATTTTTTCCTACATAAAATTGTGTTTGACTTAATGCTTGAAAATAAGGGTATTTGAAGCAGGGGAAAATGCATTTAATGTGGTGTTATGTTTTCTTCCCAGACTCTGACACATATCTGGAACCTGCAATGACAAGTCGGAACAGTAGCCATGCAGACAAAACTGGTGAAATGTCCTCAAAGCAGTCAACACCAAAAGTGCAGGTCCAACGATCTGTCTCCCGAGAAACCATCACAATTCATTTCTCTGCATTTGGGAAGGAGGAAGAAGAGGAGGAAGAGGAGTTTAAAGAGTTTCTTGATGAGGAACTAGATGACCAAAGCATTGTAACAGCACTTGAAGCCAAGGAAGACCTCTGCTTTGAGCATACCGGCCATGACCTTTTTGGTCCAGCTACCTCGCTTAACGTGGCCAACTCTGCATCACCGCTGTCCTCATCGCCTGCAGTTCTGCCAGCTGCAGAAACTGTAAAGCTGTTGGACTCTTCTTCCCCATCCCAAATAGTCAGTGCAGTGCCACCGGTCCTGTCTCCATCGTCACACTCATGTCACACATCAGGTGCACCAGCACCACCTGTGGAACAGAAATCCAGTCTGTCTTCCCCATCCTCATCCCCTTCCAGATCAGTTGCCTGCTCTAGTGGCTCATCCACAGTTTCTAGTTCAAAGCCTTTTAAGGGGTTAGTCAAGTCCTTTTCAACAGAAGTGGAACCAAAAGAACCCACCCCACCGATGCGACACAGACACTTAATGAAAACCTTGGTGAAATCCTTGTCTACAGACACTTCTAAACAGGAGCCTGAAGCTGTGTCTTACAGGCCACCTGACTCGAAACTGAACTTGCATCTGTTCAAACAGTTCACTCAACCTCGAGCTACAGGTGGTGATTCTAAAACTGCCCCCTCCTCTCCATTAACATCCCCCTCTGACACTCGTTCCTTTTTTAAAGTACCTGAAATGGAGGCTAAAATTGAAGATACGAAAAGACGCCTTTCTGAGGTAATCTATGAGCCTCTTCAGCTGCTCAGCAAAATAATGGGTGATGAAAGTAGTAGCCACAGGCCCAAAGCCTTATCTTCAAGTGCTTCAGAACTCTCAAACCTTTCCAGTTTGAATGGCCATTTGGAAAGCAATAACAACTACAGCATTAAGGAAGAGGAGTGTGATTCTGAAGGGGATTTCTCTGGGGGTGACTTTAACTTGACTAAGAGTGATCACTCAAGAGGGGCAGAAGAACATGCAAAAGAGATGGAGACCAAAAGCTCTCAGTCTGCAAGCACAAAGGATGTGGGGTCAAAACCTTCACTTGTACTTGAAAAATGTTTGTTGTCTGCACTAGTGAGCAGGGAGGATGAGGAGTTTTGTGAACTGTATTCTGAAGACTTTTTCTTGCTGGAGGAAGAAAGCAAAACTGATAAACCTGCTGAAACTGTGGTGGAGCCCGAGATGACTGAGGAAACTGTTACTATGCTCAGTAGCGAAGATGAAAATAATCTGGATGTGCAACAGTCTGAAATACCAGTGAAAACTTTATACTTATTAATACTGTTAGTCTATGCTTACCTTATTATCCCTCTCCCTGGCTATTTAAGTGGACTTTTACTTGGAATGGCCCTTGGATTTATGGTAGCTGTCTGTGTGATTTGGCTTCTTATTCCACGTACTCATGAGTATCTGAAATTGCATAAAAGCATGAAAAAGCGATGGAATACAGGAGCTCTGGACATCAAAGAACCTGAAATACTGAAGGTGAGGTCCTGGCATTTTGTGTGTCTGTGTGCATTATTTTGGGTAGAAGGAGTAAACTAGATTTATCCTGAGGTTGTAAATGAGCTGAAATGTTCCCATTTGTAAATAGTTTCTTAGGGTCAACTCACTTTGGCAGGGGCACAAATGGTTTAGTATCCAAGAATATGTAAGACTTCGGTGTCTTTAGGGATTAGTAGAAAATGGAATTTCTTCAAAATAAAAGGGCAAATGCCTTTGCTGATAGATTTGAAACGATCCAACTGAAATACTGAGAGCAAATAGTGTCAAAGTTTAGTGTGTAAAATAACGTTTGTGCTTGAAGCTGTGTCTTGGGAGATGTATTTTGTTTCTGGGATATTTTGTCTAGGCAGTAATTTGTTTGTCTGGTCTGTTCATAAGCAGAGACAAAAGCATTGTGTTCAAGTAGAGCATAGAGTTGGAGAGCATATGGGTCGTCCTCAAACGTGAGCTAATTGAAATGGGAGGAGGAATTACAGTTCAGCAAAATATGTCTGAGAGCTGGGTTTTGAATGAAAGTTTGTCCTACCTGCTCTCTGCCCTCCCCTTGTTGTTGTTGAGATATTGCAAGTTTGCTGTCACTTGGTGTGTCACTTTGCTGCCTGTCCAGCTGTGATCCACCCAACCCCTCTGTTCCTTCAGTGCCTCTGGTCCCTGCCCTGCCCTCCTGAGCTCCATCTGAGATGAATTCAAATAATATTTCCCCAATTGCAGAATTCCAAGCAATAAAACATCTACTGGTTTCTGATGTGCAGCAGAAGCATTTCTGAATGCTGGTGGTGTAACCTTCACTTGATATCACATGCTGATCAGGGTATTTGTGGAGGCATTTTTTGTATTTGTGTAAATATTATATTGAGCTTTTTGAAGGTGCATCCCTAATTGTAACAGCACAAAGGTTTCATGAATTTAAATTCAGATGAGTATATACTGTAGAATCTATAATGTATATTGATAGCTAATTTAATGTGTCTTTAGGTAACTGAAAAGTTAGAAAAACAGAATATAAAACTCTACTTCTGTTGCATAATGGTGGTAATTGCATGTCTAGCCCTTATTCTACCTTGGTGTTCCTTTTTTAGTGAATGAGATGAGTCGTAGTTATTATTTGCTACAGTGAATTCAGACTGAGCACCTGTGTCTGCCCAATTGAATTACCTGCTACTCCCACGTACAAATTGTTACAAACTTTCACTTCAGTCCTTGTTAGTTGTAGCCAAGACCCTTCCTCAATACTTGACAGCTGATAGAGGTCCTGATGTTCATTATTGGCTGGTGTTAGGCTGTCTCTGAGATGTCAGCTTTTGCTCAAAAACCTTTAAACTGTATTTTCATGCTTTTATTGAGAAGTTACATCCTATGAAAATGGCTGTAGGCAAGAAATGAACAGTGCAGAGAAGTCTGCATAAATGTAGATTAATGGTTTTTATGACCTGATAAGTATTTATTGTGCTCATAACACACAAAGTAATTGTCTTTTATATGTAAATGCTTCAGGAGTTTACAAACCAGCTCAATGCCCATATTGTAATGGAACATAATGTAATATGATTTAGCAGATTGCAAGTTATTATTCCCACTTCAGACAACTATCTTTTGTTTGCATCTGTCAAAATGAGTACTGGACAGCTTAGATCCTCTGGCAAGGATCTGAAAAGGCAGCTAAAGACTTAATCTGTAACAAAACTCAGGGGAATATAGGAAAATCAAACTTGATGCTCTTGCACAAAGATGTTCTCTTCAGAACTTGTTGGTCTGGTATTCCGGCCTGGGCTGCTGTTGTGCAATTATGATAAATGCTCTGAGTGAGATGCCTTCATATGGGGCTCACAGAGCTGGGACTCTGCCAAACTGCTGTTATTTTTGTACAAGTGTGTGTGCATTCTCCTCCATGTAAACGTTGTTTGAGAAGTTTGTGTTTCCTAGGTTTCGAAAACTAGTGCAAAATTCCCCTCAGCAATTGCTGAGATGCTTGAACAGATTATTGTCTCCCACAAAACTGTTCTTGGCAGTGGGAAAAAGTAAATAACTCTTGTGCTGGTAAGAGTGTGTTTCCATAGGTGTCTGTACTTACTTCAGTCGAATGTCCTTGGTTCTGGGGGAAAACATCCCCCCAACCAGAAAATGCACAAAACCCCTGCTTCTTCATTGCATGTTTTTCTATCTTCCTGTTCCCTTAGTTTTCAGTTCTCTGGCTTCCTTCTTATCTTTTTATTTCCCTGCCCACATTTTTTGTTCTTTAATCCATTAGTCTTTAGTCCTTTCTAAGTTGTTCTTGGCCTTTCAGCTCTGCATTCTCTTGTGTTGCGCTGACTGATACGAAAGGTTTTAAGTAACAGCTAAAATGGAAATTACATATTTACCCTTTCTATTAGAAAGAACTTTTAGGAGAACACAGTGCCTGCTGGAGAAATTGGAGGCTTTGAGCCACAGTGTACAGAAAGAGAAGGCTTTTTATCAGCATGCTATTCCTGAGCACCATCCAAGGGATTTCATGTTTGATAGTGGCCTCTGGCAGACAAATGTTTCTTCCAGTTAAGGTGATGGTTGCTTCTCCTACCTCAGACCTTTTTTGTGCCTTCGGATTCCCTGCGAAAGAAGCTCAAAAAATGCATTATATTTTTCCCTCATTTATGAAGCAAAATACTTTTGAACTATTATACAATAGTGGTAATAAGAGGGATAGTAATACAATTGCATGACTTGAGTGATCAACAGTCTTGAAAAAATTTAGGTGCTAAAGCATTTGATTATATAATTTAATAATAATGGCTATTAACTAGTTAATATCACTAAGAAACTTTAGGGACACTTTTAATCCAGATTTGGGCTTGTATTGTTAAAGTGGCATTTGCTGATTCTTTTATTTATGTATTTGAAAGTATCATAAGTAATGATTTTAATTTATT